>OZ021679.1:16823004-17486473 GCA_963978505.1 Listrodromus nycthemerus | reverse complement strand
TTTTTTTTCAAGATATCGACCTGGAACCTTCGCCATTCAATTCAGGGACTTATTCTCGTTCTAAAACTGTATAATTAGAGCCTTTTCCGATAATTTTTAAAATCCGACCTTTTTGGGGTAGGGAATCCTATGTTAAATTTTGCGAAACGACACTTTTTTTTTTTAAATGTCGAGATATCGACCTGAAACCTTCGCCATTCGATCCAAGTCATATACTTCCCAACCGATTTCAGCCACGAGAAAATTCTAAAAAAATTTTTTCCTCGGAAAAATCGATTTTTTCGAAATCGGCATTTTCGGCGAAAAACGGAAAAACGTTTTTCGGCATAAAACATGGCAAAAAATTTTTTTAGAATTTTTTAACCCACAAAATCGGTTGGGAAGTATGCGACTTGGATCTAATGGTGAAGGTTTCAGATCGATATCGCGAAATTTTTCAAAAAAATGTGTCGTTTCGCAAAATTTAACCCAGGATTCCCTACCCCAAAAGTGGGGAAAATTAAAAATTCTCCAAAAACCTTTTGTTTGTACAGTTTTAGATTGCAAATTCATCACTGAAGCGAATGGCGAAGGTCCCAGGTCGATATCTTGAAAAAAAAAATTTCCGATTTTTTCGAGCCGGAAAACGGTAAGGGTACCCCCTTTGCATCGAAAAAATCCGAAAATTTTTTTTTCAAGATATCGACCTGGAACCTTCGCCATTCGATTCAGTGACTTATTCTCGTTCTAAAACTGTATAATTAGAGCCTTTTCCGATAATTTTTAAAATCCGACCTTTTTGGGGTAGGGAATCCTATGTTAAATTTTGCGAAACGACACTTTTTTTTTTTAAATGTCGAGATATCGACCTGAAACCTTCGCCATTCGATCCAAGTCATATACTTCCCAACCGATTTCAGCCACGAGAAAATTCTAAAAAAATTTTTTCCTCGGAAAAATCGATTTTTTCGAAATCGGCATTTTCGGCGAAAAACGGAAAAACGTTTTTCGGCATAAAACATGGACAAAAATTTTTTTAGAATTTTTTAACCCACAAAATCGGTTGGGAAGTATGCGACTTGGATCTAATGGTGAAGGTTTCAAGTCGATATCTCGAAATTTTTCAAAAAAATGTGTCGTTTCGCAAAATTTAACCCAGGATTCCCTACCCCAAAAGTGGGCAAAACTAAAAATTCTCCAAAAACCTTTTGTTTGTACTGTTTTAGATTGCAAATTCATCACTGAAGCGAATGGCGAAGGTCCCAGGTCGATATCTCGAAAAAAAAAATTTCCGATTTTTTCGAGCCGGAAAACGGTAAGGGTACCCCCTTTGCATCGAAAAAATCCGAAAAATTTTTTTTCAAGATATTGACCTGGAACCTTCGCCATTCGATTCAGGGACTTATTTTCGTTCTAAAACTGTATAATTAGAGCCTTTTCCGATAATTTTTAAAATCCGACCTTTTTGGGGTAGGGAATCCTATGTTAAATTTTGCGAAACGACACTTTTTTTTTTTAAATGTCGAGATATCGACCTGAAACCTTCGCCATTCGATCCAAGTCATATACTTCCCAACCGATTTCAGCCACGAGAAAATTCTAAAAAAATTTTTTCCTCGGAAAAATCGATTTTTTCGAAATCGGCATTTTCGGCGAAAAACGGAAAAACGTTTTTCGGCATAAAACATGGCAAAAAATTTTTTTAGAATTTTTTAACCCGCAAAATCGGTTGGGAAGTATGCGACTTGGATCTAATGGTGAAGGTTTCAGGTCGATATCTCGAAATTTTTCAAAAAAATGTGTCGTTTCGCAAAATTTAACCCAGGATTCCCTACCCCAGAAGTGCGCAAAATTAAAAATTCTCCAAAAACCTTTTGTTTGTACTGTTTTAGATTGCAAATTCATCACTGAAGCGAATGGCGAAGGTCCCAGGTCGATATCTTGAAAAAAAAAATTTCCGATTTTTTCGAGCCGGAAAACGGTAAGGGTACCCCCTTTGCATCGAAAAAATCCGAAAATTTTTTTTTCAAGATATCGACCTGGAACCTTCGCCATTCGATTCAGGGACTTATTTTCGTACTAAAACTGTATAATTAGAGCCTTTTCCGATAATTTTTAAAATCCGACCTTTTTGGGGTAGGGAATCCTATGTTAAATTTTGCGAAACGACACTTTTTTTTTTTAAATTTCGAGATATCGACCTGAAACCTTCGCCATTCGATCCAAGTCATATACTTCCCAATCGATTTCAGCCACGAGAAAATTCTAAAAAAATTTTTTCCTCGGAAAAATCGATTTTTTCGAAATCGGCATTTTCGGCGAAAAACGGAAAAACGTTTTTCGGCATAAAACATGGCAAAAAATTTTTTTAGAATTTTTTAACCCACAAAATCGGTTGGGAAGTATGCGACTTGGATCTAATGGTGAAGGTTTCAGGTCGATATCTCGAAATTTTTCAAAAAAATGTGTCGTTTCGCAAAATTTAACCCAGGATTCCCTACCCCAAAAGTGGGCAAAACTAAAAATTCTCCAAAAACCTTTTGTTTGTACTGTTTTAGATTGCAAATTCATCACTGAAGCGAATGGCGAAGGTCCCAGGTCGATATCTTGAAAAAAAAAATTTCCGATTTTTTCGAGCCGGAAAACGGTAAGGGTACCCCCTTTGCATCGAAAAAATCCGAAAATTTTTTTTTCAAGATATCGACCTGGAACCTTCGCCATTCGATTCAGTGACTTATTCTCGTTCTAAAACTGTATAATTAGAGCCTTTTCCGATAATTTTTAAAATTCGACCTTTTTGGGGTAGGGAATCCTATGTTAAATTTTGCGAAACGACACTTTTTTTAAAAAAATTTCGAGATATCGACCTGAAACCTACGCCATTCGATCCAAGTCATATACTTCCCAATCGATTTCAGCCACGAGAAAATTCTAAAAAAAATTTTTCCTCGGAAAAATCGATTTTTTCGAAATCGGTATTTTCGGCGAAAAACGCAAAAACGTTTTTCGGCATAAAACATGGCAAAAAATTTTTTTAGAATTTTTTAACCCACAAAATCGGTTGGGAAGTATGCGACTTGGATCTAATGGTGAAGGTTTCAGGTCGATATCTCGAAATTTTTCAAAAAAATGTGTCGTTTCGCAAAATTTAACCCAGGATTCCCTACCCCAAAAGTGGGCAAAACTAAAAATTCTCCAAAAACCTTTTGTTTGTACTGTTTTAGATTGCAAATTCATCACTGAAGCGAATGGCGAAGGTCCCAGGTCGATATCTTGAAAAAAAAAATTTCCGATTTTTTCGAGCCGGAAAACGGTAAGGGTACCCCCTTTGCATCGAAAAAATCCGAAATTTTTTTTTTCAAGATATCGACCTGGAACCTTCGCCATTCGATTCAGTGACTTATTCTCGTTCTAAAACTGTATAATTAGAGCCTTTTCCGATAATTTTTAAAATTCGACCTTTTTGGGGTAGGGAATCCTATGTTAAATTTTGCGAAACGACACTTTTTTTAAAAAAATTTCGAGTTATCGACCTGAAACCTTCGCCATTCGATCCAAGTCATATACTTCCCAACCGATTTCAGCCACGAGAAAATTCTAAAAAAAATTTTTCCTCGGAAAAATCGATTTTTTCGAAATCGGCATTTTCGGCGAAAAACGGAAAAACGTTTTTCGGCATAAAACATGGCAAAAAATTTTTTTAGAATTTTTTAACCCACAAAATCGGTTGGGAAGTATGCGACTTGGATCTAATGGTGAAGGTTTCAGATCGATATCTCGAAATTTTTCAAAAAAATGTGTCGTTTCGCAAAATTTAACCCAGGATTCCCTACCCCAGAAGTGGGCAAAATTAAAAATTCTCCAAAAACCTTTTGTTTGTACTGTTTTAGATTGCAAATTCATCACTGAAGCGAATGGCGAAGGTCCCAGGTCGATATCTTGAAAAAAAAAATTTCCGATTTTTTCGAGCCGGAAAACGGTAAGGGTACCCCCTTTGCATCGAAAAAATCCGAAATTTTTTTTTTCAAGATATCGACCTGGAACCTTCGCCATTCGATTCAGTGACTTATTCTCGTTCTAAAACTGTATAATTAGAGCCTTTTCCGATAATTTTTAAAATCCGACCTTTTTGGGGTAGGGAATCCTATGTTAAATTTTGCGAAACGACACTTTTTTTTCAAAAATTTCGAGATATCGACCTGAAACCTTCGCCATTCGATCCAAGTCATATACTTCCCAACCGATTTCAGCCACGAGAAAATTCTAAATAAATTTTTTCCTCGGAAAAATCGATTTTTTCGAAATCGGCATTTTCGGCGAAAAACGGAAAAACGTTTTTCGGCATAAAACATGGCAAAAAATTTTTTTAGAATTTTTTAACAGACAAAATCGGTTGGGAAGTATGCGACTTGGATCTAATGGTGAAGGTTTCAGATCGATATCTCGAAATTTTTCAAAAAAATGTGTCGTTTCGCAAAATTTAACCCAGGATTCCCTACCCCAGAAGTGGGCAAAATTAAAAATTCTCCAAAAACCTTTTGTTTGTACTGTTTTAGATTGCAAATTCATCACTGAAGCGAATGGCGAAGGTCCCAGGTCGATATCTTGAAAAAAAAAATTTCCGATTTTTTCGAGCCGGAAAACGGTAAGGGTACCCCCTTTGCATCGAAAAAATCCGAAAATTTTTTTTTCAAGATATCGACCTGGAACCTTCGCCATTCGATTCAGTGACTTATTCTCGTTCTAAAACTGTATAATTAGAGCCTTTTCCGATAATTTTTAAAATCCGACCTTTTTGGGGTAGGGAATCCTATGTTAAATTTTGCGAAACGACACTTTTTTTTTTTAAATTTCGAGATATCGACCTGAAACCTTCGCCATTCGATCCAAGTCATATACTTCCCAACCGATTTCAGCCACGAGAAAATTCTAAAAAAATTTTTTCCTCGGAAAAATCGATTTTTTCGAAATCGGCATTTTCGGCGAAAAACGGAAAAACGTTTTTCGGCATAAAACATGGCAAAAAATTTTTTTAGAATTTTTTAACCCACAAAATCGGTTGGGAAGTATGCGACTTGGATCTAATGGTGAAGGTTTCAGGTCGATATCTCGAAATTTTTCAAAAAAATGTGTCGTTTCGCAAAATTTAACCCAGGATTCCCTACCCCAAAAGTGGGCAAAACTAAAAATTCTCCAAAAACCTTTTGTTTGTACTGTTTTAGATTGCAAATTCATCACTGAAGCGAATGGCGAAGGTCCCAGGTCGATATCTTGAAAAAAAAAATTTCCGATTTTTTCGAGCCGGAAAACGGTAAGGGTACCCCCTTTGCATCGAAAAAATCCGAAAATTTTTTTTTCAAGATATCGACCTGGAACCTTCGCCATTCGATTCAGGGACTTATTCTCGTTCTAAAACTGTATAATTAGAGCCTTTTCCGATAATTTTTAAAATCCGACCTTTTTGGGGTAGGGAATCCTATGTTAAATTTTGCGAAACGACACTTTTTTTTCAAAAATTTCGAGATATCGACCTGAAACCTTCGCCATTCGATCCAAGTCATATACTTCCCAACCGATTTCAGCCACGAGAAAATTCTAAAAAAATTTTTTCCTCGGAAAAATCGATTTTTTCGAAATCGGCATTTTCGGCGAAAAACGGAAAAACGTTTTTCGGCATAAAACATGGCAAAAAATTTTTTTAGAATTTTTTAACAGACAAAATCGGTTGGGAAGTATGCGACTTGGATCTAATGGTGAAGGTTTCAGATCGATATCTCGAAATTTTTCAAAAAAATGTGTCGTTTCGCAAAATTTAACCCAGGATTCCCTACCCCAGAAGTGGGCAAAATTAAAAATTCTCCAAAAAGCTTTTGTTTGTACAGTTTTAGATTGCAAATTCATCACTGAAGCGAATGGCGAAGGTCCCAGGTCGATATCTTGAAAAAAAAAATTTCCGATTTTTTCGAGCCGGAAAACGGTAAGGGTACCCCCTTTGCATCGAAAAAATCCGAAAATTTTTTTTTCAAGATATCGACCTGGAACCTTCGCCATTCGATTCAGTGACTTATTCTCGTTCTAAAACTGTATAATTAGAGCCTTTTCCGATAATTTTTAAAATTCGACCTTTTTGGGGTAGGGAATCCTATGTTAAATTTTGCGAAACGACACTTTTTTTAAAAAAATTTCGAGTTATCGACCTGAAACCTTCGCCATTCGATCCAAGTCATATACTTCCCAACCGATTTCAGCCACGAGAAAATTCTAAAAAAAATTTTTCCTCGGAAAAATCGATTTTTTCGAAATCGGCATTTTCGGCGAAAAACGGAAAAACGTTTTTCGGCATAAAACATGGCAAAAAATTTTTTTAGAATTTTTTAACCCACAAAATCGGTTGGGAAGTATGCGACTTGGATCTAATGGTGAAGGTTTCAGATCGATATCTCGAAATTTTTCAAAAAAATGTGTCGTTTCGCAAAATTTAACCCAGGATTCCCTACCCCAGAAGTGGGCAAAATTAAAAATTCTCCAAAAACCTTTTGTTTGTACTGTTTTAGATTGCAAATTCATCACTGAAGCGAATGGCGAAGGTCCCAGGTCGATATCTTGAAAAAAAAAATTTCCGATTTTTTCGAGCCGGAAAACGGTAAGGGTACCCTCTTTGCATCGAAAAAATCCGAAAATTTTTTTTTCAAGATATCGACCTGGAACCTTCGCCATTCGATTCAGTGACTTATTCTCGTTCTAAAACTGTATAATTAGAGCCTTTTCCGATAATTTTTAAAATCCGACCTTTTTGGGGTAGGGAATCCTATGTTAAATTTTGCGAAACGACACTTTTTTTAAAAAAATTTCGAGATATCGACCTGAAACCTACGCCATTCGATCCAAGTCATATACTTCCCAATCGATTTCAGCCACGAGAAAATTCTAAAAAAAATTTTTCCTCGGAAAAATCGATTTTTTCGAAATCGGCATTTTCGGCGAAAAACGCAAAAACGTTTTTCGGCATAAAACATGGCAAAAAATTTTTTTAGAATTTTTTAACCCACAAAATCGGTTGGGAAGTATGCGACTTGGATCTAATGGTGAAGGTTTCAGGTCGATATCTCGAAATTTTTCCAAAAAATGTGTCGTTTCGCAAAATTTAACCCAGGATTCCTTACCCCAAAAGTGGGTAAAATTAAAAATTTTCCAAAAACCTTTTGTTTGTACTGTTTTAGATTGCAAATTCATCACTGAAGCGCATGGCGAAGGTCCCAGGTCGATATCTTGAAAAAAAAAAATTCCGATTTTTTCGAGCCGGAAAACGGTAAGGGTACCCCCTTTGCATCGAAAAAATCCGAAAATTTTTTTTTCAAGATATCGACCTGGAACCTTCGCCATTCGATTCAGTGACTTATTCTCGTTCTAAAACTGTATAATTAGAGCCTTTTCCGATAATTTTTAAAATCCGACCTTTTTGGGGTAGGGAATCCTATGTTAAATTTTGCGAAACGACACTTTTTTTAAAAAAATTTCGAGACATCGACCTGAAACCTACGCCATTCGATCCAAGTCATATACTTCCCAATCGATTTCAGCCACGAGAAAATTCTAAAAAAAATTTTTCCTCGGAAAAATCGATTTTTTCGAAATCGGCATTTTCGGCGAAAAACGCAAAAACGTTTTTCGGCATAAAACATGGCAAAAAATTTTTTTAGAATTTTTTAACCCACAAAATCGGTTGGGAAGTATGCGACTTGGATCTAATGGTGAAGGTTTCAGGTCGATATCTCGAAATTTTTCAAAAAAATGTGTCGTTTCGCAAAATTTAACCCAGGATTCCCTACCCCAAAAGTGGGCAAAACTAAAAATTCTCCAAAAACCTTTTGTTTGTACTGTTTTAGATTGCAAATTCATCACTGAAGCGAATGGCGAAGGTCCCAGGTCGATATCTTGAAAAAAAAAATTTCCGATTTTTTCGAGCCGGAAAACGGTAAGGGTACCCCCTTTGCATCGAAAAAATCCGAAATTTTTTTTTTCAAGATATCGACCTGGAACCTTCGCCATTCGATTCAGTGACTTATTCTCGTTCTAAAACTGTATAATTAGAGCCTTTTCCGATAATTTTTAAAATCCGACCTTTTTGGGGTAGGGAATCCTATGTTAAATTTTGCGAAACGACACTTTTTTTTTTTAAATTTCGAGATATCGACCTGAAACCTTCGCCATTCGATCCAAGTCATATACTTCCCAATCGATTTCAGCCACGAGAAAATTCTAAAAAAATTTTTTCCTCGGAAAAATCGATTTTTTCGAAATCGGCATTTTCGGCGAAAAACGGAAAAACGTTTTTCGGCATAAAACATGGCAAAAAATTTTTTTAGAATTTTTTAACCCACAAAATCGGTTGGGAAGTATGCGACTTGGATCTAATGGTGAAGGTTTCAAGTCGATATCTCGAAATTTTTCAAAAAAATGTGTCGTTTCGCAAAATTTAACCCAGGATTCCCTACCCCAAAAGTGGGCAAAACTAAAAATTCTCCAAAAACCTTTTGTTTGTACTGTTTTAGATTGCAAATTCATCACTGAAGCGAATGGCGAAGGTCCCAGGTCGATATCTTGAAAAAAAAAATTTCCGATTTTTTCGAGCCGGAAAACGGTAAGGGTACCCCCTTTGCATCGAAAAAATCCGAAAATTTTTTTTTCAAGATATCGACCTGGAACCTTCGCCATTCGATTCAGGGACTTATTCTCGTTCTAAAACTGTATAATTAGAGCCTTTTCCGATAATTTTTAAAATCCGACCTTTTTGGGGTAGGGAATCCTATGTTAAATTTTGCGAAACGACACTTTTTTTTCAAAAATTTCGAGATATCGACCTGAAACCTTCGCCATTCGATCCAAGTCATATACTTCCCAACCGATTTCAGCCACGAGAAAATTCTAAATAAATTTTTTCCTCGGAAAAATCGATTTTTTCGAAATCGGCATTTTCGGCGAAAAACGGAAAAACGTTTTTCGGCATAAAACATGGCAAAAAATTTTTTTAGAATTTTTTAACAGACAAAATCGGTTGGGAAGTATGCGACTTGGATCTAATGGTGAAGGTTTCAGATCGATATCTCGAAATTTTTCAAAAAAATGTGTCGTTTCGCAAAATTTAACCCAGGATTCCCTACCCCAGAAGTGGGCAAAATTAAAAATTCTCCAAAAACCTTTTGTTTGTACTGTTTTAGATTGCAAATTCATTACTGAAGCGAATGGCGAAGGTCCCAGGTCGATATCTTGAAAAAAAAAAATTCCGATTTTTTCGAGCCGGAAAACGGTAAGGGTACCCCCTTTGCATCGAAAAAATCCGAAAATTTTTTTTTCAAGATATCGACCTGGAACCTTCGCCATTCGATTCAGTGACTTATTCTCGTTCTAAAACTGTATAATTAGAGCCTTTTCCGATAATTTTTAAAATCCGACCTTTTTGGGGTAGGGAATCCTATGTTAAATTTTGCGAAACGACACTTTTTTTAAAAAAATTTCGAGACATCGACCTGAAACCTACGCCATTCGATCCAAGTCATATACTTCCCAATCGATTTCAGCCACGAGAAAATTCTAAAAAAAATTTTTCCTCGGAAAAATCGATTTTTTCGAAATCGGCATTTTCGGCGAAAAACGCAAAAACGTTTTTCGGCATAAAACATGGCAAAAAATTTTTTTAGAATTTTTTAACCCACAAAATCGGTTGGGAAGTATGCGACTTGGATCTAATGGTGAAGGTTTCAGGTCGATATCTCGAAATTTTTCAAAAAAATGTGTCGTTTCGCAAAATTTAACCCAGGATTCCCTACCCCAAAAGTGGGCAAAACTAAAAATTCTCCAAAAACCTTTTGTTTGTACTGTTTTAGATTGCAAATTCATCACTGAAGCGAATGGCGAAGGTCCCAGGTCGATATCTTGAAAAAAAAAATTTCCGATTTTTTCGAGCCGGAAAACGGTAAGGGTACCCCCTTTGCATCGAAAAAATCCGAAATTTTTTTTTTCAAGATATCGACCTGGAACCTTCGCCATTCGATTCAGTGACTTATTCTCGTTCTAAAACTGTATAATTAGAGCCTTTTCCGATAATTTTTAAAATCCGACCTTTTTGGGGTAGGGAATCCTATGTTAAATTTTGCGAAACGACACTTTTTTTTTTTAAATTTCGAGATATCGACCTGAAACCTTCGCCATTCGATCCAAGTCATATACTTCCCAATCGATTTCAGCCACGAGAAAATTCTAAAAAAATTTTTTCCTCGGAAAAATCGATTTTTTCGAAATCGGCATTTTCGGCGAAAAACGGAAAAACGTTTTTCGGCATAAAACATGGCAAAAAATTTTTTTAGAATTTTTTAACCCACAAAATCGGTTGGGAAGTATGCGACTTGGATCTAATGGTGAAGGTTTCAAGTCGATATCTCGAAATTTTTCAAAAAAATGTGTCGTTTCGCAAAATTTAACCCAGGATTCCCTACCCCAAAAGTGGGCAAAACTAAAAATTCTCCAAAAACCTTTTGTTTGTACTGTTTTAGATTGCAAATTCATCACTGAAGCGAATGGCGAAGGTCCCAGGTCGATATCTTGAAAAAAAAAATTTCCGATTTTTTCGAGCCGGAAAACGGTAAGGGTACCCCCTTTGCATCGAAAAAATCCGAAAATTTTTTTTTCAAGATATCGACCTGGAACCTTCGCCATTCGATTCAGGGACTTATTCTCGTTCTAAAACTGTATAATTAGAGCCTTTTCCGATAATTTTTAAAATCCGACCTTTTTGGGGTAGGGAATCCTATGTTAAATTTTGCGAAACGACACTTTTTTTTCAAAAATTTCGAGATATCGACCTGAAACCTTCGCCATTCGATCCAAGTCATATACTTCCCAACCGATTTCAGCCACGAGAAAATTCTAAATAAATTTTTTCCTCGGAAAAATCGATTTTTTCGAAATCGGCATTTTCGGCGAAAAACGGAAAAACGTTTTTCGGCATAAAACATGGCAAAAAATTTTTTTAGAATTTTTTAACAGACAAAATCGGTTGGGAAGTATGCGACTTGGATCTAATGGTGAAGGTTTCAGATCGATATCTCGAAATTTTTCAAAAAAATGTGTCGTTTCGCAAAATTTAACCCAGGATTCCCTACCCCAGAAGTGGGCAAAATTAAAAATTCTCCAAAAACCTTTTGTTTGTACTGTTTTAGATTGCAAATTCATTACTGAAGCGAATGGCGAAGGTCCCAGGTCGATATCTTGAAAAAAAAAATTTCCGATTTTTTCGAGCCGGAAAACGGTAAGGGTACCCCCTTTGCATCGAAAAAATCCGAAAATTTTTTTTTCAAGATATCGACCTGGAACCTTCGCCATTCGATTCAGTGACTTATTCTCGTTCTAAAACTGTATAATTAGAGCCTTTTCCGATAATTTTTAAAATCCGACCTTTTTGGGGTAGGGAATCCTATGTTAAATTTTGCGAAACGACACTTTTTTTAAAAAAATTTCGAGATATCGACCTGAAACTTTCGCCATTTGATCCAAGTCATATACTTCCCAACCGATTTCAGCCACGAGAAAATTCTAAAAAAATTTTTTCCTCGGAAAAATCGATTTTTTCGAAATCGGCATTTTCGGCGAAAAACGGAAAAACGTTTTTCGGCATAAAACATGGCAAAAAATTTTTTTAGAATTTTTTAACCCACAAAATCGGTTGGGAAGTATGCGACTTGGATCTAATGGTGAAGGTTTCAGGTCGATATCTCGAAATTTTTCAAAAAAATGTGTCGTTTCGCAAAATTTAACCCAGGATTCCCTACCCCAAAAGTGGAGAAAATTAAAAATTCTCCAAAAACCTTTTGTTTGTACAGTTTTAGATTGCAAATTCATCACTGAAGCGAATGGCGAAGGTCCCAGGTCGATATCTTGAAAAAAAAAATTTCCGATTTTTTCGAGCCGGAAAACGGTAAGGGTACCCCCTTTGCATCGAAAAAATCCGAAAATTTTTTTTTCAAGATATCGACCTGGAACCTTCGCCATTCGATTCAGTGACTTATTCTCGTTCTAAAACTGTATAATTAGAGCCTTTTCCGATAATTTTTAAAATTCGACCTTTTTGGGGTAGGGAATCCTATGTTAAATTTTGCGAAACGACACTTTTTAAAAAAAAATTTCGAGATATCGACCTGAAACCTTCGCCATTCGATCCAAGACATATACTTCCCAACCGATTTCAGCCACGAGAAAATTCTAAATAAATTTTTTCCTCGGAAAAATCGATTTTTTCGAAATCGGCATTTTCGGCGAAAAACGGAAAAACGTTTTTCGGCATAAAACATGGCAAAAAATTTTTTTAGAATTTTTTAACCCACAAAATCGGTTGGGAAGTATGCGACTTGGATCTAATGGTGAAGGTTTCAGGTCGATATCTCGAAATTTTTCAAAAAAATGTGTCGTTTCGCAAAATTTAACCCAGGATTCCTTACCCCAAAAGTGGGTAAAATTAAAAATTTTCCAAAAACCTTTTGTTTGTACTGTTTTAGATTGCAAATTCATCACTGAAGCGCATGGCGAAGGTCCCAGGTCGATATATTGAAAAAAAAAAATTCCGATTTTTTCGAGCCGGAAAACGGTAAGGGTACCCCCTTTGCATCGAAAAAATCCGAAAATTTTTTTTTCAAGATATCGACCTGGAACCTTCGCCATTCGATTCAGGGACTTATTCTCGTTCTAAAACTGTATAATTAGAGCCTTTTCCGATAATTTTTAAAATCCGACCTTTTTGGGGTAGGGAATCCTATGTTAAATTTTGCGAAACGACACTTTTTTTTTTTAAATTTCGAGATATCGACCTGAAACCTTCGCCATTCGATCCAAGTCATATACTTCCCAACCGATTTCAGCCACGAGAAAATTCTAAATAAATTTTTTCCTCGGAAAAATCGATTTTTTCGAAATCGGCATTTTCGGCGAAAAACGGAAAAACGTTTTTCGGCATAAAACATGGCAAAAAAATTTTTTAGAATTTTTTAACCCACAAAATCGGTTGGGAAGTATGCGACTTGGATCTAATGGTGAAGGTTTCAGATCGATATCTCGAAATTTTTCAAAAAAATGTGCCGTTTCGCAAAATTTAACCCAGGATTCCCTACCCCAGAAGTGGGCAAAATTAAAAATTCTCCAAAAACCTTTTGTTTGTACTGTTTTAGATTGCAAATTCGTCACTGAAGCGAATGGCGAAGGTCCCAGGTCGATATCTTGAAAAAAAATTTTTCGGATTTTTTCGATGCAAAGGGGGTACCTTTACCGTTTTCCGGCTCGAAAAAATCGGAATTTTTTTTTTTCAAGATATCGACCTGGGACCTTCGCCATGCGCTTCAGTGATGAATTTGCAATCTAAAACAGTACAAACAAAAGGTTTTTGGAAAATTTTTAATTTTACCCACTTTTGGGGTAAGGAATCCTGGGTTAAATTTTGCGAAACGACACATTTTTTTGAAAAATTTCGAGATATCGACCTGAAACCTTCACCATTAGATCCAAGTCGCTTACTTCCCAACCGATTATGTGGACGAAAAAATTCTAAAAAAATTTTTTGCCATGTTTTATGCCGAAAAACGTTTTTCCGTTTTTCGGCGAAAATGCTTTTTTTTTTTAAAACTGAATTTCTCGGGGAAAAAATTTTTTTAGAATTTTTTCGTCCTCAAAATCGGTTGGGAAGTATGCGACTTGGATCTAATGGTGAAGGTTTCAGGTCGATATCTCGAAATTTTTCAAAAAAAAGTGTCGTTCCGCAAAATTTAACCCAGGATTCCCTACCCCAAAAGTGGTCAAATTTAAAAATTCTCCAAAAACCTTTTTTTTGTACAGTTCGTGAACGGAAATACATCACTTGAAACGAATGGCGAAGGTAATTCCGCTGGATGTGCTCGTTCGGTTCCCCCCCTCTCGGCTCGTCGTTCGATTTGCCGAACAGGTGGAGCCATATGGGACACCGGGATAAGAAACTCGAATGGATGTAACGTTCGATGACAAAGAAATTCCTCGATATTCGACCGAAAAGCTTGAGGAAGTTCCCGCGGCAGAAGAATAGAAGAATTATCGCAAAAGTATTTCATTCAAATCTTTCGACGATGACATAAATTATGGATATGATTGTTTTGCAAATTAGGATCACGGAGCACGAATTCATCACGGAAATAATTATTGGGAAAAAAAAGAATGAAATTTAAAAAATCGTTCGTGGATTAGAAACTGGACGGTTTGCTTTAATCCTCTTCCACCGGCATCCTCCGTCGTCGTGGTTGGAGGTTGGAGTACCGAATCCTTCGATAAATGGCTCGCAACGTTGGCGGAAAAGGCTCCTTCCCTTAATAGAAATTTAATTGATCCTTCGGCTATGCTTGGTCGACTGTGATGCAAATTGAAGTGCCTGGGTCCAGTGGCAGGGGTGCTTCAATAGCTGGGTAAAGAATGCGGGAGAGGGATGGATCTATCGGAATGAGTAGTAGAGCGAAGGTGTATATACAGTGCCGACGAGAGTGTATAGAGGCGCGCGAAGAGAAAAGCTACGGATGTAGGGGTGCTAACGGTGGTATACCTATCATACCTTACAGAAGAGGATTCGAGCGAGAGTGCAAATTGGTTATAGTCCAGGAGCGTAGGAACCATCCAGACTGTTCGACAGTGTTGGTAGTGCACCGGGAAGTGCCTCGGCAGAGGCCTTATCGGTGGAAAGGCGAGGCTGTGCGAAGCGGTGAGTGCACAGGTTTCGCCCGACGACCAGCGATAGACGAGGAGGCGGTATACAAGTGGGATGTTGATGAATGGGAGGGTGACGGGCGCTGCGAATCGTGAGGGAACATTGCGGTGGAACCCTCTTCCTATCTTCCTCTCTTCGTCTGTCGGTGCACACGCGTACAGGACCCCTGGATGACAGGGAACAGCACTCTTGTCCCACGCGGCTCAGTTCTCCGCTACAACTACCTGCTCCCGAGGTTGTCCGCTTCCTTCTCGCATGCTTCTACCCCAGCCTCTGGAAGCCTTCGAGTTTCACTCTCGTAGCCGCATCGACACGAGATCGGCCCTCGTCATATCTCTCTTGCTCTCGTTTCCCCGTTTCGAACTCTATCTCCTTTCTGCCTCGCATCATCGTTCCTCTCGGTACCCCTACGTACTCTCTGCGTTCGCCCATTGCCATTACCGTCGATCCTTCGAGCTCCCTTCCATCCTCTCCTGTCCCTACCGTATAACGCGCCGTACCTACCGAGCACACTAATCCTCTTCGTACCGACGAAATCACACTCTCAGTGGGACGCGTTGGATACGAGGCGTTCGAGCGATGAGGCCTAGTCTCGCACTAGCTTCCGTGTCGTTCGACGCCAATGCTCCTCCTAGTCTGAGTATCCTTCATCGTCGGTTCAACGTTGCGGCCGCTTTATGCTTCGCGCGCATTCGCCTGCTCGTAAAAGACGACCTGCTTGCCTCTATGCCTGTATGTACACTGCTCGGGCTTGTCGGCCGAACGGTATAACCGACATCCCTAACGACGGCATTGAGGCTCAACTTATATAGCGAGGAACTCCTAGCCATCATATTCCACATACGTACACCTCTGATGGTTTAGAATATTGATGGACTCTTATTGTGAAAACATCATAACCGAGAACTCTTACTTGGAAGTTTTCATAAAATGCGTTACGGTTCTAGACTGCCGGCGCGAAATATCGAGTGAGATGCCGGGTAAAACATTGAGAAAAACATCAAGTAGGATATTCATAGCGATATCCTTTCAAGATTTCCTGAAGGTTTCATCGTAGTCTTCTTTGACGACTTATTTAATAAACTTACGATTTAACCGACAAAATCCATGTATGTATACTAGAGAAATATTGATTTAGTTTATAAAATTTATTTTATACGAATAATCGTCCGAAGTCCCCACCGGATTGTGCTTGAGAACCGTTGATAAGTCACCGTTTCCAGCGGTGTAAATATGTTATTACAGTCGATTTTACCGAGTCCACAGCTAATGGATTGCGAAGATAAAGAATAGACGAATCTCAGATCCCAAGGGTTCGAAGTCTTCAAACAAGGGATCGAGCACACGTTCTTCATTGCGTATACTTTTTCACCATTGTCGATTCAACGTTTCAAGCCCTCCTCCCCAAGGCTTTGGCATTGAACTGAATAATTGATTGCCGGGGCGTGCGAGGCGGAGTAGAAACGAATAGTAAAACGCACGCAAATACTTTCGTAAACTATCGATCCTAAACCACGCGGTACCGTGTCAAGGGACTTCGTCCAAAATCCTTCTCACTCGCGAGAGCTTTACTCCCACGAAGCTTCGACATTGCTCGCTTGCCCCGTTCTCACCTCCGTTGCCAAACTTTTTCCCAAAGTTATGAACAAAGGATCAAGTAATGCTGCCATGTCGCTTAGAGGGCATACAAAATTTTGTAACACGTTTCGCAACTTTAGTCGTCAATCTGCGCCACACATGTCGCCTCGGTCATGCATCCGGCAAGTGGATATGGTCAGACTGCAGTCAGACATTATTAAGCTGTTAGTCCAGACACGTGTTCTACAACCCCTCCCCCCACCAAACCCCTTCCCCTGCGTTTGTTCGATAATCGTAACTTTCGATTGCGTACAATCTCGCATCCTCCCCCCTCCCCATTTCCCTAGGCTGACGTTTAAACGGTGAATACCAGTAATTGTTATGACTGGAAGGATTGGATGATGCATACAGTACTTTAAGTATTGAAAGTAAATTCACAAAAATATAAATAGGGGGAATATCTTTCGTGAACGGAACGCGCGTAGCGAAAGCTTCCGACACACACCCATACGCAAATAGTAAACCGACCGGATGAAACAAACTGCTCACTCTCTCATTGAGCGGAGCCTCAGAGAAACGTTCATCTCCCCGGGGGGTCAGAGTGATCTGGCGAGCTTCACTAGCCCCGCTATATCCGGACCGTTGTTCCGCAGTCACCTACCTAGAAAGCCTAAATCAACTTGATTTAAATCGTTTAGCGTACGAAGCTCGATCGCTCTATCTCGCTACCGATCTTGCCGCGATTCTTATCGCCTCGGGAACGGTTAGACTAGGAATCCCCTGTGATAATGTAAAAAATAAAATATAAAACAGAATCAAGCACTTGTACTCACACGCCGACAAGTTCCCGGTGTGTAGCCGGACTGTTCCACACTTCAGCGTCCCAACGATTTAACATTCTATTAACGTATATTCTATATTGATCTCGTTCGAGTTTCGGAAAGAAAAACTATGGTACGATTTGTTTGTCTTTCTATCTCCGGTGCCTCGTGAATAGTTTATCCCGGGGCGGGGGCAATTCCTGAGAAGAATCCTTTATAATGTATATTGAGCAGCGTAAAATGGCAGTGGTTCGTTTTCATATGATTTTATATATCTATTTCAGATATCTGAGATTCGTAGTTCGCGGGTGCTTCGAAGAAACGGTAGGAAAAGATTGACAACTGACGCTCAGGAAGCGATGAAACGAGATACTATTTCTCATTGGAGACGAATGGCGACAGAGAGCGAAGAGATGTGACGCAGTCTCATTAAATCGACAAGTATAGAGTAGTTGAGGAGATCGACAAGCCGAGTCGGAGTGAAAGTAGCGATGAGAATTTTAAAAAATCACAAGATACCTGCTATAGTAGACGTTTGAACGTTACCAAGTAAAATCAAGTGTTCCGCGACACTTTTAATGAGGTACTTAATGGATATGACGACCTGCTTGTAGACGATGATGGTGACAATAACGATAACGACCGAGGACACAGTTATGGAACACACCCGTGTTTACTTAGAAGTGATACTATAATACTTTTCAGAAAAGTTCACCTTTTGGTCCCCTTTTTTCCGCAGTATCTGACTCTCTCTTCTCCCTCTTCTTCGTTTTTCTGCTGTTGCTTTGCTCTTTCCTTTCTTGTCCCTAGCCACCACTCTCGCTCTTCCTCTTCTCTTTTCTTTATCATTGGGGTTTTCTTTCTTTCTCTTTGCATTTTCTTTTTTTTTATTTCCCCCCTCAGCTCGGGCTTGATCCTCGTGACCAACATAGCTACGATTTTCCCACCTGGTCATGAATAGCAACGAGTAGAAAAACAGAAAAGTTACCGTTTGGCTGGCTGGCGTTTCGAACTTTATAAAGTTTCTTAGCCATTGCGAAACTGCCATGGAAACGGCTTCTACGGTACGCTGAGCGGCATTTCCACCGAGCCCCGCGTCGCTGCTTCACTGACAAGCGATTCTTTGGTCCCAGGAACCGGGCGCGACGTCGGGATCGCTTTTCCCGGAAGTACAATGCCCGGTTCCTCCCGCCGGGCAATCGGTGCCTCATAATTAATGGCATTAATCGGGTTCCCAGGTGTGCCGCTTTGAAACCAAGCGAGGGTTGAGAACTTAACTATCTTTGCAACCCTCCGGCAAAGACGTTATTGTAGTACCGGGAGCGGCACGACGGGCCAACGGTATTTAGGGACCGGATGTACGTGTGAATTTGCGTGCGCCACCGTTTGCTACCAAAATTAACCGAGAAATGTGTTCACGTAAATACATTCCGCCATGCAGATGGCACATTGTGTCCTTCCGATTTTCGATCATTGGAAATAAGTGGTAAACGAACCATACCCAATTTACTCGGCTGTCCAGTCTGTTTTTCAGTCGCACTACCTTTGGATCATTGCATGATAAGACCTTCTTCAGTTCTGGAAAATCTTAATTAGGTCTTTTCCCAATTCATTCCTGATATCACCCTGGCTTGATTTGTCACATAAAATTGTCTACACGATTGTTGGTACAAAGATTAAATTTTGTGTCAGATTGATCGTCAACCTCCCGATACGAATTTCGTTTTCAACTGACGATCTATCGCCCCAACGAGTCATCTTCAATTGGATCCAATATTTGATATAGCAGGATAAAGTCCGAGGTAAGAAAGACGAGAAGTTCAGCAAAACGAAGGAGTCTGCAGATGTAACCAAAGTAACGTCGATATCATGGTGATACTATTAGAACGGCGCCGTGAAGGAATGTTGGTTTCAGGGAAGTGCCGGGGTTGCGGTGTAAGACGATGGTGAGCTCTTGATGTCAACGTTACTCGTTTCATCAATCAACCCTTCTTTTGTTGCTCTCAGGAGAGGAGAGAGACGATGGTGGGTGCCTGTACGTCACGCTCCGTGGTCACGTTGTTCTCCCGCTTTTAACGCGCTAATGCCACTAGCCGCCAGGCACCTTGCGTTGGTTTTTCGAAAGAAAAAAAAGAAGGACAAAGAGAGGAAAGAAGAGAAAGTGGAGCAAGATACGCTTTCAGTCGAGCGAATGCAGAGAGAAGGCGGAGTAGAAGGAGAGGAGGAGAAGAGGGTCGCGTCCATCAAGCAAAGCTTTTCCCCGAACCCCATTACTCCAAAGGTCCGCAGCAAAATCGCTAATTACCAAATGGTGTAACGCGGTGGTATGCGGTGTTTCATTTCTGTGACGGACGTTGGGGGCTCACCATTGCAAACTAAACAGTTTGATTTGTAAATCGACGCCTGGTGCGAGAGGAATGAGAAGCAGTTATTTATGCTTATCTCATTACAGTTTGAAGTCATTTTCGTCAAAAACGTAACCAAAACGCGAAAAACGGCACATCCGGTTGGAAATCCTCAGAAATCGACTTATACCAGAAAACTCCTATTTCGGGTTCGATAATCGCATTTTCTGACGTTTTTCCGATACGACGGCAAGCACGAGGCCAAATCAAGAAATAATTGAGTCATTATTTTGGGCGACGATGGGTGGCTAAATTTTTGAACAGGAAATGACAATTTTCAATATGATGTCACGTGAATGTGACGTTTTTGCGATATTATTACGTTATGTTTTCTGCAAATTATCCCCTTTTCGCAGGAAAGGAGTTTGGCTCAATTGATACTGTACCGTATAAGAGAAACAAATTAATCGTCCACATTCCGTTGCATAATTTTAGCGCTAACATATAGACACAAATCGTAATTCGTTGATTAGTTTTGGTCGTATTATCGACGAAGTCAAGCACGAAGATGAATAAGCGAAAGATTGAGTCATTATTTCCGGGCAAGGTGGAGATTCGAGAGGCGATGAGAGGGACTGGTCGATTTATCGAAGAGACTCCACAGAATGTAATAAAGCGAGAAAGGGGGGAGACCTCCCTTTCCTCGTTCTTCTGCTGCCCACCTTTTCGTCTTCAGCTCTAAGCAGTTAAAAGCCTTCGAGATTGAGGCATAATTAAGATGAAAATAATGAGATTGGAAAAGAACGGAAATAAAATTTTGTCGTATAAACTGGGAGTGCTCCAAATGGTGAATATAACGGTGCTCTCTACATCCCGAGCGGCCCAATCCAGCCAACGAGAGAAAAAAAGTATATTCTTTTACAGATAAACGCCTGTCACAGAATGCGATCGTTAAAATCTAATTATACTCCGCTAATTATTCTTTTGTGGCGCAGAGAAAAACAGCTCACCAGGCAGGCGATCTGGGGCCATTTCAATTCTGAAATAATGAACGCGGTACAGGGAATGAGATTCCTTATCACTTTCAGTTTCACGATTGTTTGTTTAAGCTAGTAAGGGCGATGTAAAATTTTCTTGTATTCCTTCGCTGATCAGTGGATCGGCCCTTGGCGTATGTTCGGTCAAAAATTCGTTCTCAATCATTGACTGAATACTAACATTAAAACTCAGTTGGAATGACCAGCTGTATCGAAGCAGACTCTTCGCAGTTTTCCTGTTTACTTGTGCAAATCCGATACATTATGGAGGGTTACAACGGCTGCGACCGTATACTTTACAAGAAATTGAAAGTCGACAAAAACTGATGTGAGAGTAGCGGCTAGATGGCAGAAATTAAGAACTTAAATGGGGGAAAAACAATCGAAGTGTATCCGAGCGTTAATGTGAGAGCAGGGAAAATGATACGTTCTTTAACTTTCGCAAAAGATCCATATTACTTTTGGGTTCGGTACTTCACAATCAATAATTGCTGAGGTAATGCATTTATGGAGTATGATCGATTTGATAGTTCTCGCAAGAGAAAATATATGAAGTATATTTTCGTACAGACATGCGAAGCATAAACAGCGATGGGGGTCATTAAGCTTTTACGCTATTGAAAAAACAACTACGTTAAATGTATCGTCGAGGATTCTTCAACATGAAGTTTTCCCGTAATTTCGATTTATTGATTCTAAATTTTTAATTTTTAACGACGGGATTCGGCAGAAAACGAGGATGATGGAAAAGAATGAATAAAATGCGTTAATTGAGCCTGAGAAATGATGTTTCTTTATTGGCTCTAGTGGGGAAAGCCTGACGGGATAAAAATGCACGTTGTATACAATGATTTAGAAATGTGCGAATGTGTGAATATTTGCGTCTTTGCTTCGATTTCGTTGAATGGAAGTTATTTGTGTGTATGTATAGACGTATGTCCGTATGTACGTTTGGACGATCCTTCGACCCTGTTGAGTCTGAATTCGCGTGTGTTCGATTCTGATAAATCGGCTGCGTGATCCGCCTACGATACATAGTATCTTCGACTCTAATAAGTCGGCTGAATGTGTTCTATGAAAAACGCGCTGGGCCCGTTGACCCTTCGAAGCATGATATGCGCAGTTTGGGTTACGACGCGAGACGTGGCACTGTCAACTGGTCACTTGAGACTCACTGATTATTTTCTCGGCTCTTTCGAGATGAAAAGTTTGATAGACTCTCTTGTCGTCCTCTGAACATTAAAACCGTTTTCGCTCTATACAAGTAATCTACAGAGGACCAACGGCGAGATGGAATAATCGATGCAGCATCATAAAAGTCTTTCACCTCGACTCATTCTACCTTTTGGTCAGGTTTGTCATGCAAGGCTCAGTTCACATGTTGATTGTGTTCTTTGAGGTTGCCTCCATCCTAGGTCTCGTCCGTACGCCTTACATAGGTAACGTCGTCTTGTTTACTATCATTGGCAAATCAACATACAAATATCAACGTGACGTATTGGGAAAATAACGAGAACCGGAGACCCAATAACAACTGTCTGTCTACACCCTATCGAAGATGACGTAGCATTGCTTAGGGAGTCTTGAGCTTCTTTCTAAATAAGAAAAACGCGAACGATGCCTTGTACCTAATATAAACGCCGTACACCCGTCGATATAGATCGCGTTCGACCGAGGAGCTGTGTTTTATTTTTCTCAGTTCCCGACAACAATAACTCCACTATCGGTTGACAATAGGAGGACAATAGACCGGGACCGGGCGACAAGGGGGAAAAACGGTACCGGCACGCGTCGCCGTTTTCTCGGAGACGCGAGATTACGCGGTCGACCGGCACTCAAAGAAATTGGCTAGTGGTCTCCTGACCCTCGGGTGCCACGACCTCGCGGAATAGTTCGAAACTCTAGAGGCCTTGGAAGCGTACAGAGCGAACCCACGGGATATAGATGGAGGGAGAGCTTCTGGAGAGGGAGTCGAAAAGAGAGTAATGCCAAACGGGGGAAAAGAGGAAGAGAGCAGGTGGACCAAGAATCTCCACTCCGAAAGTGCTATGTACAGTAGGCCTTTGGATGAGCGCCACTACGAGCTACCATCTCATCCGAGGGATCTAAAACTCACTGGCGAAACCTCTCGACCTTCCGTATAGTTCCACCCCCTCTTTTCCACGCTCGCTTACTCTCCCTCCTTTTTCTCCATTCCTTTGTCTATAAACTCGACAACTCTCGGTGTGTTCGCGACCACCTCTTTTCCAACCTTCATTCTCTAATCCGCTTTTTATTACATTCATATTTATCATTGTATAGCAACCTGTCTTGTGACACGGATAAAAAAAATTTCATTCGTCGTCATAAGAATTATTCGAACATTCTGGCCTCGTTGCCATTTCATTTCAAATGCATATAATGGATAAGGAAATCGAATGAACTTACACATCACATATGTATACATTCCTCAATATCGGACCATATCTCAGAATAATATTCATAAATCCTGGTTCTTTCCCTGACTTAAAAGAAGATCAGGAATTTGTGGACCATATTAGATAAATAGTTGGTAATGCTCGAAACGAACTCAACTGGCGTGTTGTCGTGCTTACACATTCGTTCACTCCGTACCTCGACGGTTCGCTTTAGATTCGATCGACCCCGCCGGGCCGGGATCGATCTGAACCTCCGACACGCGATGCTTTATCGTTCCTTTAAATTCTCGTACCGATGTCGATCTTCCGCATTGAAGGGCCGAGAGGCAAAGAGTCCGAGTTCCCGTTTAACATTCTTTGGGACACCTCTTGACGTCATTACTTTTACCTTCACCCCATTTTTGACTGGGTCGTTCTGCGAGCATTGAAGTTCGACGCAACCAATCGTCGCATACTGGTTAATACTTTACATCCCCCTGGTGCTGTATATAATGCAAACCAGAAAGTTAACAATTTACGATTTTGTCCACCGGTACCACATTAAGAGTTCTAAAAATTGAGAAGATTACGAGGCTGAATTTACCGAACGATATTTTTTAGTCGAGGATATATTTAAATCATGTCGTCCGTTTTTTTTTGTTTTTCCAACGTAAAATGCAGCGTTGTTTCGGAGAGTGTCGGTGAGCACGAGTAGAATCCAAGGTACGAAGTACGGCTGCCGGCGCTCTCAAGCTTCGGAGAGGCCACTGTATCGCGCAAGTTCAGCAGGTTTGTTCGTGCGATTCTCTCGTCTCTCTCCCCCTCTCACGACACTCTCTCTCGCGAGCGGAGCTTACGGACCGTAAAATTAGGTTTCACGTTCGGAGCGAGTAAGCAGCGGCAGCAGCTCTATGCGAAAGGGTCGTCGGCGACGCCGTTGGGAAGAGTTCCGTTCCTTCTATTTTTTTTTTTACTTTCTTTTTACTCTTGAGTTTCCCTTACGACGCCGCCAAGCCGTTGTGGAGAACTCGCAGCAGGTGGCTTTGACCGAGCGAGTAAATTAAAAGAAATGAATAACACGAAAATTCGGACCAACCGGTTGGATGTTTCGACGATTACCGACTGCGCAGCTGACGTTTTGTTTCCGGTGTGATGATCGATATCCCGATCGTGTAATTATACTACGACGTCTCGTTCTCGATAATTATTTGTTAGTTTTTTGAGCCTGGGGTAAAAGAAAAAAGGAAAATCATTTTATTTTCCACAAAGTACAATCGACGTAAGATTTTTATTGACTCAGAATTGACAGAACGAACGTTTTATTTCCGTTTTTAATTGGTTGGTTATGAAAACGACCAAATATTTTTGATTTTTTTTACCAACCGGCTACTCGTTTAATTGTACCGTTGCTAACAACCTTACTTATCGCTCTTGATATAAATAGTCGCATGTTTTGTACTATACGCTGAAAAATTTAAACTCTAAACGTTGTGGATATGAGCATAGCTGACGGGACTACAAATAATCATCAAGAACGTGACGTCGTAGTATAATCGTTCTGTTACCCAACCATTACGTAAGGTATTTTATAGTACTCCGCGCTTATACACGTAAGTCGCGCTGTATTTGTTTCTGCAGTGTGTAAGCAGAAAAAAAAAATGTTTCCTTGCACAAGTAAAAAAAATCGATGAGCAGTGAGAAAATCTCGGCAAACCCTCGAGGGAGAGTGTGGTGCTAAAAACAAATCCTCGGGATGGCTTCAGCGAGGACTCCAAAGCCAACCAACCACCTTCCCTTCAATCGCCGCATTCTCCCTCTCCGGTCTCAGCGAGATAAGAATTTTCTCACACACCGCACCTCCGTTATTCGGGATT
Source organism: Listrodromus nycthemerus (assembly GCA_963978505.1). Taxonomy (NCBI): domain Eukaryota; kingdom Metazoa; phylum Arthropoda; class Insecta; order Hymenoptera; family Ichneumonidae; genus Listrodromus; species Listrodromus nycthemerus. The sequence continues at coordinate 17,461,676 of OZ021679.1, read as the reverse complement.
CGAGCACGCGCATATCAAGGTTTGAGAAAAGAAAAGTAAAAATCTGGCTTCTATCGTTCCCTTGTGAAGGTTTCCAGCTCGTCCAGATTAATGATTAATTATAGCAGCAAATCAAATGACGTGCTTTTGAATATATTTTCGCCTGTCGAATGCCATGTACATTTCCGTGGCTGTAAATTACCGATGCAATGTTGCTGGCGGCGAGTATTGATTGTTAATTAATTATGTCCTTCACTCAACGGGATAATTAAATGCGTTCGTTGCGCTAAAGAGCTCTAGTTCAAATTAGTTGGTTAGTTCAAAGTACCCAATGCGCCGTAGAATTTTTTACCGAGCCAGCGAAACTGCTTGCGTTCAGCGGAATCTATGTGATGCTACAGAACGTTGCCCATGACAAGTGTGCAGCACACGGTCAGCCCCACCGCTGGTTTTTGCAACGCAAAAATAACAACAATTCACGTGTATCATATTCCTGGATGAGGCTTTTGCCAACCGACGGTCGACGGTCACTCGTAAACACTCGCGGATTACCAGTAACAGCGGGATAGGATCGAGTCCGCCCAGCGGCAGAATTTCCGCCTTTCAAAATTTTCCCTCGCTCACTCGATCGCACATTAGGTGGGATCACAAAAAGCGTGGCGGATGCTCGATCACAAATACAAATTCCCAGTACCGGTATTTGATGGTGCAGAAAAAAAAGGAAAAAAAAAATCGGTGACTTCGAAAACGCAGCCTGGTAACTCTAAAAAAGCATTAATGAACCCGAGGGAAAATCTGTACGAGAATTTCTCCGATGAACTCGACTTTTCTCATTCCGCAAGCAATGGGCAACACGAGTTCCCCGCAATACCTTTTCTCTGTTGGCCCTGTTATTTATTCTATTTTTCCTTCACCGTTCCATTCCGTGGAAAATGGTTAGAAGGAGCTGATACGATCTTCGTCGAGTCGCGGCGGATTAGCGCGGAAGGTTAGCTACAGTCGAGCGGACGAAAGAGGAAAAGACAAGTAGAAAAAGGGGAATGAACAAGGACAGTTGAAAGAACGAAAAGCGCTATATAAGGGAAAGAGATCGAGTGAAATGACGTTGGGGCTGAAGATGAAAATGACGCTGAGATTCGAATCTCCGTTGCGCAACTCGGGCGTGGATGAAACGCCTGTCTCTGGGGAATCGTAGTACGGTAGAGAATTTGTACGGGCGATCTGTAAGAAGATATTTTTAATCAAGCTCGTCGTTGGAGGCGGCGATTCTCGGGCGAGCGAAGAGTTCTTCATCCGCCTCTCGCTCCCCCTCTTTTTTTTATCATATCGTCCGATCGGATTTTCTATTCCGGGCCTTCTCTGAAGGGAGCAAACGACAAGCTCCAGTGCGTGTCGCAGGGATGAGGCAAGGGCGGTTCTCCCTCGCCGATTATGCTATTGGCCACCGTTGTGTATCTCCGTGTACTATGTAATACGCAGAGGCGCTATATGTAGCCACTTTGGCTTATCTGCCGTGGTTTCTGTGTAACGTATACACTCCGGTGGAATTCAACGAAGCGTGCATGGTCGATCGCCACCGAACGAAGTGAAAAAAATGGGTCACGGTGAACGTATAGGTTCGTGGGAGAAAGTAAGTAAGGAAAGTCGCGCCGCTCCGCTGCCGATGGTCGTAAATTTTTGCAACAAACTTTTGACACTTTTAACATCCCACGATATTTTTAATTGTGGAGACCCAAGAAAATCGAGCGTGGTTCGCGAGAAGGGCTATCATCGTGCTCGACCGATCGTACACGAAAAGCTATCCAGATCCCGAATCATATTCGATATTGTGTAGATCTTCCTTTTCTTTTCAATCTGCTTGAATGATTCTCTGCATTCTGGGAGTATTTCATGGTAATGTGCTTCAAGCTATTTGTATCGAGTTTCCAATAGATTCCGTCGTATATTGGATTCCCGCTTGCGACCATTCTTAGAGGACTGTTCGATGATCGATGAAATCGCTGAACCGTGCTCTTGAGAGTTGTACCCACCATAAGACGAAAGCGGATTCTCACCGAGTCCCCTCCTTCTCTCTGCACCGTTTCCGAGGTCATATCTTCGTAATTTTTCGCGCACAATTTTTTTCTTACCTTAATATTCATCGCCCGACAATTTGCCCGACAAGCTCCTGGTTATTGCCGAATACTAAATATCGTATACACGCCCGAGGCAGCTCGTTCACTACGTTCGCAACATCAGCCGTGGAGAGTATGGAGGGGATGTGGTAGCGATGGGGGATGAAGAGAGAACGAGGCGCGTTTGCCCGACACGTTTATCGACTGCTGTTGCCGGCCGTACGTCCGCGCTCCCTCCAAAACCACCCTCCTGTTACGAGTCGTGATACAAAGTGCGCGCCAGCAGACTTCAACCAGATTTTGGTAGTAAATCTCAGTTTACGAAGGATTCAACGGGCCCCGGGGCTCGCCCGAGAAAATTTATGTTCTGTTGCTGGTGCTGCCACGGCGGTATACACCGGCCTCCTACACCCCCTCCGCCAGAGCCCCCCCCCCTCCCCCGCCCCAGTCGCGAGGTGCCGTTATGCAGGTAGAGGCGCGGGATCGGATTGTCCGGTTAAAGAGTAGCCAGTAGGTACAGCGATTGCAGGTCGGACCAGCAGACGCGGAACGTTTCATAGCAACTTGATCCTCCGACTGGCCGCTGACCTCCTCAACTTCCACACTCCCCGCAGTATCCTTCACTAAGTTTCCAGTAGGAACGGTCACGTTCCTGACCTGCTGCACATTTCTTTTTCCCACCGACACGTCGGTTCTATTTTCCGAGAACTTATATGTTTTAGAAAAAAAAAAGTGCTCCGTCAACAATGCTTGATGCCTAATCCATACACGCACCTGTAGTCGGTTACCGTCGAGCTTAATAAAATAAAGTTTCTTCATAGGTCACTACGGTTCGAAAGTATGGAAGAAAGAAATGAAAGAAATAAAATAAACCCGTGGCTATGACGAATGAGGTAGAAAATTGCTGTGACGACAAGGTGCCGTGAAAAGGATGATATTACATAGACAATAAAACTGTACAGCTCTGTAAAAAAGTCTTGAGTAAGCAAAATAATTTGCAAGACTAGGCTGAGAATCAGAAGGCCGAGTATTGTGATGCTTTAACAAGATGCCGTTATTTAAGCGTTTTCGGGGGGGGGGGGGGGGGGGGGGGGAGATGAGGATCCAAGGTCGGACGGAGTCAGAGAGACGCCACACTCTGGCATCGTCACGTCTTGGGTCGAGCCGTGAGGTACAGTACCATTTTGTCAAGCGTTAAACCCACAGCGAGAACGTGGGATCGTTATTTCATTACGGTTAATTCGAGGACCGTGAGAGAGTAGGCAGAGAGACGGAGAGAGCGAGGGAGAGAGAGAAGAGTGTGCGGAAGCTCCTGAGAGATGCTTGCTGGCTGCTGTTGATTCTGCAATGTTGGTCGTTGTGATACAGCCTGGGCGATGTGGCATTCGAGCCAACGTCATTAGTGCGACATATCTAGTGAAGATTAACGACCTACAAACGAATCGGTTCCCAATCCCACCAATCTCTGCACTCCCAATAGCCGAATAATATTTATTCATATTTATCACCCTCGACCAAGTGGCGTCGTAGGGTGATGAAAATGCATTCTGTAAGTCGACGAGGTGACGGAGTTAAGTGCGGATCCACGCGAACGCACGCCTATCTTTCAAAATCCGAAGCTCCGGTAACCTTTCTGCCCTCGGCCAAAAGTAATGTTTCAAGTTTGTGAAAAGCCTTTTTCTGGAAGTGGCTCCTTAAGATGATTCGCCATAACTACCCACCTACCTACCCCGAGTGCATTTAGTAACAAAAAGAGTACAGAATACCATCGATTGCCGAGGACAGAGAAAATTTTCTTCCCCTGTGTCTATCGATTCTTCGGGAAAGGACAATGTTTTTTTTCCTCGGCGGACTGCGGTCTCAGAATGGTTCATTCAGTACACAGTCTGTTATCGCGGCGGTATCCGCTTCACCTTAACGAAAACGGACATTTTCACTCGAGAATACATTTGTACACTGTGCCCAACACTTCCTTCAGTCACGACGATCATTGCGAATATACCGTCGCAACACTGAACGTCGTAAGCCCTCGTCCTGATTTTCTCGCGGTCTGTACACCAGTTTCCCGCACTTTTTCACATCTTCGGGTAAGTCGTGATCCAATATGCGGGATAACTTCCGGGCAGTAGTTGGGACCGGAAGGGATACTCTCGCGTATGGTGGAATGAAATACTCGAAGCTCGTATACCATGGATGAAGTTGTTCGCAGCCCTTGCGTCGTTATCGCGCCGATGGGCAAAGTGCGGGTGGCGGTATAGTTCATCGGCAACGATGGAGGACCACGATATGAACCAGGGAGGAAAATCATCTAGAGCATTTTCTCCGTGTCTTCGACAGAGCGGAAGAGCAAGAGGAAGTGAGACAGAGGGAGTGACGAAGATATAGCGAGAGAGTTCGAAGCTTTCGGCCAGGAGGAGGTCGAGAGAGGAAGAGGGGAACAGTGAAAATGGCCTCGGAGGATTTACGATCGACGATAGGGTCCACGTTCCTTGGACTGTGTGCACTTTCGACCCTAAAAGATATTGCGCCCGTTTCCCTTTGCTATGTGGCCTCCCGGTTCTGCTTTTGATGCTGTTGAGCCGCCAGCAAAAACGACTTTTCTCCTACTCCGTTAAGCGCCGCACTTTCCGGCAATAGTCGATTTCTCTGTGCTGCTTCTTCAGGCCGTCAGTCGACAATCTTCTTGCCGATACTTATTGTGCGCGTTATGTTCTTTCGCCTTCCATCTTCGATTTATCGGTCAAACGGAGCCGCGTCGAAGCATCACCAACCTCTCACAGATAAATAATACTTGTTTTACACAATAGAAAAGCTTGTAAAGTAAATAACGAGATGTGCAATAATAAAAACGAAAATTCAACTAATCATCTTGAAAGGTCCAACTTCTGGAAGGTATATCGATGGTAAAAAATCGACGAATCGCTGCTCTCGATCAGGATGACGACAGCCGCCGAGGACCATCCTGGTACATGGTCGCTCGAGGAAACGCCCGTCATCAATTCATTGGATTTTAGCGAGGCGGTTATGAGTCTACTCCGTGAAATGTGTCCCCCATCTCCTATCGTGTTAAAAATTGCCTTCTAATATGATATACGCGGGGGTTCGAAAAGATAGTCTCGAGTTCGCCATATGGCAGGAGAAGTGGTGCATTGGCCTACCAGGCGGGGCGAGGGAGAAGCTTTTCCGGACATCCTCATATATATCCTCGGAGTTTCTTCAGTGCGCCGAGACGCTCAGAGGCCACTCCATATTATTGGAAAGCGATAGCATCTTCGCACCGGAGGTTTGCTCTTACGGTCGAACCATATTTTACAGCCTTTTGGCCGAGAACATCCCGATCGCAAGATCTTCTTATGGACTATCACGGCTCTAAAAAAGAAGGGAAAAGTAAAACTAATTTCCACCAACTGTATAACGTCGCTCTTCGATTCCCGGTGAAGTTGACTCACAGTTAATATCCATAATATCAATACCTCCGGCCCATCAATAAAACATGCTGATACAGGTTCAATTTGCAAAATCAATCCAGAAGAACGAGCCCTCTGAGTCTTCGAAAGACGCTGACTCCGAAACAGGCCTGAGAGTATTCACCAGATGGAAATAATAGATCGCGGTGCCGAAACTTATTCTGTCGTATCCAGCGATCCGAGCTTCAATATCCCATCCTAATTGACCACTTAAGTCGAACGATTAAACTGACGCTCGCATTTCTCTAGAGTCGGAACTACATAGACGTTTCTGCTTCCGCTCATGACGTATCGAATTTCGGCTTCGTTGACAGTGATTGAAACCTCTCTGCATCCGTAACGCAACATACACTCCGTCTCGGATATCGCTTCCAACAATCCTTAACTATTCTGGTTTTCATCTCAGCGAGGCAAAACGAACCGTCTATTCGCAACAGAAATCTCCTTTATTTATTCCGTGAAATGTCAGTAAAAAATAATTGACTTTTCCTCGTGCCCCCCCCGATAAAAGCCTCGAAAGAGAAGTGTACATTCTTATGTACCGCGGTGAAAGAAAAATCCTAGACGGAGAAAACAAGGGTGTATCGATTATATTAAAAACTGTTGCGAAATGTCGGGTAATTGATGGAAGAAATTATAAGGGTCAAATAATAATGTTGTTTGCTGTTGCAAGATGGATGTACTTCGAGCACCCCGGACATCTCAAGTGGTTTCCGTAACGCATCGTCAGTGTCATGCTTTCACTTGATTTTTCTTCCCCGCTCGCTTCTCCAACTGTTTTCTCTTGTTATACGTAAACTTTGTATTTAACTCGTCGGGTTGTGTTAGCAAGTTCTTAGACGTTATAAAATTATACACGTAAATATATGACGTTCGGACTATAGCCGAAGCTTCATATATTTTTTCGCAGCATCGTGTCATCGAGAAGTGAAGAAGGTGAAATACGAGAACCCGCAGATTCCCTGTTAAATTTTTGACTATGTCTGACTAAGAACGATTCTTGGATCTGTCAATGCAGCGTTGACGACCGTCAAATTTGTTATGCCAAATTAGGGAAGCTTTTTTTCTACCTCGTCGGAGCTTTCTTCGAGTTTCATCGTTGGAAAAGCGTTAATAGATATAGGACTTTTCGATGCACGAGACTTGTTTCGGTTTAGTTCATTTTGGCAACAAAAAAAGGAGACATATTTTTTTTCCGAACCGTACACGTGTCCAAGTTTCCTAGTTATTGCTGACTCCGCGGATCGTTGCGGCGGTATACAGAGAACGCGGGAGAACGAACGAGTTTGCAGGCGGGACCCGCATCGTTGCCTGCAAAATAAATGTGACAAACAACCTGCAACGTCAGTTTCTACATTGTCCCCTGTATTTGAGGCTGCGGCAACTTTTGTACCATCTCTTCTACTCATAACTTGTTTTCCACAGATTACATAAATATCTATAAGTCGAACGGCCCGCTTGTATGTGATAATTCGTCAAGGCATATGAGAAATTCAACATTTCCGATTTGTAAGTATAATTTTTTAAAGGAAAATGTCAAATTTTTGTGTGTAACGTTACTTGAGGTCAAAGTATAAAATTCCGAAAGCGGAAGTGAAATATTCTTCTATTTAACATCACTTCCGATACGAAAATGGGATTCGCAAACGAAAGTGGCTCTCATAGCAGAAAATATGTCACACTTGGTTTGAAAGCAGATTTTTATTTGCGCGTCTGGCTACAGATTGACCATCAAATGTTTTGAATCGACTCGGCACTGTGTGCAAAGAAATTTGCTGCGATCTACCTAATTTCATTCCTTTGAAGATTCAAATCTGATTTGCACGTTCCCGCAGTTTTATCATGTCGGAAGCGGGGCAGTATGCGTGCGAGACGTTTCTTCGGCTGCACGCTTCCGCTCACCGTCACGGGGAGCTTCCGAAGAGCTCTAACGTGCTTGACATCGAGGCCTGCGGCTAAGCGACCCTCGTTCTTCGCGCTACCTTCTTGTAGGTTCCGCACTCCCGTCCCGCCTCGTACGAGTTTCAAAGTCTGGAACAAGTTTGCAGTCCTCCATGGACCACCGGGCTGTACTTGGGCTTTCCCGTCTCGGGGTGTAAGAGAGTTGCAGTCGTGCCTTCGAGCTCGCATATCCTCTGGCCCGCTTCCTCTCTCACACCCCTCGCCGCACACGTTATGCCGTACGTATCCGGCCACGTTCGTACATACAAGCATGTATACCTACCACCATTGCGGTACTCCGACGCTTCGCGAATGCTTTTCCCCTGGGGCGACACACGCGGGACTGAGGCACTTTCGAGATTTCCTTCGACGCTTACTTCGGGATACGGAGTGCTAACAAAATCGACTCGGAAACCAAAAGACACGTTTCGTTGTGAATTTTATAATAATCCGAAAACGGAATCTCTGCGACCGACCGCCAGATACTCTCCTCGACACGGTAACATTGATCCAACCAGGAGAACGCTAATTTCAATGCCTGCAACAAGCGGCACTGCAGTTGCACAGCCATTCGTTAATGAAATCTCCGCACGGGAATGAAGACCAGCTGATGAGTTTCAAACAGCGTTACTTAATAAATTAAATTGAAGTTTGTTGTATGAAAATTTGCCGCTTCGTGACCTCTACCGGGTAACGATAAGAGAGAAGAAAATTACGATTGTATTTGTCCATCGGCGAATAACAGACCGGTGAATATTATGTGACGGTTAATTAATGGATGGCGGGGTTGGCGGGTCGTTGCCTTAGTGAGTCCGCAGCGACTTTCGTGCCCGAAGTTATTTCATCCCATAAGGCACCGGCGGACTGGTATATTATCGGTGTAAACTATTTTGGAGCGACATTTATAGATTCCGAATCGACCATTGTTATCAGCGAAGCACGGTTAGACGGAGACCGGACGATTCCAAAGTTTTCGGGACATCACATTGCAGACGCGTTACGACGTAACTCCATGCGAAAGAGCTTCGCGAAAGGTAATTTGAGAATGGGTATTGGAATCGGTAAACCGTACCATTGAATTTTTTATACACACCAAATTAGACGCGCGCTTTTCAGTAAGCGGTTGATTGTCAGCCTGATACCTTTCTAGTTTCTCGTGACATATATAAGTATGATATGAAAAAACAGTATGTTTCCTACATCCTCAGTTATCAAAGAAAAAATATTTACCCTTATCTGTCTGTCCTCAAAAACAAATAATGTGAGCAAAAAAAAAGAAAATATAAATATATATGTTTGGAGTAAAATGTGCTTCATGTTTTTATATTCAATATTCCTTCGCAGGAACTAGCGATATTTGAAAGTCACAGTATTTCACATTGTCGAATGAGTTTTCCGTGCGCGTGCTTCGGCGTTGTATCCTTCGTATGCAATCGCCGCTGTACGCCACCACAAACGTGTGAGCGCCGTCAGGCGCTCCGAGCGAAAGTGTGTTCTATATGATCGGCACGTTGACAACAGCGGCACGGACAGGGAAGGCAGCAAGCTACCTGCGTCACGCTGACGTTGATGCGAACACATTGAGTCGAGTAAGTAACTAGTTTAGGTACGGTGTAAATTCGTCACTCCGTCGTGCTCTCGCGCCCATCTTGCGGCGCCGTAATTACTATCGCTTGTCGTGGTTCCGTGTGAGCCAGTGCCAGACACCCCTGCCGTTTCCTCCAAGCCCCGTCGTCGCACGCCTCACACGGCCGCCACACCCCTGCTTTCTCTCTCTGCGTACGTACCTTAACGCCGAAGCTGGTGAGATATGCTTCGCTCCGGTTACGCCCGGACCGCCGCAACTCGATGCACACGAGCGAACAAGCCTGATAGTCGCCGGGAAGGATAACCCTAACGAGGAAACCCTCCGAGGCGCGGAGGGTTAACGCGAGAACGGCGTTGTAGCGGTGGAAGAACGCGGGGGAAACAGAGAGACCGGCAAGGGTCCAGTGGTGAATGAATGTTAAAAAAAGGAACACAAAAAGAACGTTGCGGTTCGAGGAGTATGAAAAAATAGAGGAGTGAAGGATGGGAAATGAAAGAAATGGTCGCTGCCTTGATTGATAGCCGTACCCTGCGCGCTCTCGGAAAACCACTCGCCGAACTCGCTCGGCACTTTTTGCCCTTTTAATCGAAATTCATTTTCACTGCTGTCGAATGGCGTTGCGAGAAAGAGATGCGCGTTATATATATATATATATATATATATATATATATATATATATATATATCTATACATAGTGAGAGAGCCGTCGGAGAGCCGAGGATTGTTCCGCTATGCAATATACTTTTCGCATTTACGCTCCCGGTGATGACTCATCCGCTATGCGCGCGATCCGTCCATGAGTGCGGTTGTTCTGGACTAGTTGTGCTGCGCGGCATACCGCAGCCGACTGGGATAGTGCTGAATTTGAAATCCTACAAGACCGCAGCAGCGGCAGCAGTGGCAGCTTCTGGGTGACAAGAAATCGAATTTGGTTTAATCGACAGTCGCGGTAGTGTTAGCGCCAGCACACCACGTGGTCCACTCGATTTTCGCCGCGCCTCTGCATTACTCTCTATCGGGTATCTCGGCCCCGATGAAAATTTACCGTAACTACAAATTTCGGGGCGTCACTCAGCGACCACTTTGCTCCTGGTGAAAAAAAAGCCGATTGATCAGCTTGCCACAGATTAATTGATCGACGTTGAACTGCGGAGGGAGGAACTTGGGTTGGAATATGGTACGAGTGTGCGGCACGGTCGTAGCGGGTCCTAAATAAACACATCGACTATTTAATATCTACTCAGATACATGTATGTATTTGTTTTCTTTTTCGTTTTTTACCCCTCACCGTGGGTTTACGCGTCATCAATATAGGAATAATTACAACAAACTATATTATCTACATTGATACATTTATTAGTATTATCGTTATAATAATTCGACTAAACAATCGTGTCTCTCTTACTAAGCTACGCCCCTCTCTCTGCACGTTTATCAACAGAGTTCATTCTTTAAATAATTTTTCCTTTTCACACATGCTCCCCGTCTCCCTCCTCGGATATTAACATTTTCCCAACTATCTTGCTTCTATCTTACGTTTTTATACTTATAACAGTTTTTTAAATTTTTTTTCGAAGAGGGAGACTCATCGTGGCGTGATTACACTTTTCCGTCCTCCTTATTGTATATATATAGATTTTATTATCTGTACAGCGAGTTTTAATAGTATGGTATCGTAACAGCACGTGAGATTAACTACCCCAGGAGACATTTTTGAGTTTAGAAGCAATTTTCGTCAGGACTTCAAATGGCGTTGCCAGAGCCTCGTTAGGAAGTTTTGCGGACCTTATCTAGCACTAGCTTGACTCTTAAAAACTTATGCCAGAACGTTATCCTGACAGTGTGGGTATAAACAGGAAACAGGTCTGTGGATTTGGAATTGTCACATATGTCTGTCGAAGCGAAGATTCCTCTTACGAATTCACGAGTTATGAAACTTCTGATCGAAGCTAGTGTCTACGAAAGCTAATGCGGGTCAAACGAGTCCACGTGTTCCGCTCGAATATATGTAGTACTTCTCGTCACGGCTATTATAGAGAGCTAGTTTATTACAACAATGATCAGTTGTTTCGATCGTTGATCGACGATATGAGGTTTTTCGTTTGACCGTCTTGCAAGGTAGAAATTGGAAAGCTATTTCGGGTTGAATAATAATAAATACAAATAATAATTTCTACCGAAAAAAAGCGAAAAAAAAAAAAATTATTCTTTCAGCCGAACGAAACATCTCGTATCATTGTATTCTACATTCAAATTTACGGATCGTAACTTAATAAAATCGTTTCTACCGTCTCCGTTTCTCTCTTAGAATACTTATTTCGTCGTTTTCAGCCACGAAAAATCTCCCTTGTAGGATAGTAATCGTGTTATTACGATCGAGGAAAAGACATTTTCATCTACATATTTCAGTCCAGTTCGAAAAATCTTCATCTCGGTACAAATAATTATATTAAATATTAACATTACCTTCGAATCTCATAATATATACCGTATCTATATACCGCGGTTTCTATATTTGTGTCGCTTACGAAACTCTGTACAGTCTATGCAAGCGACGTCCATCTTTAGTATCGGGGATCGACTTAATTTTTTAAAATTTTTTCTTCACGAACCTTGTCCTTATTCCTCGAATGCGATATATACGTTTAACACGTCATTATATTATATTTAAATTGCATAAGCGTTTCTGAAATCCCATTTTATCTATGTTTCATTAAACATACTGCAGCGACGCACATGCTCATCGAGGCGACACGTCTTGTCGTTCGTTCGACCAATTGTTCTTTGTTACATCTTTATTTTCGACGGGCTATAACATTTCTCGCAAACGATACGCGATCGTTAACATGTCAAATATCGATGGATGGATGAGGAGACAGAGAGTTTATAGCATTGACACCGTGACAGTAAGATCTCGAACAGTCAGAATATATTTTGGGTGTTGGTAGCTGTGTTTATATAACAAACAGTATAAGCCCAGGGCTGATTATGCTGTAGCATAATCATGTATATATCTATATATGTATATATATATGTGTGTGTGGTACACAGGCGGGCGGGTACGAAACCATTTATCTTCGCAGGTAATTCGAGATGCCAATGATAAATAACCATGAAAATATTTGCATCTGCAAAAATCTACTTTGGCAACTTATAGCGTCTAAATTATCGGCTTATGAGAAAAAAGTGTAAGGACTTTGTTGTTCGTTTTTTGGTTCTTTTCCAACGCATTTTCTCAGATTTTTTATTCAATTTTTGAGTTACTTTTTACAAATTGAATATATTTTTGCACGATACTACGCGTTAACTAAAAAATGTTTAGAACTTTTATTTTCTACTTTTAATTCTACATGAACGCATGTTTCCAAAAACGAATTGAAAACATTTTTTTGGGCTAGTTTTGATATATCAAATATTTCAGCACGCTACCCACGTTTTCAACCCGTATTCATAATAAACGAGGAAATGAATCTTCAGGAATTTTTTCCTATCAATTCTTCATCGACGCAATTTATCAAAAAAATTAATACATTTTTTGGACTAGTTTTCATGAATTGAATACTTATTAAATTCATGAAAACTAGCCCAATTTTTGTATGGTTTGGGCCGGTTTTCAAAATTATAATATTTATTACATTCATGAAAACTAACCCAAAAAATCTATTAATTAACCCATTAATAAATTTATTAATTAATTTATTAATTAATTAACCCATTAAATTTATCGAAACTAGTCTAAAAAAATTAAAATATATATATTTAAAAAAATGTTTTTGTGTACAATTGTAAGTTGAAAATAAAAGTTCTAAACATTTTTTTTCTCTCATTATTATTTAACTCGTGGTAGCGTACCGAAATACTAAATTCGTAAAAGCTAGCTCAAAAATTGAAAAAAAAATCAGAGAAAATGCGTTGGTAAAGAACCAAAAAACGAACGAAAAAGTCCTTATTCTTTTTTCTCTTAAAAAAATAATTCAGGCGCTATAAGTTGCTAAAGAGAATTTCTGCAGACGCAGATATTTTCATAGTCGTCAATGATAGCAATTCCGGATGTTTGGTCATTAACTGCGTAAGGATATATTAACGGCGTGTGAATTCGGTGTAAGTGAGTCGAGGAGAGAAGAAGGGTGATACGGCAAACACGCGGACGTTGACGCCATGCTCACTAACTCGTCGACTCGTTGTGTCGTTTACCCGGAGCTGCTGTCGAATCATTCGGCCTCTCGGTTAGTCGTTGAAATTATCCATAGGAGAAATTTGCGAAGCGCGCATAGAACGATCATCCTCATCCCTGAGTCCGATCTCGGACTCAGAGTAAAAATGAAACAGCGCCGTCGGACTCCCGTCAAAATAACATTGACGATTTTTCTGCCTATCAGATTCTTCCATCGTCGCGAAAGTCGGTCCGAGAGACAAAAAATGTGACAATAGGAGAATCGATTGATCGACGACGCTTCACGGTCTTGTTTATCTACATTATTTACAATAAATCGATGTACAGTACATCGATAGGGTGGTGTAATAACAGAAAGAAAATTGTTTCTGAGAATCGAGCACCGGAACCTGGGAGCCAATCGTCCCAGGTAAGAGAATGAATTTGCAAACAAGCGGTGTTTGACAGCGGACGTAGTATCCGGTATCGATTGCGCGAAGCGATCGAACGCTAGTGGTTTACGGTCAGGTACAACGTAAGACAGAAAAAAATAATGTATATTTTTTTAATCGAGTAATTATTATCATGATTTGTGTAATAGCGAGATTCGCGAGTAACACTAATAACGCCTTTAACATATATTTGTTAAGAAGCGCGAAACAGGTACGATTCGATGCGTACTAGCAGAGGACCGAGTGTAAATCGACGCGACGGAGTGAGAAAATAATATTCATTAAAGTGCAATGGAAAATAAATAAAATTTACACCGGTTCCTCCAACGACAATATCGAGATTGATCGCAAGTCTATTACTTCTGCGTAATAATACTTATAAATTTAGTGATGATGTTTTTTTTTTTATGTGTGTGTGATTTTTTGTCATTCATCGATTTAGACCTTTGCAGATGGCGACCCGGTTTGCATTTATCACATTTATCCCAGGTCCGTTCGTTCCGGTTACTTATGAGGGTGGCTAATGTTATCCGAGCGCGAAGGCTGGTTGCGCGTGACGCCGCGCTCGCGAGCGGAGTGCGGACGGACGACGCTGTACACCCGAGCGAACTCAATTAAGCCACACTTCCAAGCTCATCGGTAGTCACAGCAGGGACGTTTCGAGCTTTCGAGGTGCTACAATGATGCATATATATGTATATCTATGTATATATATATATTATTATATATGTATATATGTATGAAATACACGTTTCCGTTTTCTCAGCTCAATGCTCTCGGTCGTCGGCCGTTCAGTCGCCGCAATACCAGTACCTTCCGCCGACTGCACTACGTAATCACATTGTCCGGCACGTGACTCTCGTCACTATCATCCTTCTCCTTTCTGGTTCGTAATGCTATGTACGGATGACCGAGCGTGTGCATAGCCGCACGTGCGCGATACTCTCCCTCTCGCCTGGCTGTCTTGCGCCAGCATCGCTTACCCTCCGATATTCACAGGCTGCGGATATGCACATTAATTGTACACAGCGCGACGGATAGCTTAGTGTCCGAGCACCGATCGTGCGAGTCGGTCACAACCAAATGTTTACCGGTGAAAGGACCGTCCTCAAGATGATCCTTCCGTGGTACCTCAAGGTGCAAGGTCTTACGGCGACATTTCCGACAGGCAACGATTCTCTCGTCCGAACCATCGACAACAGACCACTTCATAATATCATAATACTTACTCACGTCTCCCTCCACCCGCATGATGTCCTCTCACCTCGACATGCGCATGTAATCAGTGCCCCTCGCTCAAGTTCGCGCGCAAGCGAGTTTCGTATAGCTGAGGTAATGGGGATGCATGTACATATTATTAATGCTTGATCATCTCACATTCGCTATGCAAAATGATTAGCGAGTTTTCCGATGCACACAAAAAAAACCTCATCATACAGAATGCTTATGCATCACTGTTAGTTATTAATTGTTTATCCACATATGACCACATGTGAGTCATATAGAATAGTTATATGTTATCATATGTGGATAATGTACAGATCGGTGCACAATGAACAAATTGTGTGATCACACGTGGTTGCCGATAGACGTCAGAAATTTCAGTTATTAATTTACTGTAGGCAGAATATCGATCTTGCAAAGTTTCTTTTCTTTTACCGTATGGAATCATTCTTTCCTGGGAGCGTGAGAAGAATGTGACGTCACGAGCGTCAAGACGATATGATAGAAAATAAAACGTGGCCATTAGCCATTCTAGCGGTCACCACTTGATGTCCATGCTCGCGAACGTTTTACTTAGCTTCATCGTATTCAATACGTAAACTTATGCATACACCATATAGACCGGAATTTCTCTCGGTGTGACATGTATATATATATATATATATATATTAAAATCGCTGCGCTGACTAATTTACGGTTTTACACATTCAGCACTTGGTACGGCTCATCAAGTTTCAATATATATATATATATATATATATAATTATATATATATATATATATATAAGTTCTGTTAATTCATCATACGTATAGTTAAATATTCAGCTGTATTTGTATATTCTATCCCACTTCTTACTTTTTTTTAGTTTTTTTTTTAAATAAGTCATTTAGTACGAAAATAATTTAGCACGCCTGACGTGGTGTAAATCACGGATGGCAGACGCCCTCATCTAGCGTGTCGCCGCTATGCCGGAATCCGTAGTCTCCTTCATCTCGATGATCGCCGTTGTCATCATCGTCGATAACGCACAGACAGCGTTCGATCGCGGCCGATAAATACTTATTGGAAGCCCCATCCGTGATTTGAGAATCACCTCCTGGCGCCGATTAATAATAAAAGCGTTAGGAAGAATGTCACTAGTAAATATCGGCTATTCCCCGTCGGGTGGCTCGATCGGAGGCTCGTTCCGGCATTCGTGTCGTGATGCGGCCTCTTCGTCGGCGAACCGCCACTCCTGCCGCCATATTCCCTGTCGTAATCTGGAACCAGAATCAACAGTCGGACGAGCCACGTAAAATGGTCCATACACACATACACATATACCCATTCGCACCGACAAATGCACACATTCAAACGCGCATAACCTCACACTTCTACCACGGTCGCACGTGTGGTTCATTTAGTATCGCACACCACCCTCTCGACAAACCACTGTGGAAATCACGATGCTCTACCAGGTTGGGAGTAAGGGGGGAGACTTTCACCCCTAATACTCGCTCTCTCCTCACTCCCTTCCCATCCACCCCCGTCATATACTTCCTATGTACCTAGCTCTGTACGGCGGCGTACAAGGTACAGTGGAGACACGTGTACATGCCCTGGGCACCGCATGGCATGTACTCAGCTGCTACCGAGAATGTACGAAACTACTGCGAACCCGCGAGCCGTGCGACGCCGAGCCAGTAGTAAGGGTACGTGTCTTCACAGACACCCATCACGCCGCAAAGCTCCGGCGAACGACCACCACCAGCCACCGGCTTATTTCATTCCCGGCGGCCACTTTGTTTCTTTGGGATGCCCCAGCTTCGCGTCCCGTACCGCTGTCGCTTTTCAAGCCCTTTCTCCCTCCCCGCCCAATCTCACCTTTCCACCATGACGCGTCTCCTACGAGAATCTCTCCACACCTTGCCGAGCGCAACAATCTGTCTTATTTCTGCAGTACCGCCGCAATAACGGCAACCCGGGCAACAGGGAATGTCTTACATAAAGGGGAAAATACCAGCGAACGCGTGCAAGAAACGGCCGCTGAATCTTCGGTTCTCCGAATCGTAAAGTCTCTCATTCTTTCTCTACCTCTTGGTTGCGAATGATGGAAATAGCGGTATTTGGTGGATACACCTTTGCGCAGAGACAAATTAAGTCGATTGTGAAGGCACTTCGCTAGCGATGAATTTGAGTCCATCGATCGAATGCATTCGACTGTTATTCCTCATTTCCGGAGTACGGTGTCGTCAGTTTTTTTATTGGGGGTTTGCGAAATTATTATCGATTCGCTATAGTCGGTAAACGAACGAGCACTAAATGCAGGTGGTAAAATTAAGAGGGTATACTTTTTTTTACACATTCAATGCTCAAGGACTCGACCTCTGTTGCATCGAAATTTTCATGTGAAAAATATTTTTTGAAGTTAACGCGGATAGATAAACCACAGAGGTAGGTCGAATTGTACCTCTGATATTACTTAAAACATCATTATTCAAACACGTACATTCACATTATAATAATTACGGAAATTTCTCATTACGCTTGATATTTCCCCCGAGTGATATTTCGCGCATTTATTTATTTTTCGAAGAGACATCACCGTGATGAGGCCCGTTCTATTTTTTGTTTAACAGTAATAATGGGAGCAGATACAGCGTAAAATAGGAGATTTCCGGATTTTCGCGAGTTAATTAATTACACCATGTTGTTGCCGTCACGGCGAAATGTCGTCTTTTTAGTAAAACTCAGTATCCGATGGTTTCTATCCTCCCCAGGTGACTTTCGGGTCTCTCCCCTCTGCACGAACTCTTCCCTTTTTTCCCAAATTGCTTCATGTAATTGCCTTTGCCGACATCATGGAGTCACGATAGTTTAAACCAGTGGTTTCTGACCAACCACCCTAACGAACCAACCCTCCCCCCCCCCCCCCCCCTACCCGTATTCTTTTGTAGATGATACGTTTCGTGTGCGGATCACCCTGCACCCGTCGTGAGTTGAAGTTACACGTTGCAATTTTTCTTCTCACCGACCCCAAGATTCTCCCTTCACTCTTCTTTTGCCCCCGGAAGTGAACGTTGAACTGGTGGCGAAGGAATATTCCTTTCGCGTGCCGCACGGGGAGAAAACTCCGTACCAAGTTCGCGAACCGCCCCCTCCCAACTCTCGTCACTCTCTGCAGCTATTCCCGTCACCCTGTCGGTCTTCAACTCTCCCTTCTCGCCCCTCATCCTTCACAACCCCCGAGAAGACGCACGTTTCCGTCCGGTTAAAGTTCTCGTACAGAGAGTTGACGCTACCGCGGTGAAAATCGACTCTACGTGACTCTTCGGTTAGCCACCTCATGACACGTGCATTCGCAAGACATTTTTCCAAGAGCGTTGCACTTTCTTTTTTATTTTTTTGTTTCCAACTAAGTGGAATTAAATATTTCTTTTGTTTTCAAAACAATGAAAAGTTCAATTGCACGAATCAATGTTAAGCTTTCATGCCAATTGAAACATTTGAGGTGGAGGGACAAGAGCGTGACAAATTTGGATATATAAATAGACTGACATGTGAGAAGAAATTAATCAAGATTTGATCCGGCGTCCGAATGCACGAGTTTCATGGTGGTTTATACGTTTCGTTTGTTTTAACTGCGTGGTGCACTGCAAGGTGAACACCGAGGCGGGACAGCCGAGAGCTAGAGAGACAACTTTGCAGGTTTAGCGGTAAACTTCGAGGAAGATGTTCTGATTCACGCGGCCGGACGGGATCCAATTTATTGAATTGGCAAATCCGTTTAGCCGTGAGCGAACGGTCGAACGTATTTGCGAGGTTCCCAACGGGTATTGGGAGTGAGTTCATACACGGTTGAAAGCGAAAAGCAGGGGTACGTATGGCACCCCGGTAGTGGGAGAAGCTACGAAGTATTTCGAATCGATCGGGAGTCTCTCTCCCACTCGCGTGTTCCACGGGGCGAACAGACGTGGAGAGGTATACGAGCGGGAGCATATTCTCCGTGGCCTTCGACAGCAATCCGGACGCGTGCCTGGAGGCCTCACGCCAACGTCCGTTTTCATAACTCGCGATTAGCGTCTTTCTGTTTTTCCATAATTGAAAGTAAACGTCACGGACCGAAAATTTCACTCTGCAAGCGCACTGAGAATAAGACAGTTGCAGCGGCAAAGCTCTCCAAGTCATACAGGCATGAGCGAACGAAGTAATATTTATATTCGTAAGGTGAATTGTGCGCAACGGAATGATGAGATGATCTGTCTCGCCTGGTATAACGTTTAATAATTTTAGCACGTTAATTAGGACACGGCAGGTAAGCGTCCTGTTATTGAGAGCCTCGTTGGATTTAACCATCGGGACTGCGGAACAACATCGGCTGTCGAGAGTTTTGTACTCACTCAACATTCGATTCGACATCCGCTCGACACTAATATTGAATCACCCCCAAGTTACCGACTCACCTATTTTGGGTACCTTAAAATTGTCATAGAGGACAGGTAAAATCTTTGCCAAGTTCCCGTATAGTACAGTTAGATTATGATTAGCTATCTGTATTCCTGGTATCGGGCATTCAGTGATGAGTTAGAAGAAGGGGTGATTGACAAGAACATGGAGAAAGGGGTACACTGGACAAATCTCTCTGACTATCCTGCTAATCGATAGCAGACCCAGGTAGACACCCCTCGGGCTCTCTCTCTCTCTCTCTCTCTCTCTCTCTCTCTCTCTCTCTCTCTCTCTCTCTCTCTCTCTCTCTCTCTCTCTCTCTCCCTCTCTCCCTCTCTCCCTCTGTGCGTGTGTGTGGCTCTCTCGCTCTCTCTCTTCAGAGTCGAAGCAGTGGCTTCGGCTGCTGCCACATCATATCCCCCGTTGATTTCGCAACTGTCGCATGTATATGCTTCTGCATTGTTAATGAGTCGACAGTCAGTCGGGCTCTTCGTCGATGCTCATCCTACCGGTCTCCGGGCCGTATGCGATTGGTGTACATATATTTACAGACAGAAAGTGGCTGTATCAAGACACATACGGAGAGAACGCCTACTGTCATATGATCCGCGTCATCTGGCCATTGTTCCACAGAAGTCGATAATGTAGGGGCAACCATACGCCTGAACAGCATTCTCTGATTAAGCTAATTACTTCGTGAAGCCTGCGGCACATTGGCGGTGTATCTTCGGTGATTTTGGACCACAGCCTTATAACTCTCCTCTCTCAATCCTCTCAATTTTGCTTTGACCTTTACCCTCGTGGACTTATTTGGGTCCTCTCACTCATGAACCGTCTTAAAATTCATGCGCATGAACATATCCACGAACCTGGATCCCGCCATTCCTCGACCTCATAATCGATGGGACGTTGACGTAACTTCGTGTTGCCGTTCCGACCTGGAATGGATTTACAGTCTATTTCGTTATGCGATTTTCGTTGATTAGTCGGTCACATAACGAACGGTGATTATTCGTATGACCAGCCAATTACGATGTTGAGATAAACTATGTCCTCGTACAGATCATATGAATTGAAAAATTAATGAAGTATTTACCGGTCTTCTTTAGCGACGATGTCACCTGGTGCGTCGCCTGCGTCGTTGTCGTCGACGGCGCCGGAATCTCTGTAACACAAGGACGAGACATCGATATAACAATGAAAATATTATATATGGATGTATTTAATTTAACTTTCGAAAAAGTCGTAGTTTTTCGCATATGGCATTTTTGACTGGCTTTTATCTTCAATGACATATCCAATTCACATGTAAAGTACAAACAGAACTTCTAAATTTGAAAAATATGTATTTTTTATGTATTCATATTTCTGATCCCGGATCTATTATCCAAATCGACTGTGATGTTGAATCTTATATTTCGTTCATTTAAATTTCACAACATCCTTTCTTTCCACACACACATATACATATATATATATATGCACATGTATGTGTTCTCAAAACTGAACAGTAAGTTCCGGTCTATCGACTTGTCTAGAGGATGTAATTTTGGGTGATAAGCTTCGGAAATTCTCAGGCTGAATATAACGCATTATGAACGACAACTTACGAGAGTCTATACATGTATAAAAAGATCGATAAACGAAAATATGGCGGAGTTTCTATTAATTCAACCGAGTTTTCTGCAACTATTGCTGTGTGCATGTACTATATATTTCAAGCATTCTCGATTTTTGATAGTCGTCTTCCACAGTCGGTCGTTTCAGGGGTCGCGAACGATAAATAGCCGAGGTTCCGCGGTGAAAAATTGAGCCCGAAAACCCACCCGAGAAAAACTTTTAATTCCAGTCAATGCGTATTCGCGTTGTCCTCGTTGAGTCCCCGAGCGCTCGAAACTTGGACGGGGTGGTGGAGAGTGCTGGGGGGTATAGAATAAAAAGAAAAAACGGGAGCGACGCGCTTTCGTGGAAACGAGCATGCAGTCGAATAAACGTATATGCCGGCTAAATTTAATCACCAATTGCTCGGTACCCCAGTAGATAAGGAACTGCATAGCCTTCGTTGACTCCCTACTCCATGACTCCTTCCCGAATCGATTGAGGGCTGAATAACTTTGCAACACGCGGATAATGCCAGACTCTGAATGCCGAACTGCATATCCCGAGGGTATGGGGGTGGGGGTTTATATGGTCTGCGAATCGGAAATCAATTATTTGACCTTTGTTGTTCCCGTTGAATGCCGTCCCTGCCTCTATCTAACCTCATTGGATAATTGTGCCCAATTCAACGTCGTCTTTGGGGGTTAACTTGGCGGAGTGAGAGGAGACGGGGGGTAGATATACGCTGCTTATGCGCTGTCTCGTATGGGGTGCTCGGTGCAGATTATGCAAGGATATTGGGGTTAATACTACTGGGGCACATCGACATTGGACCCGTATTATGTACTCCCTGGGTTGCCCGGATAATCAGCCAAAAGCCGTTCACGATCTTCGTCACCCCTAATTGCCGTTTGTGCATAATATAACACACTCTCTCATACTCGCACGCATAACATAAAAGTGAAACTTACCGTCCAGCTTGATATCTCCGTCCGTACTACCGAGTGAGTTTTGCGCCACGCACTTGTACGAACCGAAATCCTTAGGACCGACATTCTTTATCTTGAGCATCATATACTTGTTGTAGCCATTGTCGGTGTACTGCGCCTCATACTTTTCGCCTGCAACCCAACGGTAATAGCCTGGGCAAGTAAGACCAAGTTCTTTGATTTTTTGCCAGCACGTATAAACGCGGAAGTAGATACAGGTAATGTATACATGGTTAAAAAAGGGCAATCCTTCCCAAACGTTAATTACAACAATTTTGTGGCAACTTTTAACTATCACTTCATTTCTCTTTGATACAAAGGACGGCATGGTCGAAGGTGAAATTGTAAGTTGACAAAAGAATTATTATAGAACTTTGTGAACAAGAAATGTTTGTAAAATTTGCGAAACTTTTTCTTTACCATGTATCGTTAAGCAATTGGATGTTTTTTTCATTTCAGGGGAAATATAAAATTACCAGATACAATCATGTCCCCGGTCTCGGTCGTCCAGTAGTTGATGGAGGTCGGATAAGCCTCCGTGTGACACTCAAGGGTAACGTCCTGTCCGATGTAAGCTCCTTCCAATTGATTCGGTATCGACAGCATCGGCGGGACTGTAACGTTCGACGAATGAGACATGGGAGAGTTTTGTTACGTGGCGAATTATTGAAATACAGGAAAAACAACGACTGGCAAGGATGAAGAGACGTAGATTGAATTCGATAAAATTCAGTGAAGATCAATTTCGAATGCTTTGCCATTGATTTATTGATGCAACGGAAAATAATAAGTTTTTGTTCCTTAAAAAAGCCTGTTTCACATTGGATTAGAAGAAATAATGGGATAAGGAGTGTGAGGAGAGTTCATAGATGCATTCAAAATAATTAAAATATACTCTCGTTTGGAGCATGAGTAGTCGAGAGGCTGCATAGTTCATCGATGAATGGACTCCGACCCCTTTAATGCCTCGGGGTAACTTCGGACTTTACGAGACGACGTAAATCACGTTTTACTGCCGATATCTCTTCACTTGGAGGGTGCACGCTCGCGAACGGCGACGCGTTCATATTATACGTGTGTGTTTAGTAAAGCAAGGAGAGAGTGAGGGTGCCATGAAAAAAAAACGAACGTCTTGAACGAAGCTTTTATTATCATTTGATGTGCTTTCCGAGTCGCGGTATCTTCGGCAAATCGGGTGGGTCGTTCTCCGGACGCGCTTCAACGATCCTTTCGTTCGAGAATTCTATCCGGGACCTGGGAGAAGGGGGAGTGTGTGTCGACAAGAGTTCGTCGACCGACATTGAGACCCTCTAGTGGAAGCTTGGGTGGAACGTTACAGTTAAGAAGTAATGATCGTCGAAATGAATTTACTTTCCGCGTAAAACAAAATGGCACTGGTAATAATTATTCCGAACACGACGGTCCGTCAACACCATCGTTACGTGTGTACTCACTACACTATTTCAACAAAGTTATGAATTTGATATTCCGGGCTGACAGCTTTTGATGCGAAAACCGGTACATTAATTTCAATGTACAATTATGATACAAAGATTATTTGAATGTATTATTGAGATGAAAGTAAACTATTAAAATTAAACTAGAATGGATGTGCGCTCGGTGTGGAGTCTTGGCGTCCAAATAAGTTTCGTAATACCGCTCGCGGTCAGTACTTGGATAGGTGGCTGCTTACCCGCGCACCGGCTGGTGGATTAACCATTAAGTAGGAGGTTCATATACCAGAAAAATTGCCAAAAAAATCAACGTTTATACCAATATAGATTTTCCCCAGTTTTCCCCAGAATTGTTAGAAAGCTACACGGTTAAGCTTGGGGGAGCTAAGGTAAAAAGGTATAAGTGGTATAACTGGACCGGTACATTAACAATAATAATATTAAAATTAAAGTAGTCTTATCATAGAAGTAACGTCAGTTATTATAAAACAGATTTCCAATGGCTCGATTACACTGAACATTAATTTTTCATTGTACATGTAATTCGATATACCACTTTTTGTGTAAAAAATTCCCGTCCGATGCATTGCATTTCATACGATTTTTTTGTACACTGTGCGACTGCAACCCACGTTTTATCACTTTATTTTAATCACAGTGAACTTTATATCGATGTTTCGCCAACGCGGCTCTTAGTCTGACGGATCGCGGCTAATGGAACGACATTAATAAGTCCGGCGATCACCATGTCAGTTTCGGGTCTGGTTCCGATTCCAGCATACTTCGTAGCACCACGACGTACCGAAATTAGCTATTTTTTTCCACTGATAGTCGCACCGTCTCGTCAGGACAAACCACGGCATAGGTATTGCTATTTCCTCGCTGGACACGAGTTCCACACTTTTTGTTCGCGAATATAGGGTTCTGCATATTTATAGACAGCTGATCATGAGTATTGTACGTGAACACGGATCGGTAACCTAGACTCGATTCTACGACCAAAGCGACGCATTCGGTGCGAAACTTTATAGACGATTCGAGTTGTCGCGACTTTATACGGGCAGAGTTAACGACTGTGGGCTATTAGAGAAGTTCGAGGAACTGATGGTTTCGGCTCATCGATAGACTAGGGTGAGTAGCGCACCGGGAAAGATGCTTTATCGGGTACGCATCTTGGGCGTGAGTGTGATGATGCCAAAACGGTTGGATGTCGGGCGTATCAACGCGTTGTAGTAGAGATTGCTCGCTCGTAAATCGAGAGCTTAATGAGACGGTGTCATGAGACGGAGAGAGGATACCGTAGCAAGACAGATCAGACGAAGCGGACTATACGATTCACTCCACACCCCCTAGGTAGTTCTCTTCACCCGCTATTTATGGGTCAATGCATTCTTTCAGTTTCCAGGCGACATACAATCTCTAATAACCGATAGTTGTACTGTTAATTTTTTCTTCTTCCATGATGAACTTAAGATTGTCATAACGGTAATTGATCGGACCAACACACTGTTGAGTTAACAAATCTTCCTATCAATAAATGATTGGGTTAAGAAATAATTCGATCGACAAATAGTCGGGCTAAGCAATGTTCGGGTAAATCAATTCACGTATAGACTCAAGAAAACAGAATAGATGGGTGCGAAATGGGTACCGTCTTTGGATTCTTATAAAGGACACTTTTCTTATATTTCTTACATGAGAAAAGTGCAGAAAATAAGTCAAATTGTTCACGAAAACAAAATAACAAAAAAGCAGAGACTATATAACCTCATTCCCCTTCATTAAAACTTGCATTTTATTTTAATTGTAATTCGTATTGCTGAAAACGGTTTTCCCGACTTTTAATTTATCTTTGCGCTTCTTCTGTTCATTACTAATCAAAAACTTCGGCCTGTTATGCAAAATTAGTTAAAACTCATTTATAGTTTTTTTTAGAGGTTTTCGTTTTGCTCCAATCGTCTCTAAGTCATCTGGAGTATATTCAACAGCACGCTACGCTTTGGTTGACGATTAATCATTAGCCGTGTTATAAATACAAATATACGAATAGCTATCCCCATACTATGAAATGCGAACATTTTTCCATAGAGAGGGTAAAATTAACAGGTATTATTAGATTTGTGCTATGAAGACGTAACAACAGCACTATAAACAGCTGTTCTATTGATACCATCCGCTTGCAGCTTTTCGATTCGCCGTGACTACATTCAATTGTTGGAAAATAGCTATCTCTCCGTTGCAAGGAAGGGAGAGAGATAGGAGTAGATACTATACTACTGCCTCGCACACTCCATGGCGTACGTGACTCGAAATCATCGGAGCTACCGTGTCGTCTGCGTACTCTCCGTATCTTTTCGTTTTTTTTTTCATCTTTTCTCCAAACCCAATCTCGTCTTTTTTTCTCCTCCTCGACACTGTATCGGGAATCAATCAACCGGCCATAAAATGTTAACGATTCGATATATCAAGGCTTTGCAGTGAAATATTATTCCCCGTAGCAGAGGGAAATTGAGACATCTCCAGGTCTCATACTTTTTGATAAAATTTATAATACAGTTGAACTTCGTCATCGGGGTGGAAAGTGTGCTAATTCATAAATCTAAAACTCGTTCTCTTTTCTTTTTGGATATATCGCAGTAGACGGGGCTCGTGCTGTGCTGACCGTAACAGGTCACGATTACTTATGACAAGGGTGGATGAATATTCACACGGAGCTGAGAGAGTTTTCGCTTCCCCTTCCCCTAACCCCGAAGACATCACCGCCTTATATTCTGGACTCCTCTCATACATAGACCTTTAAGAAGCACCGTGGGATCACGGAGTTTCAAGTTATACGGCAGAAGCGATGAAAAAAAAAAAATTAAATGGAAAGCTTCGCTTCGTATAATCGAGGATTGAATTGCAGTGAGGATAAGTCGAAATGAATTCTTCTCACGTTATCCTTCCAACTTCCGACTTTCCCGAGAACGTTCAATCTCCCGATACATTTATTTCATTTCCACCGTAATACGTTTAGTTTCGTCATTCACACTCAGTGCCCGCCCTTCTCTTTATTTTACAGAAAAAGAAATTAAGTAATAAAAAATGGCGTTGCACAAAGAAAACCACAGATGATTTCTTCTGACTGTCATCTTATTTAATTTTTTTTGGTATTATTATTTGTAAAATAGATTTATAATGCTAAACATTTAACTTGATATATCGCTTCGTCATAAGAGTTTGAGGTTGAAAGTTTACATTTGTATATTACTTTTTTATAATGACCTTTTATTGGCAAATCTTCCTTTATGAGGACATCAAAAATATAGTGGTTGATCGCGAATTAATGATTACTTTATTGACTAATGAATATTCGACGAGGGAAATTACGTCTACGTTGAAGTACTAATTTGTCATACAATCCAAAAAATTCAAAACGACATACAATTTAAAAGATTCGATCGATTTAAGTGAGATTTTAATGGAATCATTGGATGACAATATTCCATCTGCGCAAGCATTCTTAGCCCAACAGCTAAAAAATTGCGAGCGTTGCATTGCACACAAAAATTTTCAAAGAAATAAAACATGTCATACAAATGAAAGTAACTAAACATTTTTCATGAAATTTTGCAGCAACATTGATTATTGACCCCACGTGCTGTTTGTAAAATTTCTTCATCCGTTCAGCGATTCCCGAAATATGACAGGTTAAATTGATTACATCCAATTCATACATACACATATATCTGGACATTTTTTCCAAATGTGATTTTTCGTTGTTTTGAAACATTCTGAATACGGTTTCAATAAAGTCTCGACAACATATGTATTTTTTTTCACCATAGAAAAATTTCTTCTATAAGGAAGTACAAAACTATACACCTGCGGAGAATAACTATAAAATTTGTAACATTCTTAGATATCACAGGTGAAAAACTTACATTGCACTCGCAGATCAACCCTCGCGCTGACCGACGGCGGTACTTCGTTCGACGCTATGCAGAGATAAGCTCCCATGTGCAGCCTGCTTATCTTGACAATGTGGAGAACCTCACCGTTGACCACGTTAACTGAAACATACAAATTTTCATGTACTGAAAAAAATGCATACCATATTTAGTATAATTATATTTTACCGCCAGGTTAACTGTGCGCACATGCGGCGCGCTATTACTGCCCTATAACAGTGTTAAAAACTTGAGGGGCACCAATGTAAAAGCAACATTATATTTTATGCAACGCAATCCAGGCCACATTTTGACGAGCGAGACCGCTACATAGTCGTAGGATAAAAAACGTTTGCAGCTCAAAATGTTTTGTGTACCTAGCGTATATGGCGTACGGTCTAGCAAGTTGTTGCGACATAACGTACTGCGGGTGGAACTCCGGACAGTATACTGTACGTACCTTCTCCATCTAGTGTAACGATTTCAACGAGAGCACTATTGCAGTGGCATTACGAGACTACTGTATTCCTATATAACGGCTTTCAATAAAATATTTTAGCTGCAGGCAGTTTGCTCGGGTCGAGCGGGATTCGCGTTTGGGACTCGGTCCAAAAAGCGTCGTCAATGCGTGCTTCGAACCGAATTTCGGACTTTAGTCGGACAAACGTACTTTTGCAAAAATCTCAGAGATTTCGTTTTTATACTCTTATATATCTCTTTGGTCGAGTCGGGTTTGGAGTGAGAAAATGGATGAGGAGGGAGGGGTGCAATGTGGAAGGCTAATAAAATAAAATAAAATCGAGCGATCGTGGACCACGCCGCGAGAGAGGCGCGGAGTGCGCTCTCTTTCTTCACGGTTAGAGACGTAAAAACGAACGGCGCCCTGGTTCGCCGTCACGAAACTGAGCACCCTCTGCAGCGGCAGTTCGTTTCTCTCCTAAGCCCTTTTTTAACATTCTTCTTTTTACTTTTTTTTACCTCTCCTATTCGTACAAACTTTGTTGCCCCAGAATTAAACGCTTTCTTACGCAGTTTGGCGACCACGAAGCGCGGTCGCGACATTACACGGAGGTTGCGCTGCGAGCCTTTTTGTAAGGGACGGATGAAAGAGTGCAGTGATTTCGATGAGTACGCGACGAGCCCCGGGAAAGTCGTTAATCGTGGCTGGAAGCCGGATTCGGAGTCGGGGTTAACCCACAGTGTGAGCAATGTTCCGTCGGTGTTCTCGTACGCTCGTTCCACTTTTCGATTAATGAATCGTTGGGAAAACTTTGATGCCGGAGGAGAGGATGAAATGTAGCGAGAGGCGGGGAGAATTTCGTGTGTGTCTGATAAAAAAAGTTGTTATTACGTCGGAGTCATGACAGTGTATAACAAAATTACAACGTACGCAAAACACTGTTACATGCTATACAGCCTTTTATAGTAAACAATTCCACCTGTTCTTATGCATAATGTTACGTTCTCGTGTAATAATAATTGCGCGTGTTTGGTTTTAGAACGGATGTTAAAATCGCAGCTGAATATCCGAAGTACGAACTACCAAACTTCGGCTTTCTTTCAAAGTTTGTTCAAGACTTCCGTCACTTGCTCAATCAATAATTCGTTTTTTGCCATTTATCATACCGAGCTATTCCGGTCATCTACGTAATACCGTGTGTCTCAATCAATCTTCATTTACTTATTTGTCATAAACTATATACATAGTGTGAGAGCCAAAAGCCTTTTGCGAAGTAACCTCTCTTCGCATACCTGAATGTACATTGTATATGTTTATCTCTCACCACAATTACCGGTAAGCGTATATTATCATAGCCATAAAACTGTTAGTATAAAAGGCGAAATCTAGGTCCCTGATGGAAAACGCAGCCTACCGTTGACACGAAAAGAGAGTGTTTCCCGACTCTCTTACACCCTCAGAAGTTAGGTAGGACATAACAACACCATATCAATGTGGCATGAATCGAACAAACTTATCCGCAATGTGTGAAATATTTTCTTCGAATGTACTTTCGATCAGATATCCATGGAAACCTTTAACATTTATACCTTTAACCATCCAGCAATATCGAACTTCAGTATCTCAACAATATACAAACAAAATTGGATACGTTTCCAATATATTTTCGAATAAATCGATTTTGGGTAGCAATCAAAAAGGTCGAGTTGGCTCAACCTCCATCTTAAAGGCGAGTGTCAAAGGTTCCATCAACGAAAATGAATATCTTAATTAACTCCACGAAAAAAAATTATTTAATAACGCACGCTTCTGCATAGATGAAAGTGCGGATAAAAGGCCGATCTTTGAGAATCCAACAACATTTTCCGAGCCCTTTATGCGGAGGTTCGTATATCCTTCAGGAGAATACCGAGATCATAAATGGAGATGCAAGACAAATTGGGAAGCGGCAATCTTTCTTTTTTCTCTCCGTATCTTCGGGAAATATCAGCAATTCAGAAAAGGAGTGAATTGCGAATCGGGAATGGAAGGCTGGGCGGGATTCGCTTTGGGATGCCAGGTGGGATTTGTTCAAAGAAGCACTCCAATTCAGAGTTAGAAACCAGCGAGAACTAGCCAAGTGGGAACAGCCGTGCGTGTACAAGTAGGAAGTACCCTAAGTTCGCTCTGGTTGTACAACTACATGCGCGTACGAGGTATTGCAGCGAGGACGAACGTTTATTGGATACCGCGCGACAAAGAGTACTTCTCGCCTTCGTCTCTGAGAACCATTTGCATCGCTATGCATTCGGTTCCGAAGCACCGGTGGAGGGGGGAGGCGGCGGAACGAGAAGGAGGGTTGTATGGCCCTATTTGATTTTCCAACGTTTCCGTCGCTCTCTTCGCTCTGTTCTAGAGCGCCCTCGTGTAATTTGGCCGATTTGTTTTACGGAGGCTCCTGAAGTACAGAAAGAGTACACCTTATTGAAAGTCCTTGTATACCGAGGGACATTGAAAAGCGACAGTTAAAAAAGAATTCTCCTCAAAAATAAGAGAAGCAAGGGAAGCCCTCGTATTTGCGTCGCACCGCACGGCAGCCCCGTCCATGTAGCGACATATGCCCGGTATATCTTGACCCGAGAACGGGTGAAAAATAGTATAAGATAATAGGGACTTTCAAATCTGTATTTTTTCTTCACTTTCTTACATAGCACCTGTTAACGCGTACATTCTGCATAAAGAAGCTTTTATGGTTAATTTCGCAAAAGCAAGCTGGTCAAAGGGATTGATATATGTTACAGTAGGACATTAAAAATAAAAAAATACGTTATTTTCTCGGAACCAAGCTCAAAAATTTCGTTTAGATATCAAAGTAGGCTTCCGATTTCCCATAAGAATAACAGAGGAACATTTTTTTTTGTTCCGATTCTTGTAACTAATGAACGATAAATTGCGCTGCAATTTTAATCAACTATTTCTGTAGAGAATTGAACGCTCTACAACAAAGCTCCGATATCATTTTTCGATTAATCAACTTAGTCAAATCGAAAAGTGCGACGCGCACATTCTTAATATTTATATTAAGGGCTTGGTTTCGAGAAAAAAAAAACATTTTTTTTTTTTTAAATGCCTTAATGGTACAGTGTACTTAATCTGTACGAGACAAGCTGAACGTACTAAACGGATGAGAGACCCGAAGGATGTCGGGGCGAAACGGCGGGGCGAAACTGAAGTCCTGGGGCAAAACGAGCTGTCATATAAAAAAAATGTTCATCTCGAATAGGAAAAATCGGGCCGCTTTGGCTCGACCGCTCTCTTGCGTTCCGAAGACGAGATGAGGAGTCGATACATTCTCCCCGAGTAGTAGTTCACATAGTCAACGAGGGTTAATGCTTCTATCCAGAGATTACGCTCTGCAAAGACTTTTATATCAACGCGTTATATTCGTCAGATGCCTCCCGAGAACTGTTCGGAGTCACGGGATATAGCAATACCAACCTACCGCGCCCTTCCGGTCGCTACCTCACACTTTCCTTCGACTTTGACTCCGGGGCTTTGCGCTCTGCGCCTTTTATTTTTATGACGCACATATTACAGCGCGTGAAGATCCCACTCTGTAATAACTCCGACGCTATCGCGTTTCATGCAACGTGCGTATATGGTATATACGAAGATTTTAATGCCAAAATGAGTGGACGAAGTCTAGAGAGTCAGTTGGATAACATCAAAGTGCAAGATCTTGGAAGAGCTTCACTCCGGATACCACATAGTACTCGATAAGTTTGCAGTATCTCTCGTTATTACACTGACACGAAAGTGCACGGACGGGTCGATACGAAAATCCTGCGGTCCATCCGACGTCAAAAATAAGTTTGCTGTAAATGTGATGACTGATTATGGTTTAATTTCCGTCGAATCGACTATTGCGATAATTGCATTGGTTCCTCGGTCGTTCCACAAACGATAACAATTCTCGTACCGAGCCGAAAATAATACAACGCCGAAACGCTATGTGATGATTATAAGAACCATTGAAAGACCCGCAGATGTTACTTTGACGTCGGTTATTTTCGCATCACATCGCACTTATATTTTATATTGATTCATATTTAATCACACATTCTTTCGCTAACGTTATAAACAGTGTGCGTTCACTGCCCGACAGCCCGAGTGACGATCAAATGGCTCGCGTAAGACGCCAGGATCCCGAGTCCTCACACTACCGCACACGCACACGCACACGCACACGCACACGCACACGCACACGCACACGCACACGCACACGCACACGCACACGCACACGCACACGCACACGCACACGCACACGCACACGCACACGCACACGCACACGCACACGCACACGCACACGCACACGCACACGCACACGCACACACACCCGCACACGCACACACGCACACACACACTTGCAAGCGCTTACCACAGCCGACACACACGAGGACCCTGAGTTCTCGAATTGAAGCGCTCACCCGCAGCCGATACAAGCGCTCACTAGAGCCGTCACAAGCGCTCACTGGAGCCAATACTTCCGATCGAGGAAATACGCTCCGGCTCTCGCCCATGACAAGCGGTGGAACTCAAGGACAAGCAGGTCCCCAATAATCCACCCTTGGCCCTATACCCATAATCTCGGTGAAGGGATCATCAAAACACGAAGGAGAAGACTCAGGGGCCTCACAATCATACACGCAACAAATGTACACAACATCAACGTGGGTTTTTATGCCGACAAGGCTTTTCCCACACGAACCAATAAACGAAACATTTATTGGTTCAAACGCGAGTGTTTTCTTAATTCATTCATACCCTACCAAAATCCATATTATTTCATCCTTAATCATCCCACGTCTCAATAAATTAAAACTAAACCTACGAAGAACTTCGCATTTAAGCAGCCTCGACGATACAGTTGGTAATGGAAAGCCTACCTAATTCGGTGGGTGATTACTGCCCAATCACTGTCGATGTGACTGTAGTGTCTAGTGAATTGTAACAGTGTATGAATGATTCCAATTAATTATCGTAACTTTCGCCGATGTTTAATTAATTTGAAACCGGATAAGCGCTCTCGTTACTCCATTCAACTCAACTTCGTTGTCGAAGATAATACATATCGTTCTGAGCCGTTTAATATTCTTTCAGTAACGATATCGATGGTAATTACAAGAAATAAAATTCATTCTATTCACGAGTATTTGATTTCGAACAAAATAGAGCCCAGCTGTCAAATGGATTTTTTTTCATTTATAACTTTTTTTCATTTATAAAACCAGTACACAACCGTCTCACCATTCTGTACACGGGATTAAATATAAATTACCCGCAAATTATTTATGATCGCAAAATAGAATGTCAGTCGTGGAAATTGAACATGATGTCGGTTATTTCCCCGAAACTCATACATAATCATTATAGTTCCGAAAAATATTGCGTAGTAGTAATGGTAGAAAATAATGTTGGACGCACGACAATATCCGTACGGCGTATCCGTACTTTTTTCTTTCGCAGATACTTTTACTTTTTAGACGTGACAGTAGAGCAGCGAAATATAAAAATACGAAGAAGCAAGTTGTCGGAGAACGTTCGTTAAGCCCTGAGGACGAGAAAAATCTCTATCTATTCGTTCCGGTGTGCCGCAGCAATAAGCGAACTAGCGCCGACCCCCGGCGAGCAAGGATCGGGATCGTAAGGTAGTGGCGAAAGGAGTGAAATCTTGGTGTTGGTACGGGACAGCAATTCACGGAAGAGCCGTCAGCGCCCCGGAAACCACTATATTTTCTGTCTCGTCCGTTGGTCTCGATATTTTCGATTTTTCGGTCTACACGCGTGATTTAGTCTGTCGGCAGTTAATATGACGGACTAACGCTGGGCGTCGGTGACTCGATAGTTGACAACAATTCCTATCTACACATCACTCGAATCTGCCCCGAGTACGTATCCCCGGTTGTCGAAGATCTTGCTCGTCTGACTTGTTTCCAGTACCACTTTGTTTCAGGTCAAGACAAGGAATTTCCTTACTGAAAGTGACGTTTTTAAGAATTCTTCGTATTTATCTGGGCGACGACACTTGTAGTTTGAAAGTGTGATTTTCAAGAGGTGCAATGGTGGAGCTTACGTGTACACGTTTGCACAAACATTCCGGAGAAATAGAAAATAGGAAAATGGGAAATAGAGGGAAACGGACAGAAACGAGAACGGGAAATAAAAAGAACGGCGCTTTCATTGTAGGTAACTGCTGATGTATTATGAGCAGCTCTATTAGAAGCAAACAGCGACTATTTGTTTCGGTTGTCCACTTTTCTGGTCTGTCTCTTATACCTTGGCCGTCCACGTCTCGTGGTTCCCAATCTAATTAAAACATAGTCGGGTATTGCTCGAGTTCGTCACATATACCCCCGACTTGTTAAATTCCAATACCGGTTGCATCCCCCACTCCCTACAACCCCTTGGGCGATCCTATTGCGCGAAGATGCCTACTACTGGAAGTCCCTGTCGGGGTTTCCCTTTCACCCTCCGCTCAGCTTTCCATTGCACTATGGTGCAGCGAAAAGCTGAGCGCACTATTTTCTGAAACTAAATCTTTCGTACCAACGTCTTGCACGTACCGCTTGCGCGATCGTTTTGCTAAATTCGATTTGCCAAGCCGCCGAGCTCTTCGTGGCAGGGTCCCTTATGCGTCCTTCAATCCACCGCCTTTGGACTACTCCAAATCCCCACCACAGCCAACTGTTATTTCTGCACGCCCTTCTACCCTCTCAGCGCACCACAGTTCCTTTTAACTTTTTTTTTTGTTTTTCTCCCCCCCCCCCCCCCCCCCTATTGCCCCTCTTATCCTCCTCCCCTCGACCATTTTCTCCGTTTCTTTCTCACGCCTTCTCCCTTTTTATTTCTATCCATTTACGTTTTTTTCACCGCCCTACCCCGGAGAAATTCACCTACGGAATCGCCACACTCGTACCTCCTAGTTTTCCTCGGCGTGTCTGAAGCGTGCAAGGCCCGAGTGTTCCGAGGATCGCGGCGAGGAACGAAGGTGTCGAGAAGAGAAAATGCGAGAGCGTTGCCACCTCTTTCCGGGGATTCTCACCAGACCCCGATTCACGAACCAACCCTTTATTCCGTGCCGAATAAGAACAACCCCTTTTGCACGCTGAAAGACGCCGCCATGGTATCCAGACAGGAAGAGCAGAGGGACGAACAGCCGCCGATAACCAGGGCGAGAGCGCGAGAGGGATGGGACAGAGAGAGCTGCGGGGTGTCTGGAGGCTATCAGGCGGCAAGTAATGGCGTTAGGCGGTCTGGGGGCCCTAGAGGCCAACACATCAGTTAGTAGCTCGCACGGATTTGGCCACGCTTCGTACTCGCTGCACAGCTCTCACCCTCTTCGGCGGTCTATCTCCCTCCCTCTCTATCCGTACACTTGGTGATACGACCGCTCGATACTTCCCCCGAAAACCACCCTCTCGCGACTCGCCCGCATTTCATATCCTTCGGCCACACTCTGCCTCCTTTCACATCGGCGAGGTACGTTAATTATGCTAATAATCACCGGGGAGAACAGCCAGATAGCGGAACTCTGAAACAGCCCATCTTCCAAAGCTATGGGTGTACGCATTTAACGATGATACTGAGACTGAAACACTTGTTACGCACTTGGATCCGTAGTATAAACGGATGGTTGAAAATTCATCCACGGGAGTACGAACGAGATGAAAAGGTACATATGTAACTAAACACTGCTTGTTTATGAAAAAAGGGATTTTGTCGCGTTATTTGAATAAATGTTTGTTAACATAACATACGATTTTGATTTTTTCTGTAGCTTGTATACCGCTGCATGTGCTTCTATACTAGCAAGTGGATAGAGTGACGCTCTCCTGACTCTCTCACGGGGATCGACGTGGGGAACATACAGGGTAGTAACGCGGATGATATATATTCGGTGCACGCCGGAATGCAACTGCGGTACTCTACTCGTACGTTCGAAGTGGCCCCTCGAGACTCGCGTGCAACAAACCAAGGAGCGGAAATTCTTCTCGCTTCTCTCTCTCTCTCTCTTTTTCTCTCACTGTCTCACTCTGTTTCTCTCTTTCTCTCTGTCTCTTCGGGTTTTCCCCGAACGATGCAGAGACGGTTACGGGAGGATATAGCAGTAATAGTACAGAATGTATTACACGCAGCGAGGAATAATGTCTCAAGTCGTACTCCCAGCGATCGATCGTAGCCTCGGTGAAACTGAAGTGCTCTGATACAGAGACATATCGTAACTGTGCTATGCTTTTAAATTCCTAGATCTCAGTGAATTAAGATTGAAAGTGCAAGATACCTTTCCCTCGAGCTAAAATTTTAATTATTCCGTGATTCGGTGAAACTTTAAGATCCCTCTTTCTGTACGTCTCCAGTTCCGTGAATAGATTACAGTAACGAACCGACCCGATAGTCTGTCGGGAATCACGAAATACATTCTTTATCGATCTTCCTCCGCCACGTTACTGCCTCAATTGATTAAAAATTAAATGTTTGAATAGCATCTGATGGAATGATTCGACTGGGCTAACATGTTACTGATTGCCTTGATGTGATAGGGAGCAGAGTTCGTCGAGAAATAGGAGAATATGCACTTCCTCGGAACGAGAACCGTTGCATAATTTTCGTCTAAGACAGTCTCGTTTAGCAATTCCGGCATCCATTATTTAGAATAGAACAGTTCTCCGGTTCCGTCAGTACATGGCTGGACGTGTCTCTATGTGTGCAGCTTCTCATACGTGAGAAATACGGTTTTTATACGCTGAAGCATCTGCATGTGTTCGTCGCAACCGTGTTCGTTCGTGTGTTTCAATTGATCTCGTTACGTCTTTTAGCCCACCACCTCAGCAAAGCCGGCAACTCAGCGAATATTATATCGATGAAACTTGTACGTTCGGATGGCTGCGTGGGCGGACCGCGAGCAACATCGGCATGTCTACAATCACTCATGCCATATCGAATCGACATGCTTCTGTCCCCCAGGAAACAATTCTTCGCCTCGCGTGAGTTCATCGCTTTGGGTATAGTGTCGTATAACAAAAGGTTTTCAGGTCGGCCGAATTATTGCGCTGACTTACAGGGCTCTGCTGAGATATTTACGAACGTACTCTACTTTCGACAAAATTACGCTCTCCGCGTCTCGAGTGCCCGATTATCAAACCACATTTCATCAGTCTTCTATACGGGCTGATACAACGACAAATGTTAAATTGGATTTCTAATACTTCATTCGGAATAAAGAAAATCTGCGTGAGTGTGTCCAACGACTGGGAAGGGATTCTGCCATCACGCCCGACTTGTATGGACAGCCCAGTTAAACTCTTTACTAGATACATGGAAATTTCCTGCCCCTTTAATCAAACATTCGTTTACTCTGAATAGGTTGACTAATGACGATACATTTTTCTTGCTGCCCATGCCGAATGATCTATGCAGAACGATCAGCCGAACTCTCCATGTCAGAGTTTATTTTTAAGTTTAGAATATTTTAAACAAAAATCAATTCACCACTTTCGTCGATGACCATGCCACAGTATTCTCTATAGAAAATATTTCTTTTTGTTTGTTCCAAATACCCGATGGGCGGTGCAGGGTGATCACTCTCTACAGTATAAATGAGAGTATCCGAAGCTTTTGAACAAATTTATTCAAAACAGCCTGGAAAGATTGATCGTTCATCCCGGTCAGTTCATTCAACCTTTCAATGCTTATATCTAAATAACAATTGCGAAAATTCGCGTGATTTCAATGGCGATCGGCATAGATGAATAGACAGAATTTTTATCGTTACTGGAATAAATCCCTTGAATGCGACAGCCGTACAAAATACAACAGTGAAGTCTAAATTTCGACTTAACATCGCACAGAATTAATGCAAATCAACTGTAACTTTGCATTTAATAACCGAGATAGTCAGAACTCATAGAACGCGTTAACTGATGAAGGAAGAGGAGTAGGTGAAGCCCAAGAATTTAAAAGATATATAAGCTTTAAATGAGAGGTTATTATTTGTACACCCAGACAGGCTCACGCATAGATTCGCGGTCCGTTACGCGGTTTATCCATCTTTCGACGTGTTGTACGCAACTCTTCACCGCTGTCTCGGCCGCGTACGTTGGAAATTGGCAATACGTACACCTATCTGGTCACATTGTAAAGCACCGACGAGTTCGGGCTTACAGCAATGATGCATTGCGAGGTGCAGCCAGCGATCAGGATGCATTCGGTCACGCGCTTGCCGATTCGAGTTATCACTTCTAAATAATTACATTACGAAACCGATAACGCACGCCGGGAGGACAGTGGACGGTTAGAGACGTCGGTGTGAGGCGCGTTGGTCGTCTGGTTGGATTTCCCTGCCGGATGTCCCGGACACCTAGCGTAATAATTGATCATGGAAGTGGAAGTAACGCGCTGCGGTCGAAGCTTCGCGGTCACGATCGCGACCGCCTAAATTCCAATGTTTCCGCGGTCCGCTCTCATCGTTCGCGTATACGCTGTTCCTTTCCGCCCGTTCCCCCGTGTGGTATGCTTCTCGACCGGTTCTCCTCTTTGCTAGCTCTCATTTACGGCCGCGCTGCACCGCATGTCCCGCGTTAATTCGATTGTTTTCAGAACGCGAGAGAGAGCGATAGAAGTATTCCGACACCGCCCATCCAACGGGACGTGTTAGGAACAGAGTAAAATAATCGACAAAGAGCGGTGAACGCAATGCAGTAGCCCCTATAAAGCGGTAAAAAGAAAGTATGCACGATGCGTTGACTCGCGGAACACCGGGTAGAACGGGGTAAATTGAGAGACTAAGAAACAAAATAAAAGCGGATGAGTCCGGTGCCATTGTCCGACGGCATGCAATTTTTTTCTTTTTCTTTGATATAAAGGCGAACTGGTTCTCAACCTTGTTGCGACCGTTCGACATGTTATTTTTCAATTCCCTCCGATTTAGGTGGCGACAGAATTTTGTTTTAATCCCGCCGACCCTTTCAATGAATGGTTACTTGCCCACGGCGCACCGCGGTATGGAGCTTTCCCACTTTCCCCTGGTCCACCCTGGAGCGATTTGCAGCAGCGAGTCGACGGGTCTCCGCTCACGCATGAATGCGGAGATAAATCAAGAGGGTAATCTCGCTACCGGAAGGCTTCACGAATCGGTCACCGAAATTTCGAACCCGGGGAAAAAGATACCGGTGCCGCACGAACGCCGACGACTCGCTGAAGCGTCGATTGCGAGAGTGGACGAGGCAACCTGCAGTGAGAGGACGGACGGAGGCAGAGTCGCGGCCGTGTTCTCATATGGCCGCGATGCATTCCGTGTACCCAGCTCCTGGTCCACTGTTCGCCGGTCGGAGCTTTTCAAATATGCAGATAGATCCCCGGGGAGGTGCCGGACGTCACGACCGCACTCTCCGGCGTGTACCCGACACTGTTGCGACTGTTTCAACTGGAAACTCGTGCAGTGCGTGATGGTGTCCTAGGATCTTCGTGGTATCGAATGAATCGTACTGTGCACATGCAAGGCGTGACCTCTCCCCGGTATACAGCACACATCAGATTCCGCTCTCGTTCTCGCTCGCCCTCGACATCCACAATCTCGCTACGTCCCCGATATGCGCGGCGTGTCACCTTCGCGTCATTCTCCATTCGGTTCGATTCGCGGGACAGCCCTCCGCATTATCGTTCGTGTTATCGAATCGGCGCGGGGGAGCTATCTCGCGGTTACGGACGAACGAGCGCGGGTGGTCGCGCGGCTCGCCGGACGGCACATCCACCGGCTGCCTGAGAGAGAACCCCGAGAGCAACTCCGCACCAGTCGAGACAGTGTGGATAATAGAAGTGCACCCACGTCCAATCGAGTTTCACCTATCGTCGGGAGAGCGTGCAGCACTTTGCCTGCATCCATGCTGGAGTATCGGACACATACTGCCCAGTCGGTCACCCGTTATCAGCTACGACAAATAGTAGGTAAATAAGAGAAGAACAACTCACCGCTCTCGCCATTGTAGTTTATACTCTTGCCATCCTCCCGACGCCACATTACGTATGGCTCTGGGTATCCCGTTGCTTTGCAAGTCAGCGTGACGTTCGACGCCTCTCTCACCACCATATCGGTGCTGGTTTCTTTCGCTAATATCTTAGGTGGCACTGTGGACACGCGGACGAATCAATATGTTATTATCTAATTATGCATAATTTATATTTTTATTGAAAATCAACTGTTTTTAAGGACTTTTTTCCTTCTTTTAAGGATGACTCACCGACTACTTGCAGATAGCCTTGGAGACTTCTCATCGGATCGGTGTTAATCTGACACATGTACCATCCACGGTCCTCCTCCTGCACTTCCTTGATATGAAGGTACCAGGAGCGCTGATCGTTGTACGACAACCATATGCGTGGATTCTGCGTTATTACGTTATCGTGGATTGACAGTATCGTTTGAGTGTCAACCCGAACCCACGCTACCTGCAAGTACACAGGTTTGAAATTGTGTTACCCTCGATAAAATATTCTGATATGTCGAACTTTAAATCAGTCTGGATCCCCTGCGTATGTAATATCAATGTATTTTAGTGAAAAATTGGAATACCTTGTATTGTTTCAGATTGTCAACTACACAAGCAAGCAGGGCATCCCTTCCTACGCTGACTGTCACGTTCGATATGGCCTCAGCAAACTTCGGCATGGAACCATCTGCAATCAAACAATTATTCGACAAATTAATCTCAATTTGTTCACTGCCAGACAGTGGTCGGCACTTCAGCGCTCGAGCCCGCTTGCGTCAACAGAGACCTCGTCTCTCACGACCGAGGGGGGCAGCGAGCTGTAATATTTTTTCGAAAGAATTTAGTGCAGTGCGGTCGTCTGTCGAGTGACGATCGAATAGCTCGCGTAAGACGCCAGGACCCCAAGTCCTCACACACACACACACACACACACACACACACACACACACTCTCACAAGCGCTCATCAGAGCCAACAGATACGAGGACCCTGAGCTCTCGACACAAGCGCTCACCCAGAGCCGACACAAGTGCTCACCTGGAGCCGACATGAGCGCTCACTAGAGCCGACACAAGCTCTCACCTTAGAGGCGATATTTCCGGTCGAGGAAAATACGCTCGGGCTCTCGCCCATGACAAGCGGTGGAACGCAAGGACAAGCAGGTCCCCAATTCTTCACCCGTGGCCCTTATACCCATCACCTCGGTGAAGGGATCATCAAAAACGAAACAAGTAGACTCAGGGGCCTCACAATCATACACGCAACAAATGTACACAACATCAACATGGGTTTTTATGCCGGCAAGGCTTTTCCCATACGAGCCAATAAACGAAAAATACTTATTGGCTCGAACGTGAGTGTTTTTTCTTAATTAATTTATACTCTACCAAGGTTCATATCATTTCATCCTCAATCGTTCCTCGTCTAAAACTACGAGGCAACTTCGCATTTAAAAGAACCTCGACGATACACAATTCGTCTATCACTCCTAAATATGTATTGACATATTTTGTCACCGATCAATTCGGTGTGTATTGCGCAGAGACGTTTATCGGTTAAATGTCATTGCGTGGAGAGCGACTGGTCAGCCACTGTATGATTCCATGTTTTAATACAATTAATCGGTACGCAACCTCCAATGTTTACCCTACCATGATTGGCCTCATAAGTAACAGCCAATGAGCTATTTTCGCAACCAGGTAAATATGCAATCGAACTATCACGTCCGTATAATAAAGTGAATGACTATACTAGTGTGCATTCTTTGAAAATAAACACTTGTTTTGTTAATCGAACCATTACTGTGCTATTAATTTTCTTGCGGTACAGGTCTTGTCGGACTCAGATTACACCCCGATATGACAAGAATTGTGACAACAGAGTTACAACAGAACTATGTTCGGCAAGCTATGACTTACTATTGATATTTATAAATTTGGTCAAGATCGTAGCAATGGACTGTTTAACGTGTACGATACAGATTAGACCACCTTATGAAAGGTGTCAATGTCGATTCGAGTAACCGAACTCGAAATCCGTCGACCCCCCCCCCCCCCCCGCTCCGGGGAGGGATGCGCTGCACCGGATATTTGAATTGTTTATCGGTTTAGCGGGCGAAAGCTCTCGACGAGAACAGCGAGGAGAAAGAAGACAGAGAGGATGATCCGAAAGACGGAGAAGTGACTGCCATTTCAGGATAAGTCGTTTAAAACTTTTGCAGTATAAATGGACGGGCAGAAAGAGTGTAGGTATTGAAGCGTGGAATATTACTAACGTCAATTATCATGCGAATACGCCGGATTTTAATGTGCCAACTTAATTCAATATTTTACCCCTCATACATTAGCGTGGCGAGAATTAACAAATTATTCAAATTCGTAGGATTAGTTTTTTGTTGGTTAGTTATTCATCCGTAGTTCCCGACGAGATAGCCTGACGGAATCGTGAAACACGATTCGATTATTAAGGTACAGTATTCGAGCGCGTTTCTCTGAACTTCGGGAGCCAAGCCAATGAGGCATGAATGCATAAGTTGCATACCTCTCAATCAGCCCTCCCTACCGTCCTCTTCCGTACACAACATTCCCTTTCCGAGCTTCGTAATGCAATATGTATAGCCGCAGAAAATTATGTAATTTAATTGAGTGGAAATTTATTCGATGTATTTCGGAATTTAAGCCATTATTTTAAACGGAATTCTTAATTTGTGTATGAAATGTATTCTTCTATTTGAGGGATTCCCGTAAGAATCCTGTTTTATAAATAAAGCAATTTGGATGCATTCGATTGCTTGGCTTGCTAAAGTTAACAAACGCTATTCTTGTGTCCGGCAGGTTTTACACATTGCTAACGATTAATCTTTGCACTCAAATTCCGTCATTTTGTTCAACTTGAAAAAAAACTGTTATGAAAAAAAAAAAGTGATTGTTTAAAAGAATTGGTTTGTTCCTAATTGGGTGTGAAGTTCACTATATGTAAAGAAAACGACTTTCCATAATGGAATCATAGCCAGTAATCGTTGCACAAGATTATTAATTTTTTCAAGAAATTTCGGAGTTCATAATTTTATCCTGTTAAATACAATATAATAAACGGAAGAAGAAGTAAAAGCTTCATTTGAGCATTGCTTGCGTATTAATTTTTCGTCCTAGGAAAAATAAGGTTTTTGCAAAAGCCGGAAATATTCTGCCGACAATAAAAATTGGCGCATCTTGAGGCTGTCGGGCAGGATAACTTCTTCGCTCATGATAAAATCCCAAAACATATCCGATTCTTGAATACGAGAATTCGTAGTGAAAAATGCATCGATATTCGTCTCACATCAAGCTTGCGCCCGCTTTCTCGCTTTGTCCCGTATTCTGGCAACGACGATTTCATTTACAGATAGCAAAAAAGAACGTAATCAGCCTTGAGAAGGGGCTTCATTGATCTCACGTGGTCGTCGTCGGCCGTGTACTAGAGCACTTTTGGCGCAAAACAATATCACATCTCATATCAAGTGCAGGTCCGATTTGTCTCACTATCCCCTATACGGCCTTGCGGCCGTCAGACCAGCCCAACTTCCAGTTCTTGGGGATGTTCAAAG
This sequence comes from Listrodromus nycthemerus, assembly GCA_963978505.1. Taxonomy (NCBI): domain Eukaryota; kingdom Metazoa; phylum Arthropoda; class Insecta; order Hymenoptera; family Ichneumonidae; genus Listrodromus; species Listrodromus nycthemerus. The sequence continues at coordinate 17,418,293 of OZ021679.1, read as the reverse complement.
AGATCCCAAGATATGTTTGACGATCCCGATAAGTACGCTCGCAAATGGGAGCCAGAATTTCGGGAAAGATGAAGAAAATGGTTAATGCCCGTGTACCAGTACTATAACCAGGTGCAGTATACATATGTGCTAGTACGTCTCTTTAACGCTCTGCGGAGGGGGGCAAGTCGAGAGGCTAGACGAGTGCTTCGTTTCACAAACTTAGATGGAAACTATCGAAAAGTTGGCACAAGGACATGCACCAAGAAATTATATTCAAGCCGCAGCGAGTTTCTCGTCTCGCACGCCTGCTGAGCTCGGTCTCTCTGGCTGTTCTCACCTTACGGCCGACTGTCATGCAGGCGCTATTGTGATTATCAGAGGAGACCCGCACGCCCACACTCGATTCTGCGTCAACAAGCTGCGAGAATATTACCGAGCGAATTCCTCTCACCGTCCTCCTCACCCAGCCTCCTATCCTGTGCTTGCTTTTGAAACTCGTTGAAATTTATAAGCGCCAAAGTCGTTATCAAACTGATGAACAAGCGCAGATTTAAGCGAAGTCTAGCGCACGGCACAGGGCGGCGTGGGTACGAACGTAACGCATGAGCTCGTTGGCGGTGGAACGAAAAGTGCAAAGAGCCTGTTAACGTACGAACGCATCCCTCACCTCGCTCTGCTAAACATATGATTAAATTTACAAAGGAAAATATGACGCAAAAAGCCAATCCAATACCGTCTTTATGAGTTTTTAACCAAACACTATTTCTTTGACGCGTAAAAGCATAGACATTACTGATTTTCCCTTTTACACTTTTGTAACGTAAACATTCCAGCGAGCAAGCCCCAGTGCCTGGACAAAGTATACGTGAAAGAGAGACGGAACAAGGACTGCTCGCTCAGGTGTAGTGACCCTTCATAACCGATGGAACTGTCGGCGACTGCTCGTCGACAAGTTTTTTGGTTGCAGACTTTTGGGCCGACCTCTGCGGAACTTACCGTGTGATGAGCTCACCACTCGTCGATCGAAGATCGACATCTTCTGGCCAGATATTCCTTTTGATCTTAAGATTACTAATTAAAATGTACATGGTGAATATGGACCAGCCCGCATCAGTACACGAATCAAGGATGTATGGGACACATTCGTTACTTATTGGTAACACCCTATATGTATAATTCTCTCATAACTTGGCGAATTTTACTCGTTCGAGTCAACAGAACCCGTCATTCAGCATCGTCAAGGTTCCGATTATAGGAAGTTTTAACCTCATCGTGTACCTATCATCGTCCATAACGGGAGGCTATAGGGGTAATAGTCCACTTAGGCAGATGTACGTTAAACACACGCTCGGTACGATTATTCGTATTAACATGCCTGCCCGATTGTGGCCGTATCTACTGGTCGCAGTGCCTGAGCGCTAGGTATATACAATGCACCGGTTGAGTCACGATAGCATCGTATCTGCTTATAGATTCGAGGAATGCCATTTTCTCCGTCGCGAGCGATGAATCGATAATGGGTATGTTCTTTATTCGCGCCTACTCTAGCGCTTGTAATGTCAGCCGGTCATTCGTTGCACGAACAAGGTCAATGGTGAAACAAAGAAGACCCTCATCGATATCGTTCACACGATATGCACTGTTAGAAGTTCGGGTGAAAAAATACGTTATTTTAAATTGGGAGATAAAAAAAATGGCAAAGAACCCATTCTCTTTGTAGCAATATTATTTTCTACAAGAGAAATAAAGACTTTTGAACGATGGGAGATACTTTTTACTCTGTTTTTTAGCAGCAAATGCTACAAAATATGCATGTCAGCATTTAGAACGGCTCTCGCCAAGCTGAGTATTTTATACTAGCCTGTTTCGGAAACTATTGTATCGCGAACAATAGCGTTACTGATTGCCAATAGTTTAACTAAGGTGAAAACCGAGAAAAGACAAACAAATTAGGTCACTATTGGATTTTGTAACGTCCAATTAATTCGCTATTAAACAAAGGTGCGAGGAATACTAAAACACTTATGCTATTAGGCGGACGGGAAGCGCGGACGAACCGGCACATGGCGTCCGTTTCTTCTTTCGTTATTCCCTTCACTAAATCTCCCTCCCTGTCGCACCACCTACCCACAGTAGTTTTCTTATCTCTCCTTTCACAAACGAGAGCTACCCTTATTTACCTCCTTTCGAGATCGATTCTACGCAAAATGTAATTAAAGCCTATGCTGCCCAAGAGCGTAAAGGTTTTTCGGTCGGTACTCCTTTCACCTTCTTTCTTCGTATTCCACGTTGGTCACTCATTGACTTTCACGAATTTTTGCTCTTTGTTTCACCCCTATTCGGTTATTTTCTCATTCACTTTCACTACCTGGTAGTTTTCTTATTTTCGTAGAGTTCAGAACTAGAGATAGGGACTAGAGAGAGCCGGGCATGGTACAGATAGGACGTATTGTTCGAGAGTGGGTCGGCGTTCTCAATTCTCGCCTAAACCTTTGGGGTTTCACCAGAAAACCACTGGCAGGGTACGAAGAACCGTGAGTTGAGCGAGCAAGTTGCGGCGGTTGTAGTAGTATGCGGTACCGCAATAGGGGTTCACAGAGTCAGTACATTCTCGGTGTTGCATCTCCGCTGAATTGTACGAAACCATCGTCGTACAAACCTGTACGATCACATCACGCTACCTTCTATCCCAGTCGAAATGTCGAAGGCTTACATCGGCGTCTTACCAGTTTCTTGCCACGTCCTTGCAGGTCCTCATAATAGCTTTGTGCAACCACTTCGATGATCGTTTAATAGTGTTAAGTACAAAGTAAAGCTGTGAATATTTTCATTTATTGATAGTACGTAAGCTAGTGTTTCTTTAAGTACCCAGGGACTTCAGTTTGCTCCCTGCATACAAAAAAGGAGACGCTCGGTAAATTCACTTCCCTGTCCAACTGGCTCCGTTTGATCGAAGTTCTGTGCAATGGAAGATCATCGGGCTGGTGTTACTAATGCAAAGTCTGGTTGGTTTACGCAACACCGCCTCAACGTGCATTCGACCTCTGCCGGCGATGCTGTGTGAACAGTGCTTGTGACTCTGATTTTTCGTTCCGCAAAATCCCTCGCCGTTATTGGGTTTATCTTCCGTTTCATTTGTTCAAGGTAACGAGAGAGCTCTAAGAGATACGTGATGATGTTTTCCAACATTAGTTAAGCGGAAACCGGCTACCACCATGAACCGATTGATAATCCAACAAGAAAAACGTAATTGGAGCGAATATTTTGAAAATCGGTATCGACAAACTCCGAAGTAACGCGTTATGATGACGTTCCAGCCACGATGACATGTAACTTCACGGTAGATTGTGGAAAAAGCTCATTCCACGTAAATTTCTAAATATAAATGTGGTACATATTATTTTGTACTAATACACATGCATACATATGCAAGCCATTGGCGTGCACACAGTTCCTTTCTATTCATCTGACTTCCCTCGGTTTCTCTTCAAATCCCCGGTCCATGGATATTTGCGTCTCAGCCTCCGCAATATCAACTCCGAACAAGAATGAAAAAGCAGATCGGTTTTGTGTAGAAAAAAAAACCGCCACTCTATCTCTTCATACAATTGAGAACCCGAAATTCTTGCATTTTCGGTTACGTGGACGGCTCTTCAGTGCGCTCCCGCTATCGCAGCACGACGGTTCTTCCCGTAAAATTCATCCATCTCGGGGCTTTGCCGGAGGGGTATATGTAAAGAGGAGCAAAAGACGCAGCCAGAGTCAAGGGAAGATACAGTAAGAATAAAATATATATATATATGCATATATCCACATCAAGTTGCCCGCAGGATTCCGGCACCGGGTGAAGCTGGAAAGTTTTCGGTGAAATTAACGTGGGAAAAATTACTCCCATTACCAGGCTCACGAAGAGAAGGAAGGGAGCATGGAAGGATACAGAGGGGGGGGGGGGGGGGGGATATTGAAGAAACTGTAGTGACAATGAAGAGGACGACGTTGCGGGAGGGGACGATAGAATGGAAAAATACGACGGGGTTGAGAGCTGAATTGGTCTTGGACAATCCTGGCTTGTTTCACCGTTCCAGTTCCACTGGCGCTGTATGCAGACCAACTTCCGTAGACCGCTGCAAGGAGGGATGACGTGTCATTATGAGTGCACCCGTGTCTAATTCAATTTTGTCCATCTGGTAGCGATTCGCAGTCACAGGCACAAGCGCCTCGCGGAAAGAGAGAGAGAGAGAGAGAGAGAGAGAGAGAGAGAGAGAGAGAGAGAGAGAGGAGCAACATCGGATAAAGGCGTGAGGAGTGAGCTTCCAGTGTTCTCGCCAGTCGGGCGAAGCGAGGGAGCGTTTTGCATGGAGTGAGATGCGAATGGATGAGTGGGCTAAAATTAGGTATACGCTGTATAATACAGTGCAGCTATGTGAACAGAGTACAAGACGGTTCGGCACATGGACACTAACTACCGATGGTTTTCGTGGTACGTACATTAATACGCGAAACGCCGATGACAGCCCTCACTTTGTCGATTTAGTTTCGCTTCGGGTTCGGTAAACTGCTGAATTTCCGAAACCGTGTCCGAATTGCACGTCGACCGTAATTGGCCTGTTTCCTTTAATACACACGTAGAAATTCTCTGTATTCTTCAACGAAAGCGTTTAGCGAAGCAAACTCAATGAAACGCTGACCGTTTGTTCAGCGCTCCGGAGAACAACCACCTACTGCCTTGTTCATTTGGCTCTCCACGGGTGAGTCCTTTGTAACAAGGGTCTCTGGTTATGTCACAATTGGCGTAGGTTGACAAGTGGAGAATATGAAATGCAGGGCAACGGTATGCTTTTTTTTCAAGGATACAAAGTTCCCGCTATTTTGGATTATCGTATTTAAGTGGAGAAAGAAGTAATTGAAGCTGCATGTAAAGTGTACGCCAGTAATGAATTGTAGCCAGAAATGCGTCACAGAGACAGTTATTAGAACGCGCTTTCGCGGCGGCTTTATAACATAATATTGTTTTATTTTTTTTATTCTCTTATTTCATTTCATTCTCTGTTCGACAGCCCAGCCTGCATTCCTCCCTCATGCGGTTCTCGCCCTTTCGCGCGGCTTACGTTGCGAACCAAAGAAAATAATCATCGGAAATATCGTAATATTCTGAGCTCAAGCGTATTATATTTGGTTAAATCCCATTTATATTTGCTCAAGCATGTTATTTTTGCCTGCGAGCACAATCACTCAAAAAAAAATAAAAATTAATTTTCCATTCAAATTACAAATGGAACATTGTACAACATTGGCGTCGCATGCGACAAGTATAACGAATGTGTTCTTCTCTTCCCCGGCGAGTTCGAGATTATTTTATTTCGCATTTCTCAACGGCTCTGATTCATATTCATGCCGCCGCTCGGATACTTTGTCTTCGCTCAGTAAGTGTCTCGGACCTCGCTCTTGGTTTCTCGTGCCCTCTCTTGGCTCTCGGAGAGCCCGCGATATCATGAGTGTCGAATAACTTTCCGACTTTTTTATTCTCGATTTTTGTCCGCTCCCGCACTCACTGAGGCGTATTCCCTTTCCCCTTTCGCTGTCAAATCATTTTCTCTTTTTATCTCACTTTACATGCCCGCGATATTCCCTCGCTTCGGCGACCCTCGCTGCAATATCTCCGGACTCCGTCCGCCCTCTCCGGATTTATGATTTTACGAATCGAGAATCAATTCCGTGTCAAAGAGAAAATAGAAGACGCTCCAGTATCGAACGAGAAAACGTTTTCGATGCCAGACACGCGAACGCGCCGCACCGAACGGATAGACAATGTTCGAAAAGTCGAAGGAGAGAAAATAATTCAACCGGAAGTTTCGACTTGTTCCCCTCTACGTGCCATATCTCTCCGACTTGTCAGTGGAGACAGCCGTACCGACAGACCTTAACTCGGATCAAATCCACGTGTCCTTCGTAATTAGACATTCTCCCTCGAGGCGTTGGTTATTCACATTCGGAGAAAAAAATCTCTTGTCATTTCAACTTGTCTTCCATCATTTCAATTTCCGATGGTTCCACAGCAGAATTAGTATCCAATGTACTCGCAAAACGCGCCTCGAAATGAATCTCGGCTGGTAACGCCGAAGTGAAGTCAGCAGGCGAACAATCGGTACACACCCTAGGTTGTCAAACGTACAAGCGCGGTTTCCCCTCGATGCATCAGTTGAATTCCTCCACTTTGCCTGCTACCTGCAATTCTAGGCCTGTAGGACGGCCATAATCACCGCGACGAGCGTGCGCTTTAACTTTCCAAACAATACCCCGCGTACACTGCCTTGACTAAACAACCGACATTCGTAGGTAGAGTAGCAGTGAGTGTACACCGAAGCGCGGCGGTACAGCAGTTTACAAATTCCAGAACAACCAAGTCGACTCGAGCAGTGTGCGGAGTGCGAGGGCAAGCAAGGAGCGAGACGGGACGGGGGGGGGGGGGGGATACTCGTGCATGCATTTGTTACATTGCCATGTGCAAATGGCGAGTCAGAGCAGAGAGTACTGAGTTAGTGCAGCACAATTATGAGAGGCTGCGCTTCATTCAGGAATGTCGACAATGTTCAACTGCTCCGCTGCGCGGTTGTTTCCCCACCGATATTTTAATCTTACCTCTTTCACTTTTCAATAATCACCGCTATTCGACTGAACGTGTGATTCGTCGTCTACCGCTGTGGCTGTTATGGCTCGGTCTTGAATGCCGTAATCGAATTATACTCCCGGCTCTGTGTACCACTTTTTCACAATCACTTTTGTTTATTTTTTCTCTCAACCCATTTGGTTCGATTTTTCTCATTTTTTTCCTTGATATAGATTTTTTTCTTCTCTTTCGCGAGACGTCTCCACCGGCGAGGCCGAGGTAAGCCCGTCGGCAAACTCGATCGCGCCACCCTCGCTATCGCCCGGGCTCACGGACCGTTCGGTACCGTCCCGCTGTTACTCGATCTCACCTCGTGTAATTTGTGTACCCACCACGGCCGGGGTGAAAAGAGATTCCCAAGGCAATCGCGTAATATCGTGTCATCACGCGCACGTGGATCGAATTACAATCACTGGAGCGGCCGGGAGGAAAAGAACCGGGGAGGGGCTCAATTTCGTACCGTTAACGAGAACGCTGTCTGACGCGAAAAGCCTTCTACTACTGGGGCTGTGCACTATATATACACCTCCGCTTTATTGCTCACTCCTTCGTCCTCGTTCTCGCCTCACCTCATCCCCTCTTTCACCCGGGAACCTGAACATGAAAATCATGGGAATCTTTCCTGAAAGGACGGACGAATCGAAGTGCTATTTCACCTTTTCTTTCCGATCCTTTAGCGTCTCCCCGCAGGTTTCTAGGATACTGGTTGCACGGATCTCGGATATACGCACCTCACGCGATCGTGGCTCGAGGGAGAGACTGAGGAGGAGGGGACAAAAGTTTCGGAAGCACACGCTACCCATTCGAAATAATGAGGATGGCATACGGAAATGCGACCGACAATACCAATCTTTCTTGCCTTTACGGGGGAAAAAAAGAACAAATATTTTTGTATGTTTCCGAGGCGTTGGTGCGCGCACCGAAGATTCGATATCGTCGCCGATTAGGTCAGGGGCAAAAAAAATGGTACAAAGGAACGTTACATAGTATTATGTGGAACAAGTAGCCCTCCGGGCAGAGTAACATCGATATCGAGCCTACGAAGCGCTAGCTAGGAAGGGTTTTCTGTGCAGCCATGTGTGTCTCCGCTGGCATCGTGAAATCGAGAAAAATAGGGGTGAATTTCTATTGTCGTGCGGCGGTATCCAACGTACACATTTACCACTGTGTTCTCAAAGCCTGAACGTATATACTTGGTCGGTGAATTGCCGCCACAATGGGGCCTGGCCTCGATATCGATCCCAGACAAAGCAAATAAAGGGATCGGTCGTGGCCATATATCATGTATGGTCGTACATGATATTTATCTAACGGCGTTATAGCGTCGGTTCAATAATGGCCAGGTATTGAAACTTATTACGGCCTTACCGCGCTCATCAATGGGAATACACTTTTCGTTTGACTCACGATTGTCGTAATCCTCTCCGGTTACGTCCAGTGGGAGAGTATGCTGATTCGAGACGCCTCCGATTATGTCCAAGTTTCTCGTTCGCCGTCCTGCAACACAAACGACGTTAGGAAAAGGTTAATGGCCAGTCAACATGGAAAATTATTGAGGGACGCAAGTCCCTCATAATTTTTTTTAACTCCCGTACACATGATAAATGTTTTCTACATTCCCATATGGGTAAAAATGATTTTCTTAACTGGAGCGAAAGAAGATGATATTCTGTTGGAATATAAAGAAGTTTCTGGTTCCGAAGGGTTAGTGTCGAGCGCAGGTATGCACTGTTTCGGCACAAGGATGTTTCTGTTTCAAATGTAAGCTTCGGCGATGTAACCAGTATAGTCGTTGCGTCGATACGATTGGAAATCCGCACGAATTCGATGGCCTCGTTCGGCTTTATACTACAAAGCGAACGAGGAAATCGAGGATGTTACGCATTGAATCTGGTTTTCACGATAAAAAAAACAGAACAAAACAAACAATGGTAAAAAACGCAAGAGCAAATATACACGGGAAACAGCGATGCGGCGCAAGGTGCATACGGATCGCCATCGGAATTCATACTCCGAATCCCGGATTCGTGAGGAGTATAGGATTTCAAAGCGAGCGTTCTGCTCGGATCTGTGCACCGATGCCTTGCTCTCGGTTTATCGACATTTTCTCTTTTTTATCGCGCCCTTAACGAATCTTTTTAGTCCCTCGAGCATGAGGCACGCAAACAATGCGTCGGTAAATGAGTTTACTAAAAAATAAATGGCCTACAAGGCTCGAGCGCTGTGGACTCTGGAGCGTACGCGTACAGATTCTAAGTGTTGAGCGTTGTCGCAATTGATTATATCACGATAGTTGAATGTATGCTAGTTGGTACCAGGTCAGTCGTTACGTACAAGTTGGTAAAAGGCAGAGTCAAATAATTGGCCAGCCATTTCGACGTATCGTAGCTTTGCCGGCCAGTATCTCCTCGTGCAGACGCAATGTATCTGCCCTTTCGCAATTAAATTCACGAGTGTATATATGTTCGACTGTCCGCTGAAAAAGAAGAGCTCGCGTTTCGAATTAAATCGTGCGTTTATCACGCCCCGTCCCTTCGCCCCCGTCCACCACTTCTGCTTTCGATTACACACAGGAATATCGTGCTCTCTGAATTCTCTGTCTGCATTCTTTAACACCTTCGGTTTTACTCGTTGCACATAAGTGATTAGCTTCATTTTTTAACGAGTAGTGGGGATCGAAGTACCAGGGAGATAAAATTTTGTTTGGTAATTGAAACTGTGCTTTCAGTCCGCAACAGACTTGCGAGCGCAGTCGACCACGAGTGTTGTTCGGCCATACAAAACCAACCGGGATGAAGAAGGGAAGCCAGGGGGGAAACCAACCGTTTGAACCTATTTTTTGTCGAACCTAAAAATACATTCAATTTAAAGTGATGACCGGGATGACCCATTCCCCATGCACGGATGCTACCGGTGGTTCGAGGATGCTTTGGGGATGGAGATTTTCAGCGACCGAACGAAGGACGCGTAACTGGAGAGACAAATATACGACGGTGCTCGATATGCAACGACTGCTGTTTGTCACATCCTTCCTAATGTATTGCCAACGCCACATGGATGAGAATCCGGAGGGTACACTGAAGTGAAATTCTTCACCGGTAACCTCGCAGTGTGCATTTTTAAAGAGTTTCACCGAGAGTTGCCCCTCAACAAGAGTTGTAACTAGACTGCGAAGAACCTTCGTATTCCTTCGTAGTGCGCTTAGGAATTTTTGCAACCACTGCTTTCAGACGCAGCAACGCGCGGCGCACTGAAAGTTCGGTAAGTGAATTTCCATTTCGACGGTGGTACGCCAAGGTGAGGAACATTCGCATTTCCTCGCGCACCATCGTCGTCAACACTGAGCGTGCTTCTTGTGTATGTATATTCTAGTTGATAAGCCGAGTGACTAGCGTTATGTCTACATGAGGAGTGCAACCGCACAATCGTCTGTGCGCGAGAGACGAGCTCCGGGTTGGAACAGCGGATGATTATTGTGCAAATAAAATGAAACGCAAATTGAAGGTACAGCCATACAGGAGGCATTCTGTCGTAACTAGAGAAACGACACTGTGCAGTCGGCAGAGCCACTTCTGAGGAGAGAACATTTTTAAAAAATTGTTCATGATTTCACTTCCGAGCTAGAATTCTTGATTTTTTAACGGACGTGACATCACACGGGAAGTACGTCGATTGCGGTGGAAAATCTATATTTCCAGGCCATAAGTGTCGTACTTCTGGTGTGACATCATTTGTGCTCGTAAAATTAAATGTTCAACCCAAAAGTAACGTATTTCCAGTTGAAATCAAGATCTTCCGATTGGAAGTGACATCACAATGAAATTTTTGAAACTTTATTCCGGAATATATCTGGAATGGAATCAAGGACAGAAGTGTGTAATGTAAGCAACACAGAAAGTAAGTGAACAATCGATTAGTACGGTCATTGATGAAGCATTCCATTAATTAACCAAGCCATGGCATCCGAGACGGAGGTTAAAGACCGGATGTCGGCGAAGAATATTAATATTTACAATTACTCGTCCCTCTAATTGCGGCAGAGCACCAACCATTGTCGTCGGTTCTTGTTCCCGTCGCCGCTCCCGCATGAAATCGCACCCACCGGGCCGCACACGAACAAGTTGTGTGCGGTACCAGGGAAGAGGGAAGAAAGGCGCTGTCACTGCGGTGAAGTCGAGGTCACGGCAGGACTCTCCGCCTCCGCTCCTTCGTGGGTCGATTAGAACTCAAGCTGCCAAGCGAAAAAAGTCGTGCTCTCCGACGACAACGCAAGGAGGAGGACTGTCTCGTCGACATTTTTTGACGGATCATAAAGCACGCGTGACTCGTGTCGATTCATCTATTTTTTTTTTGCTCTACCCGTTCCAGCGGTGACGACATCACGGTGGGGTTCGGAACTGCCGAGACGACTGTATAAAAAAAAAGACAAAGGAAGTGGAAGACTACCATGCTTCCCCGTGGAGAGCCATTTATCAAGGAGCGTCGAAGCTTCTTAGAATCGAGAGGGTGTTCCGAGACGTTTACACAAAAACTAATAGGAACAAAAAATTATAACCAAAAGAAGTACACAACGCCACCAAGGGAAAAAACATGTCGGCATGTATGACAGCGATTAAATAGTTCGCAGAAAAATGTTGTAGTTATCCCGATTAATGAGCTACGAGCTGTAGGTTTCATATCATCATCGGTATACAGTGAATATGAGCACCGTGCTGTGCAAATATACATATTCCAGCGACCCAGTTTTGCGTCAATAATGTACAATTCCCTGAACTGGAAGATACGTTGCTTATTTAACTTTATCCTACGGTCCTGTGTGCGTCATGCCAGAAGCTCCTCTCGCTCTCTACCCAAGCCGTGTGTCTGCTGGACTGGTAACAACGCTCATTTTGATTATATTTGCCCCGGTTCGGTTTAATGTTGCCAGAGAAACGGAACAGCGGCGGCGGGACAGAGTCGAGGAATCCCTCGGGATCTCGATTCTCCAAGCCTGTACACGCTACCCTTCAGCCGGCATTGCTATTGCAAGGAGTAGGGGGTAGTTCAAGGGCGAGACAGACTCTTGTTCCGAGCTCCTTACGTTCTGTACACGTACGCGTGTGCGCGATTAATAACGGGCTGTGTGTGTACGCGAGTACGCTTTTCTTACTAGCCTCTTCGAAGCCATTTTTAGACGATAGGCTTTCCTCATTCAAGTGTTGAGCCGTCAAAGCGAGTCCATAAGCTCCCGCGGATACACTTTGGGTGGTATGAGGAGGGGACAATATTTTATGGAAAATTCTGAATATCGAAGTCACAGAAAAAAAGGGTACGAAAGGTGACGTGCATATAGAACTTGTCTTTTTTCCTCTGTCTAGCGACAAGGCTCGCTTTTGGAGTTCTCAACGAAGCTCTCTCCTTGCCGCGGTATTTCTCCTTCCTTCCGCCGCCTCCTCGCCTCCCGCACGCTGTCCCGTTTCGAAGTTTGGAACGTTTGAAAACTATTGGCGTAGCACGAGGGCGAGAACGACGACGTCGACTACCTGGCACGGAGAACGAAACGTACGTTCTATACTGTTGCAAGTTGAGCGGAGCGTGAACGTATCTCGTACTTTCTTTCAGTCTCCTTTCTCATTTATCCTCGAAAGGTCTTTGTGCACCGCGCCGTGGCGTACAGCGGGCCACTTGCCCGTACAACGAGTAATAACAGAGAATAAAAAAAAACATTTGTATTTAATTAATAACTTTATGCTGGAACGGTGGTCGGGCAATGCGAACTCCGTCTCACTTGTAGGTCTTTGTTTTAATTTTACGAAGGCCGTCTTCGGCGGGGTTACGGAAATGAAGGAAACTTATAAGGGAATAAACTCAATTACACATTCAGCCAAGTTCATTTCGCGAGTCTTTATACATGAAGTTGCACGAGTGAAATGAAAGCATGAGCGAGTAACAGGCGAGCTTAGGGCACTCTTTCATCCGATCCCCCGACCACCAGTTGCCCCTCGCACCTGAAGAGAACGAGTGGGAAGGGAAAATTTTAATTTTCGAATTGATATGAGTCCCAATGGAACTGGAAAATGATAGGGAGCTGTTTCTCAGAGTACAATTTGACTTTATATCGTCTAGGGCTTCCTAGAACTTTTCCACGAGCGAATTATAAAAGAAAAAATTAAGCCTGTGCAAGAGCGGGAACAACGCCATGCAACGCAATGGTCTCACGACGAAGACTGTTATGTCGGAAATTGATCGAACGATGAAATAATTGATTCCTCAGGTAGGAATGAAAAATTCCATTATAAATGTAATTACACGGTGAAGGTCGGAGAAGTGTGGAGAACCCGTCCGAATATTAACTGAGGAGAGGCGAAACAAAATTCCTGTTCGGCTGAGCATCTGCCGAGAAAAATGAAATATCTTACGAGCCACGATGACATTGACCCGCGTAGTGTGAAATAGAAAATTAGCCGGTAAATTAGTAACACAGGAAAAAAATTAATGAGAAAATACACACACATAAGACCTTCGTCCTTATCGTGGTTTCTGTGCAGCATTTTCCCTTTCGCTGCCTCCCTCATCCCGGCGTATCTCATATCTCTTTACCCTGCTACACTCTTTTCAGACTAAATAAAATACGCCGGCGAGAGCAACAGACTCTCACTCCCAAGCGGGCGAGCCATCCAGCTTGCGAACGGCCCGAGTCCCGTTCCTCGAGTATGGGGCATACACGAGGTATAAGTTTCCAAGTTTTGGCTGAGGCAACGCGCAGAGGGGGCAAGGGGGACGAGGCTGAAAACTTCTTATCTGGGAATCGTGAACGCCGGAGTACTACTAGGGTACGGAAAACGCGTTGCAGAGCGACGAGCGTAGAGAGGACGAGGGCAAGAGAAAAGCGAAAAGGAAGGTAGAGAGACTTCGCACGTGCAAGCTCGCACAGCCTCAAGCAAGAGGATCCAGGACCTCTTATCCGCGCTTCTGCCCACCCTCTCCTTCTTTTCTCTTCCGTCCTACGCCGTTCGGATTTTCCCGACTCCTTCCTCAGCCTTTCCCAGTTACACGTTCCCACGAACAGTCCACTTCTGGCAACCATTTCAAGCCTGCGTTTCTCTCAAATGAAAACTTAACACGAATCCTCCATGTTGGGACTCCAGTGTGGATAGTCACCAGTGTGTTGTATGCCCGCCTCGGTAACTTTTTAAATTAAAGAGGCTACCTCGGCCCGCCCGCACTTGCTTTCCTTCTCACTCAGTCGCGCTTCTGAAAAAATATAGTTTTAAATTTTAGCGAGAGCGCACTCGGATACATCCAGTTCTAGGTAGGAGGAAGAAAATCGTCGCTGCTCGAGGATGTCGAATAAAAACTGTAGAAATGAAGAAAGGAGAGCGGGGAGCTCGGATGAGACTAGTTCAACGTTCCTCTAGCTGATTCTTTTGGGCTAAGGGCACAGAGTTGGTAAATAAAGAAGGTAAGGCAGCGAGTTGGAAGGAGGACAACAGGGGGCGCCCACGGGGGTACTCTCCTGGGCGCGTAACCAGTTCACCGTCGCCAACGTCGCATTCTCAGAGATTTAAATAATCCTCTCCGAAAATAAGGAAACAGCGGTGTCTTCTTACCCCCCCCCCCCCCCCCCCCCCACATCGTGTTCCCTTTCGTTCTTCGTCTCGATCGAACCTGAGCTACGGTAGATTTTCCCATCATAAATCCACTGGGTTACTCTTTCGCTGACCCCGCAGGAGAAAAGATGTGTTCGGGATTTTCTGGCAACCAGGCTAGTCCCGACCTGACCCCGGTCGCTGGGACGTTGCACGCGGTGCACTCCTCAACTTCAGCCAGATTGCGCAGGCCGTGTGCCAGTTACGAAAGCGTACCGTCCCGTCACCATCTCGATAGGATTTCACGAGGTTTCCCTCTCCGCGCAAATCAGTCTTGCCTGTGTGGACCGCTGTAGTATAACAGTTGGTTTGTTACTGGTCTCCCCGCAACCGGTGTCAATCTCCCCGAACTTCAAGGAATTCTCTCCTATATCAACCAGTTGCCAGAACCGCTTATTCCATTTTTTTCCACCTAATGTTACATTAAGAGCATAAACTGTGTACGGCGAAACTCTTAGTCGCGCGGACGGAATAGAATAGGTTTAATTATAAAACTCTGAAGTTTCGTTTCCAGAAGCGACGCAGAGTGGCAAAATAATAATAACCTGATTTATCTTCTTTTTAGGTTCGTCGAATTTGATACTGTAATTAATTGATGGTATCTGAAAGAGAATATAAATACCAGAAAGAGAAAAATAACTAAAACGTGTACATCCAGCTGCGAGCGTATTTAATTGATACAGCTATCTATTCATATTAGGTCATCTTTATATACGTAGAGGTACATATGAGTTGCGCATACATGATTTTTTTCAAACCTTTATCTCCAACCGTTTTCGAGATACAAATAATATTAAAACCCTTTTTGTTTCGGATGTATCTTGGAAAATATGTGATTTACGCACCTTCGTAAACGTTTGCTGAAACACTTTCGATGATTATTAAGAATATATCATCACTTACAGGCAGGGGTTTGCCAAGCGAGGACTACTCTTGGAACTTTACTGAGAGTTCCTCCACATCGTCAAATATTAACGCCATGTTCTCTTTACTACTAGGCACAGCAAGCAGCGATTGTTCCAGCTATCGAAGTACGTTATTCGATAGTCGCAGGTTACACTGACAACATGGAAATAGAGAACAAACTTAGAACCCTCGAAACGATACTACAAACACAAAAGCAACACTGTATCATTCCATGTCTCGATAGTTCCTTAAAATGTAAATCCCATCTAGTTGAATTAATACTTTACAATATCAAAAACAGAAAAGCAACATTGCATCATTGCCGGTTTTGGCAACACGGTAAAATGTAAACGTTACTGTTCGCCACTTACCGAAGTTTACAAAATATATAGTTTAAGAAAACATTTTCAATTTTTCCATTACCTTGTAAATAATAGCCACCGGCGTTTGGTAGAATTCCGTGAATTTCATTCGGATGACCGAGAAACATCCGTCAGCCAAATCTTGGGACAAATTTTATATCTAAGTACAATGCTCAACGACACCTCGTCAAAACAGCATCCAGTAATTAGAACAACGAGAAAAAATTGAACGCAACTTTTACGTGTCGCATGATAATTATCGATCGATATTGACACGTCTCTATTCGTATGCGGCAGAATGACGTATGGGACGAGTCAATGAGACTAACCGTCTACAGAACGATCGCGCTAGAACAGATGGGTCGATTAAAGATGTCTTTACCTGATAAGATATCGATCGCGACTTAATGTATCTAATGACAAATCGTGTGGCACGACGCGACAAAGGATACCGCGGTCCCTGGGTTTAAATGAATGAATACCAATGACAGACGGTTGTTGCTTTTTTTTTTTATTTCTTCGCAGTAAGCACCAGCTCGGCGATCTTCGTATGAGGAATAAAAAAAAGAAAAATTTGATACCGCGTGTATAGAAATGCTATTTTGGTGGATCAATACCCTGGTCGTACACGTACCTTCATGCCGTTAGGATATGAGGATGGACGAGCGCCAGGGTCTCTATTTTTGATCCGTAGCTATAATACATATGTCCCATGCGGACAAATATGAGGGAGGGCCGGATGCCGGAGGAGCGAGAGAAACTCTCGCGCATAGCCGCGAGGTGACGTACGGAAACGCAGTGGTGGCGGCTGGATGGGAGAATACGGGCGGAGAGGAAGGCGAAAAACCGGAAGCGATATAAACCGGCCATTCGTCTCTTTTAAAAAGAGCTTGCAGAGGTATGTACGCGCTCTCTGTAACAGGCGTGTACCATCGGTCCACACTGACACCCGTTCACAAACAAGTTTGGACACCGCACATATACAAGATTACACTGTACATACACATGGGCATACAACAATGTGACAGCGCAGGTCTGTGTGACGTATGGACCCATGTTCGCACGCATGTAGCATACAGCCCAGCGATCGATGATGCACTCGTGTTCGAAAGGATAAAGAAGAGCCTTCGACGCGCTTTCGTTCTTCTCAATGTCGTAGCCCTCCTGTTATTACGTACATGCTCAACACAAGTGTAAATCGATTATCATGGGAGCTTGGAGATAAAGCTCCGTTCCACGATAGTTTTGAAACGCTTCCCAATCACGTTTCCCATCAACGGTTCTTCTATATGATAGCGTAGATATCGTTTATATTATCATCATAGCGAAAAAAAAAACGTCCCCAATCTACGGCTGACTCGCGATAGATCCGTAAATCGCATCTAGCAAAATTCCGTCAACTGAGGAAATCTCACACGTGGAACATGGATTCAGATAATCGCTTTCGAATCTGGCAGTGACTGCTCAAGATCAGATTCTTTTTATACATCTTCAAAGTTACGTTAAAATCGGACTGACAAATCAATATATTATTTATACTTAATCAATATAGATACGCTCAAAGACTTCGCCTGATGATATCGTCTAGAAAATAGTACCCGTGGGAGAGCCAGGAGTTTAATACTGCACCGACGACGGGAAAGCGAGACGTCGATCCCTTCGTCCTTTATGCGAAATGACATTTACATTTATATTGACAGGTCGGATGGGAGCTTGAACAACGAGACCCTACGCGATTGTACATCCCTACGCGATAACTGCATTCATACATTTATATGCGATAAATGTTGTGGGGTTCCTGTACATCTTTAGTTGCAAGCCTTACACTGACGGCTACCGAATTTTCTCCGTCCGTGAAGATTCGTTTGCAAATGGCGAACCCTGCCATTTCATCGTGAGCGGAAGAGAGGTGAAGAGAGCAATTCGATACCAAATGTAGCATATGAGGATACAGAGGAGCCTTGCCTCGCTACCCGTGAATTCCCCACGGTAATCGTTTCGCACTCAAACCCGGAGAAGTAGTCTTCGGCCTATCTCTCCGGCCCACGAAAGGAACGAACGGATGAATGAATGTATGAACACGAGGATTACGAACAGCAGTGAACATTCACAAGATACACAGTTCAGTTCGTAGGTGTGTGGAGCGAATAATGTGCGAAAGTCGAGGGACTGTATGAAGCATGCGGCGGTGAAGTCCATGTCGGTTGAAAAGAGCCTCTTCATTTATTTGCCGATGCGAAACGGCAGTGTCGTTCATCTGGGTTGCTCGTGATTTACCGGCAAGCAGAGGATGTACCACGATGAATTGGGAAAATTCTGATACCGCAAGGGCCAGTTTATTTGTCGGGAATATATCGTTTTGTGGTAGACGTTATGCAAATGTATCATCTCTCCATATTTCCAGGCGTTTTTTTCCTGCTTTGGTAACTCGTATTCTAGCGATTCGGGTATGTGCCCTCGCTCGATATCGCCGAACGCTGAAGAGGTGAGGCGTGACGTGGATACGAACAGGGCTTTCCCTCGCCTTGCAGATATCCTCTAATTCTGATAAGAAACTGGTAGTCCTGAGATCCTGTCGCGTTGTACATACCAATTCTTGTTGTTTGTCGCTCATAGGTGAAGTGGTTTTTTTCTCCTTCATCTATCGTTCCTCCAGATTCTTCGTCTCTTCCATTGTCCGGGCATCGCCAGGAGTTGTCTCCGTATAAAATGGTGACTCGTTACGACGAGGGGCAAAGATACCGTAGCACGCGACTCCCGGTGTAACGAGACTAGCGACGGGGACAACGAAGCCCCCGGGTGTTAGTATAGAGTAGCAGGTAGATAATAGGTACATAGGGTGAGGGTGGGAGAAGGGTGTTCCGCCGATGTAACAAAATTCGACTCACGTACTTCTTCGGTCCTTCGGGGTCGACGGATTTTCTGTACGGTGCGCCCTCGTCACAGCGATGCCACACAATTTGTCCCGAATGACGTGCCATTAAGACAGGATTTGAACCCGATCCTTTATGTCTCCTCACAAGTTTTCTCGAACATCGAGATACATCTCCCTCTCTTTCTCACTCCTTCTTTCGTTTTTCTCTTTACGGTAACGTGCAGTCTTCGACGTCGGGGTAAAGTCCCCGGACGCTCCAGTCGCCCGCCCCGACCTCACAATGTTGGGCCGCTACCGACCATGAAACCTAACGACTTCCCAAACTTTTTAAACGTTTCTTCATTGAATCCGTCACAGACCATTTGCTTCCGTTGCCTCGTCAAGCAAAGTCTCCTGGTACCGTCCTTACTCACCCACGTTATGAAGCGGGAAAACACAGGATAAGACGAGGCCATAAAGTAATCCAGCGTCATGGAAGGCAATAAGGAAAGGGTTACATTGTCTCGCGTTCACCTCTCCGCAGCGAGGTACATCCGCGGACGATTAAAATTATGATGGATTAACTTACATTACGCTATCGATAATTACTGGATCACTTATCCGTGGAGTGCTGTTTCATTCTCGACCGGTGACTTCTGGGCAACGAAAGAATTACCGTGTTCCTTATTTTTCCGTCACCATCTCACTTCGATTCAATTATCCGCCATTCGCTGGCATTGTCCGCTGCACGTATACAGTTTTGCAGTCGCAGCAGTGGAAGAATCTACGTTTTTTTTCTGCAATCAATGGCCCAGTCTGAGAGAGACGAGTTAAAGAGGATGATGTTGGACGAAAACCGAGAAACGAGGAAAGAAAAAAAGGAGGACTGGATGAGTCCTGAAAGAAATCAACGGGATCTTTGCTGGTACAACTTTTTTTTCCTTTGCTATTGTTCACCATGACAACGAAGACAACGACCGCGACAGCAATGCGGTTCTCAACGACTGCGCACGAGAAAACTGATTGACCTAAATGAAGACTCCTGGATATCCGGCCTCCTGCCATTTATACGTGTGACGTTGCTGCACGGTTGATACACGGTCGGATAGCATAAAATTCTAACGTGATTCGCAGCAATTAGCAAGATGATCTTCGAAGATTAAGCGACTGTGATAAAACCGCTTCACGGATATATATTTTTGGGTTGCGAACGGGATACAGGACGATGGAGAGTCAGGCGTGGATATTAATCGTTTCCGCTTTCTTGAATCTCACGCTCAGGGAGTTAACGATGACCAGTGCCCTCAGGGTAATCTGCGGATCTGTGCGTGCTCCTCTGGGGTTTGTTCACGTACGGTGGAAGTAGCTTCCACTAGAACCGCAAAACGACGAAGAAGGGACCGAAGAAGAAGGGTCTTCGCCGCTGGCGTGGTACGGTAATCGTCGGTGAGGGAATCCGTTGGGGGCAGCCAGAAGCACATACAGCCGCGATGACAAGCTTTGGCGGCAGCTGCGAAAGCTCCGTTGAGCGGACGAACACGAGGGACGGGAGATGCGTTGCTGTCGAAAGAGAGGCTCGCCTTCATTCGTATGTGCCTGTAGGTTAGGCCAGTTTTGTTATACACCTTATAGAAGGTGCTCGTCGCAGTATGCGGTGAAGGTCGGACTACGTATAACCGCAGCCCACTACAAGCCCTTGGTACGTTCGAAAGCAACGGTAGCGAGGGAAAAAGCATCGAGCAACCAAGTGAACTCGGATGCGGGATCGCTCAGCCGGAAAACACGACACCACCGGAAGATTGCACTATCCGTACACCCACTTGTTTCTGGAACCATCACGTCTCGTGTATACAAATCCGTTTTACACGCATCAATGCCACCGTCCGCCCGCCTACAGACATTTCCTCTGACAATTTCTTCACCCTTCGTCTATCTTACCCTGCATACGTGACACTGGCAGGATCTAACACTTCTCCCTCAAACTCCGTATCGTTCCCTGGCGGAATCTAACACATCTCCCTCGAGCTGCATGTCGAATTTTTTGTGTTCTCCACTTCCTAGTTCACTTGTTTTTGTTCTGGTACGTGGAAGTTATCGGTGGATGCTTAATTTTCGTCTTGCAACATTGGGATTTTTTACATTGGATGATCCAAATGGTCGGACAAAGAAGCGAAAATCCATCGAAGGTTGATGGTACTATAGCAAGAGAACGAGTACGTGCCTTTAGCAAGTTCGTTCGACGGCAAGGCGGTTGGATGCGCGATAGAAAATCAACATTTCCTCATTTCGTTCTCCCTCGCCACGTTCCGAGCTCTATTGTATTATATTAATCAGTGTTTGGGTAGCTTTACGGGTTAGTCCGACTTCACGGCGTGTTTTCTTGATTAAATCTCTTAGTCGCATATCGTGAACCCCCAAGTGAATTCTGAACGGGAAACTTGTGCAACGGACGTGTACACTTAAGAGCACGAGCCGCAGTGAATACGGCGAGGAAAGGCACTGGAAGCCGGAATTGGAGAAATTGAAAGAGTCGAGGAGCTCCCAATCTCCAGCGTCGTGGCCCCGATAGTTTTACATGGCTCTCTGCACGGTCTACATGTTTTTTTGCAGCAAGATAGTATGTGGTGGATTGAAAGAATTACGATAAGCAGTCAAATGATAAATGAATTGCACGCACAACTTTTTGGATCTCCTTCTACATTGGGTGTCCCGAAGATACCGGTACTGTCTTCAATCTCCGCTAATTGCATGTACCTCGCAACGACATACCCGTGTAACATTGTACTCCTCGAAATATCCCTACGTCGGCGGTTTGCGTTGGCGGCCCGAGGGCGGCAAAACGCGTGTGGGTGAGCTCCAGCGACATCTGCGCAGCGAATTTTGGGGTAATTTTTGCTCGCCATCACTTGCACCGCACCCCCTGGACCGGGAAGCATGCTTCCCCCGATGTCCATGCGGTGCAATAGTCCACCGAAGTTCCCATCGAGAGTTTCAACCGCGAATCGCCGGAACAGCTACGATTGCTGCAGTTGCAGTGGGGCAAAACGAAGGCTAGGGAGTGATTCAAAGTGTGTACAGCCACCCTAGCCTTCTCTATCCAGGATGCACAAATTGCGTTCCCTAAGAAGTTCCGCGATGAGACCGCAAGCTCCCGGTGATCGCACGATCGAGTGGTCTGTGCTTCTAGCCTACATAGATCTTGGGAGAGCATGATGCTCGTCACGCTCCCAAGCTACGTTCTCTCGCTGTGCTGGAATGGATACCTCGTCACAAATCAATGGTGGTCAAAGTTCACCCTGTTAACTATTCCCGCACGCTGCAGCGTAATTAACACTTCGCCCCGTTATTCGCGTAACCATGACAATTTTATAACAGTTTGCCCAACTTCTCCTTGCTATAGTGATGTAGACGCAGCGACTTTCGCTGCCTCTCTATAGCCGTTGCGCTGCTTCGATATGTTTCAAACAAAGTTCTATAGACTTTGTACGTCATGACCGCAAGGGAACGTAGGGCCACGAATACTGGCAGTCTCAGATCGATTGCGTTGCGCACAGATACAATCGACTTGGTATAACCAAAAGGATAGTTCCGACGGACTAAGTTAGAAAATCTGTTCGCCATCCATTTCGGCACTTTGCTGAGCAGTGGATCATCCAACTCATGCGGTCCATCCCGATTGGCTTAGTTCTTGCGTTTTCACATTATCTAGTCATGTATTGTGCACAGAGTGGACTATGATGAATATCGTCATATAACATTTGGTAATTACAAGGTATGATCCTAGATCACAACTGCAAACTGATATTAGCACTAGATCAAGATCAAGCCTCAGATTAAATAATACATACAAGCAAGGTAAAAATTTGATATTTGGCAATTAACCACACACAGAGAACATGTACGGAATGTATGTTGATTTAGGTTTCATTAGTTAGCTTATACGAACGAAATAATAATTATTCTAATTCTAGAATCTTTCTCCCACACAGGCATAGGAATCAACGGAGGCAATTCAAATTGCCAGCGATGTTGTCGTTGTCCGTTGGAAGTGACCAGATTTTATTGCGCAACATTATGTATCCCGCGCATTCGACGACTATGTATGAAAATTCGGGAGTCACAGAGAAGTAGTCACGGTCGG
The DNA here is from genome assembly GCA_963978505.1 of Listrodromus nycthemerus. Lineage (NCBI taxonomy): Eukaryota > Metazoa > Arthropoda > Insecta > Hymenoptera > Ichneumonidae > Listrodromus > Listrodromus nycthemerus. The sequence goes on along the minus strand of OZ021679.1, from coordinate 17,395,753 downwards.
ACAGGAAGAGAGTACGCGGTTGATCGCGTGACCATATTCCAAAGGAGAAAGCGAGAACCTGGGATCCGTGAGATCCCGGCGGGAGTTAAATGGAGAGCGTATCCTTAAACCGGAACTTTATCACGGCTGACCGTACACCCTGCTGGGGCAAATGCTACCACTGCTGCTGTGGTCAAGCGGTCTGCTAGTTCAGACCCCTGTGTACCTCGGCTTTGGTCCTTTCCCGCACTTCCCCAAAAACCTCGTCGGTGTGGCCATAGCGTTCTAAAGCGCAGGCACCGGAGAGAGAAAGAGGGTGCTCGGATGCAAAATATTTGAGCAATTTGGTGACACTACCAAGCGCCGAGCGGCGAGGTCGGTGAGGGTGGTCTCTTTTTATCGTGGTGTTAGCCGGCTTAGTTTTATCGTGGACGCATTATCATTCGTTCGTCCTGTACACTGCTCAGTCACTCTTACGTCCAGCTTCCCTATGCTATCCTCGCTTTTACAGCGCAAGCATTGCTGGAACCAGCAGCCCAAGGATTGACGGTACTGGCGCACCCGGCAGGGTCTACCAGAAACAGACTGCCGCAGACGGATGTTACATCCTCGACTCTCCACGCACACGTCCTACACGGCTCTTACCTATTTTGGGTAAATTCCACTGGCTGAATCGACCCTCCATTCTCGGAACTCTCGCACCTTCGTGCACCACCAGCTATATCAGTACGGCAGTGGCAGCGCACCGCGATCACAGTTCTCTTTACTTCCACTGCCACTGCAGTGCTCAAACCTATTTCGCCCTCCCTCTTCGCCATTCGGCTCAACGTTCACAATACGTGTGTTTATATACGTATGCATCCTGCCAAGAGAAACCCTGTTTCCCACTCGGCGTTAGCTCGCAGGAGAGCGCTGCAGATGCAAAACTATCGCCCACCCGGCTACCCTCGTCGCTCGGCTCCCCGGCGCGATGACTAGGAATTGTAAATAGTCAAGTTGTGCAAAGCGTCTATATCCATAAAACGTACCGCGCGTAGCACATCTATAACCGAAAACGTTATATACTCGTCGCGCTCGATTTAAGCGAGACCCGTTGCGGAAGCCGAGCGCGAAAGTACTATCTCGTCCTGTCCTCCTCCTTTACCCAACTCTGGGCCTCGACACGCTGCGCTCCGAGCTCCGGGTGGAAACACATACAAACAACCGCGGATAAGCGTCGCTCTTTGGATGTCGAGACTGATGCACATTGGCGAAAGTGACCGAATGAGCTAGCCCGAGTAAGAGCGACGGCGTGAATGTAGCGACAGTCAAACACCGGAATCTGAAAAGAGGGCTTATCAGTCGCAAAAATTCCGTCGGGCATTCGGCTTGCTCGAGTCCATGTGTTTCTTTCCATACTCTTTTTTTCAAAGCCGATGTTATCGTACACTCGCTCTTACTCATGTTATACCACCCCGCGGAGCTCTGCCATCGAGTGTGCATCGTGATTCTTCGCTCGAAAAGCGGAGAGATACTGGTGAGAACCAAAAATTGAATGCCCAATTACCCAGGTGGGATTTCTTCGTAATTGGAAAAACGCCATATCGCTGGCTCCACATTGCCTATCGTACGCGTATAAAAAATGTGGCAAAAGATGGAAAACGTCCATCGAGGAATGGCGGGACCGCTACGGAAACTATCCACGCTGGGGGAATAATATTCTATTCTACTCGGTAAAAGCCAACGGATATTGTAATCGGAGGAAACTTTTTTCATCAACTAAAGTGGGCGGGATTGCTGAGAGGAGGGTTGGACAATAATATTTCAGGTTTTTCGTTGCCCGGTTTCCGCGAAAATGAGAGAAACTCGAAGAGGGTCACAATGAGGCGCAATAACCTTCCGTATCCTTTAACCGCGTGTGCGGTTCTAATTGCGATAAAAGTATTTTATCAAATGCCTCGATAATTCGAGGCTGCACAACTCTGCTGCGTCGTTCCGGGTCCGATTCAATCGCGGGACGAAACTGATTTAGATTCATAACTGCAACATCCTAAAGAGGTGGCGATACGGCCGTCAAGGCAAAGGATATTTCCCGCACTCACTACTCTCGTTCTAAGGTTGAGTGTGTTCAAAGTCCTCGGTTGCTGAATACATCGATGAAAGGTGTACATGAGAGGCGAGCAATCGCTACATAGGATTGCGAAATACCGATAATCGCGCTCCAAGCGCGAGACGTCGCATTGCATTTACGCTTGTTCATCGACGATAGCCTTCGGCAAAAGTGGAGAAAATTGTTTCGGTAAATTAAAATTCCTCGCTTCGACGTGGAGGCCTCGAACACCTGTAAGCTTTTCCTTTTTTTTCCATGATTCGTTCCTTCATTCGTTAACGCTCCCGACAGCAGTTTAACGCTGGGTTCGCGGCGATTAACGTTGCGTGCAGTCCGTTTCATAATCGGAAAAAAAGCGCGCAGCGAAAATCATACAGTATCCGTCAGACCTGCTCCGAGGAAATGGGCGAAAATAAAAAACTAATAAAAGCAGACGAATTATTAAATTGTTTTCATGTTTGCTAAATATTGTATTATCGTGTGTGCTGGTAAACGCGTGCGTTATAATATTCAAGCTCGTATCCATGGTGTATTCCCGGTGAACGAGATTAAATACGAGCACGGAAATAGCCCGAGCGCGAGGGAGGATGGAAAAATCGATGAGACTTTTCATTAGTCTCTGACGAAGCGCATCACAGATGGCGCTTTCGTGGCATCCGCGCGTAAATTTTCCGTGTATACAATTTTTTGTAAGATGTGTGCGTTTGGCGACGTACATTATTGTTTTCGACGAATCCCGTTGATTTCGCGTAAACTTCGTAGGTACATCGAGGATTTCAGTCCCGAATTCACGTGCTGTCGTAGGTGGTACGATGATAATTACAGCGAGATATGAATTCACGATTTTTACCTGATTCCGGAGACCTGAATGCTCCATATAATTTTCCTTTATTTATCGTTCCCGATGCTCCTGTTATTGACAATTGAAACAATATTATCTCTTCCCTTCCGCACGGTTAATTCGGTCTCCATTAATTACTGTGCTGAACAATTTATTATCTGGGCCCAAGCGCTAATACAGACAACGGCCGTCGGCATTGCGTTCGGATTTTCATGCACATTCGGCAGAGCATTGGTACCGATTTTGACAATATTTGTAGCAGAGTAAAATCGAGAGGCGCTACTCGTTTTGTAGGATACACTAATTGCGTTGGGAATCGATGAATATTTCAGCCGGCACAGTCACATTGCGCAGGTAGGGAAGGACGGACATGGACGGATATGTATGCGTAGCGGCTATATAGACACACCATATTATAGTGAGGGACAACGGAGACAGTATAAGCATAGGAACGGTGGTGAAAAGCAGTGGATCACCTCCCGAGCACTGTTACACCCCTGCTGGTCGCCGAGTGCTTCGGTGTCGCCGAGAGAGAAAACTCACCTCTCTAACGACGCACCACGTGCTGTTGCCGCTGCGAGCTCTCACCTCCTCCCTCCGTTTATCTCGACATCCCTGCTGGGAACGAATATGTTTATTCATGCTATTATTTATTAGTTCGAGCAATTAGCATTAATTAGCGCAATCTGGCACAGCGAATATGTTTACTGGCGTCGGTACGATATACCGTCACTATGTAGTGCAGCTGCTGGACGCCGTATTGGGGGAAAATCCCGCGGTTGAACTGCGCCTTCCCGGGTGACCTTTCAACGTCACGCCAATTCGCACAAATGTACTTGGAAAACAACAAAAAAACGAAGCGATGTCTGCATTTCGAATTTTTCAATGGGTACGGAAGAAGCTGAGTGAATTGACTATTTGTGGATGAAACTTTTTGAAAATAATTTTTTTTATGTGGAACCCATTTGAGTAGTCGAGAAGGAATAAACTTTGTAGCGTATTCAGTTACAGATCATTGCCGCGTTTCATTTTGCCTCAATTCTCGGGGAGCCCTAATACCTGAGCCGGCACAGTTCTCTATTGAACTCGAGACAACTTCGAGGAGGATCTCCTGAACGGGGTGTTTGTCGAAATGCCATTGACCCATGGCCATACTGAGCTCGCCCAGTCTCGTTTCCCCTGTGGCTGAGGCATTAGCGTAAATTCGACGAACAACTCTGTACAGGCTTTATACCTCCCCTCGCTTTATACGACCCCTCGAGTTTTTGACCCCGCGGGTGGATCGCGTATATTTCCGGTACCCTCGTGATTCACGTATACCGCAAAATGAACAAAATACGGGTGGTTCGGCGGAAATTCGATCGAGAGAATCTCAATAGACGAAGAGAATAAAGGCGTAATAGACTTCATATTTGCGAAATTCTACCGTCTCTAATATCCGTACTCTCGCCGTTTCGGAACGTCCGAAACGTACCCTATAATTTGAAAGCAATGCACATCCCGCACCGCGCCAAACCGCAGACTGAGCATAAGGGTCGGAACAATAGTGCGCTCGCGCAGTGTAAGTTCGGCTTCGTTAGTCTGGCACCGGGCGCGCCTTATTCAGAGAGGTAATGAATTATACCTTGGTACTCCGAAGGTAGAACTCTCTTCCAGTTCGGTCACCGATCCACGGAAACGTAGCTAACCTCATCCAGAAACCACATCGGAAGACTTTTTTATAACAAAGAATCTACACAGGAATCGGTAGAGGTTTCCGTCTAATCTGTATGGTAGAAATGTTAAGCGTTACATCGAGACGCGTCGAGGCCCTGACGCGACCTGGTCAGGACCTGGATAGAAGAATTTAAAATGTTTGCAGGGCTTAGTGTCAGTACATCTATCGCACATAGGTGAACGATGTCGATACTTTGAGCGTGTCCTTTCCGATGCTGACTGCTGTAAACTGCTCTTTATCCTGAGCGGTAAGTCGGAGAATCAAGCCTCGGAACAGTGCGGGTGAATTTTATTAGCCGTGTGTTTTTGTCAAGCCGCGGAAGGGCGAGACTGCTAGTGTTGGGAATAAAATGTTGGAGGGATAAATAGGAAAGGGAGCTCTCCGGCTATTTGGCTCCGTGTATACTGGCTCTGGCTTGACCGTTCCTTCCTCCTGCGGTCCTGATACTTTACGGCGGCAATTCGAAACGCGCGGGAGAAGCGTGGCGTTAAGCGAGATAAAGAGAAATCGATTCGGGTGACAAATGAACGGTAAATGCCAAAGGGACAGGCATTCGAAGACGGAAAGACGGAGGCAATAGACATCACAAGCTTACTGACCGCCATCATTTTTCGGAAACTGTTCGAAATAGAACTGGGACTATAATTTTTTGGCACTGATAGTGCGCTCTAAAAACAAGCGTATTGTCAAATACGTTTTTCCATCTTCCCAGAATTCCCTCTACAACACACTTCTTAGTATTATGTTACAAAACACGCTTATTGAAATGCACGTCATGTACGTTGTTTAAACGCGTTTACTGCCGAACAACTCACTTGATGTGCCGGTAAACGTCAACTGTACTGCACACCTTATAAAACGAAGCACTGGGAAATGGACACACTTGCATATGCGTGTGATTCAATCGACTCATGGCTAATACGTACACCGCACTGGACGATTGTGGACAGGCCACCCGATATGTTTAACTGTCGTACGTGCTGTTTTGAAGCTGAGTCTGATAATTAACTATAGAAATCCGTAGTCCAACATCATCTATTTGATGCATCGTTGAGAGTGCAGCGCACCACATGTGGATGGTGCGCAATGTGTACAAAATTGAAAGTCTTTCGAGCAGTATGTGTTTTGAAAGCAGCCTCATGTCGACATTGACGAAGGACACAAATATTCTGGATGTGAACTAAGATGACGTTGAAATAGAACATGAGTCATCGTAACTAATTTGTAAGATGAATTATGTATAGTTCGTACAGTCTTATTTTTTTAACACCCACTCACCACGGTATCAATTGTCAACATGCGTTGCCAGAGGAGTGGAGGAGGTGACTCCGCCTACAACTGTGTAAAGCTAATGACATGCACACCTGTGTGTTAAAACCATGTCGAAGCAATGCACGTAATGCGTGTAAAATTTAGAGACTTTGACGAATTTTGAGAATCAACACACATTAAAGTGTGTAAAAATTGTCTAAAGGATTTACACTCTTAAAGCGTATTGAATCAATCGTCCTGTTTCTACAGCGTACGTGGCGAAAAACAGTTCTGATTTTGTTCCTTCGGCTCGTAGAAGGATCTCTACTCGTTGAACATTTCTGGTCCACCTTCAATATTATCGGAGATAGGGTAAAAAAATTGCTCGGAAGAGCGGGATAGTGAAAAAACGATATTGTTTCTTACTGTAACGGATAATTCCCACGAGTAAGATGTATGTAGATAGTTTCTGATAATATATATTTAATTACCTAAATTGTTATTACGGTTGTAACAAAGATATTATTTTTCGTCTCTGGTGTTACTATAAAATCTAGTTGTTTCACCTGGGAAATATTTTTTATGGTAACAAGTCAGTATTCTTGCTTTCACTATGCAATTTTTTCTTAGTGCGATAAATCACAAAGGAGAATCAGACCAATCGGCGAGGCCATCGCTGAAAGAAGAAACAAAAGGGGATAAAGTATTGCCTTTGCCGAGTGCTCTGTTCCTGCGATGGCAAAGATTAGTGAAATGACACGGCGCCAGCGCAAGTACGAAACGTGGTTCACGGCTCACACTGCGGAATTGGGATTTTCCGCCACAGGGAAAGGAAAAGCCACGCTCTTCCTTGTCTCACCATTACTTTCGATCATGGTCGTGAGAATAAATAAAGCACCGAGACCACTCAAGATAGGTTCTCCGCCTGCTTTTGACCCTTTTTCATTCAAGTCGAACAGGCAAAAGGTAAAAACTAAATGTATCGATGAGACCAGACGATGATCTTTATGACTAACCGATTATAGATGAACCACCAGGAACGGAAACGCGCCACGCCGTTTTGACAAGTATTTACACTCCTACCGATCAGGCAAGAATAATGCACCGCCTAGGTATAAGGATCGCATCACCCTCTGATGAAAGATGCGGAATTTTTTTTTTTCATACATTTCGTGTCAAGCGTGAAAAATGATTTGCATATAAATATAATTCGAGAGTTAAAAGGGTGGCATGAGAACAAGTGAAAATTTCGATGTTATCAAATGATTATTCATGAACTATTGTTGAAGAGGGGTTTTCCGCGTTTAACATGTGGACAGGCATCGAGAGTATTTCTTTCTTCGGAGTAACCGAGTGCGAGAGTAGAAGTACTGTACACCGTCGCGTAAATTATCCAATCGGAGAGGGTTCGATACGGCATACCGCCAACGTTGCGCCGGATGGCCGGGGTCGCATGGAAATCCAAGCGATGATCTCGATTCTGGATGTCGGCTGTCTGCCCAGATAATCGGAACAAGACAGACACCGATGAATGAATGAAATCTCAGCCTGGTCGCAAATTCGATTTCCCCAAATCAAATGTCCCTCTGTCGTTTCATCGGCGTACTGTATATTAATGTCGTTTGCTACGCTTCGGAGAAGCGACGAAACAGGACCTCGACCCGCTTGAGTACAATGGAATCTACCGAACAATAGTATACGTCAATTCGGATGAGTCAATCATCCAGTTGACTGATCGCACGCGAAACATTACTGCTATAGTTCATTTCCCCGTCCAGAAATATAGCCGTGATGCACGGTGGATTTCAACTTATGAGCAGGAAATGATAATGGAAAAAAAATACCGCGACAAACCAAGCAATAGTTTGTATTGTGCAATTAATCGAAACAACTCTGGAACAGCGGAAATACTTCGGGAGATATTACGCAAACGCTATGACGCAGTGAGATCCAGAGGGTCCGTTTGAATTTTCGAGCTAGGAAGGAAATTACGTAAGCACTTTTGCAACCCTTTCGGAAAGAACGGTCGTGTCGGGCGGCTGTTACAACGCCGGCTACCATTACCGCTGCCTCATGGTGCTACCACTGCAGGAGTTAACGCGGGCCGAACGAGCTAGAGGAAACGCGAGAGAAAGGGCCGGACAGGGGAAACCTTGCGCACTGGGTGTAACGACGTCGGCGAAGCTTTCTCTCGATGATCAATGGCGAGATTATAGGCTGAGAGAGAGAAGAGCCGCGGAAGAGTTTACCAGACAGTGGAAGGAATAAAAAAAAACGTTGGAGGGAGAGAAAAGTGTAGGAACAGGAGGTGAAAAGCCTTTTCCTTGCCGGCGAACGATGCCAAAAGTGTGTTAGCAACATTCCAAGAGGATAGAGCCGAACAAACCTCCGACAAAATCGGCGTATCCTCCGCGCGGGTCGTAGTTGGCCCGTGTGTGAATCACTGGAACGTGCACGCGTGTTTGCGTGAGTGAGGAAAGAGAGCCTCGTCGGGGATTTTTCGGAAGAAACTTCTTCTTACCGATGTAGAGAAACTTAACGGTTCAACTCTCCCCAGCCTGTCCTAAAATCGTACGGTTCGTGAGGCGTTTCTCGTAACGCGCAGAGGCGCCCGTAGCGGCGATAAATAATGTATCGGGATGTCTAGGGATAATCACACGTCGGCTACGGATAAATCGACGAGCCGGAGCCAATCGCGGATAAGTCTCTGCCCATTCCACCCCACCATTCCCGCCTTATCCTTTTTCAGTTGCACCCGAATGTTTCTCCCGGACTTAATCCCATTTCGTATTTCCAGAAGAGGACTTGAAAAGAACCCTACTGCCTGTGGCCCGTGCCCTATCGGATTCACATCCACATGGACTATCGATCAGAATCGGACGCTAACTCCCTCTCACGTTCGAGAACAGTCGAGCAGGTACGCAGTTCCTCTTGGACCCTGCAAATGGGTATCTTCGCGGTGATAACCGATCGCGCCGGACATACGGAACCTACATCGATAAGAGCTTGGCTCCAAACTCGATTCTTCTACGTATCGTTTAAATTATCAACTCGTACGTGAAAACTTCATTGATTAACACAGCCCCCACTTTGAAAGGCACACACACGTCAGGTCGGAGGATCCCGCCGGAGAGAAACCCCCTCACCCGATCTAACAATGCTACATAATATGTAAAATAACATGCGAAGCTATGAAAATCGAAAACGTATGCTGAAATTTTGGAAAACCGGGCGAATTGTACGCGGCGGTTAATTGCCGAAAGTTTCAGAACTCTTGATTAGAACGTGTCACAGCGCATCGTTCTCATACGCCGGAAGAGAGAACAATATTTCGTTTTTTTTATTAAACGTGTTAATATAATTTCAGAGAAAAATATACTACTAATCCATGGTGCCTTCGTTGATTTACGTTAGTGTAAATTATTCGCAAAGCCGTCAACACCAGTGAAATGAGCAGCCCAAGAGTAGGTTTGTTTTTCTTACGAAGCAATTTCAGTATTTTCACACACTGACCTTCCACGAGGGTTGAGACGAGCGCGACGACGTAGAGCGCTGGGATGATAGTGTGAATCGGCGACATCCATCTAGCGAACTTGTCACACCGCGACAGCAATCGACACTTCGCGCCGGAATCTCGGTGCGGACTGGTGAACAGCTTCGGGGTTGCTTCACCCTAGCCTCGAAACACCACGTCGAGACGACGCTTCCGTCTCTGTCCCGGAACCCTCTCTCCGTCGGCAGCGCGGTAGCGTTGTTCGCATGCGCTAGAGCTAGTTCACGTGCCCTCTGCCATCGCGACAATAAACTCTGAGATCCCGCCTTCGTCATGCAACATAATCTTGTCATACCTCTCGGAATCGTCATTCGAAACCAGTGTTGACCGGAATCATCGCCAAAAATCATCATCCGATAAGGCAATGATTTTTTTAATGTGGCATTATTTCACATGCTCCGTGTATCAGGCATTTTGTATCGACGGGACCACTTTTCTTACGGACATCTGGGATGTTTTTTTACTTGCCAATTTGTAGTACGACTCGTGAGAGATTACTGAGATCTTTTTTAGATTTTCAAGTTAAGTTTAAGGTTTACATTTTTTTTTCAATATATAAGTCACTTAAAAAATTCGTAAGAACATTAACGTTTCTAGTTTTCATTGACAACCGAATGATTTTCAGTCATAATTTTTCTGATGTGAGGAAGTTCGTGTTGCTTACAAAGAAAGTTGAAGCAATTTCTTTTTACTGACTCTCTAAAATTCAATTTACTAATAATTGTAATGATAATGTAATATTATTATTATTATTACAACAGTAATAATAATAATAATTTATTAATAATATTAAAATAAACATTAATTATGTAGATAAATGTAAGGGGTTTGCCCGTAGTCAGTAAATTCCATTCACACCACTGGGAAACTTCTTTTGCCATAGAGGCTCTTTCAATAAAGCTTGTTTCCCTCGTTTTCTACATGCTGTAATTTTTTATTTGCATTTTTTTTTGTACGTAACAATCGCAGGTACTACTTTGGGATTTTTTTTTCACAATCTTTCTATAATGCGAAATATCCTATAAAATTGGAACCAGAATCGAAAGTGATTCTTACGAGAAAAAAATTATATTAACTTTTTTTTTTTGTGGACGAAACATGGCTTCTCTCGTATCGGAAAAAAATTATGACTCTAACAACATTCAAATATTGACGAAAAATAAAAAGGTTAATGCTTCTCCTGATTCGTTGAGTGACCAATAATTTATATATATACTGATATTTGAAAGAAAAAAAAACAAATCCTGAAAGACGTAAAAAATCGAATCTAGTGGTATCATAAATTGTCAAAATACAAAAAAAACATCTGAGAGGTACACAAAAAAATTTCCCAGTTGATGAAGAATGCCTCATATGAAAAAATATTTAAAAAATGATTTGGTCATTTGTTTTTAAATTGCAGTACGACGATGAGATAGTTTGGAAGGGATTATTGCAATAGGCTTACCGAAATGAGGGAAAGCGGCTTTGCCAAGGGGGTGAATCATTCAGAACCTATTTAAGTCCAGTCCGCTCGTTATTTAAACCATACGATTAATGCTAACAAAATATTGGATGATCAGCAGTAAAATAACCGGTAGCCCAGCCGGAAAACGCGGAGTATTTCCTCGCCAGCAATTATCTTGCCAGGGGTGACCGGGGGAAAATAGATTGGTATGTGTACTTTTTATGTCCCAGGAAAAAAATGAGTGAAAATAGTACGTTGTATTCCGGAGGTGAGTTTTATCGCAACAGAATGTATACCTTGATCGTTCGGGCTCAGTTAGTGGGAAGGATATGTCACAGGCGTTACACGGAAAGATACCACTAGTAGTTACATATTTTATTGCCGATGGGAATAAGACACAGGAAGCAGTCGGTAGATAAGAGGGGGACGGTCGACGTCATGTTCCTCCATGGAATTCAATAATCGATGGCTCCAAGAAAAAAAGCAAGTAGTATAGTAATGCACGAACAACAGGCCGGGAGAGCTCCGTTGCAGATGCGCGCATTGTGAATAATGCTTGCTGGAAATAATAATGGCTCTCAGCGGAGAAGGAATGAGCACTGGGACAGCAAGGAGCGGCGGCAATGGCAACCAGTAGAAATATTCGGCCCAGTCTGGTGGAAAATTGCCTTCGAAATATTTTTCGAAAAAATTTATATCTCGAGAGAGCGAGATGCTTTAGTAGCGTGGGCGCGAACTCGAGCGAAATACCTTGGCTTCGCGACGGTCGGGATTTGGATCTCAAGGCTCTCGAGAAACGTGCGTTTAACAATTCGTTTGAGAAATATTGCACGGCAGAAAAACTTATGCAATCCCTTGGCGACACTGTTCGACGATGTTTTTCCCAGAGCAGATCGCGGATTAGCCTATCGAGTGTTTCGTAACTGCCGCGAGATTCGAGGGAGCTGTCAAGAAGTCCAGTATTGTAGTGGTTTTTTAATAAAGTCGCCCGTCCCAAAGAGTCATGGCTCTGGGATGGCCGAACCAGAGCTGTCCAATCATCGAGAATAATGCCCGAAAGTTTTGATAACGTTCGCGATAAAAGACGGGCGATTCGAGCTACCGGTTCGAGAACTGGCGACACGCCGTACCTATAATAGGGCTGGGCGAATGTACGATTATCCTGAAGATGGAAACTTTGCCATTGACCGGACAAGGGCGAACTTAAGAATCCTGTTTCTGGCTAAAAATTTCACGAGTTGCACGGAGATGTTTTTTTCTCTCTCTTCGACCTGGGACAGTCGCAAGAATTTTCCGCTCATCGCCAGTTTCCTCCCTCACTACGAGTCTCTTCCGGCAGCATGAACATAGCAGCACAAGCGACCGTGCTATCAGCTATCGACTGTGATTCGTGGAAAATCGTTGGCACGCGTAATTGATGAGACCGATTCCCGTCCATTTCTCTGCGAGAATCGATAGGCAGCGGGAGAGGGCTGAATGAAAGATGGCAAGGGGCCGCTGCTGAGCCTCCTGACTTTTCTTCTGGAACCGTTGAACGCTGCTCCAGCGAGCAAAGCCTCTCAGATGCGAGGAAGCATCGCAAGAGATAAAATAAAGCGAGGCCGCGGATCGTGTTTCGTCGAGGTTCCTTCAATGCGAAGTTGCCTCGTAGTTTTAGTTTAATTTTTTTTGAGACGAGGAGTGATTAAGGATGAAATGTTGTGCATTTTGGTAGGGTATAAATGAATTGAGAAAACACTCGCGTTAGAGCCGATAAAGATGTTTCGTTTATTGGTTCGTGTGGGAAAAGCCTTGTCGGCATAAGAACCCACGTTGATGTTGTGTACATTTGTTGCGTGTAAGATTGGGAGGCCCCTGAGTCTTCTCGTTTCGTGTTTGATGATTCCTTCACCGAGGTTATGGGTTTAAGGGCCAAGGGTCGAGAATTGGGGACCTGCTTGTCCTTGCGTTCCACCGCTTGTCATGGGGGAAAGCCCGAGCGTATTTTCCTCGATCGAAAGTACTGGCTCCAGTGAGCGCTTGTATCGGCTCCAGGTGAGCGCTTGTGTCGAGAGCTCAGGGTCCTCGTATGTGTTGGCTCTGGTGAGCGCTTGCGAGTGTGTGTGTATATGTGAGTGTGAAGACTCGGCGTCCTGGCGTTTTACGCGAGCCATTCGATCGTCACTCGACGGACGATCGCGCTGCACTAAATTCTTTGGAAAAAATGTTACAGCTCGCTGCCCCTATCGGTCATGAGAGACGAGGTGTCTGTTGACTCGAGCGTCCACGAGCGCTGAAGTGCCGACCACTGTCGGGCAGTGCACAGATCGAATCAGATTTGTATTCCACGAATCACAACTATTATCACCGGTCCAGGAACTGACAACCGAGGCGTCGTCATAGGTAGGTATGCCTTTCATCAAGGCTTGGAAAATTTATACGCCCACTTTTATACACAACGTTGTGGGACTTTCGGAAAGGAAAATAAATACACGCCTGTATGTATCGCCACAAACCGCTACCTTTCGATATAGAACGGATCGCATTCATTTTTCCTCCACATCACCTCTCATCTTTTCTTATCGTCCGTTCCTCTCATTAAAGTTTTTTTCGCCCACCCACACATCCCGATCACGTAGTGACGAGGGAGCCGCGATCTCGATCAAGCCCGTACGCGTTGGAACCGCCGCTTCAACCTATGCTCTGCCTTCAAATAGCCTCGATTCGTTCTCACTTTCCCGTGCCGGTTTGCTAGATTAGGTTCGTGATTCGCGTAGGGAGGCTAGACTATCCCAAGGCTATATACTGAACATACACAGATCGAAAAAGCTGGTGGTGAGAAAGTGTTCATACGTGTAACGGATGCCACGGTCGAATGCTGTTATATATTAACTTCAACTCTAATAATTGTACTCCTAATTGAATCATTGCTGAATCGGATATCTATGCAGATAATTGCTGTTTTTAAAATGCTGCCATAGATTATACAATTTAAAAAACCGCAAATCTGGAATTTCCGCGATTTCACTGTAATTTGCCACGTTCGGTTTGAACATCTCTTTTCCACTGGAAGTGACGTCGTACGAAAAATATTTCCGCTATGTAAATCTTATTTTCAGGCCGAGGTCACGAATGCCGTACTTTCCAGTCCTGAAGTATTTTTGGTTAAAAAAGTCATTTTTTTGATACGACGATAGGAAACAACAGTTTTATGTACCGGAATATTTTGCACGGGCCACGGAGACATATACAGAATGGAATTAGAATATACATCACGAAAATAACTGTCGAAACTTGGGATGGATGCTCATAGGGAAAAACACCTAAAATTAAAAATATGTAACAAAATAACGCACAAACATCTTTCCAAAATATATGTCAACATGGCCGCGCACAATATGTTATAAAGCAACAAAGTCTGAGCGGAGAAAAGTTTAAAGAAAAAAAGCGGTCATTCGATCCCGAATAAAAGTCCTAGTAAGCGAGCGATAATTTGTGAAAACTTGTTGCGCGCCACAGCTTATTGTTGTGTCACCGGAGTGTACTCGAGCTTGACTTGTCGCACGATGTCGCTCAGTCGTGATAGGTAGCACGGATCGACGCACTCGTTCGCGATGGTGTACCGCAGGACGATCGATGTGGGTGTGAAGTGGATCGTACGGGAGAGTGCCTTCGGGTCTCCGTAGGTTCGGACGGTCGTTGGCGACAGAGCACCGCGAATAAAGGAGAAAGTGAGAAGAGCCGAAACGTCTGGCAAGTCGGGGACGAAACGTGGAAGGGTTGAACGGTGACACGTTGAAACAGAGTTTCTGCTAAACGCCATACCCGATCAGACTTCGCCATTCGATCTCTTTTGGTCCCGTCGACTCCCGGTCCGTAATTCCGACGACGTTCATTACTTTATGCAATAGACACAGCCCGGGCACGCCATGTCATTTCGGAGCCGTCTTCGGAGACAAAGAGCTACTGCATTTCTCACGAGGTGTACGTACAGCCAGTAAAGTTTCGCGTCCTGCAAGCAACCATACTGGGGAATACTGGCACAAAACGTTACAGGAGTGTGTAGCGTACAGTACCAAATCCTCTTGCGCTCACCGAAGCTGCATTCGTGACGCGCGCGGCGTGAACAGGAGAACGTGTTTCCCAACTTCTCCAAGGGGCTTGTCGGATGCCCGTCGCGAAATGCGAACGGAGAAGGAACAGGATGAGCGACTGCCAAGAGGGATGAGAACGAGAGAGTACGGAGGTGGCGGTATCCTCGACAACGACGCTTCTCTAGCCGCGTTCCTTTCCTGAGGGACCACCCCCCTATCACCCGCGTGCGAGGGCTTTTCTGTTACGGTGGTCAGACCCTTGCTACATGCAGCGCAAACTCTACCATTCTATACAGCTCTGTCACTCTCCTAGCTTCTGCCGGGTTTCGTCTCGGTGCGAACAGCGATGCGATGGGAAGGCGATGACCTCGTTGCCACCGTAAAAGTCGGCGCCCTTTGAATACCCTGGCGTGGGACCAACAATCAGAAGAAACTTTGTGCGTTTTCCCGCGACTCGCGTCTCTCTTACGTCGTGGCCGCCGAATCGTGAGTTCGCTCAGTTGAACCTTAAATTAATGGTCTCACTTTGGGGTCAAGGCGTTAGTCCTTTACCCAGGGACGGAAACCTCGCCGTAGTGCCGTGGATATTTTTGCAGGATGAACGTATAGAGGAAGTGAGCCCCTGGGAGAATATCAGAAGGCCAGATATTTATGCATAATAATAGACAATTTTGGTTAACTTACTCAGTTGTTAATTTCAGACGTTGTAGAAACGAATGCAAGTTCTTTTGACAAAATAGAATGAACCAACTTGCTCTTTTAACTGTTAAATTACGTCAATCCTTGGCTCGCAGGGGTAAGGATTTGGCAGCAGAGTCTTGCTCGCTCTGTGTAGAATAACTTCCGGTTTTTCCGCGGAGCTCTGGTTAACGTAGACGAAATATTCGTTGGACGCTGCTCGATGACTAGTTGAACACTGGTTTGGTCCGGAAATCCGTAGCCTATATGTACTAGTTCTAGCCCTATGATTCCTAATGTCAGAAAAGGCTAACAACATATAACAGGACAAATGATAGAAGTTAAATATGTGGAAGGAAGCGAGAACATTTGTCTCAGAGTGGGCAGTCGATGTTCCTCGGATGACGTAAAAAGGATGTTTAGGAGTAAAAAGGCAGAGAATAGAATTTATTGTACCCGTAGAGTATTCAATGTATGGGAAGGATGTTGGCGTGAAAATGTATCGGTTATAAGGTAAAAGAAAATATCGTGACTGAGACTAAAAGTAGCGTGACTGTTTAGATTTTAGCCAAGAAAAACGTCTTTGGGTAAGTTATAGCCTTCTTGAAATAGACCTCGGCAGTATTTGTGTGACAGAAAAAGGGAAACTGACCTAGCTTTAAAGAGGTCTTAAGTCACCGGGGCCGAGAATCAGTAGGTTAGAGCGCAGTAAGGATACCGAGAGATGGATACAGGGTTCGTTGGCCCATGCTTATATTCCGTAGCGTTTATATAAAAGTTATTTCAATTATAGATATTGTTAATAATTCTATATATAGTGGAACTAAGCACGGGTCACCTAACAACTCCTTCCCGAAACTCAGAAATAGACGCCGATAATTATGCCGACGTCGATAACTATGCTAACATTGATGATTATGCTGACAAACTTTTGAAGTCGTTGCTGCAAGAGAAATATTAAAAATATCGAAAATTTTGATAGTAGAATATTTAGGCTCGAAGGAAGGAAATAATTACACTGTTCCGCTGCATTGCCGATTGGGGTTGATCGGGAAAAGTTGATAAATCTATATCGAAAAAGTTTGGACGTAGCGATAAATCATATCGGCGGGGTAATGGAACTCTCCGAGCTACAGCTCACCCCCCCCCCCCCCCCCCGTCGGTACTTCGTGAGTACATTTTCGTTTCGTTTTGTTCTCTACCTTATCAACGAAAATGGAGATAGACCAGAAAGTAAAAAGGAATGAAAACAGTGCAGACTTTTTCAGACGCTCAGCTTCCAACCAGAAGAGTGTTCGGCGATAGATAAATGCTATTAAAATGTACCCTCTGCTAATGAATCTTGTGTGACACACGAGGAATTCAATACATACGCGAAAGTACAGCTTTACATTTACGTATAGGCGGAGCTGATAGCGGCAATAAAATTTGCATAAGCCGATTACAAGTATGAAAAGGGTCTGTTGCTTTGGGCCACAGGCACTTCTCTCTCGATGGGCTCATTTCCGTCCGGCCATGTTGAATGGAAACGTCAACGAGCGGATGGAGCTCATACTCTGAGCATCGGAGGATTATATTTAATCTTGAGATTATAGGCTCTTTGAATATTTCCCCTTGTATTGATACATTCGATATAATATGTGTACAGGCCCTTATCGCAACCCCGCCGAAAGGCATTCAATTATCGATGACGATTCAATGAACTCGATTAATATCTCCATGCTCTATATTAATTAAAGCGATCTCAAAATTCGATTATCACTCGACAGAATAGAAATAAATTCGACTTCCGTAGTATGCATAAATACGGAGAAATTTTAACAAACATAAACTAATTCGAAGCGCCGGAGCTCCGTTTAATAATGATGAATAATATCGTGGGTTTTTAACAAACGTTTATTGTATAATAGTGAAAGAGACAAATGTAGAAGTACAGAAAAACAATCGTGAAAACGTATAGAACAGGTCAGTTGAAGCCTTGTCCGTGGAGCGACTCGACAGGACCAGAGAATAATTCTTTCGTGCAGGGAACAGAGTGGAAAAACTTTTCAGGCGAACCACAATGCGAGTTAAACCATGTCGGCGCAATGTCTATTGAATTCTTGGTTGTGTGGGAAGAAAGAACTGCGGGTTGTAACGTCGAACCATCTCCCTCCGAAACATTAACAACGGAGTAAATTAAAAACAGGCACCACCGTGGCATTTTCCTTTTCTACGATGCCCTCTCCTACCGCACTTCCTCATCCTCCTCCCCCGAGTCGTAACTCTTCAGAGCGACCAATGAAGTGAATGAGGCCTCTGAAAGCGTGAAATTGCACGAAATCCCCCTCTCGCTCGCTCCCGCTTTGTCCTTGGAGTTTCGGATTCGACGAGCATCTTGGGCAGCGCACTGATCGCGAGGGTTGCTTTTCTCTCCGTATATTTCTCTTATTCGCCACCGCATTTGCATGGAAAACGGAGGAGGCAAGAAGGTAGCTCGGTGGTTACTGACGTGTACTCCAGCCTGTAAAATCTATGAATTTGTTAATTCTCGCTGTCACTGCTTCGAAGATAAAACGAAAGTTCGTTATTCTCGGCCTTTTTTGTCCTCAACCTATTGCAGAAGCGCTAAATAAAGCGCATCCCATCAACGAAAATGCTGTTCGGTTGACCAGGTATTCTTTTCGCCGCAAATGACAATTTACAAAGGGATTTCCTCGACTTCGATGGATCTTTGTTTTTTTACCAGCGATGAGGACGCTGAATGGAGTGTTCAGAAAGAACGCGTTCATCGACTCGCAACTTCAGCTTTACCGTGATTCCGCAGAATCTGAGCTTCCATCTTACTGGATAAAATTCAACAGCGTACAGGGATGTGTCTGGCGCAGGAGATAGCGGCGCGAATCAGCCGGCTTGAGTGTGACCAGTGTATTTTTCACGGTGCACAGGGAGCCCCAAGAACGACTTGGAAACTCGATTTCCATGCGGCGTCAACCGGGGTGAAGACGTGCAGTGGGCTCTCTTTCGCTTACTACAAGAACGGGAAAGCGGCTCTCTGATCGTTCGGGACGATATAGTCTCCTGTCCCCCGATAAGGCCACTCTGCATCCTTAATGTTACCCGCCCCGCGCTCTCTTCGGCTGGCGAAGAGTGTGCAAAGCTCATTCTCATGCTCCGGCTCACTTGCTCTTGTCTCGTCTTGGCGATCGGTGATTAAAGTGCTATGCGACACAGACATGCGATCTTCGCCTTTTTACTGCGGCGAAGACGAGGACGGGAGAGTTTTCGCAGAAGCCTGAGATGATTCTCGGTGGATCGACTCCTAAGAAGCAAGAAAGGAGCGTCGAGCGTTCCGGCTGGAGCTGGAGCGCCGAGGACGAGCCGGGGGACTCGCCTCGAGGGTGTCGGCCAACGATTCTCACTATCTTTCTTTCGCCTTTGTTTTCCTCCCATCTTTCTTGCGATTCCTCTTTATTTGAAAGACCATTTCGAGTCCGAGAGTCCGCTAACGTGGGCGGGTCTCGCGGTCGCCGACGTTCTAGACAATGCCCCGTTGTCGTAGTCGTGTCGTCTTCTTGGGCCATCCCCGTGCAATCGTCTCGTCCTCGGGCGCTTCCTCACTCGGTTGCGATCTCTGGTTCCGACGTGGTTCCTGGTCACGGCGACGCTTCGCCGAATCGAAGGGTGACATTGTTTTGTACTGGGTACAATCCCATTCCCCATCACCGTACCGCGATATTTTCACGCTATATTGGTCCTCGAGAGTGAAACGGAAAAAGAGAACAAGTTTTCGTGTCCCAAACTTTTGCCAACATGTGAATCTAACGAGGCTCTTCTTGCGAATCAACCTCCTCGAATCGACGCGCAAAGCGTGAAAGGGTATTTAAAAAAAAAAAAAGTGTACACAGATAATGACGGGAATAAATCAGCTTTCCTAGGGACTTATAGGCTCCATCGAACGAGCGATATCTGAAGGATGCGCCTTGCATGAGCTCTCTTCCTCCGCCGTTACTTTAGGCTACCTGTGTTCACCGGTCAGAACTTATTTTCACATGTGGGTGACCGGAATAAGTTACTCGAGTGTTATCTTCGCAGGATCCCTCGCCATGAGCCGATGAGGTTTCGAGCGTGGAGGGACGCTCGGTAACGAATAGGAAATGGAGCACAGTAGAACGGTGACGGCCAGGGGTGACGATCAGACGAACGCAAGTACGGGAGTCTCTGATTTCCTAGATGCTCCGGAGCTTGACGCAGCCACTCACCCACATCTAGCAATGGTGCAAAGCTTATACTCTACTCGTCGACCCGACCGGGTCCATTTAGTTTTAACGAAGAGACAAAGGGATCACGGACATCACAAAGCAAGCAGATCGTCTCTCTCATTGGCTTTCTTTACCTCGTTCACCCGTGGTCCGTCCTCTCAAACTCTCTCGTTCCCGTTACCTCCCGTTGGGATTCGCACAAGGAGAGAACATTGTACCTTCGATAACAATAGCGACTGGCTCGAGGCAGGCTCACTGAGCACCGGGATAAAGATGGCCTTTGTCACAGAAAAAACAACGCTTCGCATTAATTACCGTTAACGATTATTCCATATTCCATAGATGAAGAGAATACGAGGCGCAACAGTGAAGCGGTTATTTTTTTTTGCATTCGGAGATGACTGTGAACAATGGTGAGGAGTAGATGAGGTGTTTCCATTTTTTTCAATCAAAATACGATGGAAAGGTTTTCCTTTCATTAATACGCTGACTGCGGAAGATGCCTAAGCTAGCGATATAAACGGAAACCGGACAATCCCGTTTCGTTTAAAAGCTTCGAGAGACCGGCCCGATTAAAGCCTCCGGGCAGCGGGATCCTAGGTATCGACATTGTATCGATGAATCTACGGATATATGGAAGCGGCGACGAGCGATAGAAACAGGCAGATGGAAGAGAGCAATAATAAAATGAATCGGAATGGGTGTTTGCGAAACTTTTTGACGCTGCTCCAGAACCGATGTAATCCTTCGGGCTGTCTCGCAGCGTCAGCCTAATCTTTGGAAGGACAGGTCTGCTCCGTTCCGCAGATGACGAGGGAAAGGCTCGATCCTCCGCGCCAATTCGTTCACTGGTGTATGAATAGGTATGTAGCACTCTTGTACAAGGAATCAAGGTAGCTATGTGTATGTATCTCGTCGACGAAGATCGAACGAAGTTATCGATCCGATAGGATAAAGGCTACAACTGTCGAAGCTCTGCTCTCACTCTTTCAACATTTCTATCTCTGCGAGCGTGTCTGTGTCCCCCGCGCTCGCAATCCGCTCGTTCTCTCGGCTATTATCCGTGGAAAGCCGGTAGAACATCCGATTAGGAAAAGCGAACATACGTTCCATGCCAGGCTTCCTCCGACGAGAACATTCCGACCCTCCCACTTGCACAATTCCGCACGCTTTTCGGTACGACTGCGAATCCAGGACACGGAATGACATTTATCCCTCTGTATTACCAGAAACCCAACTCCTCACCTCACTTTCCTCGGCTATCCCTCATGAAAAACCGACCACACTGGCATCGTGGAGTTCGTCGCTTTACACTGGAATTACATTTAGAAACCAATTTTGTTTCGGGATCTTGTTTATGAAGCTTGAAATTTCAAGAGGTTGCAGACAGTCACGACTTTAGGGAAAGGGTAAGAAAATTCGATCGAGTCGAGCTGGAAGAAATATCGAAGTTTATTCGAATCATCGGCGTATTAAGTTTGGCGCTCATACCCCGTTATTGCATTAGTCTTGGTCGTTCGCCTTCGGATATATTGAGTTCATAGATGACCGGAGAAACTGGACGACGGTGATATTTGTGTCCGCGTGGCTGTACGTGGGCGGTATCCGAGGGTGCTATCCGAGGGCGGGTGGACCTCAACGATCTCCTTCCTTTGGTCCCCGCATGCCAAAAGACGCTGTGGGCAGTCTTGCGCGGTTCACGGGGTACCAGATATTTGCGGTATGCAACGCTGCAGGCCAGGAGACTGTCGGTGGGCGCTTAGCCATCAGGGAATTTCCAGTATGAAGTCGTTGTATAATACTATAGAAAACGGGCTCGCCGATGGCGATATATTCCCTGACAATTAATGGCTCCAGCTTATAAACATCTTCGAGCCGGAAGCCATTGCGAAGAGGAGTCGCGATGTTCAAATAGCAGGAATACTTGATGTCCCGAAGAGAAAAAACAGTTGCCACAGGAACAGCGAAAAGTTATCTCGCAATTCTGAGATTCAGCCCGATGCAGCAGAGGCAACGGAGGGGAGATTCGAAGAGTCAACGCTCGAGGAAGGTCATCGACCCGCTATGCGAGTGCTCTAAAAAATAATAAATCGTGGAAATTTATATAGGTATCAGACGGTTGCAGGAGAGTTGGAAGTACCAATCAATAATAAGCTCGGAACTAAGAACCTCACAATCTGATGAATTTCCCTTGCAAATCTTTGATCTAGTTGTTCATGTTTATCTGGTAAATCCTTATTTGTCTAACGCGTTTTCTTGAGAACACGCAGGGTCGGGAAAAGTACCGTAAATCAATTAACGTACTGGGTAATAAGTACTGCAAGTACTTTAAGTACAAAGTAATTTCTATGCTTCAAGTACTGTTGTAAAATACAAGTTACGAAAAATTGCTGGCCTGCCGGCAACTATTTTTATTCAGTCGATACTGCTTGCACAGCAACCGGACAGTGCGTCGCTTAACGCTTTACAATCTCCTTGAATGTTTATGAAACAGTGATTGAGACTTGGCGTCTGGATTTGCGTCACAGGGTTGAGTAAATCGGTTAACATCGAATATTCATGCGAATTTGAAGTTCCAGCAAATCGGTGGATTCCGCGACACTCCGAGGATCACCCGGGTCGCACCGACTTCGATAAAACTATATACGATTGAGGGACACGAAATAATAGAAACGGAAAGCCGGCTGTCGACCCAGCGAACATCCTCAGCGGAGATAATCCTAAACGCTGAATCGCTCCAACCGAACAGTTTGCGCTTAAGCTCCGAAAATCTAGTGAATAATTCCATTCTTGTTGAAGATTCGTTTTTGTTCCGGCGCGCGGCGCCCGGAAGACGGACTGGTAGTCATTAAACATTAAGAGTAGCGCCGGCTATAAAAATTCCGTCGTAAGAGTCGGCTCGCACGGGGATTTAAAACAGGAGAAGCGGACAACGAACTGCAAAGTTTAGGCATGCAAGTAAAAAACGAAGACGAAACATCGATGCTTACAAAAATTCTTCGAAGGTTTGATAGTCATAGAAATAACCTTCTCAGACGAAACGTGAAGTGAAATCTTAATCCCTTGGCCCGGCGGATGTGAATGTGAAAACCTGATATCCCCGCTGATATAAGACGGTACTGGAGTGCGGACGAAATCTAAAGGACGTTTGAGTAAGTAAATGAAAGGTAAAGAGCCAGCGATCCATGGACTGACTAGTCGGATGATGAACCGTGAAATATGGAGTCGTAATAATAAAGTCGGCAAAAATTATGTCGTGTACATTTATAGCTTTGATGGAAGTATCAGTGGAATTTCAACGTTTGCAATAAACGAGAAATTCCGTCGGCGACCGACCCGGTTTATAATCACATTTGTGGGTACGTGACAGTTCGATATCTACATGAGGAAGACCAGAGTGAAAAGCGCAAATAGAAGACGGCAGTAACGAGAACGGAGGTGCCATTTTAAACTATCGGCACTAATAATGTTAAGCAACATCTTCGTTTTTAACGATCGAGCTTATTTTTCTATTTATAAGGCACAATGTTTGAGCATATTGTCATTCTACTGCGGCACATTGACACGAATTGGATGCGAATGTAATTCGATGCGAGAGTATATGTATTTGACGAGTTCACGTGCATTTTTCTTTTGGTTCTGCCGTCACTTAATAGTGCCGCTCGGATTAAAAAATAATCTCGGCAGACTTCGCCGGGTTTGCGTATACGGATAATGAGTAGATTATGCGCCAGCGAAATTTTTTTTACGTATAAGTCACGCATCGTTGCGAAAAAGGCGAACATTGTTATTTTTCCTTCGTTATGAACAATCCGTGTTGGGGTAAGCTCAACGCGCAACATCCCCATTAGTTCTTTCGCACCGCCATAACACCGGATTTTTATATTTTTCGAGTGCACCACATTTCAATTCGTTAACATACATGTGGGCGGTAGATGGCAGTGTGCCGAGCGATATACGGTGCACCGGATACATGGAGTACTGCGTGCGGTTCGTAACGTGAGGATAGAAGTACCGGATTTTCATCACCAAGATGTCGGCTGAAAACTACATCAGTGCCAACAGAAGTGACGTGAGGTCGTTGACTTGCACATATACTCCACCCTCGCCAAATGTTCTCCATAATGTGTTTCGGTTTCTTACGAAAATCGTTCTCGTTTTTTTAACCGGAGGACGAGAGCCATAAACGTCGGGCCCGACCTAGCGTCGACTTAGGAAAACGGGTTAGAAAATTAGGAAAACAATGACTTGCCTTTATCGACGGTTGGTGCTACATAAATGAATTGATTCCAAAGCTCGTGCAGGGTGAAAGTTTTGAATATAGTATACTCCCGATTAGGACCAGGTTGTATCCACCACTGTTGTCCTGTATTGCGTAGTCGGTCGGATAGTGAACAATATACCTGGCGATAGTCGGATATCTGGTGGCCTTACAAGGGCGAATATTAAGCCCGGTGATTGGACCTCGGAACGGTGAGTCCAGCGATTACCCCGGAAAGATGTCGGGCTGCAGATGGTAGGACCTCGATAGCCCGGAACCCAGTCCATTAGCCTGACAGATGTAACGTCGAAAGGGATCCATGAAGGTACATTGGTGTGCAAATTACGACACTTCGGGGCCAAAACAGGTAGGATATACCAACAGGACGAACGTAAGCGAAATGCCTGCTTGAATGAGGGAGAGTACGCCGGGTTGGACTGTGATAGACAGGTTTGCCGCGTGGTTGATCGGCCGGCAGAGATAACTAGGATGGGCAATTAGTTCTTGTACAACACATGGCTGAGCGTGCCCCGACGTCGACGCCCTCCTGTTTTGCCCGCTGGCAAAATGACGTCCGAGACACGGGACTCGCTTAAGCTTCATTTTTCGATTAATCTACGCTCTCTCGGCCAGGAACGCGCGTCTCCGCAGTGGAAAACCTACGAGCCAGCGGCGAACATCGATAAATCATACCTTCTCAACCAATTAGCGGTCCTGCAGTTGAAAGGAGCAAATTACAATACCCGAGAACCCGCTGTCCAATGCGCAGGTAGCCGCATCGATGACCCGCAATATCAGGCCTTAAAAAATTAATTTCTGTGTAACGTAGTTTTCGTTATAACTGCGCATGCCAGGTAACGGACGGCTGAATCTACACGGTATCTTTCTTTCGTTTGACCGTGCGCATTAACTGCATTTGAGACGGTGGAGGAAAATGAGCAGACGCGCGTGAGCGATTAAAAAAGAAACGAAAAAAGGTGGCCATAAATCGAGAGGGCGGGGGCAGACACGATACAGTGGCAGAGTCGGCAAGATCACCGCTCACCAGCTTAATTCTCATCAGAGTTGAATTTATGCCGCCAGCGAGAGTCCTGTACAAAGTGAATTACATTTACCGTATTTGTATTTTCGTCGGGTATAATGAGACTCGCGTAACCTCCTGGGGGATTCTCGACCGAGTGGTCCGCTCGCGCTTATGCTTAGTTTTCACCGGACGCTCAAAGCGTTTTAATCTTCAGTTTAAATTCATCATGACGTCAACGGGTGCGTGTTACGTACGAGTGAACGTTCATGACGACCGGTTAGGTTAAGACGCACGACAGGTGAATTCCCTAACCCTACCAACGATATCAAATAACGACCTCACGGTGATGGTTTCTTTATCGTTGTCGAATTTTGTTGTCGAATCAGTCGATAATGAATGAAGACTAGAAGAATAAATTTTTTTACACCGCGTAATTTTTGGTTAGATAACTTTACAGTTATTGGATTTAAGGGGGGTGAGGGTCAATAACGGTTTTCTATGGAAATGCACTACATAATCCGTAGACGAACAGTCGTCCTGGCCCGTAGCAAATGGGAATTAGAGTTCGGGAAATACTCAACAACTTTGGCATTAACGCGACTCGAGAGGCACTGATGGTGAACGTCCTTGCGAAGCTTACTTATCTGTTGCGCGGAGTAACGTCGGGGCACCTTGAATGGCCCACGGGGTTCCTACCTTACGCATTGCTCTCTGAAATGCTATTGAAGCGGACTATTATCCTAAAGGAAGATGTAGCAAGGAATTTCCAACCATCGTGGCAGCGCTGGTTGTATGGTTATATGATGATACAGTGCACAATATATACGTATAACTCATTAGAAACAGCAATTGGCGCTCTGTGTTAAAGATAAGAAGATAGCTTCCGCGCAGCGAATACCACGTTTAGAACAGGGTTTCTCCGGTATTTGCAATACTGCTTATACGTAACCAGTGTGTTGGTTGGTACTATAAGAACATTCGTGTTTCCCAAGCATGGCAGGGAACCAACGAGCACGTGGTAGATATCTAAATCAGAGATTCGCCAGAAGCCGAGGGCTGAGCAGACGGCAGGATGTACGACGGCTTCTGGCTTTTGCCATCCGAGCTTTAATGCCATACCGGGACACACCTCGGCGTGCCGCATACCCAAAGTAGGTACGGCGAACGAAGTGAGGGCGAGAGAATCGAGCGATCCCGCAATGCGGCTAAGTAACCATCGGCCCATAACCGCGATGTTTCCCTCTGTCCCACCAACCGACCGAACCATTGTTTTCAACATGATTTACGTGAGAGATTTTAATCTGGCGGCTGAGCGGAGAAGCCAGAAGAATCGTCGGTTTTCTGCAGTTGGACTGATCCTACTGCGGCTCGGGAAAGTTGCATCGTCGACATCAACATTTTCCCGACCGGGTCACAGTCGATGGTGTGTCCCCGGAGAGACACGAGACCTTCATGCGATACTATTTGAAAATGCCTCAAACGAATTCTCCGATTGCCTTCGAACACCGAAGTTTTTTACCAAGATTCTTTCTCGACGATGGTCGGGAGCGCTTTGTCTCTCTTCGGCTCTCCGCTTTGTCAGAAAATGTATTGATCATTCCTCCGAGCCCTTTATAACAAAACGATGCCATTATTTTATAGACCAATATGTCATATTGCTTTCTTCTTTGTTTTGTGTGTTGTGCATGCCGCTTTTTTTTATCCCCGGGGAACGTCTCCGGCGAAAAACGACGCTCGTCCGGTCGGCAGGAGGGGCTGCGGATTCCGAGACTGCGAAGTCTTGGGGATCGGTGAGGTTTGACTATCGGCTCAGGGTGGCACGGGGGAATCAGGGTCAAAGAGCGCGAACCGCTTTGCCCTGGTGCTGCTTCAAAGGTGGAAAGGGCCCGGAATGTACGTCGTGGCAAGAGCAGCTGCGAGTATGGAAATCGACTTAGCTCGAGGCAACGAGGGTACCTTGGAGTTTATTTTATATCGTAACCGAGGTCGCTGAAGATCTTTTGGGTCGTAGGCCAGGGAAGGCGCTGGATCTCAAAGACAAAGGTGGTGCAGAGAGAGAGAGAGAGAGAGAGAGAGAGAGAGAGAGAGAGAGAGAGAGAGAGGGGGGGGGGTTGAACCATCTGCAAGAACTAGTTTCATCCGGAGTAATCAAGTGAATGGCAAGAAGATTTGCCAGGCATTTGCATTTTGCACATAGAAAGGTATCTAATTGGGGCACCTCTTCGAGGAGGAAAATAACAGAAAAATACGAACCAGGTACATTATCGTGCAGTAGTAGCATCACGTAGATCTCCGAAAATTTAAATGTTTCGTTGCCAAATTCCATGATGTAATGCTGGAGCGCCAAGTAATTTATACACGACAACCTGCCAGACCTCTTTAAAACATTTTTTAACAAATTTTCTCAAAATCGACATAGGGTAAAATTAATGAATATGACCCAGTTCATGTATAGACGATTCACTCGCGCATCAGATTGGGTCATATTCCTCACTTTCACACTATTTTCTTTTAGATACTCGTGATCAATCCTTTATTCAAATGTCTAAATGTTCAACACTCAATGGACAATCGTAGGCATAAAAAAGGTACTTCGAATCATCAAACGATCCCGTTCAAGTGACGAGAGAGTAATTTTCAAACAGGGTTCACTGATTCACCTCCCGGAGTCAGGTAGTAAAACTAACGCCGAAAGCTATTATCCGGAAGCAGCGTGTAATACTTGGTTTAGTTAGGGTAGCCCGTTTGTACGTCGACTCTCTAAATCTTATGACCACAGAGTTGCGATATAGGAGCTGCGAATATTTCATTATGCGCACGACCGTTACAACCGTAATTTTGCCTTACTCTCGAGAGCGTGTTCGGTGTCACTGTAACCCGTTGGAGTTTCCCCGGCAGCATTTCGGCCGCCTCTCTCGCTCATTCTCTCTCGCTGCCTCGCTGTACACGTATCGGCGTAACCCCTCGAGTACACTATACCTCGTTACCGTGTGTCTCGTTCACGATGTACCAATGGGATATCGACCCAAAGTCGAACCTTGTTCCTCCGGTGTTCCAAGCCTAATTTATAGTCGTTATTAATACTGCAATGATGCTACGTGATTCGAGTAACACACTGTCGGTTAAAAGCCAGTTTGCATATACCATTCTCTCGCAAACGGATAAGGTAACAATCACATAAACGGGTGTAATCGATAAATCCATCTTGGTCAAATCACAACTGTTTCTGGTACGATTTCTATCCGTTTCCACTAACAAAATTATTCAGCTGCAACTCTGAATTGGTCCAACCGTGCTCATCGACAAAATAGAATTTCGGTCATAGCATTCAACTATCTTAAATATCGGTAACAGACCCGCACTGCTCGACTTGTAGACATTGATTGCGGATAATTAAGATGGAAGCGATATGTTTATTCATCAATACCGCCACCGATAAGTCCTCTAGCCGAGATGGTAAATGTGCGGATCGACTTTTTGATGAATTACACATCGACGGAATATTGATTAGTCCATGTTCATATACGGCACTTTTCTTGATTCCTCTCAAGGCTTGGAATTATCTCGAAACTTGGAAATCCTCGAGGATCATCTTCTCCCAGTTGAGAATTTCGTCCGGAAGATTTAGAGACGGGAGAGAGGGCAATCTCGCTCGTCGTACTACAGAGGCAAGATCGTACGTCGAGTTAGAGTTACGTACCTAGCCTACCGCACGACGTACCATACCTCGGCGGATATTCCGGTTGAATTTCTCCTCGGGATACCCTCTCGTTACGTCTCATCCTCCCTTGTCTGTTTGCCGCGGAGTATCGGAAGAGAGTTGCCGGAGGAGATCTTTTGCGGAGGCGGAGGTGGAGAAGGACGATGAGGAATGTAGAGACGTTCGGCACCGGCGATGAAGTACCTGTACGGCAGGAAGGAAGGGGGTGTCTGATCCACACCGGCTACTACCACTAGTTTCCCCCGACTACTCTCAGAGTCTCGTTGAGTCAACGAGAAGGATGCCGGGAGGGAGCCGAGATGAAGGAAGAACAAGGGAGGCTTCTTCATTCCCGTTACCGGTTGGATGAATCGCTCGAGAGTCAACGAAGCGGAGCGCGAAATGCCCTTGCAGGAAATTTCGTCGAAAGGGCCTCGTCGGATCGAGAGTCCATAAAATTTTCAACGAATGCTGGCCATCGTTATCACCCGAACAACGCCTGATCATACCGATAGGCGAACTTCGAATTTCCCGGATCGCGAGGGCCAGCCGCGAGTGATCTTCCGTTATCGAAGAACCCGCATCCGAAGTGCCTTATTTAACAGTTATTGGTAAAAGCGGTGGGAGGAGGGGGGAGGGGGTGGGGTACGATGACAGTAGAGAATTAACGTCACGAGTCGGTAATGTCGTCGAGTCTGTGGTATACGATTTGGTATAATCCGGCCCTCTCGCTCGGCCTCGGCGAGCGTAGTTGCGCGGAAGATGATAAGCTAGTGATATTGGCCATCGAAAGACGCGATGCTTAGATTGGAATCGTTCTCCTTCCCATATCCCTCCCTACTTTTCCCATAATCACCGAGTTCCGAGAGAAGTTACGACTGCGGAAAAGAGGGTTCCGCCAACGGGCGAGGAGCTCGTTCGGTAAGCCCGGCAGGACTCTCCTCAATATCGTTGCCTTCAAATCGACAAGATTTTCCCACGTTACCGATCTGACCTCCCTCTTTCCCTGGGGTTTCTTTTGCCGTCTGCTTTTTCGTTATCATCATCGATAGAAATATATATGTTCCCTCGCGTATGCGGCGCTGCCTGTCGAATCGTATCTCGATATTGCTTATAGAATTTCACGAGCCTGTACGTATACCATCGCGCTCGAGCATTGATGTCTGTATCGAAATTGTTTGCCTCGGATTCAGCCGATTGCCAAGTTTTCAGAAAGCCAGAGAAATTGGGAGTGCAGAGTGTAAAAAATATCTGATGTACCGTAAGCCTTAAGTTACAATCTACACGGATCTACGTAGACCATATAGAAAAATAGACATCCATCGATATCGACCGTAATTTTCGAAATATATATCTTTAGCTATCGCGAGTCTGTAGTCAGGTGTTATTTTTATTTTCATTTTTTACGAGGTCTCGCGAATGATCGAGCTGCTTGAGCTGCGCATCTTGAGCAACTCACGACATCTCTAGAATCTCTGAATTACCAATGTTTCTGTACCACTGGGCAAGTGAGTTTTGAGGGTGCGCTTAACCGCTCCGCGAATGCGAAACCTCTCACAAAGTGCACTTTGTCACTCGACCGTTACGAATTTACTTCAAGGTCTTCTTACGCTGCCTTCCGCGAAAGTATCTCAAACATTACAATTGCCATTATATTAAACAAAAATCGATATCAAATTTACAGCTGACACGGCGAGCACACCGAATCAATTCCCGCAAGGCTTGTAGCTCTGTTCAATCGAAACTTCTCTGCATCTCTGCATCCGGTATATCGGAGCTTGTGCACACCCCCATCGATGGAGTGGAAATCACTGTTCCCCCCACGTTCCATAAATAATTAATATCCTCGAGTATATATAGTCTGGCCAGTCTGCTCCGTAACAATCGGAGGCTTGCGGCGAGGGGTGCGGACATTATTTACCGCCGCGCGCCGCGAGTTTTGCTCCTATGCGCTTCTCTCTCGCTCTCTTTGCCGGATTTTTTTTTCGTCGTGCATTTTCTCTGTCTACGCAGGGTAAATCCAGTGAGGGAGTAACAGAGAGGATGCAAGTGAAGCTTCGGATCGTCGCACGTTCGTAATCCCGGAACGCGTCCTCTGTTCACCCCCTTTCCACCCTCCCGTCCATGCGACGGAATAGTTTTTCTACGTGACTTAAATTTATCGGTTTGAAAGTGGGAGAGGAAGAGGGTTCGCGCCACCTCGACACCCCCCCCCCCCCACCCCCGGCACACCTCATTCGGCATTCGCGCCTCTCGCCCATTCTCCCCTCCGATTGATTCCACTTTGCATTCCTATAAAATGCAACGCGCATTTAAGATAAAATTGCTGGGAACGTACGAAATAGCGCGAGGAACGGAACGATACAATAGAATTTTTGCACGATGGGTATCGCGGCCAATCGCTCGAACGGTCTTCCATTCAAACTCCCATCCCATCTCCCCAACCCGCCTGATGCGGCGCTATTGCGAAATAAAAAGAAAAAAAACTAAAAAGTTATCCGGCCTTTTGTATTTTCTCGCGTCGACAATCTCCCGACATCGTTCGCGATCGGAGAATAAATAGATTTTGTCATTACAGAAATAGCAAGTCTCTCGAGGTTGAACTCCTCGACCCTCCGGCGAATCCGATCGCGATGGAATTTTTTCGAATTTCCGCGAAGGAAATTTTTTTTTAATATGAAATTTTTTTTTTTTAATTAATTGAATAAAATAAAGCGATAAAAGATTGTGCCTTATGCGCACTCCAAAAAATGTCATCGCCGCTGAGTCCGCCAATGGCTTGGCAAGGCCCGGTATTTGCTTATAACATTTTCTATATGAACCGTGTCCGATTGTCATCGTACAATCGATTATGCACCGGTTATTAAAAATTAAATGCTGATAAAGAATGAAGCGGAAGAATAAAGCACACGGATCGCATGGCACTTCCTCCCGCAAGCTGTTGAGAGGAAAAATTCTTGAATCCTCGCGGGGCAGATATCTTGGCTTAGAGACGACATAGGATAACACGGAACGAAGGAAATGAGACAAAGGGCGGGGACTTTTCTGTCCGGATCGCTTGACATTATTTACGGGGATGATTTCATATGGGATTCGACATAAGTCAGCGAGGGGCGTTGGAGCGGAGTAAAGCCGAAGACACCGAAGCGTTCCGATATTCGATGTGAAGAAGAGAACGAGGAGGAGGAAGAAGAATACGACGATAGAAGAGAAGCAGCAGGTGAGTAGTCTCGTAAGGCAGCGATATTCGTAGCGGACGCATAAATCTCGTCACGGCGCGGTCTCAACCGCTTCGGCTTCGTTCAGCAGCGTTCGCCCAGGAGGGAATTGGCATGCATGAGAATGGCCTGGCATTCGATTTAATACGGGTAAAGAGGTAAAGCGCCCGTGAAACATATCTATCCTGTCTTATCGGATTGCGAAGATGTATATCGGACGGATACAGGGGGGAGACTCGAAGTATCGCGGGCAAGCGGAGTACGAACGGGCGGTGATCGAGCGTGAGAGTTCCACGTTTGCCGCTTTCATTTATACTCTCGCTTCCCTTCCTCCTCTGCGCTCAGGCACGCGATAACCAAAAAAATCGCATGTTCTCAGCAAGCGGCGTTCCTTACTTTTCACTTGCCAAATTCCGAACGTTCTCTCCCTCACGGTTGCGCGAACAGCGGTTGCTCTCGATAAAGACTGCGGCACGCAGATTTTTTTTCTCGATTTCCGAGTGCTCAGGTTTTGCACCTGTCTGGTGTAGCTTGGGTGTTTTGTTTTTTACGATTTCTAAACATCTTTTTCGTTGCTATAGTTCTACCTCAAACGTACTTCTACGTCAGCCGAAGTCTACTGTATGATTTTTTTTTGTTGGGTATTTGGGCTCGATCGGACACGTATTCGAACAGTCCCGTGCGCCACTGTATGCATCATCGAGCAATGGGAGTGTTGCTCGTTGTCCTTTGCACATCGTGTTCCCTCAGTGCAATCGATTTCCAATATAACCGCCCAAACCCCTTCTCCTCACTCTCTTTTGTCACTCTCTTCCTCTTGCTCTTCGTCCACAGTTTCGAACGCTCAAAGCGCATTCCATTTCGGCTGCACGAGGGCCGATATGACGGACAGGGATTCGGGAGTATAGCCGCCGCATGACCAACACCGCCACGAGCTACCACCATGAACGGTGTGATGACGGTGGCGACGCAGAAGCAGCAATGAACGAATAAAAAAATAAAAAAAGACAGCTGATGCCAGTGTTAGGGGAGGCCTCCCCCATCGCCAGGGACGGGAACGTGGTTTTTGAGGTCGACTGGTGGGACTCCCGCGTCCGGCGAAATGCGGCAGATCGCGTCGGTTAGTCCGCTCGATCTGCGGTAGCTCTTCCAGTAGATCTGCTAACGTACACTGCACTGCGTTCCATATATGTAGGGTCCTCGTGTGCAAAAAATATAATAAAAATAAAACGAAAGATTGCCGAACGAGATCTGTAATGTAGGGTTTCATGTTGTCTCGGTGACAAACTCTTCGCAGTGCATATATCGAAAGCACACTGATATTTACTGGTTATTGAAGAATATCAGTTAACGTACGGTCGAAACAGGACTTCCATACCGAAATAACATATTCCCGGTAATCTTCGCTTTCTAAATTCTATAGACTGTGACAGGAAAGTTATAGACGAAACTTTCTTCGACGTCATTGCATTCGCTCCAACTTCTCGACTACTAACGCAGGGAATATGTTTTGTTTAATTTAACTATTTATCTTGATTACCATTCTCCGTCTTAGAGCGTGGAGGGTTCTTCGTCAAGGAGCCTCGTCGATATTTTGTCGAAAAAGATATTTTCTGGAATCGATTGTTAATAATCGATCGCCCATAAAATAGACTGTCGTTCGATTATTAACTGCCTAATGAATTGTGTTTTTTTGAAGATAATTAGATGGATTTACATAAATGAAAAGGCGATAAATTTGTATTTCTTCTTTAAATTCTCTCGTTCCCACAACATTATTCTATATTAGGTGCCCTGATAAGTTGTTCCTGCTAATAGTAAACGCTAGCAGTTATGTAATCGCCAAAGGTTTGAGAGTTATCGCAAACCAGCCGGCGCTCCAACGAAGCCTATAATAGTCAAAAACGTTAAACAGTGACCTGGCAGTCCGGAACAGCGGGGTAAAAGGGACAGTGCAAGCGAACTGCAAACTTAAAATAATTTTTAGATGCCCTATTTTGTCCCAACGAATCTTATCCGCCCCATTTTGTCCGAATTTTTCCAAAGTAAAAGGCATGTGCGAAATTGCGCGGGAAACTAGCATTTCACGAGCGATACATCAATCGAGAGTTTCCTTCGCAATAACCGTTCGGCGGCCGATTGCGGATCTTATTCGCGAGCCACGGGAAATCAACGAATCCCTGAAGACGACCCGTGGAAACACGAGTCTGCTGCTACCTTCACAAGCGGTGGATCGGGGCCGCTGTCATCCCCATCATGGCTACGTCGTTCCTCGGACTCTGATATGATGGTGAAAAATTGTTTGGATTCCGACGTATCGTTACGATCGCCGTTTCGGTTTGATACTCGACTTCTTATCGGGATTTTCGCCACTTCGTCTTACAACATACCTGTGGTTTTGATAGTTAGAAAAATCGAACTTTAGTCGAAGGTCTAGTCGGTTTGTCATTTTAGACGATAAAAAAGGTTTTCTTATCGAAGCGTTCGCGATTTTTTTTCATTTTTAATTTCATAACTTTTGGCACAACAAAAAAGATAAAAATTCAAGTCGTATAATCCCTCATTAGCGTGGGAAACTAATCTCTCGCATTCAACTTTTCCGTTTGGAAAGATAAATGGACCATTGCCTCGATATAATATTGCGACCTCTGCAGCCGAAGAAATGTGCTCACCTCTCCGCACTTCACTAGCATACGATATTTTCTCTCGAAAGCATAAAAGGGAAACAAAAAAATGAAATAAGAAAAATCGTGTCGGTTTACTACCTGTCAAGCCGTTTGGATAGCGGCATGACGATGAAAAACCGATCAAACAATCTTTCGCCTGTCGTCGTATTCCGACTACGAAAGAGAGAATAGAGAGGACAGTGTACCGGCAATGGAGGGGTGTACACCGGCAGGGAACCAATGATCGGCAGGACCGGTGCCGAATCCCTTTGGATAATGCTCGAGCGACGTGCACTGACAGCAATTTTTCTCGGCCGCTTAAGTGGCCAATCGTTATACCATTTGTTCCGATATAACGACCCCCCCCCCCCCCCCCCCCCCCCAATCGCCGGTGAGGAGAGCAATCCCCGCATCGAAAATAAACCGATGGAGGAAGGACGGAGAGCGCGAGAGAGTGAGTGGAAATTTCGTTACAACGTGGAGCAAGGGAATTACGATTTACGCCCGGTATCGGCGCGTTATTATCGTCGACGGTCTGGAAGGACGAGCAGTCAGGCAGGCGGACAGGAGTGTAGTGGGTGGAGAGAGCGAGCGAGACGAGGGTAGACGTGGGGGAGGCCAAAGCGCGCGCGATCGGGTCTACGTCACGCTACCGGAATCGGGGAAAGTGAATATCTCCGGAAAATGAATCGGCGATGGTGACGGTAGCGTTGGCGGGCCGCGAATCGTATCCGTAAAATTGCGGATCGAGTACCGGCGACGGCAACGGGGTACGCTGGGACGCGGCGTACTCATCGTACTATATCGATCGGATTGAGTTAGCAGGAACGGAAACGATATTCCGGATACAGTAGTGAGAGAATGTGCGACGCATCCATGAAAAGATAATATGCGCGAGACCCTCGGTACGATAGGAAATGAGCGCTATCGACGATAGATCTATATGTAACATTTATTTCAGTGCTACACGATTTCTCGGATCGTTTTCTGCTCGAGGAACGGAAGAGCTGGGGCGAAACGGACCAGAGTCCGCAATTGGCGAGAGGTTAAAAAAAAAGTTTAAATCTGATTGGGTCCAATTCAGCTTGGTGTCCTCTGCAGCAGAATAAAAAAATTGATATACAGACACGAGTAGAGAAATTGTTAAACGGATGAAGCAGTAACTTCGTTCAATAAAGTTGACCCATTACATCCCCCAGTGTCGGGGTTATTACTTCAGTATAGTGGTTGTAATTCACTCTATTCATATTTCAGCTCTGCGCGCGTGGCGAATAAAAGGGGGCCAAACAGCAGCGGACTCCGGCAAACGACCGAGTACCTCAAGTTTCTGGGTCTTCTCGCAAAGTTGAGCCAAACGGGTCGTAGACTTATTCGCCGGAATACCGGAGGCATAAAAAAAAACCAACGAAGGAGTTTAGAAAAGCTCATTCTCTCGCGACTCATTAAAAAATGTAAAAACACTTTTTGGAGTAGACAAAAAAGCAGCTTTGACGATCATGCTGAGCGACGTTTTTCACCCCTCCTCTTCCCTGTTCCGGTAAAATATGTCAGTTACCCTCGATGACGTCCTTAACGAAGTCGTTATCTATCTGCAGTGTAATACAAAATAGGACAGGAAATGCTGAGAATGCAAATTAAATTTTTGTTCCACTAGTGCCTCATCTTATTAAGGAAGAAAACCTTCACATTGTGAAACGTCCTATTTATCTCGCAGTCAATTATGTACCTCGTTTGTATCGTTTATATCGTTATAATTTTTCATCTCCAATGTCGCTTTAATAGCTATATGGCAGACAGACAGACAATAAATAACCGGATTCCATGTGCCGTAGCTACATATTTACCTATCATCGAGCCAATAATCGATGTTACGCTACGTCAACAGTGTTCGTCCGACAACAAACTCATCCGACAGATGAGTTCCCCGGCTCTTCACCGCTACTCGGTTGCTGTTTTCGTATAGCTTTATCCGACAATTTTTATCCCACTCGGCAATGACGACTGGAAGAGAGCAGATATGGTGCAGTGTGCATTGAATATTACATATGACGGTTGTGAGATTAAATTTCACCTCTCCGCGTTTCAAGGATGCTCCAATGCCGTTCGACGCAATAGCGTTGCAATAGTAATTGGCTGAACTTCGTTCACTTTCGGT
This sequence comes from Listrodromus nycthemerus, assembly GCA_963978505.1. Taxonomy (NCBI): domain Eukaryota; kingdom Metazoa; phylum Arthropoda; class Insecta; order Hymenoptera; family Ichneumonidae; genus Listrodromus; species Listrodromus nycthemerus. The sequence goes on along the minus strand of OZ021679.1, from coordinate 17,358,860 downwards.
TCAAGAAATAAGAAAATCAAGGACCTGTCCTGATTATCGCACGTGTACGTCGAATCTCCTAACGTCGATGTATCTGCGACGCGAAGAGCAGTTGTGGCGGCGTCGCCACTCGCGGTCTGCCACGGTCTGCGAGCTACCACTGCGGCGGAATCGAGAATTCATGGAACATTCGGGAAACGAGAAGAAAAATGAGAAACGCCGGAACGGAGGAAGCGCGGCGAAGCGAAAACTCTCTCATCTTGGAGACGTTGAATCCTTCTTCACCTAGGATACGGAGAACGACGACGACAGGTGGGATAGTGTGTCCTAGAATTGTCGTTATAGTCGCGCCGTCACGTTTCAACTTAAACTTTAGCCGGCAAGTCTCCGTTGCACTGCGGTTGCCTTATCATCTTTCTCGAAACTCACCTGCGGGAATTCTATGACAATTATGATTATTGAAATTATTATTGCCATTATAACCATGGCAAGAGAATTCGCCTGTGGTTATCTGCCTCTTTTGTACCGTAGGGTTGCGGAATTGGATGCAGGGGAAGAACCGATTAAATTGAATTTACGTGTAAGTCGAGCCATGACAATATCTCAAGAAGGAAACATTTTTAAAAAGCGCCCTGGCATGGACACCGTCGGGTGACATATACCCCACGTCAGAACATAAAGCTATGGCGAATTTTCAAGTTTCGCCCGGAGGTGCAAGCGCTGATAAATATTGATCTCGCTTGATGTAATTCCTCGCCTCACTTTTTAAGGGCCCCACGTTTCCGATAAGAGAGTAGAGTACCCCACAAATTATTGGAATCCTCATTTAATTACAAAACCTTTGATATTTTATTAAGTTTATTTGTCTCTGAGGGATGCTATAGGATATGGAATTGAAATAACAATGAAGTATTTTCTTAATGTGAACATCCTTCCTACGCTTACATTAGACCATCTTGATTTAATAATATCGTTGAAGAGAACGTTAATAAGTTTGTTGAAAACATAAAGAAATTGCTAATGCGAAATCCCACGATCCAAACTGTGGCACCGACGCACGAGATGAAAAATAAATTACGAAAAAAAAAAATTGAAAAAGTTATGTGCCTAGATTCATGTAACTTTGGAAGATTCTGATACAATTGGGATAAAATACTGATCAAATTCGGACAAAATTTCGAAAAAAAAAACCAACATTTTCGAGCGCTAGTAGTTCTCATGTTGCCTGCCCATTCGAACCATCTGACTTCTTCGCGACGTTTAAATTCTTGATCAGTACGGAGGTTAATCTTTAACTATATTTTGATAAAAATTTCATATCTATTTTGAGAAATGTGGGTCCGGCCGGAATGAAGTTCAATTTCGGCGGTATTCCCCCATCCTGCATCCGCAAAGTTGCGACTCGCTCGTGTTCCAAGTTTTGACGAGATCCGCGTCTCCGCCCAGTTTCCTGAGCTCTTTTTCCACGTTCCTCGTTTCTCTCGTTCGGTTTTATTCTTCGGTTCGATCCTCGAGAGCGATCCCCGAAGTCCCCGCTGATGCCCGAAGAATTCTTGCCCTTACTTGCACCACGACGGAACCTTCTGTGGTCCCTCCTATCACCTGAGCCTGACCATCTGTAAACTTGATTTATCCGCGAAAACGTTTTAGCAAAACTTTGTTGCCAACTCCCACGGGCTCGGAGGTTGCACGGTGCGCACCTTAACGGTTGGTGTTCCTTCCATCGTTCCAGCTTGGATCCATTCGGTTCACAAGTGACAGGAGGGGGGGGGGGGGGGGGGGATTCTTTCCCCGCGAAAACCGTGCTGAGGCCATATAACGTTTTCTCGATAGAAAACACGTATCACCCTTTCACCTACGGCAGCCAGACCGACAGCTAGCGATCCCAACGACCCCGGATGTAGGCGTATATCTATGTACACGTAATTCCCAGTGCATAATACACAAGCTCCGACTTGGACTCTGAAAAATCGCGATTCGTGCTTTCGATTCTTGCCCTACTACCGACGATGGATTGCCGACTCGGTTAAATACATCTTCTTTGCCGAATAGACCTACCAAGGTGAACGGCTCCTAGGATGCACGAAAAACATGCTTGTGCTTCACGCATTTTTTTCAACCTTTTGCATTATGTTTGGGATGCAAATATGTCTTTTTTGTGTTGAACGGGTAACGCCTGGTGAATTTGAGACTGCAGCAGTGCGTTACAGATTAAAAATCATGAACGAGCTCGGAAAAAACCTCACAGAACAAATAAGCATGGATGTAGGTGAATGAGGAGTGTCGGCAGTCATCCTGGTGAGTCGCAGACGACCATATAGCTGCTTTTGAAGAAGCAGTGATGCTAACCTTACCAACAGAAGAAGAAGTGGAGGAAGAGGAGTCAGGTACGGCACCGCACAGACTTTAATTCCCTCGATGTCTGGTGGAGCAACGCCTCGGGACATCAAAGAGACCTTAGCTCCACGGAGGCGTCGTCGTTTCTCGGTAAATTCGCGGAGGTTGAACGAGCGAGAGCGAAGAAAACGTGACAACGGGCAGAAACGTTCGCCAAGAATGTGCGAACAGCTGAACGAATGAGGCCAGCTTATCTCGAAGCCAGACGGAAAGAGAAAGGGTTGAAAAGGGTGTTGCACTCAGTCAAGTTATCTCTATGCATCGTATGGTACTAACATTTGTTTGAAATGACGAGTAATTCGAATAGTACGGTATCGTTAATGTTCTCGTCGGGAAGGAGGATCAGTTAGATAGAAACGCGAAGGAACAAAAGCTCGAGGGAGTGGAATTGTGTTGTTGACAGTTAGGTAAATCTTTCCTGCTTGATACTCCGCAGGCTGGCACATCAGCAACAGAAGAGAAGACAGAATCCCCCGTATCGTCGGGGGATTCAGTCGGGGGGAAAAACAGCTCGTAATCGAATATCATGGACAACTCCACGAGAAACCATTTTATGGCGAAAACCCAGAATACCCAAAAGTATCGAATGCAAGTGATCAAAAAACTGCAATCAGTCAATGGCTGAATAGTCTAAACTTCACTACACATTTGAAAAACACAGGTTCCCACAAACGGAAACCACATACGCGCCACTTTTTTGGTGGTATATTGCGGGTTCAACTAATATCGCATCTGTGGCTTTCTTTTCTCATTTCTCTGTGTTTCGTTATGTACACGGCGGAAAAATTGTTACGATCATCTAGTTGTTCTCGCTGAGATTTTTGTATTTTTTATTTTCATTCGTTCTGCGAAATCGTGATTAAATTTTCATTTTCTGATAATGTTTTTCACACTACAAGACCCAAAGCCTGGCCAAAAGCACCGGCGTTACCGGGATCCAACACTCTCTGTCAAAAATACTGCCGTTCCTCATTCCCTTCACTCCCTCGGTCGCTATATTTACCTCGGACATTTTGACCGCGATAAAACGCAACCGCTCGTGTGTACCGGAGCCGGAGCGACGGCATAATGGCGATACGACTTTTAATTTACACAATAATAGCATCGTTCCCACTCGTAACTTCATTGTGACCGCTTAAAAAGCATTCCGTTGGAACGTCCGCCGTTTGGATGAGCGCGCGACTCTTGTGATTTGCTCATAATTCCACCACCACACCACCGACGACGGATCTCATCGCTGAACGAGTCGAGAAAAAGGTCCGAAAAAAGTTACAGCAACGAAATGAAATGTCGAATAATAATAGAGTAATAATAATAATCATGATAATAACGTAGACGAAAAGTGCAGAACCGTAACAGGCAAGACTCGACGCCACAGTTGTTATAAAATTTCACGTCAAGCGATGCAATTATTCCGCAACCCTCTCATCACTTTTCGCAGTGATTATGTTCAAGCTTCGTGCATGTGTTTGGCTTTTCAACCCTCTAGGTACACATTCACACACAGACACACGAACGACCACAGGCGTATTAGCTCATCTTTTGACTTTCGTTGAACTTCGCGATCCGAAAGTCGAGCGTCGCCGTATTCTCTCGGTTATTATTTTTACGGTAAAACGCATGGACCGGAAGATTAATGTAATTAACATTTTTTACCGAAGCAATTAATGGTAGGGATGATACCGATGATTGTGGATGTAAAGCACACTTCCCCGTATCTTATAAAAATCAAGAATAAATCTCTTCAGCGATGGGTTTCGTTAGTGCGATGCGCACAATATCGAGAAACGATGAGGTTCATTCTGGGAATGGCGGAAAAAAGAGGACTGCGAAGAGATTAAAAGAGTATTTTCGTGAATCGGCGTCGACTTTCGAATCAATTTTCGCAGAATCATTCACGGAGCTCATGGAGGGACGGCATTGCAGCATCTTGAGAGCAGTGTCTTGCTCTTGCAGCGGTCTCTGCAATCAAGGAACGAGTTGAAGCGAGGGCGTAGACTGAATGGGTCAAAATCGCGCTGGAAGGGGGGTTCGATGAGAGTGACCTCAGCTAGCGAATGCGCGTCCGATAATTGAATGAGGGGGACGTGTGGACGAGGTCGGCACACCAACTACTATTGCCGTTAAGGCCCTTTATCGTAACCCACCGTCCCGCGGGACGGCGCCGACGCCATGGAACGAGCGAATTCACGCTACCGTTATTCAGTGAAATCCAATGTCCTCTTGCCACTTTACAATCCGCTGACGACTCGACGTGAAAGCTCTCCATCTCTCTAATACTCCATCGCGGTATCCCGGAGTAACTCTAGATGGCCAGAAGAGCCAGAGTAGTCGTATAATAGAGAATCGCCCAACCGGGTCAGAGGACTAACTCTCTTCCCGCTGTTGTTGCCTCGTGGGTTGATGCTGTTCTGGCAGGTGAATGATTGGGATACTTCTGAAACGATTAATCGACGTCCTGGTCCATTTTCGATTAATTCCTCTGGCATCTACTTCCCACCCTTGTCCTATCGGCATCACTCAGTGCCTTTCTCGCGGCACTATTTTTGGTATCTCAATGCAAGTGAACAACGCTGATATACATACGGTCATTGTTCTCATCTTGTCGCTTCCACTTCATTCTTCATACCTGTTACGAAGGAACGTTGGCGATCGATTCGGTTATAAAGATGAAATACCGAGGCCTCGCAGAAGTGACCGGATACCGGAAGAGCCCGACGAAGCCGGATCGCCTTCAGGCGATGCGGAGGAGCCACCACGGTTCTGGTAATGCCGCGAAGGCGGACTGAAAAAGAGCAAAAGCCTGCGGAGGATCGAGCAAGTGTGGCGCGCAAATTTTTTAACCGGTTCGCAGCTGGGTATCCGGAGAACCGTGAACCGTGAGGCGGGGAGCGGCATAGGCCGCCGTGTCAGAAGAGGTTTGGCGATGGAGGAATATTTCTCATGAATGTTCCAAACGAAATTGCAGATCTAACCCCACGGCGGAGCTAAATCATTCGAAAACCTCTTGCAGCCGGAGCCATACCTTCCCACTCGAAGGAGCCAACCATCCCTCTGCCTCCTTTCCCTCTCACCGATCTCCCAACCTCTTCTGCGCCCGGCCCACTCTTCTATATCCACCGTAACGATCTATCGGTCTCTCGCTCGTGGTCTTTTTCAGCCACCCTCCTTTCTCTCCTTTCTCTCTCATCTTCTCTCTGTGAAGGAGATCGTCTTCCAAACATGGCAGCGTCGTCGCAGAATCTCCCGTAAGAGAATCGAAAACGCGATGCTGCTCTTAGTCGCAAGTCCTCATCCCATGTCACTCGATCATCCCATCGTCTTGCGTCCCCCTTTGTCATCCGTCGTCTCACTTTTGCAGCATTTCCTTCTCATTATTCGTTTCTCTCTCATTTTCTCCGGTTCCGAAAATCTTCCAACACATTTATTCAGAGTATTTCCGGCTCTCTTCTCACTAACCTGTCTATCGAGTTCTTCCTCTAACGCCGTCTTTTACTCTCCTCGACATTCCGTCATGCGTTGCAGGTTTTTTTTCTTTACTCCCTCATCGTTCCTTTCGGTTTCTCTCATTCTCGCTTGGGTCTTCATAGCTCACTTTGGTTGAGCTCGTCGACCTCTTACTTCGGTTACTCTAGGCGTCCAAACGCTCGCCGCGTCTGTGGCCCATCGACAGGCTGCAAACTCCAGATCTTACGCGTGCGCCCGAGACACGGGATCTCACGTACGTAGAGGGATGGCAGCACAGCTGACTCACACCACAGCACCACATCACGCCGGTGCCCTCAATGGATACATCTATAATGCATCGGCTCTTGCCTTATACCTGATTTTCGATCTCGATGGCGGGGAAGAGAACGGAGGCACTTGGCGTACTCTTTCTCGTCGATGTCGCGTTCTCCCGCCTCCGCGTTCCGTCAGCTTTCCCGCACGGTGGAGCCATCGGATCCAGGGAGCGAGAGGTGCACTTTCTCAGCCGGCAGTGCTCGGTATTCGAAGGCACAAGTGCCGATATAGGTAGCACCTATATCAGGAGCCAACGGGGCCGTCATGAATTCGTAAATCGTGTTCGTTCGACCAGACCGAGAGAAGAGGAAAGTGGAGAGATAAAAAAGAACCGTCCTGAAGGTCTATCCACCATGCCGGTAAAACCCGCAAACCCTGTGCAGATAGGACAAGATTTTTTCCATCTATACCCACACCGGTCCCGTATTACCAGTCGCGGAGGTGGTTTCAGCTGCACGGAAGGTAGAGTGAACGAAAGTGCGGAAAAACGAGAGAAAGCGTCGTCACATTGGCAGGGACCGTGAGAACGTACCCGATTTTTTTCTTCCTTCCTCCAAACTTCTATTTCCATTAATCCCTATTGTACTTCCCAAAGTATCGCCGCTATGCCTCGTTGCCGCGTCTACGAATCGATCTCGCATGGAATTTTCATGACTGCGTAATAAGCTCGGGGATTCTTCGTTCTTCTTCGAACAGAGAGGGAGGTAAAGAGCTTCGAGTCTCCGGCGAGAACGGAGTTTAATTCGTGTCTCGCAATCAAGAACCCGGCCGCAGTCACGGGAGAAATACCGCTTAAACGTTATGTTGATTTATGCTGACCGGAGTGAATAATCACCGCGGACACCGGAGATCCTTGGAGTCAATGGAATAAGTCAAGGGTGTTTGCCTTCCCTCTACGAATTTATCATCAAAGCATCAAAACTCGCATTACCTACTCCGGAATTTGCAGATTCGACGGTGCATGAGGATGCGCAGCCAGCAGCTCGGTGCGGAGCCGGCGATGTCCCGTTTTTCCAGTTAAGCCCAATTCCTATCCAGGCCTTCGGCTGCGCTATGCGGGACGACAGGGTCAGGAAAAAGTTTGCTTTTCGCGAAAAGAAAGGAAAAGAAGAAGAGTGAGAGTGATTGAGTCGCGGGACGGTCCTTGGATACGTTGTACCCTCGCGTGGGTACCCGCTGCAGAATTTTTTTGCCTCATTCTCTTTCCATTCTCGCCGACCCTTTCTCTCCTTTTTATAACATATCTCTCTTTTATGCCTGTCTACCTCTCGAGGCGGCTCCTTCGTCCTCTCCTAACGAACGGTAAGCTAAGTAAGAACGTTAAACCCGCTTAAGAAAGAGACCGCGAAGCCCTTCCGGGGAAACTTCGGTAACTCTTTCTCTAATGCGCCAAGAGACTGCCGTTATCCGGTGAAACAAAAGGAGAAACGCGTATTAAACCGATGTTTCTCGGAATTGGTTCGCCGCGCACAGTTCGATACTTCATCTTATTGAGAAGTCCAACCTCGATCTGGATGCTGCATTTTACTCGGGTGATGATCGTCTTGTCGATTATCAGACTTTTACAAATCGAAGCATTTTGCGGACAAATTTAGGGACTTTTAGAGGCAGTCTCCGGAGAAGGAGGTTCCTTTGTGCACGAAGAAAATCGAGCGCCCATGCGATTGTGAGGCGAGGGTGAATCGCTAGCGGACCACAGTGCACCACAGTATAACATGGTTAATGGCGCACACCTTATATACCGAACTCCCGTACCTTAACTCTACTGCGGCTCGAGGGGTTGCGCGCATCCCCTGCAAGAGGGTGAGAAGCGACGAGGGAGAGCGAACGGCGAGCGCACTGCGATATTACGTTTGCCACTGGGTCCTGGTGGTGGTACCGTGTTGGCCTAGGCCGCATAGCTTCGCGCGACCCGGTTTACATCGGTGAGCACTCGACAATTATTATAATACCGCTTCCGCCTGAGTTCTCCCTTTGGGCACTGTGGTGTACTTCGTACATATAGGGTAGTACAGCGCAGGCACCGCTGTACACAATGTATAACGCTACGACGCAAGGGTGGATTTCTCGTTGTGGCCATTTTATTACGCTTTCAACTACGAGTCCGAGAAAGCGAGGCATCCACACAGAGTATGCGAGGCATTATATAACTGCAATGTGCGTATACCTATAGAGCAGTGATAAATGCTCTCGGATTTCGCTTCGGGAGTTTATAGAGACGATGGAGTCATCTAAATACTAACGATAGTTTTTTTCAGTCTTTAGGAGCAATCGAGAAAAGTAACATTAAATTTACTTTGAGTGATACTCAACGCGCCATTGCAGATCGGTGTCGGTGGTAGTTTATGATAAGAAAAGTTATGGTAAAAATAGTGACGACGAAATTCTGCTGGAAGCTACTGAACATTTTGTCACGTACAATTTTCCCTACTTTTTGAATGCACTTCTATGTCTGAAACGCATTTCGAGGCGAACTAAAGCGACATCCACGTGATCGAGCATGATGGACGAGCTCGAGAGTATGACCGGAATGAGACAGGTGGAAACGATGCGGCTGTAATATTGGATTATATTCGTTCTTTCCAGTTCCGCGGAATTTCGCGAAGCATAAGGATTAAAATGCTGCTTGTACCTTCAGCGATTGCTCTCTATTTCACCCTTCTCTTTCTCCCTTACCCGCTGAGCCAAACCTGGTGGACGCAGCCTGCGAGTGCAGCTTTATGCGCAGCAATAATTTCAGCTTTTCTACCACAGCGGACATTTACTTAACGGCTCGTGTGGATTTCAATTACCGGAAATTTCAGTGAAAGCGTCTATCGCCACGTCATGCCCATTCGACATGGCGCTCTCATCCCCAACGAAGTAAAGAGTTGAATTAGTCAGGAGTTTAACAAAAAACAAAATAAAAAGAAAAAAACAAGAAAATAATTTCGATATATACTCAATAGGTGATACACGTTACGAGTCGGGTATGCAAATAGGAAAGCTCGGTTTATTACTCGACTCGTTAATAAAAAATTTTCAATGTTATTTTTCCTTCTCCTCTTCTCATAGTCCTCCGTACCCGTTTCCACCGCATCGACTGTCACCGGCAGTCGACGGCATTATATGTTTCCGGCGACATGAAACATTTTTCCTCGGTTTCAGTTTTCACCACTCCGACACTCCGTGTGTTGTTTTACTCGAGGTTTATAATTAGTCTCAAATTCCTAGATGAGTTTATTTGAGATCCAGAGGCGTGCGTCCGGTATGTGTGTGTATGTGTGTATATACGGGAGAGCACATGTACGACGGGAAACGGTAGAGGATCTCGGTGGCTGATTCGATTGCGAGGCTGATCGTGTTTGCGCACACGTGACTGCGAATCATTACTTAACCCCCGTACATGCGGCTCAGGCAGTCGCCCCGACATGCGTGCGCGCAGCTACACGCTCGTCGATACCCACTAAATAAATAACGACAGTCACAGCCATTGAACGAATTAGCTGCGTTTGATTTTATTGGCTATCCCTCCGCCCATCTATCCATTTACCGGTGAGCCAGCTTGACCGCCACCCTCGGAACGCTAATTCACCTCTTCCACTCGTGTTCCCACGGAAGGTCAAACTCTCTTGTTACTCTTGTTTTTCAGTCATACCTGTCCGCTCATTCGAGAATCCCAAGACAGCCGTTGAACCAAAGTGACAATCGGTGACCATTGCGCGAAGGCAGAAAACAACTAACCTTTGCTACAAAAAGTACTTGATAATGATTAGATAAACGGTGATCGCTTTCTTGTTGAAACGGGACAAAGGGGGATATTTTATTGGAGGGCAACGTCTTCCGTTGATCCGGTGTCTGTACGCATTATGCCTGATTTAATCACACACGCGAAGATCCCAGCGGTAACCCGTCCTACTGAACCGGGGTCATCTTGTCGCACGCAAAGTAATGGCTATGCGGCATGTAATGGGCCCGGTATTACCTCCCCCCCCCCCCCCCCCCGACGAGCACAGCGCGGACGTCGACGCTCGCAAATAAACGAATGAACTTGTAATTTACGATGTCGCTGGAGGATCGTGCAGCACGCGGCGGCATTCTTCAGCTTCTGGTACACTGCTGCCCTCGTAGCTATTCAGGCAGACTATTGCAGCACTCCACGTAGTTTGCCAATTTACGCTCATATTTATCTATCTCCTTTCGTTTTAAACCATCTCTGAGGTAACAGATAACCCGAGACGGATACTGGAAGATAGAGATAAAACAAGAGCCCGGTACGATACCCGTGAATGCTAACATCCGACGTTTACTTCGGGTTCATAACACCAATTTTCCATAATATGCCAATGAGATGAGGTTCATTCTCTTGCATCTTACGGTAGACCGAACCCCTGTGTAGTTAGGAACGCTGGAATTTCGCTCTTTAATAATTGAATTTGTACCGGGGCGCTCTTTTAATAACCTCGTCTCATTGAATTTATTTTCACTTTAATGCTGCAGGATGAATTTTGTTCAACGGAAGCTGTTATGCAATGAATGCACGGACGATGGAGGAAACAGAAGAATTCTTGTATAAAAAAATTATAACATGTTCCGTGAAAAGTGGGTCCCGAATAGAAATTTATTAAGGGTGAAATCGGGCCCAAATCAGGCTTACCTGTTCGCTTGATCTGGCCCATATCGGGTGTTAAAAATAGGCCCGGATCTAGCATGTCACGCGATTTTACATCCAGGCCTGATGGAATGCCGGATTCGGGCCGGATCAGGCGAATAGGCAAGCTCGATCTAGATTGGATGCCACCCTGATAAAGTGCCGGATAAATAAGCGTTTCGGCCCGGGTACGAAGTTTTTGTCTGTGAACTTACAAGATTCTAGCAAATTCCAAAAATCCGAATGAAATGAAAATTGCGATAAAATGAAAATTCTGTTAAGATGAAAATTCTGATAAGATGAAAATTCTGATAAGATGAAAATTCTGATAAGATGAAAATTCTGATAAGATGAAAATTCTGATAAGATGAAAATTCTGATAAGATGAAAATTCTGATAAGATGAAAATTCTGATAAGATGAAAATTCTGATAAGATGAAAATTCTGATAAGATGAAAATTCTGATAAGATGAAAATTCTGATAAGATGAAAATTCTGATAAGATGAAAATTCTGATAAGATGAAAATTCTGATAAGATGAAAATTCTGATAAGATGAAAATTCTGATAAGATGAAAATTCTGATAAGATGAAAATTCTGATAAGATGAAAATTCTGATAAGATGAAAATTCTGATAAGATGAAAATTCTGATAAGATGAAAATTCTGATAAGATGAAAATACTGATAAGATGAAAATACTGATAAGATGAAAATTCTGATAAGATGAAAATTCTGATAAGATGAAAATTCTGATAAGATGAAAATTCTGATAAGATGAAAATTCTGATAAGATGAAAATTCTGATAAGATGAAAATTCTGATAAGATGAAAATTCTAATAAAATGAAATAGAAAACATCATTATATCTCTTAATCTGGGTCGGATCTCCCCGACAACTGGCTAGCCTCGCCTGGTTCGCCTTATTAATTCCTAAGGTGGCCCGGATGCGCGTAATGAAGAAGCGGCCTGATTAGACATGCGATATCCTTAACATATTCACGGGTAATGTCATTCATAAATTAGGCTATCTGGATCCGAAAAATCGATCGGGTTGTTTGATCCAAACCGGATCTTGGTGGTATCCGACTGGCCTGATCCGGTGAGCCTTAGTATTACCTGATCTATACCCAGTGTGTATAATCCGACCGAGACGTTATCGTTGCGTGCCTTACGATAACTCATTGTTGCCTTGATCCTAGTTACGTCAAACAGTCCTGCTTAGACGATCCTTAGTGATATGTGAAATGCCCCGGATCCGGCTGATATTCGGCTAGCTGGATCAGTCATGCTTTCACAATGTCATAACTAGCCCTGATGAAATATCAGGCAGCCCGACTAAATTTTGACTCGGGTGTAATAGCGCTATTGCAACGGTATTAACGGAGAGTTAATGACGCGTCAGTGTTTCGTAGAAAGGTTTGTGTATTGATTAAAACTTCATGGTATATTCTCGTATGGGAAAGACGGTTCTGGAAAGCGGTAGAATATTTTGTTTCTGCTTCTGTGTGTACAATATGAATATACGTTAACCCGCGTTCACGAACGAAAAAATAATTCTTAGGCCCAATTCATTGATTGTCATAAAAAAAATGTGTTGACTATTCGAACGAATCGCCAGCAGCTCAGTTCACGCCGCGGTTGGTTGCGGCAACAAATTATTGTTTCTTTAAGTCACTGTACCGATCGCATAAACGTTCCACGATCAAATATCTCGAATGGAAAAGGCAGGCGTGTAAAAAAAACCTACGATGGGCACTTTGCTGAAGCGTCAGGTAACATGAATCGATTTTTTTCCCGACACAGTGTGCTGGCATTGCGATCGAAAAAGCTTACAAGCAACTCACGGTATACGAGCCAGCGAGATTTAACAGACGGAATCTTTTATTCATTGGACTAGCTGACTGTGAGTGGCTCGAATACTGCGAGGGCTGAGTTTATACATCATCTAGTTAAGGTTCTAACAGTCCTGCAGTCTAGGAATTGTTCCGCTGAATTTTCACCCGCCGCTTTCCGACTTCACCCTATTTAGAAAAAAAAAAAAACCAATGCACATTAATGTTATAATGCGCAATCGATTTGTCGATACTTATAAGTATACGCATCAAATAACCATCCGAAACTCTAACTGACCGATCTGTCTTCTGTTAAATAATTATCAAATCACACGTGTCCATCAATTTCGATCAACGATACGGGAATATCCAGGGTATAATAATAATGTACGCCCGTTAACGGAATATACCTGAGCATGTATCCCAGAGTTGTCGGTCAGTTATAGTTAGTAAAGATATACCCGAGAAAATGCTTGAACACGAATCTGCTGTTTTCTCAGCTAGTCGGTCTTTGCTGTTTCAGCCGGAGGTTTTGATTTTTCGAGTGACCATTCGGGACCTCGGATCCAACAATCATATATCGCGGCCCCAGGCAGATAAATTTTGTAACGCTTTAACAGGGGCGCTTGATTGAAATGGAAACTGCATCGCAAGTAACTATAAACGATTTGAGTAACTCGAACAATCTTCTACCAGCAGTCATTTCGAGGTGTCCAGTACATCGGGCATCTGTAATGTAACCGACCAAACAAAAATAGGATTTCGGCGAGTAACCCATTCGAAGGAAAATTATGCAATTCAATTGATTGCTAGCGTGACCCTTGAATCGATATGCAGAACGATAGGGAATGTGTTGACTATCCCCGCGGGTGGAATCAGCACGTTTCCACGCTTTGCGCCGCGGAATCGATAAAAGTCCGGCATCGGGTTCCATTGAAATTATCCCAACCGAATGGACGCTGGAACGATCTGAATATACGCGAATTCGGTGTAATACAGTGTAACAGACGCGGAGGGTAACGTTTCGGCGATCGGGAGGGCTGGCGAGCGACTATCGCTCTGTAGAAACGTGCTGCGCAACCCCCAACAGGTCGACGGACGCGTTTAATAAGTTTATTTTTTTTTACGTTTGGCTAATTCTATGGGATAGCGCAGGTGTGGGCTTCCATTAAATTCATCTTCGGCTCTTGGAGACCCGGCCGAGGGTGGCGGCGGGTTATTTCGCTAGGAATTAGTACACCTAACACCAACATCGGCGAGAGGGAATTGAGAGAACAAGATATAAGCAACCTTTTCGGCTGGCGCAATTAACCGCGATCGATGCTGTTTTCTAAGCAATTCAAGAGGGAACGGAGAACAAATCGAGTGCACCGCCAAGGTCCGCGACCTGATACACCGAAGCCACTCCTCTATTCCTCACCCCGTGTACCGTCGATCTGACAACCGTGTCTTGACTCCTCGCTAACGGACCGTGTCAACTGCCTTGCCGATCTACCTAATTGCTTGAGAATATAGTATATATAGACATACGTACATACATACATCGTGACACACCTCTCCATTGTGAGCTTCTTTTCAATCCCTTTTTTCTACGTCGCTCTTCATTTCTTTCGTAATCGACTATAAATGTCAATGAGTGTATTACGTACTGCCAGTTCAAAAATCTTGTTTCTTGACCGAAACCGAGGTCACACCGGAGATGCGTAACATCTGGATTAAACATAAGATTAGATAAGATTGAGATTCAAAGCGGAGGTAATATATTTCAGATATGACATCACTGTCGGTCGAAGAATTAATGTTTAAAACCAAAATTGATATTACAGGAGTAAAGAAACACAGAGAAGTGGGTAAAAAAACATACCAAGAGCCTGACCATGTTTAGTCTTTTAGGACCTCGTTGGGTCCTGATGCGATTCTCTGAAGTTTCTACCGAGGTGATCGACAAGGCTTCGATATCCATGAAATTTTCGAACAGACACGTATTCTAGATTTTTATTCTCGTCACGAATTGCCCTCAAGGACCGTACAGGAAATTGCCACGAGTGTCTTTAATAAACGTGCGTTCTTTGCCTTGAGGATGAAGTCGGACGAAGGAATATAAACGTAGAGAACAAGGAGCGCAAGAGCGAGTGGGATATGGAACTGTAAGAATAACGAAGCCGCGGAGGCCCCCGAGGCCTGCCGCCATCGGCATAAATATTCAAAGATAAACATGGGAAGGTTCGACAGGGCGGCAGGTTTAAGAAGTTGTGAGCATTCACTACCACCAGCTCCGGGAATTCCCGTGCTATGTTAATGTTCGTCGGTCTTCGTAATTCTACACGTCTACCATCGTGCAGGCTCTACCGCGCCGACAGCATCAGTGAGTGACTTCGAGGACGAAAGGAGACGAAAGGATGAGGCTGTCGGTAACGCCGGTGGGTGGGCGGCTTTCGTAAGGTTGGGCCGGTGCTGGTTCGATAGTATAAAGCGAAAGAAAGAGGTGGAGAGACAGAGACTCTGCAAGGGGCTGTTAAGATTGACGGGTGTATGAGCTTAAGACATCGACGGGGACGCAGTCACGCGATGATTCCCGTCTCCGTAGTGCTTTGAGCCACCTTGCAGGGCGTTGATGCCGCGAGGTCGAAGCCGTCGCTCACCTTCGCCGTCGATGTTTAAGGGCCACAGCCATTTTCACATTTGCATATCGAGGCCGACCTGCAGTACTTTTGCTCCCGCGCAACGCTCCTTTCTTTATACGTGCCTCCGGGACAATGAGTTAAACCCACTGAGGAAGGAGATAGTACGAGTCTCGGGCGCTGATTACAACGCGGGAATTTTCCAGCTTTCCGTCTCGGACGAATATTGTGAGGAGAAGCCGGAAAGCAACAAGAGAACGCAGTTCGCCATTCCACTTGAATCTCCACGAAGATTGGTCTCCTAAGCAGACGTTGGAGGTTACTTTCTCGAAGTCACCGACATTGCGTTCTCTTGCGATCCATGGCGAGATACGCGATGTTGGCGGTCGGGTAACTCGACGCGGAGGAATAAAATAGGACGTCGAATATGAAAACCAAACCGCGGTCTCGAATTGTAGAGTTAATGAGGTCCAGAATGAGTTATTCAGACTACGTGGAATGAACGACAGTTTGCGATGTTGGTGATACAATCAACACAATTGTTTGGATCCTCATCATCGTCAAATGTTGCAGCGAAAGCGGCTTCTATAATGCATGTGCATGGTCGATTTTCCAGCATTGATTTGTTGATTCTGTTCGAGCAATGTGTTGGCGGCGAAATCTTTACTTTTTTTTTGTTTCTTAATTCGGCAACAGTAACATTTTGGTTTAAATATTTTACGGGGTTTTGAGTACGAAAGAGCATTCACACATTGTAAATGAATCCAAGTATTGGATTGCGGATTGGTGCAGTGTATTAATGGAAACGATGTTGCGATGTGAACATCAAGTAACGCAGGAGGCAATCGGCGCTGAGGGGCGATATATCACTCGGACAAAGGTTTATCGTGTTCTTTGTAATACATAAATCGGAACGTTTACGGTCTATGCACCTATTATTCCATAAGGACTTCCTCATATTGTGGGGGCTACCAGCGATGTTCTGAAATAGATCGTAAAAGTCTCAGCATTGCGTCCCGTCGTGCATATGTATTGGATGGAGTGCTTGAGCGGGCCGAACGGACGAGAGAAAATCCATAGTTCGGTACTGCTGCTGGCTGACGACAGTTTGAGATTGCTGCAGCAATTGGCCGCGCTGAACGAGGTCTACTTGAACTGCCAATTTGCATTTGGAATAAAGACTCTTACGGGTCTTGATGAGGGTTTTGAATCTTCATTGTCCAGAGAACGTCTTACGGATTCCCTATTACTTCATTTATAGTATTACATTTTCATTCACGTATCTAAAACAATAGGCACGTTAAGTCGGAAGCTATCTGTGAGAAATTCGTAGATGATCGGAAACGAACGAAAATTACAATTCTTTCGTGCGATTACCAGTTTCCTTTTGATTTCAGGGCAAAGAATATTGGACTTTCGTATGGCGCAAGAAAATACTTTGGAAATGTGTGTGGGAGAACATTTTTCTAGGAAACGATATGCAAAGTGATTACGCGTAAGAGGAATCATTGAATCGAGAATACCTTGGATCGTTATCACGAATTTCCCCGGAGAATGGAACTACGAAAAAAAAAAAAAAAATGAATTGTTCGAAACAAGGGATACTCTCAACGTGCTTATATTTTCCTGGTAGTACAACTTTGGTACGGTGCCCATGGGCTTTTCGGAGTTACGTAGTTATACCGCGCTAAGCGCACCCTAGCAATAACGCTCTTCGATCTCCATTGGGACCTCTACGCGAATATATTTAAGTATTAAATTTGGGTGTATACCCGAGAATTCTTCAATGGATATTGCATATCTTCGCTTCCTCGCAAGATCCTAATAATAACGCTGGTAACCGTGAATAGATGATTACCCACGAAATATACGACCCTGTAATGACTTCACACAGAAACCGGCGTTTCGTTTTAGCTGGTGGTCCACAAAGCGAAGCGTATAATTATTTATACTCGCGAGTAAAATTAGTACTTCTAGAATTCGAAGAGAATTTCGAGCCTTTCCTCGTGTTTGCCTGGAACGGCAACGAGTGTTTCCCAGGTGCACGTAGACTCGCGTCGAATCATGTTTTCGCAGAATTTGGAAGCTGCGATTAAATTCTGAGTGGAATATTGTCGGAACAGTAGGCTCAACCTTAATGCGCGAGTATGATATTCTCGTCAGTCAAAGTACCAGTGGTGGAGTCACGTTCGTGTCTAACGAAGATACTCGGGTCGTTTTGCTTCTCTCCCACTTTTGGATTCGGCTCTCCCTCCATTTTGCCCTCTTTCGCTCTCCGGATCGCCCTGAGAATATCTTCAACGTAGGTATAATCCACGTATTAATGCGATATATGAAATTTCGGGGCACGTGAAAAGCTTAGAGACGAGGGCACGCTGACTCCGCACTCGAAGCTCGCTCGCTCCTCGTCTGGTTTCTATTGCATACGTCTATTTCTACGTACCGTACGCTTTCGAGGGCCTTCAGCCAATTCACATTTTAAGCACATATTCCCAGGAGGGTGGTCCGTCGTCCCGTCCGTACGTTTGAATCTTCGGCAGTAGTAACAATTATTATCGATCGATGTTAAACGTATGTATGGTAAAGAGGGATCGCATTCCTAAACGAGAGTCCTGACAATTCAGCGGCGCCTGGAAAACGGATTGAAAATACTAAAGAGCCTTAAAAGGGGAGCCATAACGGGACTGGTGTTGGGGTTTCTCTCCGGAATAATGCTTCCCAACTGGAAAAAATACATCAAGAATTTCAACCCAAGTGGCAATCATCACAAGACAGTAAAATAAAATTGTGCGCGTACGAGGATATTCTACTATGCGAAACAGCGGTCATATGACCTCTAGAGTTTTTCAAGGTCCATCGCAATATTCGTATTCATTTGCCGAAGAATGAGACTCGAACCTTTATCTGTCAATATTTAACATTTTTGTTTCCAAATGCGGAACGAATTTGAATAATCTGATAGTATCTCCAGTGGCTTCCCGGGATTACGTTTCTCCCCACGACCTTCGATCAATAAGTGCGGTTGAAAACCACTGTTTTTTTTAACACTCCGATGTTGGTACCCGCCTATTCTGTTCGGCGCAGGAGCCCAAAGAGTTGACCGTCGGTTGTCATAACGTCCCGAGATGAGGGAACGAGGGGATTGCGTCTCCCAGCCAGTTGTAGTATGCTAGTCGGGCACGTCGAAGTGAGTCGTATACGGGGTGTCGTTATGGTTATAACGACCACGAAACCCTCGAGAATTGTCTGGACCTTCGAACCCTTGTTATCTCGACCACCATTTCGGGAGGTCCTTCTTTCTTCTTTTCATACGCTCGTGTGCGTGTTTGCCTGTGTTCCAACGTAAGCCCGTGCAAAGAAGGAAGAAGCAGAGAGAAACTAAAAGAGGAAGAAAGAAAAAAAGAAGCTGCAATAATCGAAGGGTCCAAGAAGTTCTCGGCGATGCTCCGTGTGTCTGAAAGTCTTGGTACGGGGTGGCCCTACCACGGTACTGACTACAAGCGAGATAAGTTATCCTTGTGGGAGGAGGGTTTTATCGGGTGGTCGCGCGGTGGCGGTTTAACGAAGGTCGAGCTATCGTCGACACTCGGGCGACGAGCTCGTCGACGATGCCCGGTCGGCCACTCTAAATCGCTCGGATGCTTGGTGGCTCCAAACCCCATCGCGTTTGTACATCGGTAGCGTCTTCTGCTGTGCCCTCTTTTTCCAGGATCCCACCGTCCGTCAATTGCCACTTATGGTGGGTATTGGGGGACTCGTCGGTCGAACGACGAGGAGTCATTCGCCGGCAGGCTGATAGCGCAGATCTACCCGAGATAACAACAGTGCCCGCAAATAGGGTGTCATGAAGCTGGTAGTTCAACGACAGACCAGTGACGAACGAACTTAAATACCATAGCTATACCAAACCATCCCCATCGGGTATGGTTTTTTCATTTCGTCGATAAGGGGATAATACTTGCGGAGGGTGGTGTAGCACAGAGGCACCTTTCGCAGAATCTATACACGGAGGATGACGACTGCATTCCTGATGTTTATGAATAGCAAGAATCTGGTGTCGTTAAGACGATGTATAGGCGATTGCGTAGTTCGGAAGATTTCAGAAAGGTATTTGAGACCTTTTGCGATCAGTAAATGCAGAGTGGAAAAAAGCGGCGAATGAGATTCCGAAAACATGGAATATTTTTTCCAGCCAGTGGATAAAAAAGGACTGCTACCTCTCGCCTTGCTATGTGCGATAACGGTTCGCCGTGTATCCTGATTAAAGAGTCCCCGAACCATCGAGCGAGCAGGCGTGGGATAGCGGTTAGCTGAATAGGCAGTGGATAACGATCGCTCGGCGTTCCGTACCGTGATCAATCGACTGACGGGCCTATAAACGTTATTCTCTCTTTCGGGGCATGAAGAAGCCATTTGGTGTCGATATTGTACGTAGTACCGAGGATACTCGGCCTTCGGGAGCTACCGTCCCCTTTCTTTATGACTCACGGTTCGACCCATAGTTATCGTCTGTCTTCATTATTATGGCGTAGCCCGAACTGACATGTTTACTCGAGGAATGAGTGGTAAGGTCGTGGTGGCGATGAGCATGTTGAATTACCCTTTTAGGAAGAGGGGAACAGTAATAATAAGGCTGGTTTCAAGTTTGTGGAGCTGTCTTATTTCACTGAACAATTATTCAATAGCTTCTATCATCCAGTCAATCTTGCAGTCAATAGTCGTTGAAGTTTAATCGCTCTCCGAAATACGGCAATCTTGAGATCGTTCCCCAGGGTTTTTATTATTGAGAATATATTTACTTGTGTATAAGGTCGTATAACGTTACCTCATTGTCTTTAGACACTAGTACCTTCGCGCATCTTTCGGTGCGGGCTTCTCGCTACACTCTTCCACATTAATCATGCAAATGAAGCCTTTGACGTGATAAATATTGCGTCCTTACTAGCCAGGTACGCCGTTGAAGCTGAGCGCTGAGCAGGCTTCTCGCATTCCTTCCCACAACCCGCACGATTGATTACCGTTAGATAAATCCCGGTTTCCAGACATTAAACAGAGCCGGTTGCCAGATGGCGGAAGGAGACGAGCTCGCGCGCCCGTGCGCCTCCGGGCTCCGCGGACTTTACCAGCGGGTAATAAAACGACATTTTAGCGGCGGAAAAGACGACGGGACGTTTTTCAAACTCTTCTCTTCAAGTCCCCTCACCCCCTTGGCCATACCGGGGCGCGGATCTTCTGTCGCCTACTCCGAGACTCCTCGTTCCTCGTCGACGTTGTCACCACGATGGAATCGCTGGAAAAGTTGGCTTGTCGGGCCCGGATAACGAAAGCGGGACTACCCCTGGTTGTTTTCTGGGATCCACTTCTCCCCAACCTCTTTTTCCCTCACCAACCCTCAAATCCCACAGCACTTGGCTTTGCATCCCTGATATCTCCAGTACGGTGCGTCAGTGTCTTCCCGTAAATAAGATCAATACCACCTATGTAGAGTGTGAATGGTAAAGTGCTTTTCCACTCCTCGCTGCTCCACCGCGCAGTCAGATAACAGGGAAAACCGTTTAAAATTGCCTGAATCGTGGGGGAACCTTCTTCGTATTTTCAAACAAGACAATTTTTTTCTGCTTTTGCTATTTTTCTCCTTCCGGTTGAAGGGAGAGAATACGAGAAACGTATAATATAACCTCCCCCGAGGGCAGTTAAAATCACGAGGTCGGGAGAAGTTTGCTCGCAAGTTTCGTCGTGATCAATGAGCGGTGCGGGATTGTGTGACCGTCAGACGGGAACCCGGAGAGGGAGGTGAATCGAGCTGAGAAGAATTTCTCAAGCAATTCTAATTTCATCAGCGATCCAGATGGCGGAGGTCCTGTTGCAAGACTCGCCCCGCTCCAACACTGGCGAAAATCACGCTCGCCTAGATATCAATAACGGTCTTTATTCACACAGTTTACACAGTTATTCTCTTATAATTTTCCCATTTCCATTTCATTGCGGTACAGAGAAAAAAGGAGATCGTCGCGGCAGGGCTCTGCGTTAAGAAGCTCGAGTGGTAGATGGGGAAGAGGAGTATGAAAAGAGGGCAGGACGAGCTAGGGCATGGCGTGGCCGAGACTCCCTCGCTCGTACTCTCTGTCATTAATATTCAACGGTTCAGTTATGAAAGTAAAGTGAAAAAGTAATGCTCCCATTCCTCTGTTGCCACCAGTACGGAGAGAACCCGGTACGAAGGCGGTAGTCCCTCTGACTATACAACGTCGGACGTACCATATTTAAGCCAATTATACTATTTAGCATTGTTCTTGGATAATAGCATAAGTTAACTCAATGATTGTATTAGCCTTCCGCGACGAGAAGGGGAGCGAGGGGGAAGCCGGGCCGGGAGGACACCTCGAGTCGGCAACGATTTCTCCATAGCGAAATCCCCGGAATCCTCTTCGGGAGAATGATGAAAAATATTTTTGAGTGAATCCTCGTCCACTTCCATCTGGAGATTAAGTAGCTCAGAAGTCCGTCACGAGCTCGAGTTTCTGGGAGAAGGGGTTGAAGGAAAATAAAATAAGAAAGGCAGACAAAGGGAACGACGTGAAGAGACGAAATGTCAGAAAACGACAACGATAACACGAAAATGTGGAAAATTAACATCTGCGATGCGAGAATATACGGTATAATGAAATTCGATCCTTCCGATATTTCGTAGATGGTGCAAGCGAGCAGAGTGTGCACACCCGACCACTGGATATCTTGTTATCGAATACAACTCGACATTATGGAAGCGACATTATTTTAAAGTTGTCAATAAAGCCTCTCGTGCTTTTTATCGCTCGTAAAAATAACGTGGTGCGTTACGGGTGTACAACAACCACGTTGGAGAGGCGCTCCAGCGTAATCAACTTTATGCGCTCGATCGATTAAATATTACACGTGAACCACTGCAGCTAGCAAACTCTTCAGACGTAACAAGGCTCTGAGGGTTTTTTCTCGTGTATGGACGTTGAAGAGAACGTTATGACTCATAAACGACATCGGCTTGAACTTTCCGAGTTTCATTCTGTTCGCTGTCTGTCATCGCGCCGCGGACTGCGTATGCATTAAACATTAAGAGGGTGCTAAGTTTCCACATTAGAACAACGAGTGCTAAGTTTGTTCGATGTATCGTGTAAACTTTTATGCATCAATCTATCAAACTAGATTACGATATGTACTGCAATATTGCAATATGGCTAGTAATTATTTTCTGGATCGAGAATATATAATCAATTGAAGGGACGATTAATGGCATTGGCTTAAAAGAAATACGAACCGTTCGAGCACTGCTGTCTCGTTCAGCGAGACACCGAAATTTACTGGGACGCAACGTTCGACCGATTTGGGTCACAAGTTAACATGTTCATCAAAATCTCATAAAATCAACAGCCGTACCTTGGTGTGCTGTCTTTTTCATAACACATAAGACAATTTGTTACGAACAGCCGTATCTTTATCGTCCCATCAAGAAGGCATGATCAATTGCAGTGAAAAGTCCCCGCTGCCTGAACTTTCAAGAAGGCACGTATCGGTGAAATCTCTTAAAACGGATATTAGAACTTGCTGACTAGTGTGAAGCTTTTAAATGTCCTCAAAAAATTATAAAATTCCGAATATCGTTAATCTTTATCATTACCTTTACACACCAAAACATTTGCCTAACGAAAACATAAACGGTGGATAGAAAATGTAACAGTGGTACGAGGGGGCGGCTCCGGTATACATGCAGTGGTAACGACAGGCTTCGGTCAGCCCGAGTTAGAGTAAGCTGCGCCAGCAGTAACGACCCATGCCGATCACGCTGGCAGACAGCTGATCTATCGGGGTCCCAGCTACATCAGCTGTACAAGCCGCACACGGGTGAGTTCCGCGGTGGTTGTGTAACTATGACGAGGTAAGTGGTCGCATCCGACAGTGGATATGTCCGGTAGTGGTCGGACAACTACACTCTCCACCGACCGCATCCCGTGCGCTCCGCCTAGCCAGTCGTGTCCATTACTCGTCGTCGGCTCGTGGTAATTCCCAGAGATAAACTTACCGCGATGATAGCCTATCCACCAGCAGGTGAATTGTGAGACATTCAACGTACCTTTCGGTCGCTCCAGCCCGTTATGTTGGCCCGGTGGTACACTGCGCGTTTTGAAATCCGAAGTAAATTATTTACGAACCGAACGAATGGCTTCGTATATGTACATCCGAACCTAAATTCATAAAAATGGAGTCTGCAATGAAATAATGGTTAATGACACATCAGGCATCGCTAACAGCTTCGTAGCATGGTAATCATGGTATAAATTATCAAGTATCTCGTTGACACTCTACTCCCATGACGAACGTACTAGTATTTATCTATGCGTCGCTCTCAAACGCTCAAGGTGTAATCGCTTCTGAGTCGTACTCCAAGAATGTAGTGTTGATTGATTCAGTCATTTGAAGCGTCGGTAAACGTACCCAGGTGAGATTTAACTATCAGTATGCATACAGGATCGTACAGGAGGCAATGAGGGCTCCTACACGGGTCGATGAGGGCAGAACTCAATTTTTCAGTGATTTTTGGATCCTCCATTCTGTCTCAGCAATACATCCGAATTTTCAAATCTATCTTGCCCTATGTACCACTAGGCGTACCATCTAAAAATAATTAGAAAATTGCATTTTGGCTCATTATACCGTTCTGCTTCGCTGTGCCGTTTTGCCTCGCTCTTCCTTGCAACTATCGTTACTTGGAATTCACTTCTGGTTGTTTAGGATTGAGAGTAATTCTATACTAAAACTATGTGACTTCAGGTGTGAACATGTAATTTTTCGAACGGCGGTAACGTCATCGTAGAAATACTTCACATCCGGTTTGAAACTTCATTTTTTCCACCGAAAGTAACTCATTTGCGATACGTTGTTACTTCTGTTGAAAAGATCAAGATCTTCGAACTTTGAATGTAAAGTTTTTTCCGACACAACGTTATTTTGCTTGCTCGAATCCACAAGGTGGGATGGTATCTTTCTTGCAACCGGAGCCTTGGCGGTGGGTAAAGGAAGCATGGTTTTTAACCAGCCGGTAATGAATTAAAGGTACCATGTTATTTTTAGAACGTAATTTTATTATTAATTTCCGGATTCAGCTATTCAGCATTGGTTTTTCAGCTACGTAGCACTAAGGTGTTCAGATTAGTCACTCAGCAGTGAAAAGGGTTCTTGGCCGCTTAAAGTGAGGAGACCGCGGGTTTGCCAGTTGGCCACTCCATATGTGTAATCAATATTATATATTTTATTGGTTTTGAAAGTTAAAATTTTGAGCGCGAGAAAAGCACGCCTCGACGTACAACAGGTGATAATTTCCCTTACATCCCCAGCGGATTAAAAATTAAATCCAGCAAGTGAAGAATCATTGCGCTTCTGTTATCCTACCGACGAGGAAGAAAAAACCTTTAGTCTTGTCCAGCAATTTTATTGCTACTATTGCGTATGACGATGGCGTAATATTGCGACGAGTGAAACATTCGAAAGTACCCCGTCGAGGGCTCAACGACGAGCGAAACCGATAAAGCCCGTCGGTGAAACGAGATTAGCTAGCTCGTAAAGCTGTGGAAACAATAACTGCGACAGGATTCGCCGAGTTTTTGCGCGCAACGGCGCGTCGTCGTCGAGACACGGAGACGAGATCGTCGTCGTGACTCCAGCAATGTTCTCCGTTTCCTATGTCTGGGATCTCGGCAACGCTCGTACGGAGTGTTCGGTTATTCGGGTTGAGAAATTTCCGCAACTTTTTAGACCCGGTGTGTCATCACCGACAGTCGGAACGTATACATGAAATTTTAAGCTTCCAAATTACACCGGAATATCAAAGAGTTCCGAACACCACAATTAATTCATTTCTTTACAGCTGCATCGGACTATTCTTTGTCATTTAATTCCCCCGAATAGGATCCAATCCACGATACGGTAATTACAGCGGAGGCCGGACATGTTTATAGTACAAAAAAGAAATTGCGCAGGGATGGAGACAACGAAGCCGATCCTCCCCAATAAACGTGCAATCGCGTAATCAATCGATTGAATACCGATGCGTTAATAACCGATAAGTATTCATTTCCAACGGGCGAAGGGTTAAGCACAATGGATGGTAGTTAGGCTGACAACGAAGGTCAGTTGAGACAAAAAAAAACGACAGCATCATATTGGAACACCTTGTTGAACCTAGGTTCTCATCAAGTTCATGTACACAGGCAACACGAGTAGGATTCGATGGGAAGTTATTATTATCCACGAGTCGCTCGCGACGCGAAGATAATCGAGCTCTTCGTAAGCCGGGCGATAATCGCGTTATATTGATAAGGCTGGTAGACGATGCGACGGGCTTGAGCCACGCGTATCGCGTAGCAATTCTTCAGATATACCGTCGTAAGCGCTTGCGCGGACACACACACCCTCACACACACACTCGCATCCGGGTTATCGAGTCTACTTGCCGTCGCACCGTGATCCAATCATCCCAAGACCCTGTCATGAAATTGCCTTCGAGCTCTATTCTATCCGCGTGGTATGGCCAATTGCCCTTGCTGACCTCCTGCTGCCAGTCTTCGAGCTCAGCAGCGGCCGCGAAGGCGAAACTTTGCTGCATTTCCTATTAAGTCCTGCCTGTTCGGACAAACCCTTCATCTTTTTCTTGACTCTGCCTTCTTCTTCGTATCCCCTTGAGCCATACGTCCTCCTGTTTTTGGACGTTTTTCTTTTCTATCTTCATTTGTTCGGTTCCACATTCCGGAATTCGTTAGTAACAAATAGATGTACCACTAATTGTTCGCGATGATGCTTTCATATTCATGATACGTAATTGAGTTAATTCTGTAGTACTTATTTGTCGTGAATCAGTGGATTTCAAGTGATATTGATCACTTTCCATATGCGTTCAGCAAAGAGCAATATTCTACAATGCCGTCAAAGGTTGCGTTGTTAGCTCGGTTGTGGTCTCTCTCCCTTGAGACTCAAGGAATACCGCGTCAACGCTGCGACTCCCAACTGCGAGAAGTGGATCATATTCTAATCCCACAGCTCCTCTATTGCCACCGAAAGTCTCGACGTCGTCGTCTTCGTCGTCGTCGCGTCGTCGTCTACCTCATTAGCTTTTCTCCCCATTCCTTTTGCACCAAAATTCCATTTCGCCGATAAGCGGCGCAGCCCCTTCCCCACCTGAGATACCACAGCCGCCGATCCGCGAGACTGTTCTCTTGCTTTTAGTGAACACACAGCAAATTGCTATTTACAGCTTGCGAATGCACAGCAATGATTCTCTCTGTATATGATTAGCGTTCGCTTCGTTAAACTGGGATCATTCTCTATTCTCGTGACCTCCTGAGGAGCTTGCGGCGACGTTTCGTTAACGTCCGAAGTAAAATATATTTCACTGAAAATTTTACGCCAACTCTCGACATCTGTTTTTTTTCTTTTTTATTTTTCCACATTCGCAAGAATCACAATTGCGGAAGCAAAGTAACACTGTGCTCGTTTGCGTAGCGCAATAAATTTCCCGCTTTGCCGGTGCGTCCAAGAGAGCCATGCAAAACCCTCTCCGTGTTATAACGCATGTACGCGAAAGAGAGCGAACCAGGGACAGCATAACTGTGCACTCATGTGGTGGGATAAGTGGTGGCTCCACGCCCGCGTACCTTGTTTGCTAATCCGAGCGGCGCGGCAGCTCGGAGAATATACGGCATCCTCCTTTTCCTTCTCTTTTATCCTGTATACAATGTTCCAGTTCGCCAGGGACCGAGGGATCATCTGTTGCGAAAACGGAGACGACGGGGTAGGTATAGTTGTTGCGCGGAAGAGCGATCGCTAATGGAGTTAGTCCGTTGACCCCACCATCGTTCACTCGCGAGAGAGCTAGATCCGGTGAAGAAGGCCCCAGCCGCACCGGGCAATCGATCACCGGTAGTCAAACGGAATTTTCCTCGATGGTACGAGAACGTCGCTGAAAGACAGTGGGAGACACAGAGCCTCCGCGCCAATCGGACGAGTCGGGATTTCACCCCGCGTTATTCCAAGATTGAATAATAAATGCGACGTTGATTTGTTTTAGTATATTGGCAAATATTGTTTTTCACTACGATTAACTTATACGCAGACGAGATACAATAATGAAACGCCAAATTTGAACTACGGGGCACTCCGTTTTACCATGAGAGCACTGCGGGAAGCTGAGAAGAGGGTTAATGGCGACACAAAGAGAAAAGAAATACTAAGAGAAAAAGCGAAACTCTTTGGAAAGCGATTAAGAGGTCCTCCCGGGAGGTTTTTTACATTCATTTGGGCCTTCCGCCAGTCCGGTTGAACCATCACTCTCCGAATTCTTCTTGCCGTACCTAGTAACGTACCAATCTTCGGATTCATTCTATTTTCAGACCGTTCACGACAGACGAGAGGTGAACACCGACCGATTCCGAAATGTGAGGAGCTTTTTTCAGTCATCTGAATCTGCTTTTTTCAATCATCTGAATCCACCAGGTTCAACTTTCTTTACCAGACATATTCATACTTTGATTTATAAAGGTGACAGGTACATTGCGCTCTGAGTTGTGTGACAGGCCTGCCTCGGAGAAAATTGGGTTGCACGTTCTGCCACGGCTGACGAGGTGTGACGGTAACACATAATTCCGCAGCCCGCAAGAGGCACACCGACATGCTCTATTCTCATCAATGGCTGGACAAACTGCCCGATTAATGTCTCTTAAACTGGCGATCGGAAAATTGAAAAAAAACACACACACACACACACACACACAAAATTATAGACATTTGTGGACAATAGCAGGTGTCAAACCGTACATCGATTCGACCAGCTGATGCTTTGACTAACTCCGTGACAATCCGTTGTTGCGTGAAAGTGAGCTTTGCGTGTGTGTCCGCATGTACATGCGCCGGAGAGATACACATCAGGATGTGAAGGGGGCCGTGATGGAGAAGGCGACAGCTTAAGCAAAGCCTTCAGCGATAAGTCGATATCGTACAAACGGCACGTTTCACTCTCCCGGCGTTGCCCGATTCCACGGAGATAAGCCTTCGAGCGTTCAGACAGGATCTTGGTACGTATGCAAACACACGTAGAATATTTATGCGTTCTCCGTATTTACGATAGCGACATGACTAGGCGCGGTGCAGGAAAGAGATGCAGAGAAGCAAGAGGCACGGCCGGTAGTTTCTGAGATAGCTAAGTGGGAGTCGTACCTAGCTACGCCCGCTATAGCGGGAGTTGTACCTCGTACGCGAAACTATGCGCCGCATGGCGAGATTTTGTCATCGCGCGTGGGCCAGACTCCTGCTCGCAGAGGTAGGCAGATGGAACTGAACTTGTTTATTATGGATATAATACACATGCATATACACATATAATACATGCAAATTAGTAGTAGATCGTCGCTCGGATGATTCCCGCCAATTCGAATTTACGAATTGAAAACATACATTTTTGAAGATTTGCACAAATTTGTCACTTCTGATTTGATAAACATGACGATGAAAATATCTGCATCTCCAAAAATTCACTGTAGCATCTTATAGCGCCTAAATTATCGGTTCAAAACGAAAAAGTGTAACTGACTTTTTGGCTCGTTTTCTGGTTCTTTACGAACGCATTTTATCGGATTTTTTTTCAATTTCTGAGCTAGTTTTTACGAATTTAATATGTTGACACGTTACCACAGGTTAAATAATAAACGAAGAGAAGAAATCTTTAGAACTTTCATTTTCTAGTTTCAATTTTACACAAACGCATTTTATCCAAAATATATTATAATTTGTTAAAATTTCGGCTGGTTATCATGAATTCAATATTTATTAAATTTATGGAAACCAGCCCAAAAATGTTTGAAAAATGTTTGGATAAAATGCGTTTGTGTAGAATTGAAAGTAGAAAATAAAAGTCCTAAAGATTTTTTCTCTTTGTTTATTATTTAACCCTTGGTAACATGTCAACCTATTAAATTCGTAAAAACTAGGTAAATTTGTGCAGATGCAGATACTTTTATGGTCATTTAAAAATCTCACTTTTCGACCGGATATTACGGATTTTTGGTATAAAGTCACTTTCAGTAGAAAATCTGAGAATTTCAAGCCGTATGCGACGCATTTCCAGTGTGTCATCACCGGCAATGGAATGATGATTTTTCCAAATCATTAGTGATATCGAACCGAAATATTTTAATTGGTACTGCATCCTGGAATGTATTTTAAGATACAAGCACAGCGATACAATTTGTAGTGGAGTGAATATGTTAAGCTCGACTCTATATCGAAAGCGAGTCGATGCCGACGTAAGCGCCGGGCAACTACAACATCCTTGACAAGTGATTCGGCCCCGCAGTCATGCCACGGTTGAGTCTCACGTGTACCCTTCAAAAAAGCGGATGCACAGCGATCGCACGAGTACCCGGTATATTGGTACATCTATGGCGCACGGTCCGCGATGCGGAAGAGCTGGAGGCAGCACAGCATCGTAAATTGTACTTTGTGTAACGATCGGGCATAGTAATGAGGACAAATGAAGTGGCTGAATTATACGTGAATGTCCCTATGGGAGAGAGAGCGCGAATCGGACGGACGGGGAATGGAGACTCGAAGAGGAGCCAGAGGCAAAGGGACGGGAGAGAGGCTCATGAGTTATTCATAGAGTCTATCATAGCCACTCCATCCAGATTGCGAGATTAATCGAGCTCAAACAGCCCTTTGGTTGTCGGCAATCGTGAACCTCTCTTGGTCTTTCTCGTTATTTCCGAGATTCCTCTTTTCCTGTCGGCTAATTCCGCCGGTTCTCGAGTTAAAAATTGTCGGTCGACTTTCGTACCTACTTACGTGAACAGGGTTTTTTTTAGTAAAAGCGTAGATTCCATCATACAAATTCACTCATAATGGCCGAGAACCCCACACTGTATCGGAACTAAGAGTGGCCTTTCAGGAGAAACTTCCCAGCACCTTTCTTTCGAACAATGAGTACTTGGAGAACAAGGAAAGAGGATACGATGAGGCAGAGGATTTCTTTCTATCCTCTTGTAAGCGATGAGGTGGCACGGAGAGCCTGAGTGATAATCGACGCAAGCGAAGCAACTGCTACGCATCATCCCCGTTACACAGGCTGATGCGGCTTTCAGGGTGAACCAATCGGCATCTCTTTCTGGAGGGGGTGAATGATGCTCAGTTAGCAGCGATTCTTATCATGTATCCGAGGTTGTCCGCGGCTCTGGGCCCACTTTTGGCTCGACGGGACCGCGACGAAAATAAATATTGTCCAACTGATATTCTCCGGATGGCAGTAAACGTCACTCTCTCTATCTCCGTGGAAATAAGGTTGACCAAAAATAACAGTGATAGTAAATGGCGGTAAAAGGGGAGAAAAAGAGGACCCTGCATCCGCCTCGCGAACTCGTCGACCGGGTGAGCAATGATTTGTCCTCGGCCATTACTGCCAGGTGAGTTAAATCGAGTAAAAGCACATCGAGCGGACCAAGTCCACCCCCGCAACCCCTAAAACCGTTAGGTGCTCTTCTCGCACAAGGAAGAAAGACCCAACGAGTGGACTGGCTGTAAAAGAGTTTTTCAGCACGCACGTACGCTACGGTCCACACGTGTACGTCAATACGCTGGAAGCGAGTGCTGCCGGGAGGACACGATCAGTAAAATAATAATGGTGGCAAGTCGAAGGAACAATCCGGGCCGGCGGGAGTGGGTAGGGCGGGGAGGAAGTCACGAAGAGTACCTTTACGCTGTACATACTGACCAGCAGTGAACTGTAGTGCTCGACAAGACAGGACCACTGGCGAGTGTCTGGTACTTGTACAAGTCCTACTGTTTTCAGAGCTACCCTGAGAATAGATGGAGACATTGGGCCGGGGGGGGGGGGGGGGGGGGGGGCTGGTAAGAGAGGCAATGGGACCCCGGAAGAACCTTGGGAAAAGGACAGGATGAATAAGGATCGACCTCTCTGGGCCGTTCTAACCTCTCTGGGCCATTCTCTCCGAGACAGTGCAGTGTATGCTATATCGGGGATAGTTTATCGGAGGTACGGAGAACGGGCGCGCGCCAGAGTGTATCAGAGCTTCTCTGGTTGCGGGTCTTAAATTAGGGTGTCGATTAAACCACTCGTTTAGTTTCCGTATAACCCTCCCCCTGGTTCTCTTTCATTCCGACTCCCCACGAGACTATCCCGAAAGCCGAACAGCCAAATGAATCGTGGCAAGAGGATCGTGGTTGTCTCGGCGACGAGAGTCGTTAGTCTCTGGACCAGCGAGAAGGGTCTTGGGACCAACGTTTCACCGGTAAAAACTGAAGGACGCATAACGGTGTAGTCTAAGAGAGTAATAAGAAGAAAGTACGGGAATGCATGCTCTTGTTACAGCGTCATCGAAGTCCATTGTGATTTTAAATGTCCCGATCAAAGTAAAATGTACCAAGAAGTTTTTCTGGCAGGCGCCGAATAAATGTCCGATACGTTTTGTAACCGTAGAATCCCCTGTACTGGCAAGGTCAACGAATCTGTTGCGCGATTCCTTTTCTTACTACGGTTTTTTTCATTTTTTTTATTCCGCTTTTTTCATGGTTTTTTAGTTGGCGTTTCTTTTTGCCTGTCCTCTCGTCCTCATCCTACAGCGCCACACACTATCTAGCTCGGCGTTAGTACGGGCGAACGACCGCGATGGAAACGTTAAACCCGCTGCTAGCTCTTGCAAGCCGGGGCCAGCACAGGCGGGACTGGATGGTGGCCAACGATTTCGAGTGTCTGCGCGCCCGGGCAACCACCGCTATATAACGCAATCGTGGTTTAAGGCGCTTACCACCCTCTTCTCTATCTCGCCCCGATCCAACGACGTCGGAACTCTCCTCCCGCCGAGTTGTTCGGTGTGAGAACTATGAAGGAAGCGGCTCTTAGTGTCGGCCCGTAGAGGACGCGCCAGAGCGCTGGATACTCAAGCGCCCGGAGATGGTAGAAGCGAAGGAGGGAGAGGCTTCGAATTCAGAGGTATAACGACCCGGATCAGGCGCGACAAACCTCAATGACTTCGGCGCGTCTCGACCGAGCCATAAATTGTGTTTCTATAATGTCATTACCGTCTCAAGGCGAAACACCCCGCGGGATAGAAAAGCCCGTTTCGACGAAAGCGTTGAATTCAGACGGTCTCGATCAACTTAGTCGAAGGTAAACTGGCGCTGAGTTTGAATCACCTCAAGAATAAGAATTACAAAAACTTTTAATCACATTTATCGTTGACTCCCGATTGGAGTCGAGCAGACGATTAGATTACTAAAAAATATTCATCGGAACGAGTACCTTTTATAATCACTCGCTTTTGTGCTGCAGTTGGGATTTTGTTTAATTCCTTAATTGATGTCGGACTAATTTGTGCCGACGAAAGTGAGAACGTAAATATACGAATTTATCTCCATATCCTGTACGGCTATTTATTCGAGTAACATGAGAATTTGGCGGAACCTGGCAGAGTTTCAAAATTGTGTAGCCCCGAGAGGAAGTAAAACATGGTGGAGCCCAGTTGGTCGAGGAAACGCTGAGCGGCGGATAGAACAATGAGTCTACAGTATTCGGCATAGGAATTCCAAAGATGAGGAAAGACTCGCGGGCAACCGAGCTTAATTTAGCGGTGGTTAGGCCGGCAGGTGGGGGCTTAAGGGGTACCGAGCAATGTGAGTATTCCGGCTACATCCTGCCGTTTTCTATCGCTTAAGCTTTCTACGTCCAGCAGCGCTTAACGGTCTGGTATTTTAAGTAAATCCTTGGACTCCGGCGCTGGTTTTGCCACTCACGCATTATTTATCCCCACAGTGCACGCGTATTTACGAGATCCACGTGGAAAATAGAAAAAAATAGAAGACCAACACGCTAGTGAGTAAAAACAGTAACTTAAGTCATTCGGTGTCGCTTGCGTCTCGATGGTTGGACGATGCGGCGTGTAACTTGTAACAAATTTCAGTTTTCTCAACGATGCTGTGAAAAAAGTGTGTATTGAACGTACTAGACTGGAATTTTCTAGGCAAAAATTAGTACACTAAATTGAATGTACAATTATGCTGAAGAATCAAAATACTTTTGATGGCAATATAAGTGAATTGTTTAAGTACTCTTACAACAAAATTATAGTAATACATTAAAAATGAAGAATTTATATTGTAGTTAAAATTCATTTTTCACCACAATTGTTCATGTATTTCCATGGTACTAGAATTAATATTCCAGTTTACGCGTTAAAAACTCCCAGTGCGGTACATTAAATTTTGTACCGATTTTTTACAATAAAAGTTAACGATAATTAATACACACTGTTCACAAAAAATTTTCCAAAAAAGGAATACCTTTTGTCGGGAGCGTATTGTTAGAATTAGAGGTTCGATTTAGCGGCTACGTGGAGTTCATGGTCCTCATCCCTCGAAGCTTATCTCCCGGCTTCGCCGGTTCGTTCGTTCGGTTTTCTCACGAATCGAACGACTAGGCCGCCATCAACAAATACCGATAGTCCTGGAGGCCCGCTGGTGCCCTGCGGCACTTCTCTTTCGATACTTCATTCTCTCTCTTTCTCTCACGGTGCTCGACCGACTTTGCCCGATCTTCGGAAACCGTTGCCGCGGTCCCGCGGTATATATCGTTCACGGACGAAAGGGGCTACGAGGTTACGTGTACAGAGCGAAGAGATAAAACCAATCACACGGCACTGTACACACAGAAATTTATTGCAGTAGATTATCTGGCCTCGGTCCAAACACAAACACATTTCTTCGGTACCGAGCCCGAGTCCAGATCTCACTTCCTCTCTCCCTCTTTCTCTCTATGTCGCTGCGAATAGGGGGGGGATACCGAGGGTGTATCGTAGTACATCGAGGGCATGTTCAGGGAGGTAAAGGGGATGCTGTCTCGCCGCGCGGGCAAAGAGGGACGGCGAGGAAGAAGACATAAATATAAAAAAGGAGACGACAAGAGAAACGCCGATGGAACGAGCACGGCTGATGGGTAACGCGGAGATAAGGATAGATACAATTTCGCGGAGTGACACGCCGGATTCATCAGGATTGAGTAAGCAGATGAATGAACAGACAGATACACATAAAAGATGTGAAATTCATTTTTTGCCTTTGCGGAATTCGGTACAGTTTCCCTTCTTGCAATTTAATGTACTTCCGAATACATCTCTCCGTTAGTGTGTGTCATTCCGTTCCTTGCTCCGTCGTAATGTCGAGATTTGGCTGCGTTTGAATCTCGCAAGAGTAGAGGATTTCCACGAGACGTGGAATTGCTTTTTATTGTCGGATAGACCATTTGAACAACAGCCAACGTTGCAAGCCGAACCGGCCCCGTCAGGATCTCGCGTTCTGCCCAGTCCCGGTCGATGCTCCTGCTTTCCTCCCCGCCTCTGGGTATCTTTCGTCCCGTTTGTTCGTTCTTTTCGGCTCTACTTACCAGGCGTTCGTCCTTGCATCCACCCCAAAATCGGGCAAAGAGCTACAACTAGGGAATGTCGTTGTGCCGTAATAGATTTATACGTCGAGCGACGGGGAAAATAAAGAAAGGGCGGCGATTCTACAGGAGAGGAAGAAGACGCCGACGGAGAGGATACGGCGAGGGCAAGACGTTTGTCGACACAGTTCCCCAAGGGAAGCTAAGAGGAACGAGTATACATCCGGATGAGACGACAAAGTACACGGGGCAAAGAATTTCGGACGTCGACGGCACAATCGTAGACGCCAAAGAGAATCTCCCTCCCCACCGGCTCGTCGTATCTCGGTGCTCTCGTTTCTACTTCCTCCACGAGCGAATACGTCAGAAACTTTAGTGAATTCGTGGGGAAACACTAAAGGAAACAACGCTCGACGAGGTCGCCACCACGATCTTCGGTGCGGCTTTTTCAAAACGTTATTTCCCCACTCTCGACTTATATACTTCGTACTCCACACACTGGCAACTCATAATCTGCGGAGCTTTTGCGAATGTCTATAATGTCAGAGATCCGACAGAAAAGTATGCACGAACTACCTCCGCCACATGCAGGGTCTGTACGGAGACCATATAATGGAGGAATGCATGACTGTAAAGATAAATGGAAAGGGTTCTCTAGGCACAAGATTGAGCGATATCAAGTTTGTTAGTGAGGAGTATCAATTTGCTCTCAGATGCACAGGTCGCTGGAGGCACGTCATTGAGAAGAGTCGCGCGGGCACGCGAGCAGGAACCCATCCCAATTAATTAAATTTATCGGTACGATTTGTCCGCGTTATTCCGGATAATAATTGGTGAAGATGCGCTGTACATCAGCGTAGCTACATTCCACCGCCAAGGGTTATCCGGGCGCATTTATCTGACAAAGGGTCTCGTTAATTCATAGAGCACATGCGATAACAGCTATCCATTTTCCCTACGACATGTTACCGCGCAACAAGCGGAGATTGAGTCATTGGGAAGTGAGGGAGCGGAGTGAGCAAAGAGGCGTGAGGTACGTAGAGACAATTTCGACCCTGTATTCCATAATGAATACAGCCAGCCAGAAGCTCCGCTTGAGCCGTGACTTCCGGGACGAGGGCACCGGTGCATAGTTACGTGTCACTCGTCAACTCTGGAACTTTGAACACCAGTCATCCTCCCACTGTATGTACCAACGTCGCCAGCTAGCGAGGCATTGATATACTGTGTTTCGCGCCTCACTTTGCTCGCTACTGATGGGGACAAAGAGACTGGTACCAACTGAGAATGGTCCCAAGCCCTCTGCCGTAGTCTTCGTCGTGGGTGGCTTTAATGAACGCACTTTCAAACAAAACATTACGAGACTGAATGTATTGTGGAAAAACACAAGAAAACCGGCCAAGATATTTTGAGAATGTTACGATTTCTTTTTTAATTATTTTTGAGGTGTTTCACTTAATTTTCTTTCGGCTGTACACGATTTTGAAGGATTCACTCAACGCTAATAGAAATTCCATGGAGGTATCCGTTAGTCTTGTTTCAAACGCGTTCTGCAAAACTCCTGTTTCAATTCAATGGAACACCGTAGGTGCGTTAGCAGTAGCACTGCTGGAGTATCGACCAACTCATTAGCAGGTACACTGACATATCCATTGAAATCCCGCAAGTCAATGTCCAACGGAAGTACGCGTAAAGTTGAACGTAATTGACAAAGAACAAATAGGATCCCAACTCCGATCCCTCGATGTTTCGACCAGTCAACGGGTAACAGGAACCTTCGGTTGTCATGGCGGCCAGCGCGAACAATAAAACATACGAGTACTCAAAGGGCATGTCCCGTCCGTTCGGTATACACTGCTGAGAACGTGATTCAACCGGGAAATCGTGCAGCGCAGCGCAAGACAAGCAAACACAGTTCGTAAATCTTCATTTTGCCCCTACTGGTATCTTCTACTTTTATCTTATACCCGCATGATGCTCGGAGGACGTAGATCTTTGTGCAGTGCTCATGAGAGTACAGATGCTCAACAATTAATTCAAAGTTAGAATGAATTGTTGCGCTTAATGAAGAAGACGTCTCAGCTCTTTTCATCCTCATTGAGCATACTGCGCGAGTTTTCTTTTCGTCCTGGCGCTAATTTAAGCATCTAAAAAACAACACGAGGGAAGTTTTACAGATAACGTGCATATGTGAAAATTGGCATATGCGAAGCTAAATACCATTCGGACAGGGGATTCTTGCGATCGTCTCGGCGATCCGGTTGGTGGTGAGGGAGATACGAAAGGAGGAGCGAGGTGCACCGCGTGTAGCTAATATTTTACACTTTGCAATAGGTAATAGCCAAAAAAAGCTGCTAGATTCAGCAATACTATTGTCCCTTCACGATACTTGATCGGGTCTCGCTCGTTCCCTCGTTCGCTCTTGGCGGGACTCACTTTCTCTCGTTCGTCGACTTTCCACCGATCATGTCTATTAACCCGACGATTCGTTCATGGGGGCGGGGAGGGGGGGTAGCAAGTCCCATCGAAAAGGTGGGGCAGTGAGCGTGTACCCTTCAACCTAATTAGTGATGACGAACATTTTCAACATTCATTAATCGGTTATGTTGTGGGGGGTGTGAAGACGTCCACGAGTGATAAGGGCAAAGTGGAGGGACATTTTCAGAAATTTCCCCAACACCGGGCGATAAAGTATCTTATTAATTGAACGGATCAGATTGAGGGGAGTCAACAATTTTCACTACGTGAACAACAATAGGACTCTTACAGTGTCCAACAATAACAATAATAACATTCGTCACGGCTCAGAACGTTATAGCGGAACATCTATGAAAATCGAGAGTAATCCTAATAATTTACATGAACAAAGTAGTAACAAAAAAGTCTGAAATGATACATGACGGAAGATGCACAATTTACAGGAATAGCTGTATACTGGTTTGGAACAACGTTCAAACAAAATTTGTAAATTTGCTTTTCGCTTTTCTACGTTCTTCCTCCATGCGCTACATATCTATGTGAAAATTAATTAGCGAGCCAATTTAACTTTAACGATCGTTTGATTTAACGTGCCCAGCCATCGCTGCGACCACCCTTGCCTCGGCACAGCTCCCGCACTGCTTTTGCATGCATCTGTAGTTGCAGGGAGAGTTGTGTTCATTGATAATAATTCCACCGGATGTCCGGAGTGAACTCGCCTCGGGGGATGCGCACACGCCAACCAAATCTTCTCTCACCTCTCGCCTCCTCAACCTACCACTCTCCAACCTTCCGACTCTCCCAGGCTTGTTCTCCTGCAAAACTTTTCCAAGTTAATTTCCTCATCGCCTGTTGATTTCACGGTCGTATACTGCCACGCTGTGGTACCCGGCGGCTTATCGTTCAAAATTATCCGAAAGATTACGCCTTCTCACACGATCTGACACCGTTTATTGTTCTTTCAACGGAAAATATCGAGGCGCGAAATCGCTGTCCAGCCCAAGTGGTCGATCGATGATGGACAATCGAACGCGCCATTTCGGATACACATCATTCATTGATTCCCTCGAAAAATAGACGAAGACACATAGTTATGGCACACACTTTGCTACACCATCTTACCTGCGCCTCTCCTTACTCAATCGAGGAATCGGATTTACCTGCGTCTCTCAATTAATTTCAATCTCGCACTGGCTGCGTTCGAAACGATTTCATATAATTTTGTTTTTTAATTCTGTAACGTACGTTCCTTTGGGAACCTTTTTTTTTCAAATAAAAAATTACCTCATGCAGAACATATTATTGATCAGTTACTTCAGGCCTGAAAATCAATTTTTTTTAACCGGAAGTGACGTATTTTTTGTATGATTCGTTCCCGGTGAAACGTTACGTCTAATAGAAAAGGGAGATTTCCGAACCGAACGTAACGTATTTTTGGTATGACGTCACTTCCGATACGAAATTGAGATTTTCAAACTGCTGCACATTAAACATTTTCCTGTTTAACGTTACTCTCAGCTCGAATCTGAGATTTGAAAACCAGAACTAACCGTGGAGTCAAATGTTTTTTCCATAGAACTGTTCGCTTCAAATGCTGTCAGTGTCAGAGACATGTGAATTACGGAACGCAGGGATAAGGGTAATGGGGTCATGTGTACGTTTTAAAAGTATTCAAAGTTTATCTTGAATACAGCTAGTGAGCAAATGCGTATGTAACAAACCGTAGCTGCAATTTGCCTCGGAGTTTTGATACCACAATGTTTCGAAGACGAGCTTTCATCGCGATGACATGTACGATCAAACTTGTCTCTATTTGGGCAGGTCTTAAATAAATTGGCAATATCGCGGACAGCCGGGCGGCAGTGAAGCATTTTTCGCGGATTCCGTTGTCTCGCTCCGTTGTGCCACTTGGTCTGCCTAGCCTCGCTGCAAGAGAAACAAGAAGAGGGAGAAAGAGAAAGCGCGAGGAAAAGAGGCGAGTGTTTCGTGCCAACGCACACGTTACCGCGAGTTACGCGAGTTAAGTGTTCCGTGTGGCGGGCACAAGCCCATGGCCAACGGGACTTGGAGTCATCCGTCAGGATTTAGTACGACAGGCAACGAGATTGGCTACAAGAGGGCTTCGTTACTCTGTACTGCCGCGGCGCATCCACCCTTTCTTGCTTCCTCTTCCTCTGACCTGCCGACTTTACCCACGATATGTGTGTAGATTCATTTCGCAACTGCTTTCGCCGTCTTCGAAGCTTGTGGGGAGCCGGCCCATAACCGCCGCTCGCATACCGAGGAATCCTCAGAGCTTTTCGAGCTTCTTCTAATTTTCCCAACGTCTTCCATTTTCTATTCATCGCGTCTTATTCGTTCGATAGCAGCTCGAGGCAGCAGAAGAGCCGGATGCCCTGTCGATCCGAAGGGTCTTTTGATTACCATGTCACACTCCAGACACCGCAAAGGGATTGCGCAGAGTGTTAATCATGGCGAAAAGACGTAGCCCATGCATTGCACGGGTAAATTTTCATTAACACCGTCTACCTCATTGTTTCCATCGGGAGGCGGTATGAGGAGAATCGAAGGAACGACAATTCGTCTCGTT
This sequence comes from Listrodromus nycthemerus, assembly GCA_963978505.1. Lineage (NCBI taxonomy): Eukaryota > Metazoa > Arthropoda > Insecta > Hymenoptera > Ichneumonidae > Listrodromus > Listrodromus nycthemerus. The sequence goes on along the minus strand of OZ021679.1, from coordinate 17,319,084 downwards.
AGTTCGCTCCGCAGTGGATGACAACTAGCTGGCTTGCGGATCGAAGAGAACAACGAAACACGCTGCGACTCACGTTGCCGCGCAATGTTTGCATTACGCAGTACGTTTCAGCTCTAGTCGTACTCGTCGTTGTTCGACTCATTGACTTGAGCACTTATCTGGCTTCCCCGCGTAACAACTCTCACGTTTATATGCTAGCGGACTTCGGCAGTGTCGTCGAATACTAAAAACAGTCTGAATCCCAGCTAGTCATGCAATCCTTCCTCCGAGCAACCCCGCGAGGGAGTCTCCACCTCGCTGCTCCTCCAGCCGCTGGAGTACTCGGCACACTTCTAACTCGCGTAGCCCTCGCGAGGTGCCGTTACCACAGGGTCGCTCTCTCCGGCGCTCCACTCGTATTATCGAGTTATCGTCGTCGAGTCCGGTGCACCGATTCACAAGAGAGTTTTCCCTGTCGATGCGGATATCGTGAACTGGCTCACGGTCTTGGAACGTTCATGATTCCGTAGCGGAGTTTGTTAGAAGCGGTATGCGGGACAGCTTAGGGCCACATTGGTTACTCGTTTACGTTGGCAATCTCGATGCGGGGATGTTGATATATAATTCGGCAAGGTTTTGCGGGCATGTATATTCCACATGTGCTTCAGTCTTTTATCCGTGACCTTTGACTGTAACCGTGCCGTACCGCGTCTATTCAAGGAGTGGTTTGCGTGTCACGAAAACGATCCGAAATAAATAATTGACGATCTACATACCTTCAACGGTGACTGTCGCAGCGACGAACAAAGCGGTGGAAGCGGCTAGAAGATTCGTTATTGCCATAATTCTCGAATATCTCCAGAGGGTCAGTTCTTTCTTAGTCACCTCGATGTCCCAAAAAAGGCCGATTTTGACTAGAACTGAAAAATCCGCCCCTCGAACTGAACACGTTTTAGCTTTACTTGATACAATTTTTTTCACGCACGACGTTATCTCGTTGCTGATTGTGACGATACATAGAGAGCACTTTGTCTTCCACAGGTGTGAAATCCACGCGAGCCACCGGAGTTCAGATGCTGACTGGCACCGTAGTACCGTTTTCCGCAGGAGCAACACGAGACACGCATGCGTCCCGGTCCCCCACGTGCCTCCATCGTCGTCGCAATCTCTCGCTCGCTTTACTCGCCGACCTATATCTAGCCACCTACCCTCGACCATGCCACCACAGGAGCCAACCCCCTTTTCACGGGATCGCCTCGACTCTCCTCCGTCTCGCCTGCTCGCTCGCTCGACGAGCCATCCACCTTCCGCCGAGTCTTTCTCTACATCTTTTGCTGCTCATTCTCAACCCTTTCAATCCTGTCTTTTCCGTTTAAGAGAGTCGAGGTGAAATCGCGGATACCCACGTTGAGAGCCACAAGCAGGGTTGCTTCGTTGTATGGTCAAAGCGAGGAAGTTCCGAGACTTTCTACCGAAAATTCTTGTTGAATTCGTGAACGTAGGAATAAGAGAGCCGGCATATTGAGCGCGGCTGAGATTAATCTAAGAGTTCCAGGCCGCCAGGAAGAGTAAAAGCGGTAATTAGCCAAGGCAATTACGTAATTATCTAAGTTGTATTTAATTTACTTAAAGTCAAAATTGGTAGTGTCAGGCTATATTTCGGAGAGTCGTTTCTCTGGTATTGGCTACGAATTGTGGAGGGGTTTTCCAGCGGCATCGACCGCTTGAGGGAATACTTGCCGGGCTAATTCCTCCGGTTCAAATTGTAGGAAGATATTACAGGAATTATTGATGTTATCTTTGCCCAGCGAAATTTGAGCAATCCCTCCGCGAAGTATTGACGTGTCAGTAGGTGTTGAGGGGACGTATCGAGAGTATTGTTTTTGCCTCAATTGGAAGAGATGGAAACAGCGAAAGTGGGGGATACAAAGTACGACTGAAAGTGCGCCGACTGAAGAAAGAAAAGAGAATCCATGGAAAGTAGAACGAAGCGTTTCATCGGCTCTGAATAACACTGGCGGTATCGTAGCGGTGAAAGCAACTTGGTGGAATGCATCCCATCAGCAGAATCTGAGGCTTCCACGTAAGCCGATGGGCTGCCTCCGAAAGTACGCAAAGACACTATCCGCAGATATTAATCAGGATGTTTATTCTCGGGATTGAATGGAGGCATCAATTTTAATATCCCTTTAACGACTCGTATCTCATACCGTCATGAGCGTTTTCCCGACTGCCACACCTTTTCCCTTGCAACCATGAACGTGTCGTACTTTAAGATGCAACTGGTTGCTCTCGGTCGTCAGGCACCCATTCGCCGCCCTCTTTTCGTCTCACCGAGGTGGAATATTTTTCGATCGGAATTAAATTCTGTTCTCTATCAACAGTCCTAACGAAGACACGATAATCCCCATTCCAATTTGTCTCTGTACCATCTTCTCATTGAGTCTTCCCATTTACACCTCATCTCCATCGATCGTGAAATCTTTCATCATCGAATGCCCACCCTTTGACCTGTCCGCCGACCCGGAACATTTTCGCGGCACTCAACCTGCCACCCACTGTAATAAGGATACTAATTCTCGAGTCATAAGCCTTGCGTTCTCGTTCCTCGTAATTATATCGGTCGTAGAAACTTTTCAAGCTCCCGTTATGAGTGGTTCAGGCGTTATTGCGCCACAAGCACTTCCGCGAATCCTTAATAGCCAAATACGGGTCGGACGTTATTTCGGACGCCGGTTGGGCTGCGCCGACACGAGGCCAACGATATTTCTGATCCTGATATATCCTCGACGCTGTAAGTTAGTGCCATGTGAAATTTTATCCTTTTTTTGTACGATCACGTATGTTACCTTTGATCTATTTCCTTATGATTAAACGAATGTTCGAAGCTCTGCAAGCCGACGATAGATGGTTTCCTTTGCCATTGCCATTACCATTCATTGCTGTCTGCATTTATTTAGCAGACATGACATATCGTCGCTTTTTCGTACGCAGCAAAGGAATAAAAATATATTCAGTTCGCCGTCAAGTCTCTTAGGAGTCTCAAGTATTATGAGAAGCTTACACAAATTTTGCCGCATCGCCGGCAGTGTACACGAGGCATCAAGTGTGAGAGGGAAGGGCAACGTTTCACAGTCTCACTGAAATTTCCTCCTCTCTGTGCAAGCTCCACGAACCCACATACTCGCGTTCCTTCGTCGCTCGTTTCCATGTCGCCGAAAATGCTGAAAGGTCCTTCACCAATGATTACGCACATAGTCTCGAAACATTTTGGGCACGAGAGCTTCGCACAGTCTCAAAGCAGTAACCGCCGCAGCGTACAGATTACCGAGCGGCCAGGCGCACCTCGCACTACAACCCCACTACCCTCACGAATTTGTACCCTCGTATTCGTCTCATTACTCGTCTGACTACATACCCACAATTCTAGTTAGTCCCGCTGTCGGGCTGCCTTGTAGGAGCACGCGCGATGTGACTTTCTAGAAGATTCCTGTCTCTCAGTCGTTTCAAAACTTCCTCCCAACACTCTGATCAACAATTTTAACCTTATCGTGATAGAATGATGAGCGGATGTTTCTTGAGGTTTCGGCCTTTCTTAAAATTTAAAAGCAACAATACTGAGGATCTAGATGTACGGAAATCTAATTACGATGTTCTTGCATACAGTTGTTATATTTTTTTTGCTGCAACTAGGAACGATTCCTAATCAGCAATGAAAAACAGTCTTAAAGGTTAATTGTGCAATTTTGAACGATATCGTGAGACAGTCTTTCACTAATAAGACGAGTAATTCGATATCACAGTATATCAAATCTGGCCGATCGGTTGAAAGCTACGTTAATAACGAGGGAAAGCCGAGAACGCTATGACGCGGCGTGTCTGGAGACTGAGGGTAAGACGAGAAGAGAAGCACTCACTGCATAACGAAACTTACGCAGTGATCCTATGCCATATCGATCTCCTTGTGGAGTTTCCGCATACCCGTGAGCAACGACGGGTCGACGTCCACAATGAGTAAAGTCACTGCTCACGATTTCGTACTAGCAATCATACGACAGATATATAACGTTCTATAGTATTTGCAAGTGTATTGGCTTTGCCAATTACAGATTTTGTCTCTCGACGAACATTGGATACCTGTCAGTGTATCGAAAGTTCCTGCTCGAGTAATGCGCTTCCGACATCTGCAGTGAAAAAAATAATATTCATTCAGTCCATGAATTCTCGTTTGGTCATTTTTTAAATTTTTTATACTTTTTTGTTTTTATAACGCTAATGGAGACGACGAATGAAAGATGACGTGGAAACAATCGAAATGCATAGTGTGAATATCGATGGCGGAATGGGAACTAAATAGATAACCGTGGTGGCTCGTTCGTTCCATTCGCAATATATGTTTGAGCGATGGGTAGGCAATTCCAATGCGAATATCGGAATTTTAAGCGTGTTTCCCACCTGGAAACTGGCAATGTAACTGGCAATAGTTGGCGAAACAAACGTATTATGAATTATTTAAATTTTATATCTTAAAATAGCTGCGCTAACGAAATTTCCATATGTCGGGATTCTGCCAGTGGCATCTCATATCAACGCTGAAAGAATCACTGAAAATTTACCATTATGTGATTTTCAATTATGCTGCAGTGAAAAACTCTACCAGTTCAGGCCGATCGCCGAGAAAATCAATCACTCCTACGAATCATTGAAAATTCATGTTAAGTATTTCTTTCCCTTTCCGCCGATCGGAGAGTTGGAGACGCGTCGATAATTAAAAATCGATCGTTATTTATTCCCGCGTGTTTTATCGATCTTTCGCCGAACTCGCAACGAGAATTTAATTTTTTTTTAATCTTCGCATCAACTTCGGCGGCGTGGTATATTATATATAGAAATTTTTGTGTATGTGTGTATCAAAATTGCGGGAAAAAATTGGACCAAAAATGGTAAATAAAAATAACGTGAGAGATAAAAAACGGTGACGTGTTATACTACAAAAGACGGGTCTATGAATTGGAGGGGCGATACACACAGAGGGCGAGAGGATAGACAGAGACGAGCGAAGGCGTCATGGAATGGAAGTTTGTGCGCGGCTGGCCGTGACGTGTGTCGCACCTGCAGCAGAGGCCGAGCTCGAAAAATATTTCGCATCGATTCGCAAATTCCTATGAGGCGAGTGATGGGGTAACCGGGATGGCGGTTCACACAGAGTGCGATGCGTCGAGAGTCAATGGATGTCGGTGAAAAAAATTCTACTCGCATCGATGAGCTCTCTTTCGCCCTGAACAAATATGAAAAAATCACTAATATATTATAAAAAATAGAAATAAAAAATCGAAGGTTTGTAAATTATTATTTTCCCAGCCCGTTGGTATACGAGTAGAAGCCGTGGCTTCACTGCAGCAATCGACGCGCTTTACCACCCCCTACACCTCCCAACCTGCGCACGGGTACCAAGAGATGCAAAATCGTTTGCAAATTCTATTCGCTTTTTACCTCGTTTGTCACTTTCTATCACTTGTTATATATTGGATACACACGAAACCCCTTCACGAATGAATAAATGAAAGGGACCCAGTAAAGAGGGGATAAATTGCGATGCAAAAAGCGTTCATCGACAGATACATAATCGATATCATTTCAGGGAGAGGGTACACGTATAAACAGAAAAGAACTCCTGGCTAGGTTACCATCACTAATTGCAGGCCTTGATGCTTTTATATACCAATTGTGGCGGTAGCCGCATGATGATTTTCTCTTGCGAAGAGTAGAAAATTTAATCTCTCATCGACACAAAAGTGTGTTCTCGTTTTATAAGATAAATAAAATAATTGCAATTCCTATATCGCCATCTCTTAAAAGATGAAAATTGAAAATCTGATGTCGCTTTCTCATTAAAATTGAATCATTTCGTCATAAAAATTGTCGTATCGTTCTCTCATTGTGTCCCTTTATTTGCGAACCTTCTCAGGTTCGCAATATCAGGAATCATTTTTTGTATTTATGGCTTCCTCGTAGTTCAATTTCCAACTATTATAAGAAAACAATGGGAACATTTTTTATGTGGACTTTTTTCAGCGTTAACTTGTTGTTGGACTCTTAAGCGAAATGGCTGATTGATTCAGGTTGAGTGCGAAAAAATAGTCCATCTTTACGCTTTACGTTGTCAGACATGCGCTTGCTGCGAAAAAATACACGGAAATATGCGATTCGAAATTTTTTATTAATTACTAATTTTTTCTCCGGAATTATAATTCCATGTATTTTGTCATGCTGATAACAAAGCTGACACGTTTTTATTCGTAGATGAATATCGAAACGGAAAGAATGCGTCACAAATTAAAAAAGGTGGGAACTGATATTTTAAAATCGCTTCCTCATCAAAGTTGAAAGTTAAAATTTTTGTAACGCTTTCTTATAATGTTCCTTTATTTGCCAAGCTTCTCTTATGAGAAAGCATCCACTATATTTCTGGCTTTCCCATAGAGGAATTTTGGAAATTAAACGGACATTATGAGGAAATGCCATAAAAATTTTCACTGAATTCATTCTTTCACTGCAATTACGAATTTCATACTTATTGTAATCGTAAATAAATATTTTATGTGTCTCAAGTAAGGTACTCATTTTTCATGAAATTTTTAAAATTAAAAATGATAAAAAATTTTAACTATCCAATCCGATACTCTTGAAATTTGAATTCGATCTTCAAGTGATCATAATCCATCTGTATACGCATTTTTCGTTTCGAGGAAATAAAAAATGGCGTACAAAAAAAAATGTGAACATTTTTGAATGAAAATCTGACCAAATATTAACTGTCCACACATGATCTGTACAACATTCCAGCCTGATGGGTAGAAGTATTTCTGAGATATATTGATTTGAATTTATCGCGTCTCATCCTCGTGTTCGCGCACGCACACGCACATGCACACATTTTTTTCTAAATATAATTTATCGATGTTTTGAAACACTTTGAAAAGGTTTTCATTAAAATCTGGAATTTCAGTCGCCATTAAAAAGCTTCCTCTACGAAGATGCAGCATCATTAAGGAATAATTTTCCTGTGTGCATGGTTAATTTATCGCTATATTCGTAGTGTCCAATTCAGAACCCGATGGCACAATCGAATGAAATGTCAATAAACGTTTTACCGCGGAGTGGTTCATCAGCAACAATATTCTCGGGAACGTGAGTTCGTTGCCCGATACCCAAAAAGTTTGAGGGACAATCTTAAATCATTTTCAATCCCGCGGAATATGTGCAAGCTAGACTCTCTCCGGTGGATATGAGAAAGCAAAGAGCAGATCTCGCCAGTATTTCAGTGAAGTATCTCTAAGAAGGCAAGTGAAATGTAGAGGGGCCCGCGGAGGCGTGACTCGAACCCGTATGAGCTGCGCCAGATGTTACAATATTAACTGCTACCAACGGGAGAGAACAGACTTTCGAGGCAGGAAGCTGGGAAACCGATGGAGAGGCAGAGGCCGGCAGTGATCTCGTCCCGTTACTCGCCGAATCCTGTGTACCGAGCAATATAGCTTAATAATAGCAATTTTACCTCATGTACTCTCCCGATGGCGATACTCTTCGTCATTTCTTTCCTAAAGCTTTTCATTTGCGCGTTTACGGCAATAACTCTCGTATTCCTGGATCATTCGTAACCGCTGCCGGGTGAATACCTTTAGCTGAGGAGAGCAGGTTCACCAACTGCTAAGCGCATTAACGCACCAAGGATTTCTATCAACTGTCTTTCCGACAATTTCCATCAGTGGTGTAACAAATCGAGTCGAAACTTTAAGAGACGACCCACGTACTACGGTCGATTGATGTCACTTGGCGGTACCTATAGATACATGAATAATGAGCTCAAACGTTGATCTCAAGACGTGGTCGGGCCCAATTACGACGAGGATCTGTACGTTTTTAATACTTGCGTCCCGCATTGCGCGAGCTATTGATCATATTTAGATGCAAATAATTGATGGCTCGCAAAAGTCCTAAGATGAACGAAGATGACGATTTCAGAAGGATTGGAAAAAAATGGATATTCAGTATTTGAATGCATTACCCGCTCGACTTCAATGGCTGTCAAACGAGTCGCAGATAGCTGCATTGCCGATGGAACGTTGAGTCTTCCTCAGGTTGGAGAGAGGGGCGAGTGGGCAGTAAACGATGTGACGGGCAAAGGGAGTGTATCACGCGGAGTCACGATGGTATAAGCCTGTCCAACCACCCAGCCGGAAGTAGGTTAATTGACCGTAGAAGGAAGCCCACCGGTATTCCCGACGGGTCCTTGGATAACGCGTTCGCGCATTAATTCGTAATTGGTGGCGAGAAAGATAGAGAGGGTAGACGTAGTGTGAAAGCCAGTAGAGGAAGATGACATACCTGCTCCTGGTAACGCCGTGGAGTAGTGTCCTTACCACGAGAGCGTCGGACGAGCGGCTCGCGCGTCAGGTGATGTAGTGGCGGTGGAGCCTGCCTCCAGCATAGACATTTTCCCCGTGGAAGACGCATGGCCCTTGCTAATATGACGTTTGAAATATGGCGCAACTCGTGAGCTTTCTCCCCGACCCTCGGTGTGGGCAACGGTGGGGGAAGGGTTTGTTGGACAAGCGAGAAACGGGGATGTGAGTAAGGTTCTAGGGTGGATCACAACTGGCCATGAAACCCGGCTGGGCTCCGGGGTGATCGCAGGTTCGGGCAGAAGAGGCTAAGGGGGTCAAATTTAAAAAAATGACGTTCTGGGAGCGATGAATATCGTCTCAGTTCCAATAACACATTATTCGGGAATGATGCAAACGACAGTTTTTGTTCGACATTTTCCTCCATTGGGGTTCGTCGTTCGCTTACCTACTTCTTCAATTCCCTATTCGCCGCCCTACAATTTTAGCAAACTGCTTGCGATTCCGTCGCAACCTGGTTATAATGTTACCTCTTAATGTGGCAACACATGTGCCGCTAATGCGTAATCCCCTCATCAATGTTTGTACCAACTTGAAACAGCCTGAGGACGGGTCGATAGTGTCACCCTCACGGAGAAATCGTAGCTCGTTCCAGCATTATCGAGATTACGCCGTTGGACTGTATGCGTGTGTTTGCACGAACGAGACCGCATTTTCAGGAGCCACGGTGGAAGCTTCGATCGGATTACGACCACGATTCGACTTATTTCCTACGGTGTGGGATTACGCGCCCTCCAGCGTGGTGTCCTGACCACCCACACACGTACACACATGCATAGACGAAACGTTCTTCATATCGGTATAATCTCGTTCAACACATCGGGGTTCCCACACCACGTATTCTTCGAAGCGTTTGCCAAACTTGCTGGCCAACGCCACAAGAGTATGACAAATTCTATTTCGTGCAGATAAAACTTCTAGCAGGTTGCAGTGTCTGAGAATTACATCAAACTCCTGCATGTAATCTGTATGTCATGGCTGTTTTCACACCTGATAATCAAGCAATTTCTATATTAATTCACAACGAGACGTACGAGGGTGAAAGATTTATTCATTCTCTCGATATCGAATTGTAGTGTGAACCGGAATTTTTCGCCTAAAAATACCCTCGACATCTGGTCCTATGCTGTAGCGGTGTGGATGATTGAATTCCACTCGCCCGGACCGATATAACGGCAGTACGCGTCTATTTGAGCGACAGAATTTCATCGGAGAACCTGAGCGTTGCATAATGTGACACATCCTTCGCTCTTTGGTTTAGACTTTCTATATATGTCCCCCACCGGTCTCTTTTTGTTTTACGTACCGTTGCATACTTGGGGCCATTGCGCCGTACACGTTGTTATAACCCCGTACAGCCTTTGAAAGTTGCCCCCTTGAAGCAAAATCGGCTGCCACTTACTCGTCGATCGAACGACTCCTAAAGTCTCGTCACCGTTACGCACCCTTCGTTTCCGATACATGCTGGTCTTCCCTATCCGATTTCAACGTGGCTCCGTGTCTTACGTGTCTGAAATCAAAAACATCGAGAATGTATTTCCGAGCACGTGGTGCCTACTTTTCTTTTAACCGGTCTCTCCCGTCGAACGATGCATCACCCTCCTATCGCATATCGCCCCGCGATTATCACGTTCCTTATTTTTCCCTAACTTTAACAGCGTCTCGCTGTCACCGCCGTTGCGCCTTACCCTTGTCTCCCCCACACGATCGTCCATACGTGCGTGTGGGCACATTCCGGAGAACGTTTTTCGCTCCCTCGTCTCCCTTTCCGTGCTGTCACACAACCCGCACAGATGCCACCTTATAAACTTTTATTTTCGTGGGGGTCCTCGGGTAACCGGTGGAAAGCGGCAACGGAATGGAGATAGCGTGAGGAGTTTCGGAGGGGGTGGTAGGCTGGAGGAGGTAAAAAGAGCGTATGTTCTGTCAAGCTGTCGCTGAAAGAGAGCTCGCCTGCCAACTTATGGGACACGTAAAACGCGCAAGCCAAGAATATTGCACTTCCTTCTTATGCTCAGGTATCTTTCGACATCTACACCACGCGTCTTGTCTGAGCGGAGCTCTGCTCTCACTCATTTCCCGGTTGATATCACCCCCGTTTTCACGTATGGAGACACAGCCCACTTTTACGTTCCTCACTAGGAAGGATTATAGGAAAGACAGAGGATAGTCATAGGACTACGAGAAAGATTCAGCATAGATAATCCTATCGGCGCTCCTTCGATGTTCCTTGCCTTTTTCTTTTTCCGGAATAGTATGGTCGTCCTGAAGAAGCGAACGGCGGATACGTCCGCACGTCGGGGACAGGCTGGGTCCTGGCAGGACTCCTATAAAGCTGGGATTTATGAAAAACGGTTTTTCGTCAGGTATTGAAATGTTACCGGTAAAAAGTCGAACAGGATTACATATTTCAAGATGAATGTCCGCGTTTCGAGAGCTATGAATTTTCATCCATACTTGCCATGCGAGAATTCCTTTTCGATCTGTGCTAGCGCTTGTCGGCAAGCTTCAGCGCTGCTTGAAGAGAGAAAAAGAAAAATAAAACTAAAAAAGGACGACCCCAGGAAATTCGTCAGTTACTCCGAGTTACCGACCATAGTACGCTTTTTCCCGAAATTTCTTGGATATTCCTACTCAAGCTTCCACTTGTTTGTCGAACATCACTGTACTTCCCTCTGATTCCCTCACCATGAGCGAGACCGAGTTTTTCGCCGATTATAGCGAGTTAAATTCTGGTTGGCGGGGTACGGTTCACACTCGCATTGCCAGACTGCAAAAAGTTTACGGTGGGAACGTGAGAAACGATCGGGTAACGTCCTCAAGTGATTTACGCCGATCCGCTTTCGTCGGGCCGGGCGGGATTTCTACGAGCGGGGGGTCAGAGGACGATCAGCGGAGATGCTGCTCGACCAGCCGTGTGAATTCCCGTTCCTGGCCAGCTCGAGACTAGTTTTTTTTACCCCCACGATAGTTCCTGATATTGTCGATAGACACTATCGAGAATTCGTGTAGAAGGAAGCGTGAAAAGCAAAAAAGAAACTGCTACTCTTTACCCATCGCCCAATGATTAATACGGTTTGGCAAAACTCCGAGGTCTTTTGCGACGACTGCGTGTTTGGGGAAACGCTTCTTTTTTTCCCCGATACGTGACAAGTTATCGGGCCACTGCAAGGAAATTTATAAGAGTCGAAATCGGCGACACACGAGCGCATGTATGTACACGGTGAAGAGTGCGCGCTCCCGGTTGTGAAACCGGATAAACCGGAAGCATCATTGCCGATCGAATGATTTGTGACGCGAGTCACGTACGCATATCGTGTCGTCGTTCCGAGGGTAGCGACGAAGGGCGAGTGGCCAGAAAGCCCATTGTGATATTCCGAAAAGAGCCTCCTCACGCTTGATAGCCACAGCGAGACTATCTTACAACAGTTCCGAATGATTTCTCACACGGGGCAGTTTGCCCAACATGGTAAACACCGTTCTTCCAAGCGGATGTTCTACGGAGAGTGACAAACTGGAAACATCGTGTCATACCGCAGTGCCAAATAGCGAGTCGATGTCGCACTCTAGGTGTGAGGCATAGCGTCAAGGGACTGCTTCAACGTACTCCGGAGAATGGAAATGGCGGGCCGAGGGCTTTGAAAAAGAGAATACTTGTCCTCCAAACGAACAGTACTCGAGGTGCACTAGACACTATAGCAAACGTCGGAAATTTATTATTCTGTTATTATAAAATCGATGTCGTTACATAGCTGTGGGCTGATTCTTCGTGAGTTGAACTCGATATAGGCCTACGCTGGCCGTTCACGATCGATATATGTATATACAGATACCGATTCTGCGTTTCCAGACTAGGCAGTGCTTGGATACAACGGTGTCATCTTTTCGAAACGGATATAATCTTTGGACAGGGTAGTCGACTTGGATTCTAGACCATCGAATGGTTCATACGGATAGTCAAGCAGGAGTCGTTCAAGAGAGGGTTAATTTTATTCCTGTATTAACGACAGTGGTAAGTCGGTACGACCGCGACCTTCCTGTATCAGATGTCGGAGCTGTAGGGTTTCAGGAATCTGCCGTCGAAACGTAGGATGCTTCCAGTGTTGCAGGGTCCTTGTTCGCCCTCCTTATAACACCGACCACTGCTAGGCCAGAGGATGAGCTCGTCTTTGCATACTGCCGACTGCTTAATGTATTCCTTCTGGTCGGGAAAGTACAGAGTATCACTGATCGCTCTGTATCCCCCCAGCGTCACGCCGGTGAGAATCCAGAGAATCGGCACTCACGACGGTAGATCAAAGAGCATGATCGACAGCCAGAAAAATAAGCCGGTCGTGATAAGTGGTGGAGATCCTGCAACCAAATGGCGGACAACCGGTTAAACACCCAGCAATAAATTGTTCTTCTCTCATGTTGAAGGTAATGAAGTCACAGATTAGACGACTTGGAGAGTGAACATTCTTCACATTGATGTATTAACTATCTATTCAGCGTTTTTCATACAGACACTTAGTATGACGGGATAATATTCGAGGAAGATTACGTGGCACGAACAGCTTGTATGTTCTCGAAGCAAGATTTTACGAACAGGAAGATGTCTATCTCTTTTGCACGGATTTACGTGTCGTCGATACATTATCACTGAGGGTATCTCTTCTTCGTGGACTGGTTCTACTGACTGAATACCAGACGAAGGAAAAATCAGACCTCTTGGATAGGCGAAGCCAGTTGGGAAATGGTCGGGGAAAATTTTGATCGATCGCAAGCTACTCTACTCTTTCTGTCAGACTATTTTTCGAAACATTTCTGGGGAAATTGAACTGTACGATATTAAATTCCATGACGAAAGTTAAAAAATGTGCACACCCATCCTCTAAGTGCCAACACGCAGGTATGACATTTTTTTAAACCTGTCAAATCGAATACGAGGGTTGTCCACTTGACACATGCCCCAAGAGCCGAGACAAAAAAATTTTTTCATATTTTCACTTTGGGAAGATATGTGCTACTCGGTGGACCTAAAATTGCAGCTGTGAAAAAAAAAAACTAATTTTGTACTCTAATCGAGTGTGTCCAGTGTACGTTACAGGTGATGAAACACTGACAGTTTCGGTATACGAAAAACGAGAATACCATAGAGAACCCGGGTTAAAGATTTTTTTGTCACATATCCAATTAAAACACCCGTTCGTGAATTTAACATTTTTTCGACTCCGGATACATTTGGTGGAAGCGTGAGGGAGAAATACAGATGTCCCGAAATCATACTTCGTTCGAAAAATAAATCGCCTTTGGTGGGAGCTACGAAGACGTGTGAGAATTGTTAGAAAACAAATAAATAATCGCATGATTATCAATAAATATCAATATTTTAAGTTCCATGACAAAATACGGATAGCGTACTTCATTGACGTCTATTTGAAATAATATAACCGGTGAAGATCGGTTCATCCCCGTTATCGTCGTTGGTTACAAGGTAAACATTACTGGCGTCAATATTGCTGAGATCGAGAGCAGGTTAAACATGATCTTCTTCGGAAAACACGCAACAAGTTTGGCAGGCTACTGAGTAGCCAATCCATTATTCAACACTATCGACTGCGTAGAAATCACGGCTGCGTAGAATACACTATTACTAGCTTTATTCACTACTTGCCCGTACTACACAATGGAAAATAATTTTGTAAAATCTAAATGAAAATGTTTATAAAAATAATGTTATCAAAGAAGTGACAAACTCATTCGTTTAGCCTTCAATGTACAATATTTTCTTTTATTTAGTGTGCTGTTAACAATTTTAAATTGCACTTTTATTTGCGAAACTAGAGATAGATAGTGTGATAAGAAAATTTAACAATAAAAAATTGTTGACCTCGTGGAGGACAAACGTGGAAACCACACTTTTTTTGTTTACCGTATACGAACTTAAATTTGTAACGGGCATTACCTTATGAAACGTTAACATATCGTGTACAATCTATTAGGCTGCACAGGCATGCATAGAAAAGTGGTTTCGATGGAAAAATCAAAAGTGCCCCAAGGTAGAGCGACGTTATTTGTAAAATTACAAAAAAGTTAGATTACCAAACATTAATTATTTTGTCAAAATGAAAACAGTTGACATTTTTATATCGCTTCCTCATAATGTCTTCGTGCGAAAAGATTGTTTTATGAGAAAGCGTTTTCCCTATAAAGCTTTCGCGCACAGCAGGAAACTATATAAAAATGTCTCTTAAAATAATTTTCTCAATGTCACACTCCACTGTTAGGAAAAGCGCCGGTCCGATTCAAATTCCGCACAAAGAAAAATAATCATACTCTCCAGATTTAATCGGAACTCTATTTTTTCTCATGAAATCCAAATAATACCGCTTTATCTAGTTTTTCCAAAACCGTCATATTCATTATCTTACATATCTCGTACTGCAGAACATGCTGTATAACACACAGCCACGCATTTTATTTTTTTTAAATCCGATGATTAGGAACACCACTACGTTTTGATAAAAATATCGAACATTTTTTTACAACAAAGCTACTTTTTTAAAGAAGTAAGTCATGTTGAAAATTGAATACAGTGGGAAAATGTTTTACGGACTGAAGAAGGTAAAGCATTTAATTTCCTTTCCGTTTAAGCTCTGCGTAGCGGCCTGACCGGTTGCTAAATTGACTCGCTGAAAGAAGTGAAGCAAGGAGTTTCGCTGATGTAAAATCACCTCCCTCAAACTCCATCAGTCCCGAGGTCGGATGATCCTACAAGAGCTGACCTCATCGTCTGTGAAAGTTTGAACGAGCTTTCAACGTCTCATGGAGGAATATTGTTCCTGGATAGTGTGGCGCACACAGAAGCCCCCAGGTTTCGAAGGAATGACCGCACTCTATCCATCGACGCCACCCTGGACTACCGTCGCCTTCGACACTTCCTGCTCTCAAGCATCAGCCCATCTGGTTATCCTCGATACCCCCCAACCGGCAACCCACGAGAAGCCCCATCTAGTATTTTAGTTTGGAGGGGTTCTTACGCGTTGACACGCTCCCAGGGTGAACCGCGAATGCAAGTAATTTACATAATTTAGGTTCAACTTACTCGCCGGTGCACCTGAACACCAGGGTTGCTACATCTCGCAGGGCCGAGCTTCCGGTATAGTGCACTGGCTGTAGCCGAAACCCGTCGCCAACAAGATTAGCGATTACTTCGCCAATGCTTGGTCGGAGCTTGTTCATCTGTTGAAAATCCTCTCTTGACCTAGCTTCGATGCGCATGTACGTGTGCCACGACTATCGTCAGAAATATACAAAAACGATGCCCCCCTCTTGGCAATCCAACACGAGGAAGGATCCAACACTCCTGCACTCTCGGCACTTCACCGTGGCGTTGATGCAATTTCAATAATTGACTATCGAGCCCGAGATGGAAACTGCTCGTCTGTTTGTTTTTCGCTAGAGGCAACGAAATTTTCTGATGAATAGACGGACTACCATGAAACAGTGTGGTGACGTTCTTCGGAGGTTAAGTGCGACGATGACGCAACGGCTTGGCGCAGGTAGGAAGGGGACACCTGTTTCAAATCATTCCGAGACTTGGTAGAGAATCTTAGAAGCCCTTCCGGTAGAACGAAAAAAAGTTGATTACACAATGAAGCGAGCGTTTCTTCGGCAAATTGATCGAACGAGGACGACTCGGGCACCAAAAATGCAGTTGGTTTATGAATCAATTTTGTATCTATATCTATCGAAGAATACGCAGAATTTGATTAAATCTGAAGCTAGAAATTAATTCACAAATACAAAACCATTTTAATCATTTTTCTATGCGAAGTCATCAAATTTGCAGCGATAACGCATTTAAAAAGAACACTGATCCTTTTCGAGAATTGGAACTGCTCAGTGAATTTTGAAAAAATCACAGACGTAGTACCGGATGTCAGTATTGATTCCGGAAATTCGATTTGAGCGCCGTTCGGCCGAGATGCAATTGCAGAAGTTTTTTATGTTACACCGTTCGATTTCCGCAGCAAGCTTGCCGCCTACACGAGGATGGTCTCGCGGGACCACAAGTAGATACACTCGCTTACCAGACGTATATTACGATTGCCAACGGCAAACGTAATTCCGACATTGGCGCATATATGCGTCTTGTGCGTTTCTTTAATCTCTATTCGTGCGACGCGAGTGGATGTGACCGACGTCGTTTCTGTACTCCGAGGAACCTTGAAGTGCATGATGGAGCAAGTATGTTGCAAGGAGTAGCTATCAATAGTGATCTCGAAAGCTGACGGTATTTCGTAAGTCTCACGATTCACATGAGTATGAAAAATTCAAAGGGGCTCTGGAAATTCACTCAAATCGATGATGCAGTTATATGACGTATAAATTAACTAATTTATCAAGTATGCAAGGAAAATATGAGCTTCAAGTGAGGCAAATAAAGGTGAAGTTTCGAAAGTCTAACGGAAAATTGTAGGACAGTTCCAGGACATTTCGAGAACGGTCGAAACGACTTTTTCATAATTTCAATAACTTCAAGGACTGCTGGACTGTATGGCAAATGACGTGGCGTCTTTAAGGAGCTTACCTCTATACATTCGATGACCGCATATGATTCCAAAGTCTGATCTCGCCACGAAGTAAATTCTCAAGGTCCATACAAAAATCGTGAATACGTAAATAAGCTGCTAGGACGAACTCTTTTTATTTAATGTTCTGTATTGAAAGCATTACAAACACTGCAAGTAAATTACGTCGAAGAAAGAAAATATCTAGCGACTGACGAGTTACAACTAATTCTCAAAAAAAAAAGAAATAATTATAATAATTAATCTCATGCTAATTCGACATTTTCAGATCCCAGAAGGACAGACCTCATATTTCTTTACTTTTTGCCCGTCTAGCTGTATCTGTGTCGCTCCCTTTTCATACTGGGTGTAATCTATCCCACCATCAAAATTCATTTGACGTACATCAAGAAAGCAACGAGCGAGCGAAAGACCGTGCATGCAGAAAGAATATCCAAGAAGAAGACAAAGACAGATAAGAGCGGTAATCAATCATCCAAGTGAGACCTGAAAGTGTTTCTCGTGGCTGAATGAATAGCCGGGAACTGCTCTATCCGGGTGTACGGTAAAAATGTTCTCAATGACTTTGCGAATCGAGATACCCAACGGACTATGGAATCCATAATTCCTGGCCGTCCATGACGAGACAATTGTCGCGACAGTGCGTATATCTCATCCGATACGTGCCGAGTAACTTCGCTCAGCAATAAATTTTCCTTCGCTCCTCGTTCAGTTGTATATTTTTCTCATTTGCCTCACTCTATCATTATTCTCGGTACAAACTAAGCCGGCGGCCCACCCCCACTCAACCATCTAATTACGGTGAAATTACAATTTCATTTGTTTATTTACATAATTTATTCATTCAATGATTGTTTAATTAATTATGTACCAAACCTATGAAACACTGATATTCATACACAACATGCGGTTAAAATACCTATACAGTTCTATCTGTCCGCCGATAATTAAATCACGGCACCTAATTAATTGCCGCACCTTTTTTAACTGCAAAGGAACAGTACAAAAAAAATACAGAAATAAGTGCGTAGACGCGACTCACAAGAATTTGAAACTCGCCCGATATTTTCTTGAACCCACCTAACATTGAACTCTATGAAAAACCCGGCATCATCCCAGTAACTTAGTAAACAATTCGCAGTGACCAAATAGAATACCTACAATCTTTATGCATAACCGTGAAACATACAAAAAATGTTTACTCACCCTATATGTCAAACCTTGGAAAAAATGTTCAACGAAAAGTGATTAAGAATATTACGATTATATATAGTCCAGAAAATATAAAATCAAGATGCTTATCATGAAAAGCACAGAAAATGTTTCGCTTGGATACTAACCATGACTCCGTGCAGAAAGACCCACTGTCATTAAGATAATCGACCCGCGTGTCGTCGCTGTTCAGTAGTCGTCTCTGAACGCTATTTTAACTAACATAAAGATAGTTTTCATGTAATGTTCACTGCCCGACAGTGGTCGGCACTTCAGCGCTCGGGCCCACTCGCGTCAACAGAGACTTCGTCTCTCACGACCGAGGGGGCCAGCGAGCTGTACCATTTTTTAAAAAGAATTTAGTGCAGCGCGGTCGTCCGTCGAGTGACGATCGCCCGGCTCGCGTAAGACGCGAGGACCCCAAGTCCTCACACATACACATACACACGCACACTCACAAGCGCTCACTAGAGCCGACACACGAGGAGCCTGAGCTCTCCCACGATAAGCGCTCACCTGGAGCCAATACAAGCGCTCACTAGAGCCGGTACGCACGAGAACTCTGAGTTCTCGCATACACAAGCGCTCACTGGAGCCGATACCTCCGATCGAGGAAAATACGCTTGGGCTCACGCCCATGACAAGCGGTGGAACGCAAGGACAATCAGGTCCCCAATTCTCCACCCTTGGCCCTATACCCATCACCTCGGTGAAGGGATTATCAAAATACGAAACGTGAAGACTCAGGGGCCTCACAATCATACACGCAACAAATATACACAACTACAACGTGGGTTTTTTATGCCGACAAGGCTTTTCCCACACGAGCCAATAAACGAAACGTACTTATTGGCTCAAACGCGAGTGTTTTCTTAATTCATTTACACCCTACTAAAATCCACATCATTTTCATCCTCAATCATTCCTTGTCTCAAAAAATTAAAACTAAAACTACGAGGCAACTTCTCATTGAAGGAACCTCGACGATACATGTAATACAAAAAAAATGATAGCATCTTAAAGAAATGCTGGTACTTTTGATGATTATATCCAACGTACTTGCAAAAATATACCGGCAAAGAACGCTCGAGTGTAATACGAGAAAGATTGAAGTACAAGTACATCGGCTTATTGTGATAGGAATTTGTCGAAATGTCGTAAATTATTTTTCCATAGCGTCAAACTGCAGTTCCTTCTACTTAACTGCCCAGGAGATAATGCAATCGAAATTGATTGTTTTACGTCTGGTAAACTATGAAATGCCTTCGGAAGGAAAAAAGGTCTCTTTACAATTGGGACAGGTGGCTGGAGCCGAATTCCCTAGTTCTTCAATTCTACCGAACATCTAAGAAAAATTACTCTAGCAAATAGCAGTGGAGCACCACAGACAGTCTCAAATAATGCAAAATTTTTTCCATAATATTGAAGAAAACCTATTATAAATCTCATGCTTTGTACTATGCGTGACATAGAAATGTTTACTAGATCCCTCTTAAGTCGTATCAACCGTGTCTTTACAAGTAATGTTATAAATTTGATTGACAATAATAAATTTTTGAATTCGAGTTTCATTAAATTAGTCACGATAGCGAGTGCGTCAGTCAAATTGAGGTTGTACTTTTGTTCACTAGTTGCACTGCTTAATAATAGTACCATGGTGCCATAAACTGCGACATAAAGGTGGGAACTTGGTACTTAGCGGTCTGACATACTGCGTCACGAGTAACGGAAACTGCGACATAAGAGGCGGAAATTGGATACACGCGGTCACGCAAACTGCAGCACCAGGTACATATAATTGGAAGAGCATAATTAGAACAATAATTGAATAATTATATCGTACTGAATTCACTAATTACTAAAGCGTATCCAAAAGACTTTGATGCGTGCATGCGATCATATTATTAACCAAAACAAAGAATACAAACCGTGTCTAAATACCGAAACACCGGGTTCGCTGGTCAAATGTAACAAAAACTGGGATGCTTACCTTACATGTACAGCATATCGTTTATACATATTTAACTATTGATAGTGTAAACATCGATCCAAGTCAATTTGTAGTATTCCTCATAATAATTGGTGAATAACGCGTTATCAATCGTTATTTTACCCGTTCCGCACTGTGAAAGTGGTTCGAGCTCACGAATCCACGAGGATGTAACAAATGCTACGTCGGGTGTATTTTTGCTCGTAACGAGAACAACGAAGCTCGTTACGGGTAATGCATTTCGAGGAGAATACACATCCA
Organism: Listrodromus nycthemerus; assembly: GCA_963978505.1. NCBI lineage: Eukaryota > Metazoa > Arthropoda > Insecta > Hymenoptera > Ichneumonidae > Listrodromus > Listrodromus nycthemerus. Next base: position 17,298,601 of record OZ021679.1, on the reverse strand, counting down.
TATCCGATTTCCCAGAGAACACCGCAGTTCTGATAATCGTGGAGAGCCGACATATATATACTGATGCAAGGCACACCGATGCAGAGACCACCGAGGTGAATCCATTTTGGGTAGCCGCATTGCGATCGCGAGTGCGCTGCATTCAAACGATCCGTTAGATGATACATCGTCGGTTATAGTGCCCCCTTATTAGCGCTCTCCGCCAACGCTTCAATGATCATTACTTACGGCATTGGCGGTAAATTACTGATAGTCATACCGTGCAAACGTCGAAAGACAATCCCAATAATTTTGCTGACTTATCCTTACATCCTCCCGTTTTCGCTTCTGCCGGCATTAACCCTTTTTCGCACCCCTTCTTCGTTCAGCAGATATTCTATATCGCTAGATACAGACTTAATTCCTCGACGTAACGAATTGGCCTGAGATTCGACCGTGCATCGAATGGTCCAGCGCTGTCGGTGGATTAAGATCCGATTAGATCATCGCGGAGTATCAGGCAGAAAGACAGAAAGAATAGAGGAAAATGACAGATAAAGTAGGGCTTGCGGTGAAGGATGAATAAGAGGACAAAGGATGCACCGAACAGTGGGGCGGAGCTCAAGCGGCAGCAGTCGCGAGGTGGCTGTTTTCAAAAAGAGTCCCGAGTGAGCTGTTTGCAGTTCCTTCCACATGCCTCCGGCTTGCATTAGTTTGCATACGCGAGTGAAAGTTTAAAGTTTAGTCACTTAAACAGGCAGCTCTCACGCAGTGGCGGGCGTCGTTTCTTTTCGAAAAACCTGCGGTCGGAAAAGGGAGAGAGAGAGAGAGAGAGAGAGAGAGAGAGAGAGAGAGAGAGAGAGCGAGAGAGAGAGAGAGAGAGAGCGAGAGAGAGAGAGAGAGAGAGAGAGAGAGAGAGAGAGAGAGAGAGAGAGAGAGAGAGAGAGAGAGAGAGAGAGAGAGAGAGAGAGAGAGAGAGAGAGAGAGAGAGAGAACGCCCGGAATAGAATAGACGATAGGAACCGGAAGTGGAAGGTGGTGGCATCGCGGGGCGTTTATAGTGAAGAGACGAAGGAAGGACAACGGGAGGAAAACGGACGCTATGTATTTATGTATGTATGCATTCTTTGTGGAGTGTATATCGCTCGGAATATAAGCATAACCACCGTGAACTCTTTATGCTTTTCGGAGAAAACCAGAAACTCGTTTTGCTTTCGTATTCTCTCCTCAACCTATACTCTCGCCGCTTTTCTTTCCTCCTATCTCTTCATCCTGCCTTCCGCCTTCTTCTTCTTCCACTACCGGCATCCTATCGCGTCACTCGTTTTTCTTCTCGAGCGACTAACTTCGCGGTGCGGGTTGCCAACTCGTTATACGGAAACTCATAGGATCGGCAGAGTCGAAAATAATGTTAGAACGCGAGTTGGCCGTACTGGGAATGGGTGCTGAAAAAGAAAAATCTAGTAATTTGCCAGTGCCTGGAGCATGGAGGAACGAGGAGAGACCAAAGTGGTTCACGAGTGAAAGAATATAGCATGGGGATTTTTATAAATTCCGGTCCTTTGTGTACATCCTGCGCTTCCGCTCACCGCGTAGTGAAAGAGGGTCACCAAGTTTTTGAATAGTTCCCCTGCCGCGGCTCCACTCGCGGACGATAATATTATTTGTGCCAGGACGAATTCGGGTGGTACAGCGAGAGGAAACGTTGCAAAAGTATTTCGCCTGTGACAGATCCTCGCTTGCGGTAATACTGTGGCCGCGCATCGACTGGCTCATTCTTCGGTCGGTGCGCGCTTTTTTCGCTCCTTCATTTCGAGGCACTACTAAAAACTCGATATCGATACGTTATCCGGTTAATATATTCCGTTGTGCGCCACCGGGCCCGACTGCAGTTGCGCACCCGTGCATTTCACTCGGCAATGAGCTAAACGCATTTGGGTTTCGCGGCAGAGCGAGCGCGCCTTCGCATTCACCGACTAACACCGCGAAATCCACCAGCTGAGAGCGATGGATTCGCGCGGAACTTCGGATGTGATTTACGACGTCGCAAACTACTTGCGACCGCCTTGCGAGCCTACATGCACGCTGACGGTGAGCTGCATCTCGACCCCTTCGCGTTAAATTCCTCAATGGAACCGTTGAACACGACGGCGACGAAGAGGCCGCCGATGTTCCCAACCGGCGTACCATACCGAACGACTTCGGGGATACTCCGTCTTGCTTTCCGGGTCTCGCCCTCACACCGTCGCCGGTATATAAGGCAGGGCTTAGGTCTTATGGAGAGTTTACTACCCCCGCGGCAAAGTGGCTAGCCGTATTCTAAAATCCGCGAGCTAAGCAATTAATACCCGGGGGCTGAGCCAGCGCCACCCTGAGCGAAACTTACCAGCGCCCCGGTTGTCGTATATTTTTCCTGCGGCCCTACCACGATTCAATTAGATTGCGCGAGTCTGGGGATAGGGGAGAGCGAGAGAGCGCCGGCGGAAAGGAATGAGGGTGAGAATTATACCGGAGGGAGCCAGACGCTGCTCTCGTTTCTTACAATATATTTCTCCCCGTAGTCGGAACAGAGTCATTCTGGGCTAATTAAATAAAAATATAATTAATAAATTCAAGGGGCTTTCGCGCGGCATGCCTCACTTTGTCCACTCACCTTTGTCGCAGTCCGAGCGCAGTGCTCGATTCTGTCCGTGACTCGATTCGCTGCGCCTCTAAACTTATTTATTCGATGTTGTTCGTTTACGACGACGAGCCTTGCCGACAAAATTACGAGGCTGTAAAATGAACAACCTAATTGTTTTATCTCCGAACGTAGGGGCGATTAGAGAGGTTAGAAGTTTCAGAGGGCGATGGAAGTTTCTTCGGACATAAATTTCACGTTGTGAGTTATGATATCCCATAAGACAAAAACGTTTCAAAAAACGTCCGTCAAAAAACTTTTTTCCATCGCGCTCCGGCACCGACTTTGGCGTTGCGCTGTCCGTGACCCCTGGGCGGAGACCAACGTACACATCGAACATCCACCGTTAACGAAAATCTCACGGCAGGCAAATATCTTTCCCACCCCTGAAAATCCCGGTGCGGTTTTCTTCTCTTCTGACCCTTCTTCTTTCCCTCGCAACTCCCGTCGGCACACATAATAAAGGCATGCGACGTGCGCGTATCGCTTTTGAGGCGAGGAAATTGAAGAGAGAAAGAGATACATAGTTGCCAAGCTGGTAAATTATGAGCTTAATTCCGCCCCTCGAATTTCGCATCCTCTCTCTGTCTCTCTCTCTCTCTCTCTCTCGCTCTTGCGCCGCTTACCGGTCGTTAATGAAAGAATTCGCATATCTTGTGGTTTCCTCTGGTACACCGGGGCTATTTGAGAATCAACGACCGAGCATGAACGATATTTCCACCAAAAGGATAGACAATGGAGCCAGCAACTTTACAGCTCGGTCTGTTTAACAGGCTGCGGACTGCCCTCGAACCCGATTCTACTACGGGGAACGAGCCTCGGTGCGAATTCGCCCAGTCGCAATGCCATTTTCTGGCAAATATAGAAGCTGGACGAGGTTCTGCGGTCTGGCTACGAACATAAGTAACCACTTATACGTGGTTGTGCACCGGGACCCTGCGTCTCTCCGTGGCCACGTTGGCTCACACCGATGACGTATCACCGACCACCGAAACTATTCGTCGTTTCTCAACCGGGAGTCGAGCACGTGAGCAATGAATGGGAACTGAGATCAAAATGCTCATCTTCGCTCTGAATGGTGACCACTGCATCACAGAAATAATACCGATTGGAAATTCGATAAATCAATCATTACTTTTATTGCTTCGTTGGTCTTCTTCGCGGTGTTGAATCAATTCGAGAAGATTACCGACCAACCGACGGAACGGAAAAACTAATAAACCAACTGAAGAGTTCGTGGAGTGGCGGCTTAATAGAAACTAATTTGAAAGGGAAATTTACGTTCAGCTTGATCGTTCGGTTTTCAACCCTCGTATATCGCTAGAGTTATGGAAGCGCGCGCCGGATAATGCTACTCTGGCTGGGTCGACATACTGCTGGAAATAAACCTAATCATTTGGCCGTGCCTGGCATTTCGCGTGCAGAATCAGGCTCGCGAACGAGTTCGTTTGCCTTCCTCTGGCTCGACCGGTTTGTGTCCGAAAACGGTACAGAGTGCGCGGACGTGCACACCGCCGACTAACCATCAGCTGATTGGAATTTCGATGAGATCGATTGGGAAAACGTGCTATCTCTGGCAGCGCGGAAGATATGTTTGTTTACCGTGCAACCGAAAACATGTATTGAGCGCGATCGAAATATATATTACTTGGGCCATAAATTCTATTAATTCCCGTAACGTCAGTTGAGAATGAGAAGATAGTGAAACAATCGCGCAAATGGTCGGGAAGCTTTTTTCAATTTAGAGTCACCAATTAATTTGGATGTGAGCACAAATTTTGAACTTTATGTCTGAAATCTGCTAAGGTGGTTGCACTGTGTAGATGTGGAGCGCAGATCAAGTACAACCTACAGTTTAGGATTATATTTTTTTGTTCTACGTATTAATACGGCCGAAACTGTGTCGTCAATGATAACGTACAGACTAAGAGAACAGCTCTGATAGAAGTTAAGATAAAATGGTAAAGGCCAAGTGAACTTTCAGATACATGGGAACTACAGCGAAATTTTAGCAAACACTGGTATTAAACTGAACATATCGTGCTAGAAAATATGGTGAGTTTCCCTATCGCAGATATTGCCTAAACATTTAATTATCTTTTTCTAAAACATAATTGCTTCTTACAACAAAAAATAGCAATCGGTGGCGTCTCGAGGGTGATCCGTGTGTATTAGGTTCTTAGCTTATACTAGCACACGAAGCCAAAAAAAATTTGTTCGATAAAATTCTCAATTATCATTTACGAAATTCTCAATTTTTATCCACAGTATACTCAGTTTTTATCCAAAAAATTCTTATGCAGATACGTACAATATTGCTAACCCATCTTTCGGAAAAAATTACGATGTGTATCAAATAAGAATTGTTTTGGCCCTTTTGAAAATTGCCAGTCAATAATCATTAGTGGTGATGCTCGTATTTTATGTTGTCAAAATTTACTATATAACTTAGTAGATTTCCCGTGATCCTTCCTTCTGTGTATCCATCAAATTTGATGTGGCAATCCGGCTCTAATTGAGTTACTATACCCTGAACGAGATATTCCATGCGGGACCAGTGCAATAGAACGTCGTGAGGATTCGGCACTAAGGTTAGATTTCCTACTGAAATATCACGGGCTTCGTGAAAAGTGAGATGCAGAAGATACATGAAAAGATCGTTAATTTATTATAAATCGGTTGCAACTGGTGCGTTTCATGCGCGAGCAAATATACGGGCAATCCGGACTTCCCTATGTCAGAAAAAAATTAACGTGAGAATGTACGAATTTTTACACGGCTCTACTTTTACGGTTGTCGATGAAAATCTAGTCAGTAGCGGACCAGTGTTTTTCGTTACACCATGAGTATTGGTATAATAGCACTCATGCCAGTACAGAGGATAAATGATATTCCGGCTACCGATTGAGCAAAAAACGCTCGGAGTTTCGTAACCGGAACCTCGTGCATACAATACGTGAGGAAGACGCAGAACGCTCGCGTTATTCGTAGAATTGCAATGTCTCTCGGAAACCGAATTCATTTTTCTACCTCAGCAAATTCAGCAGTGCACACTACAGGCCTCTCCCTTTTTTCGCTCACTCGGGTTTGTTCATCATTTTATTTTCGAGGGTATCTCCGTGGAAGCAGGGTTAAATACGTTTTGATAAACCCATTTAAACGAATACGCACGACGATGAAAAAGGGAAACAAGAAAGAGATCTTATTCGCGAACGAAGAACGGAATGGAATCGGGAGAGAGGAAATTAATGGACCTCAAGAAAGATCCGCAGAGGCCAGACAAAAAAAATTCAAAAGCAAATTTTATCTGCTCACATACCCTATCGCGGAACCGGTACGATAGATAAATAGGGAGATTGCAGTCACAGGGGTGAAAGTGGGAGAGATAATTACTCCCTATCAGCAGAGATGATCGTTCTCCGGGACATTGAGCCGCTTCGACGATGATATACCACGGAAACACCGCGGTCAACGCATCTGGCAATGCTGTATTGGTGTAAAATAGCTTCTCTTCTAACGGTACCTATCAATCGTAGGGCGACAAAAAAGCAAGTAATAGAGACGCCCGTTTTTCGGATATTGCCTTCATCGTGAATATTGTGGAATATCGTGATCCAATGATCATGGTTCTTCGTACCTTACTTCCGAAATAAAGTCAGTGGCCAATGGGCAATAGTGCAAATGGGCTTTCACACCACACGATGTTTAATTAATGATTCATAAAAAATGAAAGCAAGAAAAAAAAAATTTATCAACGATAACGGCATGGAGATAGAAGACCGCTTGATGTGTTCTTTGTCCCCCCATTATCGTGGTTTTGTGATTCCCTCGAATCGTGTTTTAACCTCCCATTTTATCAGTTCATTCGCTAGTGGGTTTTACATCGAGAAATTGATATGTCAGGACAAAGGACATTGAGGTAGTAACGACGATAGGAAAAGGTAGTACGCGTTCCCCTTATCCATTGTGCATACATGCAAAAATATCCCGCGGGACTTCGCTTCGTCCGTGCTGATAATTCTATTGCAGATTTCGCTAACGATTCCTCGAACGTTGAATGAACATCGAGCAGTCAGGTGGACGGTTGGTTGGATTGGGGGTTATCGGAATTTTATATTTTGCCCATGTGGGAGTTCGACAAAATTCGAAGTCGGGTAACCAGCGATGTTATTAAACGAGACACAATGAGAGAGGTCAAGAAGACCACAACAATACCATCGGCGGAGGGGAAAACATCGCCGTTCGAAGGCGACGTCTCTCCTCTGATTCCCTATAGAAAATAACTAGTAACTATACTTTTCTTCCGGGAAATAATCCCCCGAAGTGTGTCTCTGTTGTACGCTCGCGGCTCCGCCGTCCCACACCGTAAACTTCTCTACCGCTTAAAGCCTTCTCCCTACCCCCCGAGCGTACACGGCGAGACGCTAGAGCTCCTTTCATCGGTAGAAGCCCGGTGGTAATCAAAATAAAATAAATATAAAAAATAAAAGAGGAGACAAAGTCGAATAGTGTTTCGGCGACTCATCAGTTCCGCACGGAGATAAAACTCAAAGATTAACGACTCTATGCGTGAGAAATGAACGACCAAAGGTTGCCGCGGTGACGAGAACTTCGTAACCAATCTTAATCTGTATCTCATATATGGCTTTACACCGCGCCAGGTTTGTAAAATTGCCGAGCGAGTGGACTTGGATTATGGATACGCGGGACACGAATAAATATCAAAGCTCGGTGAGCGTTTGCGGGTTTGCTGTGTTGCCCGGTGGGGGAAAAAGAGGTGCACGGTCGGTACTGCCTCGACTAGGGTAAAGGGCTCGCGCCGGGGACGCGATGCAGTTTTAAAACCGTCTGTCGCCGTTGTAAACGTTACTCGACCGTGAGATCGTTCGAAGTGGGAAAACCCAAGGGAAAAATCGAAAGCGGAGCGACGGGACGAGCGGGGATTCAAATCATTGCGTATGGCGACGTGGCATATACTTCGCGGGATGCGTGTTTTTCGGTTTACGATCCAGCGTAACGAATTCGCTCGTCCATAGTGTAACGCCCGTAAGGCTGTTTCGATGTCTACTCGTTCCCTCTTGCTGCATCCTGCATGTACAAGCGTTGCGATATTCACCTGGGTATTCTCGACGACATCGTGAACGTTATTCTACCAAGTCGGTTCCAGGACTTTACGATCGGCTGGTTCGTGTCCACTCTCTCGTTTTAATGCTAAGCTGTTTTATCGATTAAGCACATTGTGATACATGAATGTTCATGAGCTCGTTTTTTACCACTTAAAAAATGTACCGATATTAGTTTCACTACAGTTATCTTAAATTTTGAAATCCTGGCATTCTCATTACTCCGTTTGCAAAGTATATCTTGAATATCACGCTAAGAAAACCCTTTCCGTAAGTGCTGCACGTTACAAACCGCACGTCCCTCTCTAAGGTCACAAAATCCACCGTTAAAAAACATTTAACGTGGTTGAGGGGAAAAAAAAGGAGGAGTAGTAAGAATTAAAAATAAAATTGAAAGAGCAATCAGGGTGAACGGAGAGCCGATGTGAGGGAAAGTCTAAATAATACATCAGCGAAACCCCACGGTGAATAGTGAGCCGATATACAAACTACCGGCTCATCCAACTTCTCGAGTATCGCGGCGAGCCCGGAACATCGCCGTGAAACGCGAGGTCAACTATTTTTTTTTCGTTTACAAAATTGTAACAAGGTTGCAGTCGCATCGCATGCAGTCGCTCCGACTGTTCGACCCTGCTCGTTCCTGCTTCTCGCAATTCGTTGTCGGAGTCTGACCGTTCTCGGATTTGCACTACTTCTCGCGCAAGCTCGATGAGACTGGACGGGGGTTATTCTCTCGAGAGAACTCGGGAACGTGGTGGTTGATGACCGGAAACGCGCGCGGGCACCGAATATTCTTCGACAGGACAAAGGAGCGGGAGAATGGAAACCAAAGAGACGGTCAACGAGGGGCAAGGGAGGGGGAGGAGGATTAAGGGTTTTGAGAGAGCAATAAAAAAGTCATGAAATCGTCGTTCTCGGTCGTCAGCGGAGCGCAGTAGAGTACCACCGAGAGAAACGTGTTCATTCGCAGTTGGTTGCCAATAACAACTTGAGTGGTCGTCCTGGTCCTCCCCTCCTTTTGACATCGAGTTGAGAGACGAGGGAGCTTGCGACCTATTAGAATTTCAACGCTCTCTGGCTGTTCTATCCCCCCCGCCCCTCCAGCTGAAGGGTGAGCACTGTGCGATCCTTGCCTCCGGGAGTTGAAATGCCCAAGCAGTAACACAGCGCACTACCTCAACATCGGGCTTGCATACCGAGAGGCTTCACGCGCTTTATACATAGTCGACAAATACATACAGTTTCGTCCCGTTCCGTCGTGGGACCTTTCGATTTCACGAGATTCCTTCTATGTTAATCTTTGACGCTGAATTATCGCCGTATCAACGTCGTCGAATAGTGTTGAAGAGGGCAATCATTGTTATTCAAGTCCGAGCCTTTGCTGGCCAAAACGTCGATGGCCGAGAACGAAGACGGTTCAGAATCGAATCTGGCACCAACCAGAGATCTGGACGGCACGCTCGAAACTCTGGGAAAGCGATCGCCGGAGAATTTAACTGACCGTGACATACGCGGGGTCGTTACATGAAATCATTTTTTTTTTCACAGTGCACGAGGCTCGAGCCACGCATGCGTGGGTTCAATGGCCCGCGAACAGATTCGCTGGTAGTAGTTTTTTCTCATCAACAACCTCTTCTGTGTTTTTTTCCTGCCCTCCTCTCGGTGATTGAATGTCGAATTTATATAGGATACGTACGATGCAGTTCATATAAAGCAAGAGAGCTCTCTCGCTGCACGAGAAGTTCTGATTCTCATTTATTTCATCGAAGGGAACATTTACCTATTGATAAGATGAAGGTCGTTCGGGTATTATTTCTGCATAACCTGACCGTGCATGGGGATTTTTTCATTGGACCAAGAGACGCATAGAAAACGGCGACGAACTCTGTCAATATTCGACTCGCGGAGAGGGCGATATGCGGACTGAGAAGTGCAACTTTTACAGTTCACGTATCATCGTTAAACCGACCTTCCTTCTAATGTTTCCGCCGAAACCAAGGGGGTCGTAACGCTTCTTGCAGGCGCAAAAGACTCGCATTTTTACGGGCGCGGATGAGTGAAAATATGTCGTAAAAAGGTTGGGAAAATTGTAAAAACGGACAAGCTTACCGTGAAATAACCGAATAATTGCAGTGGACGCCTCGGACTGCGCTCAGAAACCACAAAAAATTGAAGAAAAAAAAATCGAATTAAAAAAGAAACTGGAACTGTGTCTAATAAGTATATCCAGGTGAGATGGAACCATTGGCACGACTATAGGATCGCATGTCAGCACACTCATGTTATACCAGAAAACGTCACGTCCAGTATGAATATTTAATTTTTCAGCGAGTAGTGACGTTGTATCGGAAAAAAGTCATTTAGAAGTTTCCAGAGGGACCAGAAAAACCGTAGTTTCTTAGGCATCTGAAAATGAGAGTATGGCAGTAGGACATTTTTTGGATTAAAAAAAAATGGCAAACTGAAAATTTCATAAGGCTTTAATCTCATAAAACTTGAAAATTGGAACTTTCGCATGACTTTCTAATAATGTTCTTTTATCCAAAAAACTTCTACGGGGAAGGATTTCTTGAATTGTTTGTTTTCTTCTAGAAGAAGGATCGAGAACAAAGGAACAGTATGTGAAGGACTGGAAAAAATCCATCAATTTCACTATGTCGAATCTGTACATCTGTCTTCTTTAATAAAAATACAGAGCCTCAGATTTTCTTTTTTAAATCGCTAGGTAATTTATTCAATGTTTACCTTTTATTGTTATGTCTATGTATTTTTTCTAACTGATTATGAATTTAAAAATGATATTACTTCTGGGGCGCTATTCGATGCAGAAACCTTCGTTGGATACAAAATGAATATTTTCCGACATATTGAAAAAAAAAAATTGAAATTTTATAAGATACAAACGGTTGAATCCGTTTTCGCCAAATTTAATGGGAAACATTGTTTAGTATTAATCCACTTCCGTATGACATTTCAGCTAGATACCCCCTTTTTTCCTCGAATTGCCGAATTCTGGCATAATTCCACCTGTACGCGTACAATTAATCGCAGTGTGTACACAGAGAGAGCTCGTTGATACCTAAAAGAGTTGGCGAGGCTGCACTCTTCTCGGTGTCCACGTCGTCGCACGGGAGTTTAATTATCTATGAATTATCGACGTGACTAGTTGTTTATCCTTCGTTTTAATTGCGACCGGAAGTCGGGGGCGAGGGAGGGTCTCGTGCTTCGTGTCCTGCTCGTATACATTCGAATATATTGCTATGAATATATGCGGTACGAGCGGTCGAGAGCGGCGGGAGCTCGCACAAGCGGGTGCAGGACAGCAGGACGTGAATTCGGGAAATATGGGAGGCCGGTGAACCCGAGGCTATCCATCCCGTACGTAGCCTCGAAAAGCCCGCGTGTATTACGTGTGTGAAACATTCGATTTCGTTTATAGGACACGGCAATGCCCCTAGCAATATTCCCCTGCGCGCTCGCTCGCACTACTGGCTTTGGGGCTTCTCTCGTTCGAACTCTGCGGTAAACACTGCTCCCCCCCCTCCATTCCGTCCACTCCCCGATGCTCGAGATTAACGAGATGAGTTTAAACACCCATTGTGAGACACTTTTATTGCCAATCGCGTCAGCGAGCAACGGCAGCTAAATCGTGAGGGAAAAGCCTGTCGCAAAAAATCGGGTGGACCATCCCCTATCTGCGGACTTATCGATACTGCAATCCCACGAAATTGGCGAGATCTATCGCCTCAGAATATTTATGCACGCCGAGGAGTAGTAGTACATATTAACCGATGATTATAGGAACACACACGCATGTCTTACTGATGTATGTATACATATTAAAATCGACTGCGACATAATAAAGAGCCTTGGCAAACAGCATCATTTACGGGGCCGGAAAGGCCGAGAGGCTGTAATAATGGAGCACGTTCGTTGACATTTTTTTCCGCTGATGGCGCGTATCGCTCGCTCTCCTCTCGAAAAAAACTCCCTTTTATCGGAGCTCTTACCATTACCGAACCATTTTTAGACAGGGTTGAGTTCGTTTCACGCTTAATAAAAGCAATTTTTAAAAATCTCAACTTTTTTTCCGTCATGCCTTTCGGGCATAATAGACAATGGTATGATGGTGGGACGACAGCGTAAAAAGCTTTCTCGATATTACGGTGTATCGAAAACACCGAGGCCCACTAATGATACTCTGCCTACAGCAATTACACGATCGAACGGTCTACTCACGTGCGATCGTATAATTAGATAATGATTTTTTTGTTCGAGAAAATGGATGGAGTAGAACTCGAAAAGGAAAAGCTGCTACCTCTTTTTTCTCCCACCCACCGTGCAGTCAATATTATGATCATATTTTCTTTTATACGTAGATTCATTTATACGAAGCTCGGCTTCGACAATTTTTATTTTTTATTTGTGGAAGCAATCGTTTTTCGCCACGGACTTTGCGCAAATTCTTTGATTCTAATCGTTATTCTTTACATCCTTTATTTTTCTTCTTTTTTGCCTAACAGTTCTCAGTTTTTATAACGCACAGATCTTCTATGCGTGCAAAACGCGATGCGCAAAGAAATAATATAAGGAAGTGATAGCTCGTGCGACAGGAAAATTAGTGCCAATTTTTTATTTCCTCATAGTCCCGAAGGATGCAACGCGAATAGTTCCGAAGTGTTGCAACATTCTCTATTACATCTATCTTCAAAGAATGCAACTCGAAACAGAATTCGCCCAACATATTAGATTAAGGTTTTGTCAGGACTTTCACACATTTATGCCTGCGTTCGTCTGAAAAATTTCTGCCGGCTTGTTACAAACATCGTGAACTCCGTGTGGAGGATCGCACCATTACCTTCGAGATGGCCCGGGCATTTTTGGACAGATCTTAATATATCTTCAAGATGTCAGGAATGAGAAATTAAATCGGCAGAGATCCGTAGGTGAAGACTTCATAAAAATGTCTCCGCACTTGATTTCAGACCGTGTACGGTGTCGTTGCTTTTTTATCGAAAAAATTCGAGTAGAGAATCAGGTCCATACATATCGGTTCAGACGGGGAGAGCGAACCGTGCCAGAGGATTGCAGGAAGAGCCCGAGAGAGAACGGTACACGAGAGGTACGGGAGCACGGGGCATATCGACTCTCCGATTGGGAAGATTGGAAAGTGTCTTGTCGTGTCTCTTGTCGTAGTAGTTATACATGTAAGGTCTCTGGCAGTCGGCACGCTCTGTCTGTTGCATTGTGATTGTCCCGCTGCTTCCGCAGTGAGTTTCACGGGGTGGGACCGTGAGCGAGCCGGAGGAAAAACCGGCCTGAACAACGACGGGGAGCCGGAGGATGTGGCGTTATCGGGCACAAAGTGGCGTAGTAAGAAGCTGAAGCTGTGCAACGGGCAAAATAAAAGGAGCGGGGAGAAACGAGGTTGTGAAGTGCAAGCGGTACGCTGCTGCAAACTGGGCGCGAGACGAGGAGAGGAATCTCGGGAAGAAGATACGAAGAGATGCGAAGAACCGAGAGGGAGAGTTAAACTCCCTCGGTGTATAGTCTCCTGACGTGTTGGAGTCCGAAGAATAAAACGAGTCTGAATCGAGGATAGAACGAAAGAAAAAAAAACGAACAGGCCAGCGTCCGAAGAACGAGTGGAAAACATTCTCGCGTGCGTCGGCAATCCTCCCCCCGCTCTGCCTTGCCACTTTACTCATATAACACACCGGCCTTTCACATTTTACGAGAAGATCGTGAGTGTCCTTTATATCGGTTTTCTGACGAGGCACGCTGTGTTGTACATGTTGTTCCTATTCGCCATTGCTAGTTGGTACGCTATCCTCCCCTCGGTGACATATTTATCTACCTTGTTTTTTCGATCTCTTTTTTTACTCTATTTTCTACCTAAACGGATAAAAAAGATACGTACGTCTTCCCTCCGGCTCGTGGACCAGCCGGCCATCCGTTCTCAAACATCCCACTGGAAAAGTACTCCTGCTTCGTTTTTTTCGGATCGCCTGACGCGCGTACGACCGTCCTCTCTCGCTACACACCTTTTCCTTTACCCCGGTGAGCGTGGCATTTTATTACGGGACCCATTAACCCGTTGGCCCGTCGAGCACTTTTCGACCATTCCACAAAAAAACCCGGCAGTGTACTATCATGTCTTTGTTCATTGCGACAGTGTACGTGCCGGCTTGGGTCTGCAATGCTGAAACGCATGTTTTTACGAGGGAGAAGATACTCTACTCTACACTAAATTTCCATTAAACGATTCAGCGTCGAAATTTTTGGGGAACGCGCGGCTGACTGTCTTTTTCATTTGGACGGTAAATATAACGCGTCTCGCAGGTAGTTAGTACTTTCCTCCAATATTTGCCGGAGCCGTAATATAATTGCCACGAGTTTGCGAACTCGAAGAAGCTGGTCGAGAGGATAAAAAGGAACTTTTTTACGTCATGCTCCTGAGGGTATTGTGACGTCGAGAGAATGAAGAAAAACCCATCCTCTCGTCTCCGGTATAGCTAACTTCAGTGTGTGAAAGGCTGAATATGCCCGCTTCGACCGTGCATGTAATGTAATTTTCTTCTCGTCTTGCCACCATTATTTTTCCCCCTCTTTTTCGGCTCCAAACCCCTTGTACATCCTGTCACTCTCCTCCACGTCTCAGGACTCAGGACATCCCAACGGGATGACCCTCGGGCATTACTTGAAAAAAGTTTCGGCCTGCCAGCGAGCTTTTGTCAAATGTGTTAATGGTCTTTCTCGGAAGACACGCTTTTGTTCGAAGTTGAAGAAGGGTACAAATTTTGCTGATGCTCTTACTTTTTACCCTTTTATCCCCTAAGTTCAAAATCTTTCAACGCCGGCTAATGAACGGAAACTCTGTCATTCCATCTATGGCATGGACGACATGGGTGTCGGCGCTTCTTTTCAAAGATTCTTTCTTATTACTTTCTTTTCCGTTACTCAATGTGTATGTCAGTATACAATATTGAGCAGCGAGAAAAAATCCATCAAGCATAGCAGTTTAATGGCTGACGATGAAAAGAAGTTAACTGCACCTTTGGAAAACACTGAACACCTTTTTTAGTCGCCTATAGCGGGTGAGAAACCGTGAACCGAGTAATCACGACCGCCGACAAATGTAGTGTGTGATCGACGATTTTCCGCAACGAAGAAATTCCCGTTAACTCTGTGCATCGCGGGGCAACAGACAGAGCCGGTGGAATCCCTTTTGGTCTCGAATAGAGCCCGAAAATGCCAGCAACACCGTTGATATTCTCATCTCCTCATTCGACGAACCCCGAACTCATGGAGAGCTCGCTACTACGCTTTTGAAGCCTCGCCCTTGTCGATGGAATATCGGTCCTATATACAAATGGTAGTTGATTGCCGGTGCGGCAAACCTTGCGAGTTGACCGGGTCAAAGCTTTAAAAGTCGTGCCACGCGCGAAACAATCTCGCTAAGCTCACATCCAGAGAGCTCCAAAAAATCCATGTCATAAAAACTGTAAGCTCCGATTGTCGCTGCTGAGCTCTCCATATGCACGGGAATTCTGTCACTCTACCACGACCAAACAACAGATATGTATACACCACATGAAAGCTTGAAGCGTCGATGATCCCTGAAAACTCGTTACTCGTAGCTAAAAAAATTGAGGATACGAATTTGAAAAGCAAATTGGCCGTTGCAGAGAGAATCGAGTTCAAATCGAATAAAAAACGAAAAGAGGAATTATAAGTTGAAAATACTGTGAAAATTTTACATATCGCCAGTGGTGTGACGAGGTGATATGTATGCTAGCTAGGCAAAATTTACCATATGCCTTCCTAGTTTTCTAAGATCCCTTCCTTGATGTAGGATCGACGTATTAATTTGGTGGACAAACGAATAAATAAAAATTATATTGATAAATAAATTGGCTCAAGCGTACTTAACCACGCACTTAGTTCAAGCAACAAATTATTATTCCACGCTGTTCACCTTCTGTCCACAGTCTTACACAAGACTCGGCATCCTCAACAATATGGTGTACCATGGCAAAATTCGAATCAGACAAATAAAAACAAATGACTTTTTCAAAACAATCTTTCGTTGAAAAATACCATAATAGCAATGTCGACAACGAAAAACATAGCCGAAGGCATAACAGAAGCATTATCGAATGATTGTGCAGCGTAATAGAAGCACGTAACATCTCCGAATCGTCGAGAACTGGGAGGACCAAACTCGAAGCTCGCCCGGCGTTTTCGTTTTCCGATGTGCTTTCGCCCACGAGGGAAACGGAGGGATCGTGAATCGTCGAGTTGGCGTCCTCGAGACTGGGCCGGTTGCGAGAATCGAATTAATAGGAAGGCGACGGACGCGGTACACGTCCCTCTGGGATCCACAGATGCCCGCTGGACGTTGGTGAAGGAAATTTCACGGGTTATGCGTTCCTGGCTCCCTCTCCACTGCACTGGAAAGCTGTGCTTGACTGGTGTTGAGAGAGGCGTGTTGCCGAGCGAACCCATCGGGAGGTTTCTCCCGTGTACCGATCAAGCGAACCAGTATTGCGCATACCGGACGGCCGTGCGAGGCCACTCGGACGATCCCTGGCGGTCGTTCACCTTTGCTTCGAAACGCCAAACTTCATCCCCTTCATCGTCCGTATGATATACAGTGGGGTACCATTACCTTCGTACCACGACGAGCTTCAAGTAGTCAGGCTCCGTTGGATCTCAGTCGGCATCCCAGTTTATGTGTTCGGGAATTTAGCCTCTCTCACTGGACCATTCTCTCCAGTATCCAGATTTTGCATAAACAGACTGAATCTCCTCCACCTCGACCCTACATATACACTGCGATCTCAAACCCAGAGATTCGAGAGTTTCGACAGTTTGCCGACCGAATTCGTGAATTTCGGGTAAAGAGCGGATGAATAAACTGGCAAGGTAGATATCTATCATTCATTTCCCCGATACGTTTATGTTTCGTATATTCTCCGGACTGCCTCCCCACGCATAGGATTAACGACACCGTCAGGCAGGTTGCGATGCCAAATTATTCGAGACTCGAATGTTATCTTCGGCTCGAGCCAGGCTGGAAAAAAATCGTCGCACTCAAGATACTTTTCTCCATCGACGCGAAAAGCGTTTCTTCCGACTGCCGAGTTTCACCCAAGTCTATCGTGAGACTTAGGGATTTCTTCAGACTTTTTGCGCTTTTTTTTCTCGAACCGGGTAAACATTCATTAAGAGTTGCCGCAACTCGGCTTTACCCTGTAGAAACTAATTTTCTCTTGACGTGAGTTCCATAGGCAAAGAAGGATGAAAGTGTGCAAGGGATGTGCATAGCGCGATGCTTAGCTTCTCGCTCCACCCTGAAAAACGGCCACTATGATGCGCACAGTGATATTATAATCTTGGATTCACCGTAATATTGGGTAAACACTCGATAAGCAAAAAAAATTAAATAACACGACCGATTACCGGATCCCGGCTGGGTATCTTCCTCAACCGGTGGCGTTCTACATACGTTAACCTCACGAACGGGATATACAATATAAAGCTCGTAGGATTCGAGTGGGAGAAGCTCTCCTTCACGACCTTCGGTGATCGTCTATCTACATCGAATATTAAGCTGCGTGCCTTATCGTGTCGGTCGGCACTCGAGTGAGAGCACTTCAGTGATTTCACCTCATCACGGCTCTCCGACCTGACCTCGAGGAGTAAAGCACCCGCAATCGGTCATCGACGAACCCAACGGGGAAAGCAGAGAAAACCCGTTCGAGTTATACCATTATGAACTCGACTTTTCTCCCGCACTCCTTTCATAGATGTAGGTACATCCACTTTGAACGGATATTCATGACAGTATGGGTTGATAAATTTAGGATAATCTTCCCCGGTCTGCGCCGTACGATTAGAGGAGAACGATCGTCACCTGAACTCCATTTGAGCAGAGCGTTTTTGTCTTCTTCCTACCGTTCACAAAATTGGTCCGAATAGTCTTTGTTTCCTACTATGCCGTAATGCCGTTCCAATGGCTTACCAAATTCATATCGTAGATACGCATTGATGAGGAGTACTGACACTCCCGTGAAAATAGAGGGACGGCTCGAATATCCGCTGACACGAAGACACGATGCGTTGCAACGCGAACTCTACGACGATGGTAAGCCGCCGAAAATCTTACGTTTTAGATGTGGCAAGGGAAGTGTTTCACTGGTGAGCACAAAGCGGCAATTCCCCACGGAGAGGCGCAGACCACACGTTGGCTCGCAGACATTGCTTGACGCGACATGGAATGTTGATGCGCGTTGCCTTCATTGGATAAATCGTGTGCGCAGCACCTTCTCTAGAATAGGGTCAATACGAGGAAGACACATTGTATCAACGCTACTGGGGATAGTCGTCATCAGGGGTTGATACACGATAAAATCAAATATCAAGATATTTTTAGGTGAGGTTATTAATTTTTTTTTCGGATAACAGAAATGGCGCACCTGTCGCGAGAAGGTACCCGCCTAATGGCGGATCGAGTGAGGATTAGAGTAGAAACGGAAGAGATATAGAGAAGAACATTATCGGAACGTGGGAGCGAATCTTTATAGCAAAGATGGGAATAGCCTCAGGTTGAGAGGTAGCGGCAGCAGCGAAAAAATATTAGAAGCCGATGAAAAGAAGTAAACGGAACGACGAGTGTAGGGTTGGTTCCGCGAGCCAATCGAGTCCGTGAGACGTGCAAGGACCGTACGGTAAATTAGGTACGATGTAATGGAAGGAACTGGCGGTCTTTCGACAACAAGGGAAATCAATTCCATAACTTACGATCTTCTCGCCCAGCGCTTCATCACATTTCTCCTGGTCTTCCCACACAAGCTTCGCGGGACATTACCTATATAAATGAAAACGCGCAAGTCGCTTCTCGCCCTCTCGGGCGCGATTCTTCTACCCACAGACTTACTCGCACCCTCTTACGCTGGCCCCGGCGCGCGCACGTCCACAGTTTTCGTGCCCTCGTACCTTTCGGCCAGCGCAGGAAGGCTCGGAAAATTCCGCCGCTTCTCTCCGACGTCGTATTTTTCTGCACGTCAAAAGCAGCCTGCTGCATTTATCGCGCGAGGCGTCGGAGGCTGGAAGGAAGGGACGAAGGGCGAATGGAACCGTTAGCTGGCTAGGCCATTGCGAGCGTGTGACGGAGATACAGCGACGGATGGAAGGCAAGGGGTTGCCCGGCAAGACGCGCGGCCAGGGCACAGACACAACCTTGTGAAAAGGCCGGAGGGAGGAGACTCTGAAAAATTACTGTTACTGGAAAAATAAATAACCTTCCACCACTGACACGCCTAAGCCGGCATTATATTTTGTACGAGGCCGAGCCACGCGACACAGAAGAGTACAGCGAGAAAGATCTCATCGGCGAGAGGGCGCGCTGCCCGCAGCGCAGCCTTCTGGCTTCCACCCCCCTCGGTTTTTCTATGAAGTGAGCAAAATAATTGCGTGATAGAAAACCGCTATGGGTGGAGGAGAGCGCGTTGAGGATGCGGAGAAAACTCAGAACTAGAAACGAGTGGAACAACAAAGAATGAGAAACACGAGCCTTTTGCGTGTTCAGTTCGAGCCGGTAAACCAACCACGATATACGTGTATGGAATCGCGAAAACCCTCTAGCATCGAATATGTCGACAAGGGAATCGGTGGTGGAACGGATGCTAGGGTTACAGCCGGTGAAGGAGAAACTTCCGCGATCTGACGTTAGATTTGACCACGTATTTTGGACATTCCTTTCTAAAAACGTGGAAATCATACACGGATTGAGTTAAGCGAGTTCGCATCCTAATTGAATTAATCTACGATTGCGCATAAAAACACCGAACTCAAACTCGCATAGAACTTTCACTGCTACGCTTAAACCCTAGAACAACAATTATGCTATTATGATAAGTACAAATTTCCATGACGTTTCATGTTCGTAGAGTTGATTTTGAGAGAAGAAAAATTATATTTTCGAACCAATTTTAATGCACTAGCGGAAAAAAATTATTCTTCGTGGCAAAAATATTTATGAAAAAAATCACGATAATTTGATCAATAAACGTAAATGAGTAACTCCAAAAAAAATAGGATAATGAATTACCTTCAGAAATTTTCAATGTCAAGTAATGAGACATACAAAAATGTATGGTCGAGATAAAACATTTGAAATGTTGTTTGTATTGTACCTAACGATATGTTAAGAAATATTACCTATTGAATTATTTGACAACTCCTACATTTCGAGCGAGGTTAACGCATAGTGTAACACACAGAATATAACATTTTTGTAGCAGAAGAATACAGACTATAACACAGACTATAACATTTTTGTAGAAAAAAAATAATGGTAAAAGCAAGACCAATAATGGCGGTCGCTTTTTAACATATCTGAAAAGGCTTTAGCTCTGCCGTTGCAAAGTCAGTTATCTCTGTCACTTCACATTTGCTTTCTTTAATTCACCGCCACCAACCTACTCCAGAATCCACCAAATTATTGTGGCAAAATCTCTGAAGAGAGATCAAACTTTTTTCGAGAAATGTTGCAAACACATAACTCTCGTCATTTTTGGGGAAA
Source organism: Listrodromus nycthemerus (assembly GCA_963978505.1). Taxonomy (NCBI): domain Eukaryota; kingdom Metazoa; phylum Arthropoda; class Insecta; order Hymenoptera; family Ichneumonidae; genus Listrodromus; species Listrodromus nycthemerus. The sequence continues at coordinate 17,278,230 of OZ021679.1, read as the reverse complement.
GGAAAACGTGCCACGGTACATTAAAATCGGCAATAAAAATACGGATTTCACTTTGAAACGAAACTAGCCTAAATGTGCTATCTTACAAATTTTTATTCGCCATTTATTGTTCAAATTGTATGCACTAGCCACTTTAAGCTTTCCGGAGTTTTTGGCTGCCGACAAATTCCCGCATTTAGTTATTTCGATCTAAGCTTCGATTCTATCATGGACGAAATTTCTGATTTAAAATATATTTGCTCGCCGACGAGTTTACCAATTGAGAAGTTGCCACTGGAACTCAATCGTTTCGCGATAGAGCCGAACGGGAAGTTCAGATAAGGGAATACATCGTAGTTGCTCTACTACAGGTCATGCGGTGAGCGAGGCGGGGCCAGGTGCGGCATCGAAGTGTTAACTCTCTCTGCCACCGGAAAAGTCATGAAGATAATTCGTTCGGGAAGTATGAGCCGGGGGCGGTGATTGTCCTGTACCAATATCTCCGCTAGAAGAGAAGCAAGGAAGTCGAATACACGACAAAGCCACACGGCACCTTGGTTAATGATTCAATCTAAGAATAGGTCGGCTAATACAATCCAAGCAACATCAGTGAACGAACGGAAATCAGCGTGTCCCGAGGAACATAGCCGGCTCTCCTACGGCGCCTCAGAATCGTTCCAGACGTTTAACTTAGTCTCCGCAACGGCCGCGGGGGAGTCATATGTGCAACGAAACTTTTTAAACTTGATATTCCTACTACCCCAAGCGCTAATAGGGCACAAAAGACTAATTAATTAGATAGCTAAATTGTCGATGGAGCGAAAAGTTCGTCGGGTGACTTTGTACTTCAGCTCTTTAAGCTAACACGCCCCATGGCTCCTTCGGTCTGCACGAAATTTGACGGTGAGCATTCTTGCGAGCAATTATTCATGGCTCTTCCAACATTAAATGCATATTGAAGAGCATTTAGTAATTCTCATTGCTTGGCTATAAAAATAAAAAGTTAGTATATAATATTGTTCTCAATATGACGGTAACACAACATTCTTACATACGTGTCAATGAAATTTTATATACTGTGTGAGCATAAAACTTCATATACATCGTATGGATTTTCCAAAAATTACCCAAAAATTTGACCCTTGTAATACAGTAAAGAGAAATGTGTATTTCGGTTCCCCAAATTATTCGCCTTTTCCGTCGAAGCTCGATATCACACGATGAAAACGATGATGCACGAGGCCCGTGAGAGCGCGAAGTGGTACCCGAATTGCTATAGATATTGAAATCGCAACTTGTGGCTTTCGTCGATTCGCTTCGAGTGACAGACAGAAAGAAAAACGGTTTCGTGACTGTAAGTCCGCGATATGACCGGCGAGGATTGCTACCCACGGGAAGCACTCCGTTGATTCTTCCGGCTCTCTGTTTTCGCGTTGTCCGAGTTCGAGCTTTTACGAATCTCCTCGTCAATATTCGAGTATGGGCTCCGGTGCATCTCGTATCTTTGGTGGTTCCCACATGTACGACGGGCCAATGATCCTTTCTTAGGATCGTTTTCGCCTCGCCGAGGAGGACACAAGTGGAAATGAAGACCACGCGTAAACATACCCGAAGCACATCAGCATTCACGATGAACCGCGCCCGCAACGCGGTAGAGGCATCGATATAGTGGTACGCGTATTATGCCACGTCGTCGGAGTAATATTCCATCGGTTTATTCTCAACAGCACAATGATGGTGCATTAGATTCTGCACAGCCTCTACTCATATCTCCAAAGTGCTATACAGCTTGGCGTCGAATCGAATTAGTCGCTGATCCCGGTGGTGATAACATTACAACCGTCCCCGGCTGACGAACTAGCCGCGAGATAATATCTTCTTTAAACGAAACCTACGAGCCGCACGGCGGTTTTACGGGTGTTCCGTATTCATTGAGGCTTGTCGATGAATACAGAACTTGGCCAACTGTCCTGTGTTATAACGGCAGACGTCGCCCGACAGTCGATCGCGAACGATGAAGGCTCTGCTCCGCCCGCGACTCCCATCATTTACTTTCAATAAACATACTTCCACGCCAGGTGATGGCTCATCCTCGTGATTGATCGTGGTACCGTTCAAAACCCAACCGCACGAGTTAAAAAAAGTGGTTGGGAAAACAGAAAATAAAAATGCAAAGACCTGGACAGAGTTATTTACAGAGGCGTATTGTATATATATATATATATATATATATATATATATATATATATATATATATATGAATGACAGCGCATATAGATGGTCCGGCCTGGAAAGAAGAAAAAAGAAACTAGCGAACCGGTCCATGAAAATTGAGCACCAATTAACGTGCATTCCACGAGCTGTCAGTCTCGTTTACTACAGCCGTCAACTGCGGTGTACGAGAGGGCAGCCTAAGCGACAAATGCATTTTTTTCGAGAGAGCTATCGTGCAGCCATTCAGCGGTTGCCTACATACATTGATCGAGCCCGTGTACACATGGCCATTACACCGATATTTACGGCAGAAGTCCCTTTGGCTTTAATGGTGACGTGTTGGTCGATGGGGCGCTTTACCTATGTCCTCACAAATCGCCTACGCCCAGTTCTCCACTTATACTCCTGCGGGAATAAAATAGTAATAAAGATCAGAACCGATTCGCGAGAGGTTTTCGTTACGATCTCTACTCCCAGATCGCCCACACCTTACATCCACCATGTCCCGCTGTTTTTCTTTTTTTTCCCGTTTTTTCCTCTACGCAACTACCACGGATAGTATAGTACCGTAAGCGAAGAGTTCGCCCGAAGCAGAGGAATCCTGAATCTCCAAGACGCGGATAGCGATAAAAGGAATTAAGTCGTAACGTCGGAGGGATGTATCGGCCCCGAGACTCACCGAGGGTCGGTTCTTACATAAAAGTATGATAAGACTCACGGATTTGTGAGGCGTAAAAGTAAAGGCGGCCGCGAGAGAAAAGAAGTAGATCGGGAGGGAAGAGTACGCGATAGCTAAGAGTAACGTTACCCGATCTTCGCCTAATACCTCCGAGTTTTTACCATCGTTCGATCCGCCAAGTTAGAAAAAAGATTGGCCCCCGATAGAGAGAGGAACGATCAAAGGGTAGTAAATCAGGGAGCGTTCGATGAGGGAAACCGAAGAAGGTCAGCTTGATCCCAGGGCAATCGAGCCTTAACCGTCCAAAACTCGCATCATTTCGAAAAACTGTGTTAAACATCTTGCCTTTTTATTATTTTTCGTGCTTCTTCAAAAGCCGCGCTAACCGGTAACGGCGGTATGCAAGAGACGCTTGAGCAAAAGTTCGTGGTGAACAAACGAATTACCGCATTCCGAGCCCGTTGCTCGACCAAGTGCGATAGTCTAGGATCTTACAGACGATGCAATGCGATGCATCATCAGAGCTCACGCGTCGATTCCAACGAAAAACACTCATTCCCAAAGATCGTCGACCTTAAGCCGATCTGAGAAAATCAGAGGATCAGCGACAAAGACTTCGCCGAATTGATTGACGGAATTGAACCTCTTCTCTCATTATAGAATAGACATGGATCGCTGGTGGATCGGCGCCGGTAAATCTCATCAAAGGTAGACGCACTCACGAATGTTGGTCTCTGGTGCCGATTGTTCGAGCTGAAATCCCGCAACCGGATCGGTGACCTATGGTGTATGACTTACGCCACGAGTATTTACATCCCACTCCATCATTCGATTGAATCAGCAAGTCCTTTTGTGTCTGTGTAAGCCAAATCGATTTCTTGGCAGAGGATCCGTCGATGTTGCATGCTAGACGAGCCCGGTATAGGACGAGCTAGGGCGTAAACAGAAATTAATTAGAAGTTGTCGCGTCATTAGCGAACACTTCCGTCGGTTATACCCTGCGCTTAGCGCTGATGAGGACCCAAAAGATAAAGCTGAGCTGTGCTCACGCGATTCCAGCCCCGGTGCGACGTCGGGGAGGAAACAAGATTACGGATTCGCTGTTTTTGTCGTCCGGTCGGACTGCCGAGTCCGCCGTGCCGGGCGGCCGATGTGCCGCGCCGTCGCCACTGCTGCTTCGTAATTTGTTTGCGAGTTCTCGAATTATTGTTACTCGTTTGCCCGCCACCCTCTTGATTCCGCTCTCTGCCAGACGCTATTTTCATTGTCGTCTACGCGGCGCCGAGGGAAAGGGGTAGTGGGTAGCGTGAGTCGGAACAAACGGTAGGGCAGGGAATAACTCTTATAATTTCGAGGAAGAAATATTGTGACACAGGCTGCGTTCGGTTGGCCAGCAGATGCCTCTTTCTCTCGGCTTCTCCATCGTCTCCTTGAACTCCCGTCGGTGTTAAAACTTTCTGTGGACTATCGCAGCTTACTTTGAGGTGGCCGCCCGAGAGACGGCCAACTTTCGAGCGAAGAAACGCTTTGCGCCCGGTTCTGCAGTGATAGCTTGCGTCCGGATGCTGAGCGGGAGGGAAGGCTAAATAGAGGTCCAGAAGCGACGGAAGCAATGCCATCATCCTAGTTGCGCCAAACCGTAGACAATTTTGCTTCTCCCCGGGGGAAAAGTTAAAGCTCCTTGTTGAATGAACGGGGTGGACCGGGGCGTTGAAAATTAACGATCGGTAATCCAAACACTCTGGGATACGACAAAGAACTTTAGACCTTGAGATCGTCTCGGCTCTATTGATCTCACTCGATTAATCTCCAAAGTTACCGTGGAGCTAAGCGATCACCAGTCGGACATCGTCGATACCAACCTAAATTCTGAACATCCGATCGTACGATTCTGTATAATTGCGTGATTCTTCGATAGAGTAAAATTTTTGCGAAGATGAGCTCAGCTGGCGGACAGATTTTTGAACATCGAAAGCAGAGTGTATACTAGGGCGTTTAAAAAAAAAAAAATTCTCGGATCCTAGCTCAAAACTTTTGATTAGATGCCAAAATAAGTCTCTGAAAATATGAGCACTTAATTAAAAAATTCAAGTTGTCTGCATTGCACTTTTCGATTTCCCATAAGAATAACATAGGGAAGAATTTTTTGTTTACTTCTGATTATTATCTGCAATGAATCCGGACTCTTACTGTTATGGCGATCAAACATTTTTGTAGAGAATTGGACGCTTTACAAAAAAGGTTTGAAGTCGTTTTTTGATTAGTGGACTCTGTCAAAAGTTACTTAAAGCTAAAGCTAAAGTAATTCTAAATTTTACCGTATTCTTTACAATACCCTGAACTTTATAAGTATAATGATATCAAAACATACTGTAAGTTTATATTTAAGCTCTCAGAGTGTAAAAAAATGAGGCGAAAGTAAAACATACCTACGCTTCTTGCGCTTACGACATGCAATTTCATAGTAATCTATTCTAATAATATTCTAAAACTTATACATATTTAAAGTATCTACTTATCAATTCTGACTTTTCACAAATTGAGAACGGATTATTTTTAATAAATCTAAGTTTTTACTATATATTAAAATTAATAAAAATTCAATACTATTATTAGAATAAAAAAGTCAAAAAGAAATTGATTGTAAACAAACGATGGACAAATTTTCAAAAAGAAAATGTCTCAAATTACAAAATTACTATCATCGCTAAATCGTTTCAAGAATTCAACTCATTTTTATTATGTAGTTAAAAATATTAGCTACGAATCCTAAAAACTCTTATTTATATATTTTCAAGTATTCGAAGCAATTTTATTCAAAATAATTAATATTTATACCAAATTATTTAAAAAATGGGCAAATTTTGATTGACTTCAACTTCAACTTTAAATAACTTTTGACTGAGTTGACTACGGGAAATATGACTCTAGACCTGTCTTATAGAGCGTTCAATTCTCTGGAAAAATATTCGCTCGGCATGACAGTATGAGTCCCCATTCATTGGGGATAATAATTAGAAGTTAAATAAAACTTCTACCCTGTGTTATTCTCATGGGAAATCGAAAAATGCAATGCAGACAACTTTAATTTTCAAATTAAGGACTTACATTTCCAGGGACTCATTTTGACATCCAAACAAAAGTCTTGAGCTAGGATCCGAGGAAAAATAATTTTTCTTTTTTTAAACGCCCTAGTGTACACGTACTTCTGGCGGAAATGATATGGGCCAAGGTCGCTCCAACAATGGATTTCGTTAATCGCCCACTCTTCAGCTGGGAAAATGGGCGTACTTCTATCGGTACACTTCGTTCCTCAACAAGATTATATTCGGGTCAAATGAGAGCCCGAATCAATAACGCGGAGCGAGGAAACGAGATTGCAGGTACAGCGTCTTTCGGTGGGCCATATCGAAGTGGAAACCGTGGGAGGGGGGCAGTAAAGTATGAGACGTAAAAAAAGAACGGTGGATTCACCGGAGAGCCATCCAAAAATATTGATACTTTAACTAAGGAGAAAAGTTTAGTAGCTTTCTCTTTCTCGTTTGCGCAACCCACTTACCTTGCTTCGTCTCCTTCCTCCGCTTCTTCTTCTCTTCGTCCTCCAGATCTTCTACTTATTTGAGAGTTTTCCCAGACCCCAGTGGCATCTCCCAAGCAGCGGCTGCCACTGACAGCTCCCCCAATTCGATCAGACTCTCTCCTCTCCTGCAAGACATCAATATATCTATATCGATATGTATTGGATAGCACATTATCGCATATTAGTCATAAAACTTTCCAAAGCCCTCTTTTAGTCTCACTCCCGTTACCGCCTATTTCTTCTTACTGGCGGAAAGGGTGGGGGGGTACGCGTGACGCCCGTTTTTCGTTGAAATAAATTGTGATTCGTGTCAGACGTCTGCGAGGATTATCGCCGGCCGAAAGAAGAAGCAATAGAATATATCGGGTGAATTAATCATATCGCTCTGTCTATACCACCGATCCCCTTTCCCAATATCTACCAAACGATTTTTTTACAATACAAATCGCTTGCCCTTGTAAGTCATGCTTGTCCTTGCCTCGGCATAGGTTATTATTTTCTTACGTTTTTTTTTATATATATCCACCCAGTCATCCCGTGATCGATATTATTTTGGAACGCATATAAATCTGCCTCTATTGCCAATCTATTTACAAAGATCCGCGAAGGGACTTCGGAATAGGAGGATGGTATATTCACGAACGATATTAGTGAATTGTTCTATTGATACAGCACGCGACGTCGATCTTTTCCGCCCCGACGGGCATCCCTCCAAGAGGACCAAAATAACGTATCAACGGTTAGAGGGGAAAGTGCGAGGGAAGAATACTGTTTTCTTTCTCGGCCATTCAATCTTGAAAACAATTTTATTCTTTCCTAAATCATTCCAGATATTGGCAAGCGGGAAGACCTAGCACGTCTACTCGTAATGCTAGCAAATATTAAACGTCGTTATAAGTTGAGGTGATGAGAAGCCTGTCCGGTCGGTAACAAAAGGTGTAATTAATTTTGCGTCATGGTTTTTAAATATTGTGTACAAAATAGAATAAACGAAATATAAACGCGTTCATCTGACAACAGAGAAAACGCTGACAATTCGTGATCAGAACTTAAGGCACGCTTTAAAATTAAAAATGTACCCTTTTACTGACCCAGATTTCTTTTCACCAGCCTTCAATGTGAGCTTTGCTCATCAAGATTTTAATGACACTGTTCGATAAACACAATTCTCGTCGTAGAACATAACAGCTGAAAAATTTTCCACTTAGAGTGCAAGGAAGTGGGATGCCAAGTGGCCGTGAAAATTACATTGTCGAATTTATAGATGTATCGCATCTGTCGGCTGTCGCGCTATCGATTATCAGACGCGTTAAACCAAGGAGAGAGAGAAAGTAAGGAAGTAATGAGAAAAAAATAGAATGGATGTAAACGAGCTGCGGTGATGGGTCGCCGTTGGTAACTCTTATCCCGTGTTAACCAAAGGAATCACCCCAGCATCAAACTGATTCAGCTACCGGTGCGGTTTAATTAAGCAACCGGAATTAATTGACGCCAATCGTTAATCAAAGCGGATCAGTGAGCATTTCAGGAACAAGCCAAGGGGGCAATCGTTAACAGCGTGTATGCTTTCACCTCTGGGGCAAACCATGTCTCTCATTCCCGCGAAGCCACCCTCGCGCCTGCCCCAGCCCGCTAATCATCTAAAACACAAAATGCTGGATAGAGGGAGCATCGATTTCTCGTAATGTACAACGCTGCCGTCATTAAAAATTGAAGTTGAGCGGTGAGGGGAGGGCAGGTTGGCTCGGCACACCGGATCCAGTCTTTCATTTTCACTCGTTTCGATGAATTACAGCGAAAATACTTTTTCGATCAAAGTAATCGTCCTTCGGCCGTGGCGCAGCTTGACAAATACTGTGGAGCCTCCGATGACTTTGAAAAACGGGTCTCCTATTTCTGGTACAGCTTCATAATGACCCTGAAATCCACTTAGCGAAGGACCATCCCGGGGTTTTCCCTCGTACCGCCGTCAATCGTGTGCTTCCTAGAACGGCCCGCCTTTTACCCCGGCGAAACCGGATTTGAACTCGACTCTCTCGAGAATTCAGCGTGGTTTGTGTCGTTCAATGGGACGGAAGGAAAAGTTGCCGGACGCACCGTTCTGGTCCATCGAGCTTGCAACGCCCCTCAACGGCGACGACAACGAAGACGTGGCCGAAGAGGTCGCGCGGAGAAGAGAGCGAGAACTCCAGGCGCCGAACCGTGGTGAGAGCGAGAGCAGTATCGACGTCCATACGCCCGTTAGTCAACTTGCTTGTGCTGATCGTGAGTATTTTATACGTTCCTTTTCTCTTGTTCTCGGTTGAACGGTTCCTCGCTTCGTTCAGCCCTAAACCGCCAGCATTCGCGAAACTCACCTACACGCCTGCCTGCGAGAGTCTTAATTGTTTTTCCGTCCAGCTTTTCCGACCCACAGAAAAAAATGCAAAATTCACGTGTTTGGAGTGACCGACACGATAGCTCGCGGTTATTTTGCGCGACTCTTGCTGAGGTTGTAAATCTTACTTATAACCATCGGGAGATCGATTATATCTTCCGAAATTGCTCCCAACGCCGAAATTTGCTAGAGAGGAACGGAGGGAAGAAATGAGCTCGAAATGGAATTTAAACTGTTCTGAAACTCACAATATAATTTAATAACAAGTAAAACGAAATAAAAATGTTAGTGATTACGATGTTTGATTAATATGCAAAATGACTCGACATCGGTTGTGACGTATTTTTCCGAATAAGAGATCACGACGGTTTCTTGTCCGAAGTTTACGAAGTCAGAGGAGTTAAAAAAAAGATTTACTTTGAGCAGCTAGCTGTTTCTGCCGCGCTTGTTGAGTTAAGACGTGTTTTAGGCATTCAGAGTGATCTTTCAAGACGCGAACATTGGTTTGATTGAGAAAAACAAAAAGAGGTTTTCTGCGAGTTAACGTATGAAGTCGGGGTCTACGTGGGGGCGATTCGCCCGCTGGAACCCTATGTTTTCGGCAGGGAAAAAAGACTTAGCACCTGACGATGACCCTTGGGTGCTGACGCACGGCACTAGCAATATTAGTTTATTGAAAGGAAGTCAGGTGGATCAGAGATGTGTTTGATAACTTCGAAGTCTTATGACTTCGGGAAAGGTCATTTTTCTGCTAATAATTATATTTTATAGACTTATACCAGATGTATATGCAGAATGAATGTAGACACTGAACATCTCGTTTGCCGCGAATGAATAGTCGTTTTGGTGTATAGCAGTTAATCCTTTTCGATGTTGGATTCTGTTGAATGGAGTCGATTCTGCACAAATTCCGGTTCTGTCCTCACGCGCTTCTTCATCCTTTTCTGTAGCGATGTTCTGACTGAAAAGTTACGCATTTGCCACCGCTAATGGCAGGCTGCTGTTACCATTCGTGTACCCTCGTAATGACCGACCTGTTGTGAGATCCCACGAATGCCGAATGTGCAAAGCTTCGTGGTGACGGATTGGTCAATGGTTCAAAATTCAATGCCGTGGCGATGATTGCAGCTTGGAATCGCCAGCGGGCATATTTTCCGGGGATTTAATGAACCCTTCTGGCACTTGCTTGCAACGTTCGTTCCATCGGTGGCGCAGTTTGACGGGGATCCCCTAATTCACGTTTGATTTCAATAATATAATGAATTCCCGCACGGTCTTTTACTGATCGATAAATTGGAGAACACCACTTTGGAGAAAGCTCAACAACCAATCGTCGGACTGGATGACCTGGGTGTTTAGCGATGGTATCAATTATAATTGCATTCGTCAAGGGACGGTTAATTCTCCAATGCAATGGGACATCCTCGACAAATTTAAGCTCGTGGTACTTTGAATATTACAGTCCAATACAACGATACCATTAATATCTCATTTATTAATTAATTTACGGTAATAAACAAAGTTACCGGTTCCGACGGGTGTTGAAATTATAATGCGCATTACCGCTGGTCGGGGATGACTGTTGAGCCGAATCTCACGTAAATGAATCATCCGCCCAAACGCTTGTGATACTTGCGACGGATTTTAATTGAATTTCTCTGTCGCTTGCTCGTATACACTCCGTGTATTTACAAAAGGTAGCCCGAGGCGTTCGCGAGGTGCGCGGAATTGCGTCGATGAATTGCACCGTCCTCGACAATTAATCGTTTTAAATAAAGAATAAATACCCATGATATGTCTGATAAATTCATTGAGGCGCAATGCCTCGGCACTCTTGAATTTGACCCGTGCATATTGAGCAGTAACGTGGCTGGCTCATAGGTTCAGTTTTCATCGACCGAATGAGCGTTGAGTAAATTTGGTGAATACGATACGGTCCATGTTTAACTAATTTACGTGTTAATAGAGGCGGGCCATATTCTCCACTTATACCCTGTAAGAGGATTCCACCCACGATTCGTGGAGAGAGGTGAACAGACGTAGCCACTGAGTATGTGTTTCGGATAGTTTGTCGTACGCAACAATGGCGAAATTGCACAACCACCGCATCTGAGAGTCGCTCCGAGCAGCACGGCGTTTCTTGGATCCTGACGAAGTCTCGGATTTCCAAAGTTCGAAATACAGCAGTAAACACAATATACTCTTAAGGAGTGCACGCGCCTCGATACCATAAACACGAGGGTGGAGTTTCATTTATTGTTACCCCGTCATGTACTCAATTGGAATTCGTCAGCGGTGCGACGGAGCTCTCCCGGAGGAGCCTGCCAAGTTCGCCGTTGCATCTGCAGCGGGCGAATTGTGCGGAGGAGATGCGGAGGAATAGCGGAGAACGAGAACGCGACGGAGGCGGAGACGGGACGCGAAGGTGAGGGCATATACCGTATATACGAACAGCACGCGCATAGTATACGTATACGAGACACGGTATCACGGATTATTGAAACTTCTCTGTCTCTCCCTCGGCGTTCGCCACGTTGTCGCGGCGAAAAGCCCCACAGGCACCACGGAGCTTGCGAAAGCACCGCGTCCAATGGTGAGGCGACACGCTCGTAAAATCTCCATGCCGAACCTAACGCCGATGGAATGCGAAATTTTCCGGCACACAGAGTTTAGATTCCTCGAGCGAGAAGAAAAGGAAATTAACAAAAATGTTGACACTTTCATAACGCTTGTTTATTAAAGCTTAGAATAAAAATTTTCATATCGCTTCTTCACAAAAAGTTAAAAGTTGAAAATCGAAATTTTTATATTATTTTCTCATAATCACTTTTTGTTTGCGAAGTTCTTTTTTCAAGAGAGCATTTATAATATTTTTGGCCTTCTCATAGAGGAAGCGGTGTGAATGAAGGGCCATTATGAGAAAGTCATACAAATTTTTTCAATTTGAATTTTAAGCTTTCAACTTTTATGAGGAAACTATACAAAAACTTAAATTTTCAGTTTTTTTTATGAAGTCTTAAGAAAGTGACAATCTTTAACTTTTTTAAACATCAAACATGTATATACTTTTCGGGCAAAACTGCTGGATGACTTAGGACTACCCCGAAAACTTCCTTTATGAGGAAGAGAAGAAGGCGAAATTAAAAAATAAAACTTGCTCCCGTTGGTGTTAAGCGTGTTTCATGCTACCTTATATGCAGTATTTGTGATTGCACAACTGAGTCATGTGTGATTCAAGAAGTTATTATTGGATTGCCAGTGTCAGCAACGCGGGGGTGATCTCTTGTATACCCAGGCTTTAACTTTTACTCGAGACGATGTTTACAATAGTAATTTTGGTATGCTCTATGTATTATCTAGACAAGACCAACACTTCGTAGACAAACTGCAGGTAATTATGCGATGGTCGCGATGAGAGCTACACGTGAAAGAAAGATCCGTCGTAATGATAAGAGAAGAAGGCGTCTTACTATATTTTGAACGCAACTTTGGTCTCCTGACGCTATAGCCTCGATATTATAAAAAATTGCCAATTCGCCTCGGTTTATCCGACTACATCCATCACCAGCTCCTCTTTCGCGGACGGATTAAAGCGGGGGGGTGATCTTAGCCATATTTTATTCACACTTTAGATTATGCGATATCTAACATTCTTATATACATACTGTTCACTGCCCGACAGTGGTCGGAACTTCAGCGCTCGGGCCCGCTCGCGTCAACAGAGACTTCCTCTCTGACGACCGAGGGAGGCAGCGAGCTGTAACATTTTTCCAAAGAATTTAGTGCAGCATGGTCGCCCGTCGAGCGACGATGGTCGCGTAAGACGCCAGGACCCCGAATCCTCACACTCGATACACACACACACACACACACACACACACACACACACACACGCACACACACACACACACACACACACACACACACACACACACACACACACACACACACACACACACACACACACACACACACACACACACACACACACACACACACTCACAAGAGCTCACCAGAGCCAATACAAGCGCTCACTGGAGCCAATACTTCCGATCGAGCAAAATACGCTCGGGCTCTCGCCCATGACAAGCGGTTGAACGCAAGGGCGAGCAGGTCCCCAATTCTCCACCCTTGACCCTTATACCCATTACCTCGGTGAAGGGATCATCAAACACGGAACGAGAAGACTCAGAGGCCTCACAATCATACATGCAACAAATGTACAACACAACATCAACGTGGGTTTTTATGGCGACAAGGCTTTTCCCACACGAGCCAATAAACGAAACATACTTATTGGCTCAAACGCAAGTGTTTGAGCCAATTTATTAAGAGTATTTATTAATAATACTATTATAATTTATTAATAATAAAAACTGGTCAATATAATTTTCATTGCCAAACATTGCCAAACGGTAGTATGGTAATTTTTTCATCAGATCGCTTTTTTTCACTAGATCCTCGCCTCAGTGCATATGATATTATTGTCATTATAAAATTACTTATATTCTTATTACGGTTATTATTATTTATAGTACTTTTGTTATCATGGTATGATAGTTAGGTACTTCTGTACCCGTGCTTTCGTATTCTACTTTTGTTGGTATTATCTCAGCCCAATTCTGATTGTATTGAACTAGTCCTTAGGGGATTTATTCATGGATCCAATAAAACATCTAACAACGTATCTAGCTATCTATTCATCTACATTTCCACCCATCAAATACAGCATTCGACTCAAAATAGCATATTTTTTTAATGGTGAATTTTCATTACGCGTTACTTTGTATCCATCGAAACAAGCTTTACAGCCAATGAATTTCTTAGTTTTTATACTAAAAAATAACATCGATTCCTGAACGGAGCAAGTGAAAGCGTAGACGCATTAATAAAGTCTCTGCGAAAGTTAAAGCGTGGTCGCAGTCCCGCTGAATATCGCGGATGACATAGTGGTGCAAGACCGTATATGTATATACGTCGTAGAGCGATCGAAGGGAATCCTCGTTCCGGCTATACGTAACTCTAGGAGCAGAAAGAGAGGAAAGAGGAGGGGGAACTTCGGCAGCAATAAAGGCAACTCGTCTCAACGTTTCGCGGTTATGGATGAAGCGGAGAGACTCCCCGACACGTTTCCATATCAAAGCTAAGAGATGCACGAAATTGAACGGCAGAGAGGTAAGATGAGCGAATAAACCAAGAGGTAATCTGCACGAAAGAAAATCGTCATTATTTTCTCCGAGTTTATCAATTTGTAGCGACGCCTCGTATAAATTATTGCACACCAGTGCTGAACAAATATTCCAGGCCATCGTAAATTTTTTCCAGTTATGAGTGGTAAAATGAAGTCGTGCATATTGCCTACGAACGTACCTGTAAGCGAGAGGGTTTAACATCCTACCAAAAGGATTTTAATAATGTATACTCGTGTACCATCCCGGGAAGGACAAGAGTGAAAGTTTTCGCTGATTCAATTTCGATAAGCTCTCCCGGAACGATTTAACGAGGGCGCAAGGTGAATTTGCCGCGTATGAAACTAAGAGGTGAAAAAGCAAGCTTCGCCGCTGTTCTTCGTCGTGGTCTTGGTCTTGGTCTTTACCGTCGAACTAGGAGAGAATAACTCGGATATGGTATAACTCGAGTTAAGCTTTCCGATTTCACAACTCGTTCCTTAACCAGAGTGTCAACGTCGGAAGCGAACGAGGGTAACGACAGCGTACCAATTAACTCCGGGCTCACGATTCCGCTCTTTTTGGTGCGCAACCGACACTAATCCCAGGAATAGAGTGAGACGGGCGGTCCGATATTGTGTCTTTCCTCGAGCTCATATCCCTTTGAAGATTCGTCGCCGTATCACGATTTTCATTCCCTCTACGTTCTTTCTTAGGTTCTCTCTGGAGCGTCTCACCGCTTCCTCTACTCGCATCTTCTCTCATTGCTCATCGGTATGAGTTCAGGCCCAACTATTTCCGCTTGCAAAGAACGTCGGTAAAGCAATAGAATGCAAAGAAACGCCTCCGACTACGTCAATGAAGTTGACATTTTTTTTTAATTCAACTATGTGTGAGTCAGCGATTAATACCAGCGCACCCCCCCCCCCCCGCCCCTCCCTCCGCGGGCATGTTCTATCGTATTTGCGTTTACTGTTCCGATTCACCAATTAATAATGAGACACGGCTATTTGTTTATAATTCTGTTCTAGGACGATAGATCGTTTCTCCGTCTACCACCCATTATATTCTCGCTCTGATTGGGTCAATTTGTGAAATTGCTAAAAATTCAATATGGGATTTCGGACTCTTCGTGAAATTCGATACGCTGTAAAAATTGTCAAACACAATTTTTTTCGCAGCACAAGATTTAACGTGCATGGAAGATACAGGATTGTCTGTAGATCAGTAAAATTTAAAGAATCATTCGATCGGAAGGGCAACCATTGCGAGAAGCCTAATCACTGATTTAGCTTCTCTAAGGGTATGTCTATTGAATAGAGTGCGCATCACACTGAATAATTAGCGGTTGCGGGATGTGTTGTATTAATGCTGGGCCAATATTAACGGGCGTAATGATTGGTTACACGCGTGGCCGACGGGATCAATCGGCGGTCGAGCCATGATAACTGGCTCAAGTAAGGGACGGTGTCTCTGTCGCCAATACTCTCCCGTCGATACGTACGCTCGGGATGCCGCTACGGATCAGATGGTATATCGATAACTACGTTACCACGTTGCTCTGTACCGATTGTCTGTAGCCAAGCTTCAAGTCGGGGGCTTGAGCTTGCAAATTTTGTAGAGGGCTGCTGTCGATACAATAGCCGGGTCTCTGGCGTACATTCGGGACACAAACAATGGCTACGAAAATTGGACGGTAAGAAAAAATAATAGTTATCAATTTCTAAATATTTTTAGCGAATGTTACGTCCTGTATGTCATGGCTATCGGTTTTGCACGAATATATTTGTCAGTCTTGCGTAATAATATTTATCAGAGTAAACCAGAGGGAACAGTCAATGCGCGTGGTGCTGCGCATGCACTATTACCTCTGAAGTAAAGTGTATCGATTGTAATAGCGATATTTAAACCGTTTACGGTTGACCGTAACAGGGTGAGTCGAGTAAGTAATGGAGCATGTCGAAGCGAGGTTGAGTGGTATGCTTCTGAATAGTGGTCCCCTTTACCGTATTTATCGGAGGTACATTTGCTGATATGGCCTTCAGTACGGAGAAGCCTTTCGAGTCACTCGATGTTTCAGGTGTCACCTGACATTGAAAAATCAGTTTCAATGTCCATATCTCATTTCCTTGTTCCCATCATCTCACCTACATTAAACAGTGTATTATTGCGAGCAGATTACTATATAATACGAGAGCGCGATGCGAAACATATGCGTATCCATTAGCATTTCAGACGAGATTGATTACATTATTATACTCATTAAATTATTTTCTTATGCTTGATTTTTTTTTAATTTCGTGTCTTTCTTTCGTTTATTCCTTTAATATTCCTACAATTCATATCCGCTTACGTAATCTGTGAGCTTTTATACTTCGCTTGGATCTTTCAAGTAAGGTACGCGACGCCAGTGTTGCTCGGCTGCTTCGCGAAGATTAGACCTAGCAAGATTAGTATTTCATTCGCGAACCGAGTGGCTGAAAACTCTACCACCAATTCGAAGAATCCACTTTTCAACAATGAGTTGAACAGAATAATCGACTCGTTAATCACAATACTTTATATCGAGTAAATCTTCGCTGTTTCCAAAGTCTAATAATTGTCAATCATCATCATTATTGAATTACATATTTATGTTAGATTTTATTTATTTAAAGCCATTCACTTGACATGCAATTAAACCTACACGCATGACTTCGAATCGCCCAGGAACGGGTCTAAATATTTTTATCGATGTGTGATACGTAACAGCGAGACGTCCGAATAAAAGTTCAGCAAAATATCGAGCAGAATATTTAAAAAATCGTCGAGCAGAATGTTCAGACATCGTCCCAAGGACCAAACTTTTAGTTCTACGTTTGATTTCTAGCTTGAACTTAGGTTTGATGTTAAATGGAATTGCGGACTGTATTGTCTGTTATTTGTCGCTACATTGCTCATAACAACGTCCAAGTGGGATCCTGCATATTCATTCTTCTGGTACTTCTCCCAACTCCTTCGTGAATTTCCCGCACAAAGCTTATTTCAGCCCTTTGCATCCAATGCACTCACTAACGAAGGTGTTAAGAAAGAATGCAACTACCGCTAGGTCAAAGAAGGTGTAACGAGATGCGGAGAAAAGTTGAATGAACGTAAAAAGAAAAAATAATGAGAAAGACGAAAAAAAAAAACAACAAGTGCCTCACGTGGATAGAATGAGAAGCTGTTACCCAATTGCGTGTTGTCATCCATGAGAAGGAATATTCTTGTATTCTATACTTCGTATTTGAGCGACTGTTTCTACTTGGTTAACGTCAGGATAGAACGGTGACGTCTATGTACCTTCCAGTCTTTTTGATACCATATTACATAGACAGATGAAACAAATAGAGCTTATTATTTCCGAGCATCGGAGAATACGCAGAAATAAAGGAGAATACGAATAAAGACTGTTATTACTAGTAACGAGAGTCGAGAGGATCAAGTTGTTGCACTGGAACCTCCGATTTTCAACGAATCCTAAAGCTTTCCGCGCTGACTTTACCCTCGTCTACGTCTGAAAACTTTGTCACTTCCGACGGCGCCTGGATTCCTTCTCACCTTCGGTCATCCCCTAATTTTATACTTTGGCTGGAATTCCGCTCAAACAAATTTCGAGTTATACAGCTTGTAAAGCTTTCCGTCGTCGGTAGTGGCCTTTCAGGCTGGTCCCCTCCAGCTAGTATGCCGCTCGCTTTCGCTACCCGTCGTAACGCTCTCACGAAGTAGAAAAGTTGGTTTTCCCGTCGACTACCTCCGTTCGTCGCCGACGAGTTCGACGATATTTGCGAACGAACTCTTAGAGCGGAGTGCCTTTTGGTGCTGGAGAACCTCAGCCTGCAAGCCAAAACCACCAGCCTGACTCTCGAACCCTTGGACGCCTAAAAGAAAGATTACGGTCGTCGCAGTCGGAGGTAACGTGATCGAATTTGCTTCAGCTCCGCTGATTCCTGATCCTCGTCATTCTGCACTCCGCAAACGCGCTGCTATTGTCGATTCTTTTTTGGAAAAAAATCGCATTTATATAATCGTACTCCCAAAAGCTTGCCGACAGTTATATTGTCGATATGAGTTGTTCCTCATTTTCTTTCACGAGTTTGTCACAAAAAAAAGCACTTTCCCATTAGCGTCAAGTTTTTAATTGCGCATAGGACAATTTCTACACTGTTTTCAATTCTCATCTAAACGTGCCGCTCAGCAGTCTATCGAGAAAAATGCGTGCATAAGTCGGGTTGCCAACGCAGTGTCGCCAGTTTCGATGAATGAAAGCCGAACGAGGAGAGAATGACGAGTCCGTTCTTTCCACCCTCTATCCCCTTTTGCGGAGTATAGCAGCTTCGAGTACGTGACCTACATCAGAACTTCCCCCATATTCACAGCATAAGCCTAACGAATATTCGAGTCATGTCCCGACGCTCATTTGTCCTCGTAGGTAGGACTCCCCGCGCCGACACCCCTGCGACACGAGCTTTATTATTCATTTTTATGCGACTTCTGGTACAAAACTGATTCCAACGAACCTGTCTAGACCGAAGGAAAAGTTTCGGGAATGAACCGTCCACACATTCCCGAAGAGCCGCTGTTTACGCACAAGAAGCGGGAAATTATTTTATCGTCCGAACTTATGGGCCTTGTTTCGTTTCGGTGTAATCGGTAAAAAAAAATGGCGAATCGGCACAATGCACGGTGGAGTAGTAGTATTTTCGTACTTGGAATACGTTTACCGATGGACGTCTGGTGTTGCTGCAACGTATACAAACGTTAGGTCACTCGTTGTTATCCAACTCGGACTTCCCAGTTCCCAAGCTCCCGGATACAAATTATTCGCTTGTGAAACAAAAAATTTTGCTGAATCGCGATCGAGCGGGTACCAAGGTAGGGATCTTTTTGGCAAATGTTGGAGGAAAAAAATGTCGGTTGCCTAACACGCGCTCCACGGAGAATAAAAATAAACGAGCGTGGACAAACATGTACATCCATTAACCGTCACAAAACCAACAATTTTCTCAACTACCGATGGCGACGGTGTTCGTCTGCCGAAAGTATTTGCGATAGGGGGCAATTGCGGCTTTTTTCTACATACAGATTTGACCGCAGAGAATCGGAAGACAGCCGATAGATTCTACCAAATCAAGTCTCTAGATGCCCGTGCCGTGAACGCGGAAACGAGGGATCAAAAGAGAGAGAAAAAACTGGCCGTTCCGAGGGCTCTGGAACTTTTCCAATTAAAGCACTCGTTATCTCCGATGATCGGCGAAGGGGGCAGGGAGGGACAACGAGTGTTTCAGGAACGGGCTATTGAATAGCCCGGTGGCTGCAAAAGTGGTGCTCGCCGGTCTCATTAACGCCGTAACGTACCAACGGAATTGTATGATATCGTAACAGGCCTAAAAAAAATTGAGCTCAGGATAGATAATGATTCGCATGTAGAAAGAAGTGCTGGGTGAATGCTGCTTCGGATATCACAGCTAGATGTGGTTTATCTATTTTTTTTGACATCGAAAACCGTCGGAGTGCTCCGATGAGAATTTGTCGTGGCCTCAAAATTGTCCAGTTTTAGCTGTCAGACAACGCATAACGACAACCAAGCATTAATTGGAAGACTCCGTTACAGAGAAACATCAACAGTTAGGCAAACCAAAACACATCCCGCGATTATGTGATGCAACCAGTCAGACGGTTGTCATGGCGCCATGGCGTCGTACCACTCTATTCTGGCGTATCACTTGCGGCCGATGCTATCGCGGTATAAAAAATTTTACAGTTTCTCTTTGACAATATTTATAATTTTAATGATTTTCAACTCGTTACCCAAAACGAATTTGACACATGCATGTTAACAAAATACGAAATCTTCGTTCGTTATTTGGACGTATGAAAAGGCAACGCTCAGTCCCGCCAACGAATTTTCATTGAATTTCCGGTTGATTGGTAGTAGAATATTTTATGATCGGTGGATTATGATTCGTGTGACACATCAGCACTGTATCCCGGCTGCGGCACTAATGGAGGAAGATGAAAGCTCGCTCGGGCCTGGAATAACAAGCCGGTTATGTATTCACATATACAAATACACACCGGGAAGCTGAACTTTCGATTTCGATCAGCTCTCCCCCATGCAATGCATGTCGGGAATGTACGCCCGAACGAACTCCCTCGATGGCGCGATGCGGTAACCAGTGATGTTGGTCTGGCACGGACTTCCCAATGTTGAAGCGCGCTCGTTGCGCCGGAGCCCGAACTACTTCTCGATCGAGCCATTTTGTTGAAAATCAACTAGGCGTTAAACTATGCCGGATCGAAAGTCGATATTTCATTTCGGCTCGGTGCAACCGGCCCTCACCGGAGCTTTTCCACCGATGGACTCTGCACGGCGCATGGACGACGGCGCTCTCGGCAGATACATCGATGTATCGAGTTCCAGCTGAAATCCCTTTGAAAGTCATTCCAGCTGTTTGACAGAAAATCCACGAACGAACGGTTTTGGGTAATCAGGGGTCTGCAGATGCGAGCGGATCGATGCTTCCGACGTGTAGGCGGCCTGGTGGCAGTAGCGTGGTTAGGGTAAGAGACTACGATAAAAATGATGAAAACCGGAGGAGCGCCAAGGATATCCAGGAACCGTGAAATATTTTCAGTTCCACTCTGCGACCCGAAGCCGTACCATGAATGTCCTTATTTCGATACACTCGATCCTCTCACTCGGGTGGGGTATCTACACTTCGACCTCTTCATACTGATCCCCCGTGCGGTGGCGATAACTCCCTTCGAGCTTCGCCAGCAACTCGGCCCCAAAAGAGGGTGCGAAGTGGAGGGAGGCTTGATTTGAATATAGTACACACATAGACCGCGACAGAGCTGGATATGCGCTCGACGTAGGTATCTCGAGAATATCGTATGAGGCGAGGCCAGAAGTGAGAGGGAACCCGGTGGTACTGGCCGGAGCGTCGCGGCTATAGAGCCGAGCCGATGGCATTCTCCAATGTCGCATAGTCGCTCTATTTGCGTGCGAATCCGAAGGGCAAAAGGTGGTGACGGAAAAGACGGAGGGAGTGTGAGAGCCGGCGAAAGCTTGGGAAAAGGCTCGCCAGAATCCCCAGGCTCTAGGATAGCAACGAGGGATACCGTATACTTTATGCAGCCCGGGCGCGCGCGGAAGAACGTAAGCGGGCGCGACGGAGCCAAAGAAACTTTTTGATTAAATTGATTCGTCGCGGAACGTTTTTCCTCTCTCGCTCTCCCACTTTCTCTCACTCGCTCTATCGCAGCCGTTCGTGGCTGTTGGGAGCGAGGCGACTCTCCCCGAGCGAATAACAATCGAGAATGACGATGGTCGGGGACAAGCCGGCTGGCGCACGTCCGCGACGCTGGCTAGGTGAGATACATTAGAGACCGAAGCGAGGTTCACTCGTCGTAATTCAGGGTAGATTGTTTCCCGGTTGGTGGAAATCTGGGAGAATCCAGCAACAAAGTACAGGACTGTAGAGGGAACAGCGTGGTGGTAGTAGATAGACTTGGTCCCCACTTGCGCGACGAGTACTCGCTGACTGCATGGCGTGTTATCGTCGGTGCAACGGTCCGCGAGCAAGCCCACCGTGAAAAGAATAAGTCCGAAGGATTTACAGCGCCCGTCGACTCTCGAGTTGGCATCTTCGGGTACCTCGTGAAATGCTTCCGGAGCTTAGGGGATGGTGGACGAGTAATTCACTTAATTCCTCGCTCAATGTATTTTTTCCCTCCCCACCCCTGCTTCGTCGAGACGCCACGGTACCTCGAGAGTTCTGTCAGCTACCGCGCTACCCACCCGGGACACTGAATAATATTTCAGTGTTTTGTCCCCCGGATTTTTGCAAGCACGTTTCATCGCTCGTTGCTTTGCTTCTCGTTTCATTTTCTTCAGGTGGGGTGAGGGCGTGGAGGGTTCCGGGTCATTCACCGAAGTCAGCGTATTCGCGGGTAGCCGCTCACCGTCTCGGGTAATCATTTCTTTCGTCGTCAGTCTTGCCGCACTCGCGCAATTTCTCGATTTGGAAATTTCCCCGTGGAACTAAATAAATTATTCGCCCGTGGTGAGGACAAGAAAAGGGCCTCCCTACTGTGCGCGCGGCGTTCCCAGATGCCCGCTCGAGCGACGAGGTTTGAATCCGGACGGAGGTTTCATCCTTTACCGCTCGTTTCGTAAACCTCGAAGCACTCGTCGTCGTTGTCGTCGTCTGTTTGGATTTGACGGCGTGCATCCGGCAGAAGCTCGTTCGGGCTGAACCGTGACTCTCTCGAAACGCTTTGCAAATCAGTGGTCACAGAGAGGACAGGATGAATGCTCACCTATCGAGGTTACGTTTCAGACTACCTGCGTCGACTGCAGATAACGTTGCCGCCTCCCTCACTACCGGTAATTGACAAAGGGGTGATTAGTAGTAACAGAGACGAAAATTGTCAGTTCACTGTCAGACTGACTAATTGCGCTTGGGCTCAGTACACGCGAGCCTTGACACGCTCGTTTTATCAGATGATAGTCTACACCTGAAGTACACCGTCGACATGACTAGCTTCCAAAAATAAGCCAATCAAGCCGGTCGCACTCGGGACCATAGTTTTGAAAACGCGGTGCCTCGACCAATTTAAAAATGCGCCTCTTTGATCTTTCTTTGCCCATTGAGAAGAGAAAATAAAATATTAGTTCAACACCGAGGAGTGCCAAAGGTTCAAACCCGAGGGGTTGTTCAATCATACGAGCGCCTGTTGGACAAAAACTTTTCAAAATTCTTTCACTATCTGTATATTATTCATCGACGTACGCAATGGCAGAGAATAGACAATGCATACAAACTATGTCGCGTCCATGAATACTGCATCCATTCTCTGTCCTGTAAATGAAGGCATACACGCACACATATGTGTATACATTGGTGTGTATGCACCGTACGCCACTCTATAATCAGCGAATTCTACATATTGGAGAGGTAAGGGCAAAAGGATCCAGTCGAGAAATGAATTCTCTCGGGAAGCGTCCAGAGCTATAAATGACTGATAAAAGTTGTGTAATAATTATTTTAAAAATAATGTTATAGTCCTCGACCTCATCGCCACAATGGGAAGAGAATGTCTGTTGTTCGCTACGATTCAGGAGATATGCCGGTGTTCTTACTTGGACGCAGTACCTTACCTGAATCTGGGGAGTTAATTTTTTTTTTTTGTGAAAATATTAAGGAGGCTCATTTCACCTCTTGTTTGCGGCTTCCTAGTTTGGCACCTGCGCCCATTGCGCTTCTGTCTCTCCTGTCATGAAATTCAGGAGAGCGGTTTGTGTGCATATTATAGAGTGTCCATATGGCTAGCAATGGGGGGAGAGAGGTCACCCGAGGGGAGAAATACTAAGCTTCATCCAGACGTATACTTCCCTGTCGCTACAGTACTCCCGCATCAGGATGTACCGCTTGTGTTACAGTGAATATTTACTGACGCTACTTCATGTATAATGGTACAGGGAAAGCAAACAGCTAGCAGAAGTCCATTCATATTTATCGAAGTCCCGGTCTATTTGTCCGTGTAAGTAATGCAGGAGTTCACCGATTTGAGGTGGTGAATGGAAAATGTCTATGAAAGTTACGGACGAACCGAGTAAGAGCGATTATGGATGGGTGCAACGGGGACTCTTGGAACAAAGTGTGAACGGTCTCGTGATTATCGTTAGACGGCAATCTGCAAAAGCGTTCGTTACCACGGTCCGAACGTATTTAATTACAGAGTTGCGGTACATAAATGAAGTTGTATCGGCGGTTAGTGTTCCCAGGTCAGAACATAATAACCGGCATCGCATGCCGCTATTACTGCGCGAAGAAAAATCGGTTCGATTAAATACATGTTAAGTAAATCAAACTTTTATTGATTTAAGTGAATTATGTTTGATTTTCCGTCTGAAGATATCAAACATGTATGTTCTTCTCCAACATTGATCACATTCATTTGAGGTGCAGGTATGAGAGATGAGACTCAATTGCCGTACGCCAATCTCTTAAGGGGAGAAATATAAATTGCCGTCTCACTCTCTCGCGTCCGGTCGACTGATAATAGAACTTGAGTAATTGGCCGCGCAATTACCCTCACCGGCCTTATCATTCCCGACAAATACTGGCTCCGGCATGCCAGCAGACCCGTCGAGAGCTTTGTCAGGACAGTACCGAATAGCACGTGCCGCGTCTGAATTCGCACCCCCGAACGGCTCATTGTGTCGAAGGCTCGAGCGCGCACGCTCAGACCAACACGTATGCGAAACCATCGAGCCTCATAAGCCTCCAGCGCATTCTCTATCTCTCCCGACACTCGTTACGTCGACCTTTCTCCAGGGGTACGTGTATCCCGGTGAACTATGTGTCCGTGTCCACGGATAACCACCGTTTTCTCGGCGTTGCTGTAAACGTTAGCGGCGAAACTATCGTTTTACTCACCCGAGAGGGGAAAAACAACGCGGAAAGTAGTGATAGAATGGGGTCGACGTTGGCATCTGTACCTACGTGCCGCCACCTCTCTGCTGGTACACTATCATAACTTGACCCGACGCTACACGCGGTACGTAACCCGAGCCGAGTTTTCACTTGTTAGAGCATTTGGATTCGCGCCACGCGTCCTCGAATAAAGCTGTTACAACTCCTCGATACCTTGCTAGAAATCCATTGTCGAGCGTGGATATAGAGAAAGAGGCGGTAGGGTGGCCAATTCCGGCTGAGTAACGAAGGCCGATGAGTGTGTGCAGGTTTGCGAACGTTCCTAGGATCGCTGTTGACAAAATGAATGATGTTTATATGGCGCCAGAGGAGTCTTTCGTCCTCGCCTCCATAAATCGTCGTCCCTCTCACTACAGTCTCCAGTCACTGCTGAACTAGTATCCCACTGGCATACGTACCGGTTAGCGCCGTGTATCTTCCACTTCGCTTTTTGTTTTATCCCTCCGCCATCGTCTGGTACTTGCAGTTGTCCCGGTATCCGATTCACGATTCCTTTCCTCTTTAATAACGTTTCTATCTCTATAGGAATTATAATGATTAATCAACGTCCTGTATGACTATGTTTCGAGCCGATGAAGAAACGGCTCAAGAGAATAAAAACACAGTTCACTGATAGAAGAATCCATGCGTAAAGATAACGGGTTGGCGTAAAAAAAATTCTGTGGTTGAACGCACTCCGATTCATTTTATTAGGCTAAATCAATCCATCAATACACTTTTTCGTTATTCCATAATCAGGGCATCGGCAGAATCGATAATTTATCGAAATTGCGGCAAATGAGCGGGCGATTCGGTTTCTGGAAACACTATGCGAAGTACCTTTGTATAATTCACCGGAGTTGGCATCTTCAAAAGGCCGTTGGGTATAAATTTGCGCCGGAAGTATCTGTCTTTTGGGTTCAATTTGTTTATTTTCCGATGCTCAATGTCTCTAATACTACCGGAATCTCAACGAGGAAGCCAGTGCGCGCCTCCACCCACGCCACGCTATGCCGGAGGAGATCGTGCCGTGACTACTTCTGTGTACGGGATGGAGACGCATCGGTTTCGCTGGCTCGGTTTGCGATCTCTACACCGGATAACCCCGGATAAGTTTTACGAGCGTTTAATTTATACGGTCCGGAGTCAACGAAGCGATACCGCGGGAAAAAAAAGAGCCAGTCCTTCCCCCCCCCCCCCCCCCCCTGCCCTGACTTATAGCTGGTTGCATTTCTGGAGGGACGCTTTTCCTTTCTACTCGTCCCAAAATTGCTGGCAATGCAAGTGTACATCCGGTCGCGAATGGGGTCCCAGGATCGATATTGAGGGTCGACGATCTTGCCGCTTTTCTATGTTTCATGGTAGTACGAAAATACAACCGAGCGCGACGCAAGATCGTTGTTCAACTGCGCAGGCCCACCCAAAAATTACGTGCATTGCAGCGTGAGTCTTTTCTGCCAATGGTTTCTTTTGTCGCCAGTTATCATCGTCACCGATATTGAATAGATGCAGCACTGCTCGTAGGCACGGGTATTAGGTTCCAGTTCTTTCTCCATCTGCAGGAACAACAGAATGGAGTACCTATTGGAAGTTAATTAAGCTAACAAAATCCGGTACGGATTCTTGATGATTTTTAGATTGTTATAAGGAGGCTACCGTTAATGATCGAAATACATAATGTGATACTGTTAATGGTCGAAATACATAATGTGATACTGTTAATGGTCGAATACATAATGAAATTGTGAATCAATGTTGCTTCCGCATGGAGGAAGCTTTATTTACGTTAAAAAAAACTACATTTTAATTTCAGAGTACATGCTTCAAAACCTCGAGAAATAATATTTCTACGTGACGTCCAGACGTGTGTTTTATGATTCCTCGTAGAAATTGAAAATTGAAATTTTAGTGTAGCTTCCTTACAATGTTCCCATATCTGCGGAGATTCTTCTATGAGGAGGCGAAAGATACAAAAAATGCTTTCTTGTGGAAGAAGCTTTGCGAATAACGGAGCTTTGAGAATAACGGTGAATAGCTAAGCAGTCAAGTATATAAAAATTCTAATTTTCACCTTTTATGAGGAAGTAACGTGTTTGATTTATTGAAGAACATACATAACCGTCTTGGAAGACTATCAAAGATTTGATAGACCAGAGGATGAACATGAATCCTCTGGTCAATACACATATGTAGTGCCGATTCTGGACAAAGTTTTTTCGTTGCGGCGTTTTGCTCGTAAACAATTGATGTTTCCTTGCGAGGGTGACTCTCATTAAAATTGACGCGGAACCTCATAAAAAGACATTCTATCAGTTAAATTGGGCGTTATCTATAGTATAGTATATTTAGTAAATCATAATGTAAAATGATTGATTTCCGCACCAGGTTTTTTTGCCCCGGTCCCTTATACACACTTGTAGTGGCATTCCTTATACCATCAAGGAGATTCTCAATCGCATGGAAGAAATTTTCAATATATGTGTTTTTTCAATATATGTGTACTTTTCGTGTTTTGTGCCGGTTTTACCATAAATAAGTCCCAAGAATGCTTTCCTCCGTGCATATTACAGCAGTTGGCTGCTGCTGTTGCTGGTTAACCACAGACGGTTGTGTAATTCTCGTTTACACATAACGCCGGCGGGTGACATGCTCGCAGTAGTGATGCAATTTAATGAGAATAACAGCTGTAGACACGATTAATACAGTAGTGCACGAGGTAATGATCGCAAAACTGACTCTTCCGCGCTCACCTTCACCAGGCTCGTGCATAACTGTGCCACTATTCTATACACTTCTCTCTGTCTATCCATGTTCTGACTACATTTGACCGCGGTGGTGCTTGCATTATGACCAGCAGAAATTCAGCACGCACTTGGATGCAACGGTAAATAAAAAGTAATCCTCCATTTTACTTTCACACAGAGGAAGTTTTGTTATGGTAAAAAAAATGCCGCTAATTTAATGAAAATGTGTTCAGAATGTTCCAAAACTTCGAAAAATCACATTCGGAAAAAGTGTCTGGGTATCGGCGTGCCCGTGCGTGTGTGTGGGTGTGTGTTTGTGTGTAATCAGATATAAAAAATTCAAACCGCTATAACTTGAGAACACCTTTACCGATTAAGCACGCATTATGTGTGATCGATAGTCAACGTTTGGTCAACATTTCATCACAAAATGTTCAGTACAGTAGAAAATAGTATAGTAGAAAATTGCGATCGCAATTTTCTACTATACTACCTATATAGCTTAAAACGCGTCTACAGACGGATTATGATTACCTGAAGATCTCATTGAAATTTTAAGTTAACCGATTAAATAGCTTCAATATTGTGTCATTTTGCATTTTACGAATTTCATGAAGAATTAGTACCTCACTGAAAGCAGATAAAATGTTTATTTATGACTAAAATAAGTACCATATCCGTCGACGGAGTAATATAATGCATGGAGTACAGTCCAGAAGTGAAGAGGAAGAAAAATATTTGTCTGTCATTTATACAGTGTAAATGGCAAGAACGAATAACTTTGTGTCATTGCAGACAAACTACGCTTCCGATGGAATCGAGGAAAAACCTAGGTGCCTATCATGTTCTGCAGCAAGGAAATACAAAAGATAATGCGTGCAACAGAGTCGAAAACATTAGACAAAGTGGTGTCATTCAAAGGTCTCAAGTAAAAATTGAAAGATTGAAAAAAAATGTTGAACATATAACTATATGTGTTTCTCGTGCTGAACACGGGGCGACATCCGTTTTAACTAAAGTCGTAAGGTCGATGTATTGTTTCGAGCTAAGTCTGAGTCGGCTAGCAGTTTTGCCTGCGAGTCAAATACTACGTTGAAGTTGAAAAAAGTTAAAAATCGAAATTTCCAAATCGCTTCCCAATCAAAGATGAAAGTTCAAAGTTATATAACACTTTTTCATAATGTCCTTTTTTTGACAAGCTCTCCCTACGAGGAAGCTAAAAATATGGTAAATACTTTCGCATAAGAGAAGCTTGGAAGATAAAAGGACATTATGAGAAAGTTTTATAAAAATTTTAAAGTTCAACTGTGATAAGGAAGCGATTTGAAAATTTCGATTTTAAACTTCTTTTTATCTTTCAACCTTCCGAGCGAAATTAAGGTAAACATTGTTTATGTGTACTGCCCCTTGATTGGTACGTAAATCCATATGCATGCCGGAATAATTGTTGCATGGGCGAATCAACATGTCGAAAAACTGAAAAGCCTGTTACTGCAAACTTATTCCACGAGAACACCTAGCATGCTATTTGTTTTTTAAATGAAGAAAAAATAGTTTCCATTTCACATATGATTCACGTATTTCTCCTCAAATTCAATAATTATCAGCTTTGTTAAAGCTCTATAGAATCCACTCACCAAACAGTGCATTGAGCCCTCGCTACGGTGCCATTGTTCACATGCCCGCCAGAGTTATGTACGTAGCCAGGAAGGTACCCCGATGTTGATTTTAAACCAGAGGCATGCTGCACTTTCTCATCCCAGCAGCGAACTGTACGATCGCTCTTTGGCTGGTGAACGTTATCAACGAAGAAGACTCGCACAGTTGTTTACTTCCGTATATATGTTCTGAAAAAAAAAAACCGTACAGTAACTTTATTAATTAAACGATACTTCCGTTTTGAATTGTTACACTACTGCATGATATACCCAAACCAGAAAAGAAACGTATTGTGAAATTCCGAGTGTCACATGAAATGCAAGCGCTGACCGATTTTGATACCGGTTAAGATCAATTTTAGCCTCTCTTTGGGTCCTGCAATTATCACGAAATTTCCAGGTTACTTTTTGCATCGTTATTTAATAGTGACACTTTTGGGATCCGAATCACGATATTTTCCGCTCTTGAGTGCTGTAAAATATCGGATTTAAGTAAAAATGACCAATTTGCTATCGACAATTAAAAATTCCGATGCCTATGGGACATGATTACATTACTTGTAAACAAAGGGTTACAAGTAATTGGGAATCAAGGTGCCCTTTTTTGTTACAGTTACGTATTGGGAAGAAATTTGCCTTTACAATATAGATAAAATGTTGATAAAAATGGACATTCCGAAAGACTCCGAATCCTGGCGTAACAACTGATAGTTAATACTACTTTCCCGCCCCACGAGACTAGCATAGTCAAAGCAAATACAATAAATATAATCAAAGCACGAAGTCTACTTTAGGTAAATTGGTCTCGAGCTGAGACGTAAAATTTTTTGTTTCTGTGAAATCTACCACAGGGCAAGACTCCTGGCACATTGCACAGGAAGAATCGAACCCTGGCGCCGTGCTATATATTTTTTAACCGTTTAAGCAATAGAATGACAGTCTGCAACGAGTTGGATGAATGACAACAGAGATGTCAGTAGTTATTCATAAAGGTTCCAATATAGGTGGTCTTTTTGTGTTCCAATAGAAATTACTTCTGAAAACTTCGGAAATATATAAAAATTGGAGTACTATAGACCAACGCACGAAGCCGGATATTGCAAAACTTGTGGAGCACGCCGAGCGTTCGATAATATTCTCCTCGTACCGAAGTCATTCGGAACATTAGAGATCCTCGTAGCATGACCTATCTTTTGTTCTTAAATTCTAGTCGTTGGAAGGTATACGCGATACCGGTATGAAAATCGGTTAACGAGGGTGAATATGGCCGGGTTCATATTGCCAATTCATGTATTTCGCGGCGGTCGGCCATATTCACCATTTTCATCCAGGCAAGAACTCGAGAGAGGCTGAACGAGCGTGATCATTGTTATAGTCGGAGTGTATGCAGTGGAAATACGTATGTGTGTCACGCAGGTAGGCCTGGCGATAAATCAGTTTTTTCGGAGCGAAAAAGGAAACTGCCGAGGAAGCGTGGGCAAGCATCGGGAACAGAAAAATATTGGACACTGGACAAAGCGAAACTGTGTAACATATATGTATAAAGTTCACATATCCGACGATTGTAACGCAAGGGCGAAATACCTAAGCTATACGACATGTCATCTTGTACATGTACTGTATATACGTACAACGAATGTATACATATACGTACTCCTGCCGTAAGCAATTTACGGCAAACCCGGAAAATTGTTGAAACTTTTTCCAATCCATTACTTTCCTCGATTCAACCTCGATTCTCTTTCTCGCCCTCTCTTCTAATGGCGTGGCTGAAGAGTGAGGGGTCTCTGATCGATAGTTTCTCTTTTCAACGTTTCCGGATGCCACGTAAAATAGATAAATTTACACTAAACACAACACATGTGCACCCCTCCAGACGTACAATCGTCGCTGACTTTGATAAAACGTCATTGCTATCGAGAACGAAACGCAGCTCTTCAATGCTTACACGAATCGCTCGAGTGACTTGTCTCCATATCGAGTTTTAAATGAGAGCTGCACTTGAGTCCGTCGTTACATCTATTTGTCGATAATGTGAAAGGTTAATGATCCGGCCAATCTAGATAAGCACGCAGATCTATCATGTATGGACCGTTCCGCATCAACCCCATCTATCCTGGATATATGTCGGGTAATCCTGTAGGGTAAAAACCCGCGATGCATGGTAAGTCTTCTTACAAGAAAAGGTGATCAATCGAGTATTAAATGCGGTGTACCGAGAGACGGGAAGCCACTCGATGATTTGCCTTCCCCATCAATGGCGTTGATTCATCGACGGTTTCTTGTAATTGTGTATACTTTTATATTGTATCGAACATCACCCGAAGGATCAAATAGTTGATATTGCGTAGTACCCCCCTAAGGATATAATTTCATCGGAATTTTTGATTATTGATCATCTTCGGTTGGGAAAGATTCAATACGTGTAGGTTATTCATTTCGCGAAGGTTGTTGACTCGCGAATTGAATCTGCAAGAGCCATGAATTCAACGAGTTTCCGTTAGTACAGGATTTGCGGTCGAGGAATTGATGATCCTGACAAACGCGTTCACCGACACGTCCGAACAACCGGCTCGGCGTGATGAAGTCATTGCGCTACGAGCAAATTTCTCTCTTCCGTGAAACTCCGTCGCAACGAGCTCGGTGATGCCAAATCCCTGAGTAGCCGTAAAATCCATAGACCTGTTCATTGCATTGTTGAAACGCAGCATTATCTCTTAAACTGCGCCATTCGCTCGGCTAGATGACAATGAAAATCCGATCGGAATCAGATTGGATTCTGCGATCCGACCCCACCCCCTCCGTATTTCTAGATTCCTACATTCGTTCCTTCTCTCTCGAGCATATATCCGAGATTAATCTGTGCGTTCAATTAAGCCCGATCATTATGATTCAGCACCACTCAGCGTAATGAGTGATCGGGCGAATAGAGCGTGGGTTTTCGATACCCGTCTCTACATGTCGACGATATCTATAAGCTTGCTACACTGACACCCCAAATGATGGATTGTTAACGTACCGTCGTAGGAAAATTCCTACGTCAGAAGTTTCGATAGCAAAGTGAAAAGTTCCTCGGCAGATGAAAAAGCCCGGCGCGGCTCGTCTTAGTCAGATCGAAGTTGAGTCAATGACCGACCTTTCCTGCTGTGGCATTATCGAAGTTCACTCATGAGCCTGTACAGCCGTCCTACCTTAGGCTGTTGCGCAACACAATTTCAATCCGTAAAGAGCGGAGGAATGACAAAAAAAAAGGAAGAGTAAAAGTGGCATCTGACATCTCGGGCCCTTTGCGGCGGGAACAACGCAAGTGCTCGGATTTTTTGCGTCTTCTCTCTCATCGGTGAATTGGTGATGGAAGGTAAGACAAGAAGAGCCACACCCGAGAAGTTACGCGGGGCGCGTGTTGTGCACAGATTCTAAAGTGCATTCCTTATAGACGCCTCACCGAGGCTCTTCTCCCGTCCTACGACTTTCTTCAATGCACGATATGGAAACTTAGTCCCGAGCTCACCGCAAAAGGATCAGAACTTAAATGAAGTTAGGGTGGTTGGCTACAGGAACAAGTCTAGTCGAGCTTTTGTACTGGCGAGCGTGAGGGTACAATTGCGGTCGAACGGTATACCAACTGGGTGTATCGGGGAAAGCAAAGGAGAAACGGAAAAGCGTGGGACTTGAGAGGGGGAGCGTGAATTTACGCCCCGGCGCCTGTATCTTTAAATAATATTTTGCGCAGCACCAGAAAAACAAAGCGAGTCGGCGATCCGAACGCAAGCAAAGTCGGATCCGAACACTTTTTTCCAACATCTATTTCGTTTTTTGTTTCTTCTTCCTAGCTTCTTCGACCAGTTTCACCTGCGTTCGGGACTGCATTGTGCAGTATACGTGCAAGCGAGAAGTACCTTCTTATTCTTTTTCCGTTCGCTTTCTCACCCGGCGAGCCACCCGGCAATCTCTCGTCTCGTCTGAAAGTCTATTACGGCTGCTTGATTGCCGGCGGAATTCTCTGCTTTTCCTGGCACTTCAAATAACCAGATAGAGATGCATATATACACGTATATGGTTGTTCGTATTTTTTAAATTAGAAATGGAGCAAACGTTAGCAAAAGCGATGAAAAAAAACAAGCTTTATGGGAGGCAGTTCTTTACGATGCATCGTCAAATTCGAAAGCAAAAAACCAACCGCGCGTGAAATTGTGGGGATGAAGCCCAATAGTTAATTTTCATGGCCAACTATGCGGGGTGGATGAATTTTTCCCTTGAAAGTCTTTTGCCTTTCTCGGTCGGGACCATAGACAGAGAAGACCGGTGTCACAAAACATTCTGTTTCTTGCCACGATGTTGCAGCAAGAATATTTATCCGTTCGTATGCGTGCCGCATTCGTCGGTGAAATACGATCGAGTCTCAAAATTTTTAATAGCTAAACGCTGTTTCGCGTTTCTCGTAACCTACGAAGTCCACGCAGAGTTTGTTAATTGTGTTTAGGATTTCACACTGACTCTTTACTCATCAATGCAAGTATCCAGGGTGACAAATAAAACAATACATTATATGTAAACATATAAAAGGAAATTGGTGTAACCGAACAGTATCCGCGATACTTTGTTCACTTTATTGAATTCTACCAGTCCACTTTCTTCAGTATACCTGTAAAGAATTAAAAAAAACTCGTTGCAGTGGAAAATTCTTGAGCACCTGGATCAAAATTTAATCCCCATCTGCTGCCGGCTCGCGCTCCGGAGCCTTCGTTCCTCTAACCTGCTATTCGGACTGTGTTCCTGCGCTTTCCAATTATCTCTGACTCGCTGGATCGATACCGTCGATGACATCCAAATTTTCCCTCGAAATCGCGGAGCACAAAATGCACGTGGGTACTCTATGAGCGGCGCACAACGATAAAGACACTCCTTTATTCTATGAGAGTAACGATGGTAGGACACGTCCCGGTTTCGCCATTCCTTTGCGTTCTCGCCCGAGAGATCGACAATGATCTTCCCAGAATGAAATGTTATGACAACCGGGATAGACGAAACAGCGAGAAGTGCGGGAGTTAAGCCACGGTGAGAGCAGAAGCGGCGGATTAACTCCCGAGCCGGAAGTACATCGTTTGCTCGTTTGCCGTTCCAAATGTATAACGTATCTATTATAGTGTAGTGTGGCCTCGCAGCCTTTACCAGTGGCGGTGCCGCGATGCCTCTGTTTCATCTGTGTTTCACATACGTGGGGCAACGCGCGGCAGATCCCTTGGCGTGATGAGATGCCGTAATTTGGGCAGCCGGTCGTGTGCGGCCGGGGCCGAGAGGGGCTCCAAGCGAACCACGTCGTTCGTGGAGTTGACGATATGCAACGGCTGGATAGCACTAGCCTGTAGCATAGCCGGACTATGCAAAGCCCCCGACATCGGACCGCCGCCACGTTGATATAGCTCTCTCTTTGCCCATCGTCCACGGGGGTTAACAAGATTCTCGTCGCATAATCGTGTTATGCACGATAGCAGAGCTTCATTGCCGAGACGAAGGACTCGTTGGTTACACGACGGACGCAGTTGTCGCCGTATCCGTGGTCGTCGAGCCATACCGCCTCAAAGTATGAACTTATTCGTATGAATATTTCTACTTGAGGAGACCAGCATTAAGCGCAATTTCGTCCGTTTGAGGATGGCACACAACATTTTTGCAGATTCCTATAGCGTTTGCACATCTGTTCAGGCACTCGAGACGTTCTACCGATTCCGTGCAAAAAAAATGCAATTAAACAAAAATACAATTGCAATTAACAATATACAAAGAGACAATCAAAAATCTTACGCGAAAAGATTTTATTTCCGTTTCCATTGCTTTTCTCGTGTATCGACGGAATTTGGCGCGCTTCGGAGGGTATATTCGGTGAAGTCCGCCACTGTCTTATACGCATTCGTACTCAGTTTCGTACCACCAGAGGCAGCAATGATAGTGGAGAGGAGCGCAGTAACGAATCGCTTACTGCCGGTCTGACCCACTCCGTACATTCAAAGCATGACTCGTTAAATTTCGGTCCGGAGACTCCCTGAGCGCTCAAAGATCGCGACCGGGGCACGAAAGTGGTCGTTTCGCGCATACAAGTATCTGCGAACGGGCCGAGGGGCTCCAAAAGGGGAGGGGGTCTACGTACGGAGGACGACGATGTAGAATCTCGAGAACGAGAAGAACAGGATGACGGAACGGGAATGAGAAGGAAAGCCAAGGAACAGGGAACGTACACACCAGGAGAGGACAGAGACTGCGTCGCTGGGAATGGAGTCGAGGACGATTCAACCCTCTCTACCCGGAAAGTGGACTGTTTCCGTTAAACGTTGTAAATTCCACATGAAAACGTATGAGACGGTTTTACGATGAGTCGGTGTGCTATCCACCCCCTCTCGAGCTCTCTGTTCGGAATGGAACCGGAAACGGTGGAAAAGCGAGGAACCGCGAACGAGAGGGGGCGCATGCGTGTGTTACGTTATACCCACGCTTTTTTTCGTACGTACTTGTGACACTCTTCTTTATAGTACTAATGGTACTTCAAGATCTTTGAAAAAGCTTCTAACTCTCACCCCTACCATCGCATACTGCGAAGTAGTTTCCACCAGGGAATTACTGTAATAACCTCTGGTACATCGTCCAGGCTCTATCACTCCCTTTTTTCGACTTTTAGCTGAATCGGAAGCAACAAACCCCACTTCATTTCTTCGGTGAAGGAGGCTGTTTATTTCCCGATTCTTCAATCAACGAAGTGGAAGCATGAAGTTGAAACACGAAGGAAGAGTTTAAAAAATAGAAAGGAAAGATGACAGTGGGACGTGAATATCTCCGTAGCGGTTTATGATTAAAGTTGCATGGGAAATAATATGCGAGGATAAAGAGCGAAGCGATCGAGTCCAGTGGGAGGTAAACCGCTCCAAGAGAACAGAGGGATATCGAACGGGCATGTTACTGTTATCCCTGGTCGACGCGCAGCCGGGGTTGGCATATACGCGAGAACACCCATACAGTCCGTTTTCAGCATAATTCAGAGCGTGGCGACGAGATCCACGTGAATGGAGTCGCTCGAACGTAAACATCATGAAAGTGCTGCTCTGTTGCCGAGCCCACGAGTAACATTATCGGAACGAGGAGAGAAGCATACGGGCGCGGTTTATAGCTGTTGCGGTGTCTGTGGACCTTCGGAAAAAGATTAACGGTACCGGAGAAATCATGTTTTTTCGATGACAGGGTGAATGTTTTTCATCTCTCATTCTTTTGAAGAAGCGAAGTGATATTTTTAAAAAATATATAAAACTGATTCAATAAAATCGGTGAACGCAGAGAATCGGCTGAGTGGTGACCGGATCGCCGGACTTACAGAGGCTTATCGGACGGTGGAGTCGCGAACAACGAGCGGAGATAGATGACCACATGATTGACTTCCTCGTTTATCATTCACTGATATTCATAGCTTCGTTTACGCGGAATTATTGAGAGATTCGATGTAACAGGCAGACGAGTACTTGTCGCAATACGGCTATGCATCGTCTCTTTCGCCGGTGCCGGTCGATGAATACATCAACGGCATGGGAAACTTTGGCCAACATCGGCGTTGATGTCAGCCCCGGGATACGAGACACTCTATCCACGTCAAGGTACTGCTGATGCTACTGCTGGTGCCGCTCCTCGTGAGCCAAGTGAACGTGCGCAGGCAGACACAGTGTACATGAACTTTCTGAGAAGTCTCGACGAAACCACACCAATATTGCTCGGGGCTCGGTCGTTACTCTAGCTCCTCTGAATCAGCCAAAAATTCTCCGACCATGTAGAAACTGCAAGAAGAGGAAAAATTCACTGCATCAAACTTCCGACGATATTTTTATTTGTCACAAATCTATCATCGTAATTTCGTTCGAAATTGACATTTCCGTCCTTGAATATGATTTGTTCGCGACGAAATAAACTGTTCAACTAACTCTAAAAAATTGAGGCGAAGTAAAATTCAGCGATAATATACCGAGCTTTAATTCGAACTTTTCACTCGTATGCCAAATGGAATCTGTCGTCCCGTTCATGCAAACTTTATCCAAAGCATGCAAACTTTGCCTCGAAACAGCGTATTCTGCCGTGGCATAAGCACACCCAAAATTACACGCTATTACGATAAAAATGAAGCAGACGACTTGTCCCTCGACCGAGTTTTTCCCGTGTGGAGCGCCCGGTGGATGAACTGTTATGGCGAACAGTGGCAGGCAGCGCAAAGGCCCCCTTTGTATTAACGAATAACTCCAACGGTCGTTTTGCATCCGCGAGCAGTGGTTGGGAAGCTTTTCGTGTGAGACCGATAGCTGACGTATCCCGCTATAGCACTGTCTTCCTCCTTTCCCGAGCAGCCAGAAGTGCCGTTCTCCAGTCGCTCGTTTGCAAAACGTGCATACGTTCCTGTTGCTCGTACATGCGTGCAAGCATGTACAAACGGATGCAAGTGGCGAGGTGTCCCCAATGTGGTTTGCTTCGTTGGCCGACAGAGGTGAATGTTCCGAATGTGCATTGTTGAGTCCCGAAATGAGAGCGAGTAAGTTACCTACGTACCTACCAAGCGTAATTGCAATGTCAGCGAGTGTACCGCAAATCGTACGTGAATTCGTTGTGCGTCAGAGTCGTTCATGAGAGAAACTCCGGCATGACGGAGATAACATATCGGTCGAATAGCACGGATGACAGTAACACCGTCTGACTATTTTGCAGCAACAGTGCATGAAGCGACGAAAGAAAGGATGGAGAGAAAGGCAATGGACCGTAGGCGTGTCGGCGGGAGTTACCGGCATTCTAAAATTGAGTTTCCTCTTGACTACAATTAGTGGATCCGGTACGCAGTCACGGTAATGTGCATTTAATCAGGAGGGATTCCGCACGGACTGCGGAATAAAAGACCTCCTCCTTGTTCTACACACTACTCTAAATTCGGCAGGTATACAGGCGTGAACTTTTACGGCTGACGTTACCGATCCGTGTATTATCTGTAACAACTGTAACTATCGGTATTTACTTCTGCGACACAGGATTATCGAGCAGTGAAATCCAGATAGCATAACTGAAGCTTCGTTCAGAGAAAACCTTATTGTGGCCCTGACTCGGTATACCGTGCAACTATGTATATTTGCCAGCCGTGAATTTAATTTTTCGACTTGTTCAAACATTTCGCTGGATTTTGATGATTTTCACCTCCATTATGGCCTGTAGTTGGTCCACGCTCGGTTTCTACTCGAATCTCCCATACTCTTATTCGCGAACAAACGGTCGAGAATAACTCCACGTTCAGTTGAGCCATTTTCCAGGAAAGAAAAACTTTGGCTTTTCGCTGCACTGTGCCCACTATGCATACACATAACTTCTCGGCTGTGTCCGCTGTTTTTTGAAAAGCTGAGCAGCGAGTATTGAGTGTAACGAGTGACAGTTCTCGTTAGCTCTTTCACGTGCGGTAGGTGTACGTTTCCACTCGGTATAGTATCTCCGGATTTTACCAGTTTCCATATGAAACATCCCCCTCTGAAATCGGAGAGTTGAACGAACAAACCACCCACCCCAGTTCTGGCAGTATGCGCGAGGTTCCAATTCTGCACAAGGCGATACTTATGAGATAGACCAGAGAATCCGCACCTACCTGGAAACTTGAGACACCGCGCTCCGGAGTTGACGTGGAAAATGTATACATGTTACTCGAGTATTCGCTTTGCGTTCATCAGCCCGAAACAGACTTCGTCATGTTTCGAGAATTCGGTCTTTTCCTTTTCCTGTCTCGCCTTTGCTCATCCTCTCACCAAAGTCAACGCTTTCATTGCTGGACCGATGATGTAAAGTTATACCGACCACCATTCCTAATTATTATTTTTTTTATCCCGAACACAACCTTTGTTAGAGAACCAATGAATTGTCTATTGTCAAGCGGGAAAAAAAGAGTCTCTAGAATATCATGTAAGAAACGAAGAGCGAGCAAGCGAAGAATTCGGTCAGGAAAGCAGGGATTCTTCGCTAAAGTCTCCTCCAATTCGCGTTTTCCTCTATTAAGCTGAGCTGTCTGCCAGTAAGAATGAAAACCTCGGCGGAATAATGTTGCTGCCAGTTATTGACGATGCTTTTTATTAAAATACATATCAATGAATATGAATGCATTACAGACGCAGTAATTTTTCACGGTTCTTGGTATCAGTCTTCTGTCCGTTTTATCCAATTCCACTTTCTCCAATACAAATGTTGCTAATACGGACCATAATTTAATCGCTATTATTTGATTATCGGAGGGAGAAAGACCGATTCATTTTATCTTCTCAGAATTTTGTCTAAAGTTAATATATTTTGTGATCGGAAAAATCTTAAATACTCCTATTGAACAAGGTTCCAAATTGTGGTCAGAAAGGCACTCAACTGGGTAAATAATTGCGTTAGTACAGAGATTGTAAATAAGAATTTTATCCATGGATATACAAGTCATCAGCTCGGAACATAAAAATACCCATCGATATTGAGTAATCGAGATGAATGTGCTGGGGATTTACTTTGAAATGCAAAAGAAGCGCCCTGTCGAGCAGATCGCATTTCATCGTTCTCATTCGCCCACATCACAAGTTCATTGCGTCACTGCTCTCGTCGCTGCGCAGTTCCCTCTATTTTTCCCTCTTTCACCGATTCCTTGTCGGATACCTCTAGGACTATTTTCTCTTTTTTTTCCGTCTCATTACCGCTCCATCTCTTTTCGAGATGAACTGCGCGCGCTCTCGTTTCCTTTCTCGATGAGCCATAAACTCATCGATGTCTCGTGCACCGACCGAGTCCGAGCGTCCGCCTCTCGATGCAATGACATCCACGCTGGGGAGGCTTTTTTCTATTACCGCAAAAGAGCGTTCCCGTGCACACGTTACCGCTGGTTTTCTTTATTTTTCCCCCTTACTCTTCCTCGCATATCAACCCGAGGTCTCGTAATAAACCGTTCCAGAGAATCCGCATAAGCCATCTGCTTTTGATAACAAAAGCGTGCAATTTAAAAACCATAGGCCATACCATCTCTGATATTGAAACGCGCATATTGCAACGCGCACGTATTTTTACTCAAAGCAATATTACCACACCGATGATTAATGACTCGTACAGAATCTGACATCGCTGGTACCGGATACAAATAATATGAAAAAAGAAAACATTAAAGGAATCAAATGTATTTTCAGGTCAATATATCCGGGTCAATTCAAAGGGGTGAAAAATACAATCTAGCGTTATTAGTTGTAAGGAACTCGAGGTATTCGCGGCTCACCTCGGTTTTTCTGAAATGTACAGCTCGTGGCAAGCATACAAATTTTTATCTCGGTCATCGGAAATATTACGAAACCAGTTACATGGTTTACATATTACGAAACCAGTTACACGCGCGTGTGCTAGCGTCAAATAGTTCGACGTATGTACAATGTTACGAAAGGTCAGATGAAACGTGATGGTTGCAAACGTGAGGAAGTTGGAAAAGTTTCCGGTGGCGAATCCAAACTTGATTGAGGAACTTGCACAGCGTGGAACATAAACAAATGCTGACGACATTGTTGCTATATTTCAATGATATCGCATTAAAGACCCAACCATTCCCATGGGGCTTCCCAACCCAACCCCAGTGCAGATGTACGCCGACCATATTGAATTATCATACCGATATAATGCTCGCACGCATAGAATTTCCGGACCGATGGCACCGAAGATTCTGAATGTTACGGCAACGCCGGGAACGCAAAACGTTCGAAATACAATTCGCTTGTACCTAATGAATATTCAAAAGGGCGCACGGAGAGGCCAGGAGGTGGCGAACAAACGGGGTGGAGTAGCAGAAGCTTTCTCTATTTCTGCGTAAACCAAGCGCGGTGGAGAGGATTGCGCCAGCGGAGTAGTAAATTAATTCAATTCTTCGATGTTCCGCTGTCCACGGGCATTCCGTTTCCTGTTGCCCATCGAATTACACGCAGTAGTGGTAGAAAAAACTAGCAACCTCCTTCCTCCCCCCGCCCGCCGCGCTACGTAACAATATAAGGTACCGTATTCTGCGTTTCCAGCGTGGTGTATGGTTCGTCAGTTCGGCGAATGCATGCCTGGGATCAGTTTGCCATATCAAGAGAAGACAATATACAAATGGTGAGTTTTCATGTTTTCTGTACATGGAACATTTTCCGTGAGAGTAATTTCTATCGCAGCAGATCCGCCAGTTAGCTACAAGCCACAATGGAAACTAGCGACAGTAAATGGAAATTTTTTAAAAATTGTTAACGGTCGATTTTTTTCGACCAGTGTACTAACAGAGCTGACATCAACCGGGTATTCAAAAGTGGCAAAATAAAATCGAGAATGAATACCGATCTTATTTGGACGTGAAGTTCCTATTATAATCCTCAGTTAGGCAACATTCCGAGCCGCCCTCAGCCCAAGCCTCTTTCCGCCCTCATTGGTTTTTCAACGCAAGATAATTTACTGTTTGATACCTTAAAGCTCATTACCCTCGGAAACGAGATTGGGTTCTCATGGCCGCCGGCCGAGGCCGCTGCGTTCAACGTCGTCGAATACGAGCAAAACAAGAGGGACAGAGTCTTCGTGAGTTTGACATAATTTGTCGAAGAGTTACCCGTTCGGCAGACAGCTAGTTATAGGTGGGTTACGTTGCTCAAACTAGCGTTCGTCCGTGGCCGGGGCCATTAATGAAAATCGATTACCCATCAGGGCCATCTTGTACATCCGACAACGTGCAAACGCGTCGGTAGCTGTGAACAGTTTCCCCGATCGCAAAGCCTAGCCGAAAGTAGCCGGCTCGCACACCAGACCACAAGAGAAGAGGGAAAGCCGCAGAGGAACCTTAAGGGATAAATACGTTTACAGGCTTATATCTAACTATCCTCGATACGTTTTATACAATAAACCGAGGCAGTCACTCACCCTCGTCCTCCTCGAGAGTTGTATAAGCTTTCGACGCTATCGGACCGACACTTCGACCCGATGCTATAATACGATAACCGCAAGATTCACGTGCGATTTTTCCTGCTATGAGAAGGTGTAAGAGGATGTTTCAGGACCGCTGGAAAATACTTCACTCGGAGTGGAAGAATCGCATGACCAGCGACGCGGTCTCGCGGATAGCCGTGACCGTGCTGCGTGTCTGACTGTGGACGGATTGGAACTACTTCGGCTCTCGAGGGCTGTATCACGAAGGTCCCCTATGTATCAACTCCGTGGTTCAACTCCGAC
The DNA here is from genome assembly GCA_963978505.1 of Listrodromus nycthemerus. Lineage (NCBI taxonomy): Eukaryota > Metazoa > Arthropoda > Insecta > Hymenoptera > Ichneumonidae > Listrodromus > Listrodromus nycthemerus. The sequence goes on along the minus strand of OZ021679.1, from coordinate 17,236,078 downwards.
AGAACTCCGTCTCTCCTAGCTTCTCACATTTTCAATTCAAGCGGTGAAGATAAGAGAATTGATTTAAACCGCGCTCGTTGTGGTCGTCACGAGGGGGTTTTCTCAATTTTTGTTAAACGCCGATTCCACGCGAGCGTTACAGTGCTTTGCATCTAGATAGAACGGCAGGGCGGGTGAGCGCGGGGACGAAGGTTGCAGCTTTCAACATGAGTTTAGCCTTTAGCTACAGGCCGGGTCGAGGGCTCGGCCTCGTCATCGTTTCGTGCGATAATATGCCGTGCCGAAGAGATAGCGAGGAAGGAGAACGAGAGTCCCGAAACACGGGGAACTTCGTGCATCGACCCCCTCCGGCCCTCGTAAAACCGCTATAGCGAGAGAAAAGTCAATTAGAGCTCTGGCTCCGACAGCGGCCCACCTCACTATGATTCAGGAAACCGATAAATCTAGAGTGACTTCGCGCATCCACACACTCACACATACACACACACAAAGATACGACACACGCCGCCGCGACACGAACTCGCTTTGGCAGTGAGTAACCGTAGGGGGTGAAGAAGGAAGGGGCGGAAATAAGAAGCGCCCGGAACAGCGGGCTCAAGTCTCGCGTGCCGTCGCACATGCTGGCTCAGAAAATCATGACGACATGGCGACAGAGGTAACTCAGTATCTTCGAAGCTCGACCGACTGTGCGAAAGGTGAGGTGACCGTCGAAATACCGGCTAAACGCCGCACCGAAACGCCAGGTTGACGAGACGAATCGAGCTTTTGCTTCTGGATTGGCAAATGTTTCTAATATGCGCACATTTTTCAGCCCCTGAATTGACGGAAGAATTCCGCAGTATTTTAGATGTCAGACGTGCGGAATCTGCAGCTTGCGAGATTCTTTTTTCTCACGCCAGTTTTTCTTTTTTTTTTTTGTTATTTTTACGTTGCTAAAAAGTCGGGACGGGAGAGAAGATCGCCGATTGGTAACACGTCGAGCAGAAGTCGAGAGCTCTTGTTTGGAATCTACCATGAGTTTTATTACATCATCTTGCACCCTCGGAAAGAAACGTCGACAACACGAGTAAGAGGTTTAACAGAGCCCGCAGTAAAAGCTGTGCGATCGATGTCGCACAAAGAAACTTAAATTGTATTTTTCAATTTCAATAAGCCCGGTGTAGTGTTTTTCATTTTCTATTTTTTTCCTCTCTGCCGGAAAATAAGAAACGGAAGTCGAAGTACAGAAAGTGCGAAGGCGACGGACTCGAGGTGTGGATCGTCCAACGGTTTCAACAAATAAGGGTGAAGTGGAAGAGGAGATCGGCGGAAGGGCGGAATGAAGGGAGCTGCACGCTGTAGCGAGTATCAGCGACGAGTGAAGAAGAGCAGAGGGATCATATAAAGCCCTGACCGGCTGCAGCAGCCACGGTCTCTTTTTCTCCCTCATCCTCTTCGGATAAATCCACGATCGAGGTCGGGACTCGGATTCTCTCCAGCAGTTTCTTTCCTTCTCGTTTACGACGTCGAGTCACACGAATCACCGAATTCTGGGAAACTTCCCACTTTGTTCCATCGGCTTTGTTTTGCACGGGGACGAGAAGCGAGAAAGAACATAAGAATAAAAGAAGAATGCCGGTGGTTGGGAAGTTGAAGGAGAAAAGTTAAGTCGGAAACAGTCCGAGAGCGATTAAACCAATCTACTCCTTGCACTGCGGCTAAGTCTCTCCGAGTTATTTCCCTTGAACAACCTGCGCAACGTATGATACAGGCGAACGTTTATCGTTTCGTTATTTCATATGAATGAGGTCTCTGTCATTTCGATATGCATTGAAGCCTTGAGTTCCTGCTTTCGCAAACCAACCAAATCACCTCGAGTGAGGGAGATCGTTTTCTACCGCTTCTCTACATAAAGACTGCGAGACAATCGACATTGAAGATCGAAGTCGCTATGGACGAAAGTGGGTGAGTGACAGTATTAAATTCGGGAGGACTCATAATTCGAGGACTTACCGAATGATGTCAGTGGTCCTGCGATAGAATGGGTGGTTGTATAAAAACAAACAAAAAAAAAGTGAACAAAAGGTTCATTTCAAAAAGTGGACTGCGGCCAAGCGATGGCCGATTCAAGAATCGTAGAAAATAGTTTCGCTTGGGGTGTCCTGTGTCCGGGGTTCTCCAGTTTCTTCTCCTAGTCGTCGAGAAACTTCGGCCCCGACGTTGGTGCTACACCGGACGTGGTGCCTCGCGGGCAGATCGCAATTTGAACGAAGGTGGGTCAACCGGAAGCCGGCACTGCTGCTATTGGCGCTCGCCTACGTCGGCCATCGCAAGAGACGGAGCGAAAGACCATGGCCAATTCCCAGAGGAGAAATCGATATTTAATATCTTAATGCTCACACGCCCCTTGTGCCACATACTATCGTTGTGCATACAGAACATATGGGTTAATTATGCATGGTTATATTTTACATCGATTTTTTGTTTAATTTTAATAAATAAACAAAATATTTATGAGGGATTTATCGATTCTCAGTAAAGTTGTATATTATATCAAAAAGCAGGAAAATGCATTTTCACCCTTGTCATGTGTGGTATATATATTTTTTCAAATTAGTAAAATTAACCATATTTCTTGCGTCACAAAGTCGTCACATTCAGTAACGGCCATGTTACGTCTAGTCCAACTCGTGAGAGTGTAAGGGAGAGCGCAACACTATCGGTTCCTCTTTTCGGGTCTACGTAGGGCAGCTCTTTACAACGGGAACGGAAACCTGCGCAATTACACTACAGCTCAAGTTGTTTTAGTTGATCGCGGTTTACAGAGCTCGGTGCGACTATTAAAACTTATTCAAAAGCGAGTTAAAATGGTATCGGAGAATCAAGAGTTGCTTGTACTGACATTGTTGTCACACTTAAATTGTTTTTTTTTTTAAATTTTTAATGACGTTACATACAACTGCGCTCACAAGCTTATATGCTAAGACGAAGTCCGAAGAATTTATCATACTGAGACTTCAGTTCACCAGAAGACGCAGCTTTTGTTGGACGGCCGTACAAGCTGAGAACTCCGGCTTTTCGGATAGGTGTGTAGCGCGACGTTGTCCGTACAATGGTTCAATGTTAACTGAACTGAATTGATTGAATTTACTGTGTTTTATATACTAATGAGGCCCACTTCTCCGTCGAAAATAGAGGGGATTAGGAGCTCTAAGTATGAGGCTATTGGTGGAATGAATGCTACAATACGCTTATTCCCCTTTTGTTTTCCTAAGGATGGGTTTCCCGTGGTCAAACATGAGACTTCGCCTATTGATTACCACTATAAACACCGCGGCACGATTTAAAAAACTTGCTTTATATCAAGCAGAGCATTCATATCGGTGGTGCGAATTCGTTACTGCTATGACTCCCCCGGGAGGAATAGAAGTTCCCGAGGGAATAATGAACTCTATTACTTCCTAGGGAGTAATGAAATTACGCGGCGCATGCGCGCAAGTTAATAACGATTATCGGTAAATAATAGCCTATTTTCCGGCAGGGTTGCACGTAAGGGATGTGGTTATTTCAGCGCGATCGGGAAAAGTGTTTTTTCCTGCTTCTGCAGAAAATAACCGATTCCTTGTGTCCAAAACGTCCGGAACATTGGCTGTTACAGACCAAGTAGCTATCGGGCGCTTGGCGCCCGTGGTTAGGCTCACTTGTCTATACTATTTATTATTGAATGTTGATTATACCAAATGCTGCAAAAAAGCAATCCAATGAAATCGCACTCGACCGGTTAGTTCAATATTTTCAAATATCATAACGTGACGGCTTGGTTGAAAAACAGTTTCGTCTACTAAAAAAAGACAGTATTCTTACCATTTCATTACGAAAAAAAATCCATAAGAATGAAACAATAATTGATATAAAAAGTGGAACATACACAGATTTTTATGTTCGGCAGTAGCGGTTTACACCTTTGGAGTACCCTGACGATCAATCAGTCCTGAAATAAAAAAAAAAGCTATTATCACTCCAAAAAAAATTCTTTTTTTTTATTCCTATGAATGCGTCGATTGCATTTCGCTACGAAGTATAGAGGACAGCCATAGAGTGTCCACTGTACTGCGGAATGGCTGTATTGAGAGCTCTATGAGTATCTAACAAGATTACCATTATTTGATGATTATTTAGTAGAACATTGTCAATCCGTTTAGCGCTTGATATATTTTTGTCGTCAAGTGCGCGCCTATCATATTTATTTGAGGATCTCTCGACGGTTCTGCAGGCCTTTTATATACATGTGCTTGGATGCGTTATCCAACATAGCTGTACTATACATCAACCAGTATCTCTCCTAAGTACCTAAGCGATTTTTGTTAAAATTCGCTAATTTGCACCAATTTCCTCGAATCATCCCATGGAGTAGAGAGCGGTTACAGGGTACGTATCTTTACATGCACATGCGCGTGCCGGGATTATACCGTTCCTACAGATGCACAGTGCGAATACGGGAACGAATTGGAAATGCTAAGCCGGTCCAACATCACCGCAGTAGAATAATCACGAATTCACATCGTGTAAATTGCGATGGAACGTGAACGTATAATGTAATACTCTACTCGATACAATTGTATTTCGGACCCGTACCAGGTCGATTAATTTCGTATTATACGATACGGAATTTTGTTTTTACGCATATTTTCAATCATTGTATCCCACGTGTGTACCACACATCCAAGCGGTCACGCTTGTTCGCGAAATAAGTTTCATGTTCGAACGTATTATTAAAAACGATCTTTTGTAAAGAAGTATGAAACTTGACTTACCCTCTTGACCATTGCAGGGACCATATTCGTAATCGTCGTTTCCGGGTAACATGTCAGCTACGGTGTGGTGTATCGTAGGGTCGTTGATGAATTTCTTTGATGGGATCGCGAGCCCTGGGGCATGGGATCTTGCTCCATTGCCGATACGGTCGAAATTAACGCCTCTTCATGTTCCAGCAAATTAACAATGACCGCCTGAAATCTTTGGAAATAATGCGTAAACCCAGCAATAACGACTTTCGACGATATCCCTTGTCATATTTAGGTACTCTAATACTTGAGAAATTCCACTTCTCTACACGACGAAAAAGTTATGGGGGTCTCATATTTCCAATAAAAAATCTGCGATACCGCAGTGACTCCACGTAAATACATTTCAGGAAAACTGAATAGTCCTTAATATAATAATTTTTTTTGAGTCTGTTCACCAGTTAAGGCAAAGTGTAACCGGACAATAAGTCGTCACTACCCGGTTTCGTGCTACCTCGGAGACTTGCCGTCCGCTGTGCAAACTCAGCTATCAGATTTTCTAACTTCCGTCGACCACATTATTGCAGTATTCAGCTCCATTGGTCGTGGTGCACTACTGGCGGGCCAGCTCGGCGTAACAACTCCAAAACTTTACAACTACAAATAATTACAATGTGTTTAGTTGCCTTCGGTAGTTGTTCAAAGCTGAACGCCAGAGAAAGCCTCGTGAAGCTAGTAGGTCATTCCAGTCCTCCCTCGCCGCCGTAACGGTTGGATCGTTCGGTGTATTTATCGCGCAACTCGATTATGTACAACTCAGCACGCGGAGGAGATCGATAATGCAAAATGCATGAATTTACCTGATAACCCAAACGTCCACTTTTTAATCTAGCGAATTCACCGCGCTGACACGTTGAAGCCATGTCTACAATGATTCTCGATTACTGTTGCGGAAGTCTCTGCGCACACCGAGTATACGAGCGGTATGTGTAGAAATCAGCGACATCGGTGCATGGAGTGTACTTGCGGCGGATACGGAGTTCGTCAACCGAATTACGCGCGCCGGCGAATCGATTCTCTGTGTCATTTGCCGTATTGACAGGAAAGTCGATAGCTCATCCCTCTTGAGTCCCCCCCCCCCCCCTTCCGGTTCTGACGTGCACGATTGCAGCTGTAGCCATGTCTCTGCCAATTCTCACTAAGCTACGACGAAATCTGGCCAGCTCTCTGTGCTCCGAAATATCCCCCCTCGGTATCCGCCCCCGATAACGCAGTGAGGCTCGTTGCGCGCTCTGCGCATCGACGCCACTTCTCACATCGCCAACTTCGTTTAGTCAACCGGGGAAGGCCTGATCAGTGGGTAACGGCTTTTTTTTGGTTCTCTTTTTTTGGTTTCTCCAGTTGAGAGGAATCTTGCAGTTAGATATTCCTCGCTTTATTCACCGGTTGATCGAGTCTGACCGGAAAACTTGTCGCGACTACTGAAGTGGATATGTGAGACGCAATCGCTATCGCAGCAGGATAGAATTGGTCGACCCCATACAGATATCACTGATTCGCCAATCGACTTTTACCATTTTTACTCTAAGTAGGCATGTCTTTTTTTGTTTTTGCTTCCTCACAAGGGAAACTATGATGTCATAAAAAAAATGTGGAGATTTTCATTAAATCGTGTTCAGAATGTTCCAAATGTCGAAAAATTACATTTAGAAAAAATGTATTCATGGATACCTGTGTGTGAGTTGCGAGGCCTGCAAAATTCAGCCGTCTATAACTCGAACACGGTTTATGAATCCAGTTGAAATTCACCGGTTTTATGAATCCGGTTGAAACTCAGATTTTATGAATCCGGTTGAAACTCAGATTTTATGACATTTTTAAATTGAAAAAAAAAAACATTTTCGGACTTCTACTTTTGCGAATTTCAAGTTATCGCACTGAAACTTTTCTTAAAAGACCGCGATCAATCACTGTTTGCTGTCGAGTTTTGTAAAAATTGGTAGAGAGGGCTCGCTTTTGTGACATTGTTAATTTTCCAAAAAATATGATCTGCACCATCTTTTTCGGATTAAACCGTTTAAATTATACAAAATGAGAAAAAAAATCGCACGTCACAACGTACGCCTGTTTTTGTAACAATATATCCGTACTAGGTGAAGAGAAACAGGGAGAATTTCGGCTATTTAAATATTACCATTTGAATCTTTCAAACCACAGAAATGAGACCCCTAGTAGGCAGAATTAATTAGTATAGAATGACCTCTGCATCCCCGTTTCCTGTACCCGTTATCTCGCTCTTGGTCTGCATGTCCGTTTCTGTCTCTCCTTTTATTGACCATGCCGATTTCGATTCGGTGAAACCCTGCTGGCAACGCTCCAGTGAACAAGTAGGTATTGATTCAAATTGGAACGCTCCGTTAGTGGAAGGTTTCGAGGCATCGCTGGGCTTTGGCCACTGTGCGAACGCCTGGGATGGCAGGGTAGCTGGAAAAGGGGATTTTGCCATCGCCATGGAACGGAGCATCCTGTGGGGGTAAAGTGGAAGGAAGCGCAAGTCTGAGTGGGTGCAGGCGAGGGTGGGCGAGGAGGAGGGGGTGGCTATAGGCGACCCCGGCCACCATTAACTCGCTGTCCCACGAATTTATCCGTTAATTTATATCCACCACGGGTACATATGTGCTGGCATTTAAACACAGTGTATTCCAACGATGAAAGTTGAACGCATGAAATACAACGGTGCATGACCGAGAGGATTGCCGGAGCGTGTACGCTTTTCCCGTTCCCGTCTGTCAATTAGTATTCAATTTATGACATACCAAACGGTTGGCTGCTAGGACAGCAATATCAGTTACAACGCGTGCTATATTCCTCTACCAGTAGCAAATAAGCTCTTGTCAAATCGTGGATTTTATTCTACACATTTTGTTTCGATGTCCGCATTCGTTTTTTCAGCCTCTCCCTTTGGTTTTTATCTTTTTTGTCATCCTATCTGACCGTCCGGTCGCCAGTTCACCGGTAATTTATGCTCAGCGCGTGATTGGTAGGCATGTGGAAACAGAATGGCGCACTGGACGGCAAAAGTTGAGACGAATAAAGACGAAAAGGATAGAGTGAGAGCGGTACAATTCCATTTGGGTTGTTCACGCTCGCCCTTTCGAGTTGGCATTCTATCCTAGTGCGATCGGTTCGAATAAGTCACAAACGAACTGAGATATTCATGATCAGTGTCAGGTAACGATGTCTCGCCGGACTCGTCGAACAAAAGATATCCGAATCACACGCGAACAGTCAGTTCGAGTCCAACAAATTCGCAAATAAAATTCTCGAGAGGAGCGAAAAAAAAAGGATTTGAATTTTTTTGTCATTTTTTTCTGTACGGACTCCACTAAAAAGTCTCCGGATTCCGGTAGATCGGACGATACGAGGCATACGTGACTCAATTTATATGCGAGAAGCAGGAGAGCAAGAGGACTGCGGATTTTTATGCAACCGTTCTATCAGGGGGGATCAAGCAAGACTTTAGGGTGAAACAGAGCAGTATCAGTGCTGATCTGACCATTGCGTACGAAGCTCTGCATTTTTTCTGCCGCACTGGCGAGCGTCCTCTATGTTCGGACTAAACCAACAGTCTCCATGCGCAGTCTCATTGGGCTGTTTCAACTCCAACCCCGAACTATTGGTTGACGAGGGAGGAAGCGCTGAAGAAATGTTCTATATATGAGTTCTCTTCGCGCAATATTGCTGGCATTACTGTTGATGCTAGTTTGAGAAGGCAAACCGTGCGGGAGTATAGGAACTGCGATACGCTTGGCCTCGGACACCGCTAAATTTCTTCCACGGGGCTACCAAGCGGGCAATTCTTCCTTCGCCTTAACTTCTCGCCTCATCGTCCAGTAATATTACTAAGATCTCAGCTCCAGTCCCGGTGAGGATAGGAGAAGGAAGATAGAGAGATAGCAGATAGAGGCTTTTCACGTATTTTTTCGAAATTCGCGTTCCTTTTAGCGTCTTGGAGTCCGACCAAAGTTTGTCTGCCCCGCGGTGGCGTCGGCGATGCTATTCCCGATGGTCAGTTGCTCTTCTTTCTACTCTTGCGGTCCTGACGGCCTAACTTCCGTCTCGAGGAGACGAATGAGTGGACCAGCATCTCTTCCACCCCCGGATCAGAAGCCAACCAACGTCGCGCAGCTTCCGTGACCTTTCAGCGTGCTTACGCTTTTTCCTGTACTCTCCACTATTCCTCCCCTTCTTCTTTTTCTTCGTTGCGAGTTGAGTCCTTCCAGCACGAATTGCTCACTCTCTCTCCCCAACTCACTTTTTCAGCTTTTCGCAACTTCTACTCTCTTATTCCACTCTGCTTTTACCGGACGAGTCCTTTCGTCGCCCACCACCACTAACATCGTAAGCATCATCCATGACACACAGTCGATCTCCACTGTATATTAGGTACGCTCCTACTGGCGTCCCTCCCATCGTCCCTGCAACTTCTCGCCAATAGTACCAACACTCCATACTACCCCGCAAACTTACTCATAAGTTATGTTTTCGAGTGAACTTCTCTGGCATCGTCTTGAAATTTTTGCTGCTCCCCGCCCCTATCCACCATCCGAAAACTTTTGATATTCAATAACTCCCGTCGCGAAGACGTTAGAAATAAGATTCACCGGGTCGCCCGGCTCCGTGCTTTCGCGTACTCGTTCCCTGATTCGAACCTCTAGCGGATTTTCAAGTTTTGGGGTTCTCCAATGAGTCGGCCAAAAAATAACCAAATTTTTTCGCATAGCGTGTCTCTGCGTCTTCCTCTTTTTGCCAACTATTGGTAGTTCGTATTCGGTCGTCGTGATCATGTTTGCTCCCCGATGAGTCGCATTTTATCATCGTCGATGATAAAAAATAGAAACGACGCAACCGTCGTTAATCCACACCCGAGCGGTGTGCGTTTGAGGGCATAACCACGATGAGGATACGCAGAAGGGATTTGGAGGAATGAAAAGAAATTGAAATTACAGGACAGAAATTTCATCGGAATGAAAGTGTACGCACGGATACTATTCCGATCGTCGTCCGCTTCCTCATTTCTCTGAGCCATTGTGAACTGCCCGAGAAATGGATCGAGAAAACTTCCAACTGAGATCCCACCGGCGCTTCAATCCCGAACCAAAAACCGAACGAAAAGTATACAATAGTTCGTCAGTCTATTTCCCAGCGAGCGGCTTGTAAGTCTCGTCCGTTCAACGGTACCGAAGTACATAGGATCCTATGTACGGGCAGACCATACCATAGAAATCGATGGATCATTCTTTTCCTGTTCCGTTCCATCGAGGAAATTCGACGGTAAAGCGGAAAGAGGCGAAGGAGAACTTATGATTCACAATCTCGCTGTATTAGCGATGTAAAACCACGATAGTCCCCTGGAGACTGCGAGAACCACATGGGACGGTGTAAAATTTTTGATTGGCGCCATTCACCTGCCAGTAGGACATCGTCTTCCTCGGTATTTAAGAGATACCGTAAAACAGAAGGTGACGGGCACAAAACAGTCGACGGTCACGTGCACGCTGTTGCATTGGAAAACCGCGGTGTTTAAGGTTGCGTGTCTGCATAGTACATCGTGACATACGTGTATTGTGGGGATATGCTCCTAAATACGTCAACTGCCAGAGAGTTATAGAATTGGAATTTGAAAGATCACTTTGTTCGTCATTAATCCCTATTTTGCCTCGTTAGCGGTTCGCACCTTGAAAGTGTTGTAGCAAAGTGTGCGGGCAACCATCGACGGATTGATCGTCATAAGTCAGATACACCGGCCCCGATCCTGCCCCTTCTTTCGATTCTCCTTGACCCTGAAGATATCTGCATGGTATCAAATTTCATCATTCGCGAGTCTCTGTCAATACACTGCCTTAGAACGGAAAAAAATGTTCACTTGTTGAACTTTATCCTCTAAGGAAAATTCCCTGATCGAAGTCTACGAGATGCAAAACACAGTCGTTGTAATTTGACGAACTTTAGTCTCCTGCAGATTTTCAGGGTCATAATTCTCCGCCGGATCAGCTCAATTGGAGATGAAGGCGACAGACTACTGAAAGTTCGAAGAAAAGCCCACGGATTCCCAGCGAGAGCTTGAACAGGAGTGCATGAGGCGGTATTGTGGAAGGCAACGAGTGAGCGAAAGGCTGGCAAACTTTTTCCGCATATCGTCGACGTCATGTTCGAGTCTCCGAGTACGGAATCTGTGGCTAGAGAAAAAGGCGTTTACTTCCACCAGACCTGTGCATACTGATTGAAATGCCTCTTGCACGTTGGCGTGATTTAATCCCTCCATTAGTATTATTTGGTTATCGATAGGTGTCAGTATCTGGCTCAGTGAGTAGCGGGCTGGCATGTTTCTTACCTTCGCTCTCGATCTTCGTTACTTTTTTCGTTGGATTGTTTCTCATTCTCTCTCCTCTACCAAGGACTGTTCGTTCGGGCACTCGATTTAGCTTCCACACGTATCAGTAACTCTCGACACGGGGATTCCCTTTTCGCTAGCCCGTTCTCCGTCTCTATCGAAAAAGTAGCGTTCGACGTTTCGCGAGACGATGACACAACGAGAGGCGAGCCAGAGGACGAAAGTCTTCATCTATTTTCCGAGTAGAGTGAAGAAGGGAAAAAGGAAAAATGCATCGATCCACGGCTATAGTTGATGCGGAAAGCAACTTTCGACACAAAAGCTCGCCACGTGTAACTTTATCAGTGTGCGGAAAAAATTTGTAGATCAAGTACCAAGCTCCCGTAATTGCTTGCGGTGATTATCCGTTCACCGAGAAAAAGAAAAAGAAGCAAAAGTCGAGGATTGAATAGCGGTGAAGAACGATGGAGAATATTGAAAACAATCAAAGTAACGGTCGCCTTCTCGCATACAATACATTCGACGAGGTGCAGCGACGAATAGCGCGGAATTGTGTCGACCCTTTGGTCTGACACTCGGTGGAGTTGCGTCAACGCAGCAAATCGCGTCAGCAGAAATATTTCGCGGGATTAAGCTTAATGAGAATAGCCAATTAGGGAAAACATAGTGCCTCGTTAGTGGTAAAACTCTGGGAGTAGAACCGTTATAATGACGGTGTCATGTTTCGCCGCGGGATTACGTCAATCGGAATAATTATTCAATTATATATCGTGGCTATGGTAGAGAATCAATTTCGAATCTGTAGATCATTGCGGAGCATCGAGAATAAACAAGAACAAAACACTAAACAAGAACAAACACATCTCTTGTCTCATCGAAATTATTGGTAGACATAGGAATTTGTGTCCAGTGCTTCGGCGTCACCGAGCAATTGAATTCTCGTCGCAAAGACAATCAGTAATCAATATACAATAGATATCGTAACGCGCAATTCGAATCTTGTAGTTGACGCGCGTCAGCGCGACGATGAAACTCCGACCGAAGTGAAACCGATTCCCCGGCGCTGGCTAATTGCTCGGGGTTTCGTCTGAGCTCCAAGCTGACTATTATCTTGGACTACTCTCGGTCTTCCATGGTGGGCTATTCAATTACTCGTCAGACCGAACGACTTGCGAAGGGGAATAACTTGTGCAGGAGAGAATATATTCAGTATGCTCAACAACTGTGCGATATCGAATTGCCCAACCTTCGAGGGGTCGCCAGACCTTTCCTCGTCTTTCACCGATGGTATTTACTCGCGCCGGTGGCAAGTTAGGAGGCAGTGTCCTCTTCTGACGGAGAGACCATTTCGAGTTATAGCGGCATTCACGATTATCCTCTTCTGCGTCTATTCATGAATATTTTCAAGCCTCGGAAGTACTTGAAGTTTCCCAATGCGGGAACTGTGAGCCGACGTAATCTTCACGAAAGCAGAGCCACTGCAAAGTCCAGAGTGAAAGAGGAGTAGGTGCGGTGGTGGAAGCTTTGCATGAAAAACCAAGCAGTACCGTGACGTCTCCGTGCTCGGCTCACGAAAGACCTCCGCTCATTCTACTGGTACCTCACCGAAGCACCATTAATTATGGATTAATGGAGAACGGTACCGGCCTGCGAAAGGCGACTTCGCCGAATGAGGGAACGGGCGAGAGAGATATTCACGTATATGTATGGGGCTGGATGGCGCTGAGCGAAACAGCCAGTTCGTGGCTGGGAAAATCGTGGTGTGAAAGTGAATTAAGTCGTGCATCTTCGCTGTCGTCAGGCTTGGAGCCGACAACGTCGGCCGATGGACCACACTGTGCTACCAAAGAAACCAGGATGCGGTAAAGCTTCCCGGTAAAGACGATACCTCTGGGGCCTACCTACGAAACTAGCGTCTGAGGCAGTATGCTCGCTTATTCGCGCTTTTTCACCTCGGGACAAATCGATCCTGTCAGAATTTCATTTGCCTCAGGTTTGGGTCCCCTTAGAGTGTTCGTTCGAATTTCGTCACTGTAGTCTTCTAGAGTACCCATCGCTACGTGGCCGTCGCGTACTCAGCATAAATAACCAGTTTTTATCCATTCAGTGAAACAAAAACTCAAGATACGATAAGACAAAACGGTGGGCCCAAGAAAATTCTTTGTCCCCCTCCGGGATCTCCAATCGAATCCATAGATGCAAATTTTCTGGCTCGATAAACGCAGAATTCTGCGCTACTCGGAAAAGTACTGTGTGCTATCGGAAACGATCGTGCCCCTGCCCCCGAGTTTCTTCGTCATCGCTGTGTATACATTCGGCCTCGTCCAATGCGAAATCATCAAAGTACAGTGCCAAATCCCCGCAGGGAGATCGAAGCTCGGGTGAGGACGGTGGAAACGACGTAGAGAGAAACGAGAGGTAGAATTGTCGGAGCAGCGGAGAGGAACAGAAGAGCCCACAAGAGGGAGTCTCGTGTGTCATAGTGCGCTACCAAATCGATCAATGTGGGGGATGTCGAGGAGGACGATGCGGTTCTCGTTCGGCGACTGTTGAGATTCAGTCAGACACAATGTGAGGGATTGTCGTCGTTTTGCGAGTTGAACCTGCAGACAAGGCGACAAGAATGCTTCATCGACGATTCAGAAAAGCGCTCACCTTCCTTGTCGTCTATTATCCGCCAACTTCCGACAATACATATACTACGAGCGAAAAAAAGTCCGACATTCTTCCGGTAGAGATGTTCGATAGCTCCGACTGTCCTCGCTATTGTTCACAATAGCGCTCCCATGCTGATCGATTTATATACGTTCCCGGGGGGGGGGGGGGGGGGGGGGGGCAGGCATAGACATATTGTGCTGAATCACTGGTAAAAATTCCACATTCCACATGTAGCTTCCGCCCCTAATGAAAGATGGTTGTTCAACTTCTGCGGGTAATAGAACTTCTACAAGAGATTCACAAAGTTCGTTATAAATGCCCAAGTCGTCAAGGCGCGCCTGCATGGAATGGCAATGTGCGCGGCCGTTTGCGATCGTCACCGTTTTCTCAAAATCTTCGTTCACACGGAGGCATATTTAATCGCTGTACATCAGAACGGCCACGACGTCAGAGGGTTTTTTCTCATCGTATACAACATCCGGCGAATAGGTATAGTGAGGGAGGGGTGAAAAACGTATAACGAAACTGTACCGTGGCGACAGCCAAGTGACGATGGAAAAGGGGGTCGACTGCCGAGGATAGGCAGGAAGTGGGACGAGTAAACACATTTCAACGTCTTATGGATGCGGTATCGACGACGCGAAGGAGGCGCGTCTTGGAGGAACACGCTAACGGGAATGGGATGAGAACGACGGAGAAACGATCGCAAAAATTGCACCAAAGGCAAACTCTTTACTCCGAGCCGGTACATACTCTGACAACTCCGACACACCATCTCATCCTCCGCTCACTTGTCCCGTATTCTCAGGTTTCATTCTCCTCATATTTTTACCTCTAGGGCCATTTGTGTGCGAAGATGTTTGCAACCGAAGATTGCTCGGTCCCTTGTGCTCACAAAATTTTGAGGAAGGGAATGCGAGTACTACGAGTGAGTTGAGGACCGCGTATCGCATCTCTTGAATCACTCATAAGAATGTATGAGCGAAACTTCGGAGACCGTCGTCGAAGTCTGCGAAGTTTGACCTCAACATAATTCCATGAAAGTAATGTAAAAGATCCAAAGTCACCGACGCACTTCAAAGTAGGTTGTGGATGGATGCTTCCCATATCTTATTTATTTAAAAAAATGGGACTCTTTCTCAACCGGTAGGTCCAGAATTTTAATATCCATCATCCAAACTTCTACGGTAACTTCTCTATCTTCGCAGCTGCGTCAATATCGCACGGATGAATCACGGAATGAGTTATTCCGCGACGTTTGATAGGAGAGATTGTCGATCATGTTTGTCTTTGCAGGGCTGACTTCGGCTCTGTAGTGCTAACATTTTTAAGGATGTTTGGGCCCTTAATTCCGCGATTCGGTGATGTTTATTTTATGTGAAGGAACCGTCAAGCTGTCTCTCTCTCTCTCTCTCTCTCTCTCTCGCTTTCTCTCTTTCTTTGGGGTTTGTCACTGTGCAATAAGAGCGAAAAGAAAAAAAAGCAACTACGGTTTTTTTTTCTTCCCTCGAAAGAAGACGATGCGTCTTCGTTATTTCACCGTCATCTTCAACCTCCTTCCTCTGATGTATTTCCTTCATGTCCCTCGTCAAAAGGCTCTTCCACTGCGCACTCAACTTCGCTCCATGCGGCACAAGGGCGAAACACGAATTTCTGTATGCGCCAGATCCGGTGAAAATAAAAACTACCATCGGTACTGTCGGCGCAGCCGCTGCTCAGCGACAGCGGCGAAATATTGGAGAGAGATGCTCCCTCACATTTTACTCAGTCTCTCAGCTTGTTACCCTTCGTACTTTCTCTTTAGATTCTACATCAAGGACTGGTCGCAGTTTGTTATCTTTTTTTCATAAATTTTGTTCGGCAACGTTCACGAGTTCTCGACGAAGTCGTGCAAAGAAGATTTCACCAAACTTTTATTATTGCAGTGAAGTTTATTCCTCGTTCCCTCGTTACGGTTAACAGAATAATCTTTAGTTGTCTGATCCATCCACAACAAGGAGCAGACTAGGGACACTAGCTGGGCGTCTTCTCAAAGGTGCACCGGCAGGCATTGCTAATTATCGGGACTTTTAAGCGAAGCCCCCGTCGTCTAATGTTCGAGTAATTGAATCCGATTAATCAGGCTCATTTCCCGTTTCGACGTAATCCTTGCGGCTACCTGTTGTTGTACCTGCCTCGTTGCTTTAATCCCCTTATACCTTCCTCCTGATACCTCCATATTATTCCTATTATTTTGCGCCCGCCGGCCGGCCTACCGTTCCCCCGATTTTTTTTCGTCCTGCTATTCCTCCCTCTCTAGCGATCGATAGACTCATTTACACCGTCAAATTATTTTCACCCTGCGATAATTCCCGATACCGCTGCGGTTCACGCTGGGCCCGAGCCGGAAAGAACGAACGATCGTAAACACACCATGAAGAGAAAAAGAAAAAAAAAGCATATTCGGCGATGAGAGAACTTCTCGCCTAATGCTCAAACTATCCGCCGATATCCGGTAGACAGTTTCGGCACTAGCCGAGGGGTGTCAGCTTGTGATACGCAGGGTTGAAATAGGCAAGATATGAAACTCTGGAAGCTTGGGAAGCAAGGACTACAGGGAGGACGAGGTGGATCCGCTCGGCCGATTTTCGAGGCTCTGCGAGACGGTTCAACGGGGTATTATTATTATTTCAGCAAAGTCCCTTGGCGTATCGGCTCGTCGCCTCGGGCCATGTAATCATCGGGTTGAATGCTTCCTCGGATCAACGATTGAGTTAGGCTCGTCGCACGCTTGCCCGTGATCGGAAGGTATAATCAACGGCCCGGTATCTCCGCACTGGTACGTGACCACGGGTCGGCTCTATGGGAACGTGCGTCGAGCACGTATAGCTCCAGCGGCCGTTCGATACCCCCGCTATCGTATGCTATACCGCACTTTGTACCGTGCGTAGACGGGGTAATCGACAATCGAAGGCGAATAGTCTGATCGCATCTCCTGACAATTGGAGAAGCTCTCGCGTATCCGGAACTCACCCCTCACCTCTCTCACCCACCTCTATTCTCAGCGTTAATTGAAAGTTTCGATACATCGATTCAGGCTTTCCTTATTCTGTTTTAGAGATTCGCAGTATCCACCCGAGATGAGCGTTTCGGTGGCAAAAGTTTCACACAAATTCTCGCGCGTTAAAATGGCGCCTTTTTTTTAAAACAAATTGTGAATATTCAAAGTTGGGAGAGGGTTTGAAACGCCGCGATGAATCAGTACCGAGAGAGGGTAATATGCATGCGCGACGGATTTCTAATTCGATCATAGGTACGGGAGAGCCAATGAACGAACTGGAGGAACTCCCTCTCCTCGAATGCACTGACTCGATCTTAATAATTGAAATAGCGTTTGAAAGAGTCGACGGCTCTTTCCCTCACCCTCTCTCTTATTCCGTCCGGGACTTTCTCGAGTTCGCGAGCCATTGAACGTTCGCAGTTCGCTCCCCTCTGTTTCTTCGAAATTCTGTCTCTCCGTGGCTCTCCTGGCGAATACATTTGAGAATGTTCGTCCCCGGTAGAGTACACATGACCTCCCTCTGAATGGAGGATAAATTTTCGCAAGTCAGTCGATTGGTTCTGGAAAGGGGCTCCCGAGTTCATTACCAACTTCCGTAGCCGTAGACGATGAAACTTTAGTGCCGAAGACCAAGCATGAGGGGGATTTTGATATTTGTCGATGTTGGAAGCGCACGACGTCTACCGGTGTTTGTTTTTCGATCGGTAATTTAACCCGTTAAAGATTACCCAACGGTGCACGGAAAGAAATGCCTGATTGGCCGTCCGACCCGGATACTACTACGAAGAGTATGGAAATTTTAGTACCGTTCTACGTAGAAATCGTCACGGTGGAGTTTGGGTCAAATGAACTTGGGGCCTCCGAGCAATAGTCGGGCGATCGGCACGCCCTGCGAGAAAAACAACTATTTACCTTATCACCCCTACCAAATTGCCCCAGTTAAGAAGGACAGCTTTTCCCTTATTGTCGGAACCGTGTGAAAGCCGGTGAAAAAATAACAATAATAACAATAGTCAGAAAGGAGCTTGAACGCGAGTGTGCAGCAAACCTCACGAGAAATCAGGTCCCACAGTGTTAACTCGTAATGCCATCGCCGCTATCGCGCGAACGAGTAATAAATTCAAACGACTATTGTAGCACGTGGCAAATAAAAAGCCAGTAACGATTTCCGGATAGATAGGGTAATCATAAACGAAGCGAGGAAGGGTAATGCCGGCATGGGTTGAATCCAGTGCAAAAGGTCCCCCCCCGGACCTTCACCACCGCACACATTTGCCATGCCAGATAAGCCAAACGCTGATACCTCTGCAAAATTACGATAACCCGTTTGTATTTCAGTAGGCATTTGACTATGTGAACGAGAGAACGAGTATGTAGCTTTATACGGTACTTCACTGTCGCTATATATCAGGGGTGAAGGGCGAAAGGGGTGAATCTCTCGATACGGGCAGAGTGCGCGAGCCAGCGATCGAATAAAAGCTTCTCTCTTCAACCCGACGCACCTACTATTACGCTTCGACGCTACTCCGTGACTACCGAGTTACACAAGAGCAGTAAATACCAGGTTCCGGATAAAGCCCCCTTCACCCCCTTGCCGCTCGCGGCGGCATCTCTCTCACTGTGCTGAATTTTCGGGGATTTTTAAACAACAATTCTCCACCCCACCCCCTTTGAAAACTCGGTTAACCGCGGTGTTTACAACTATCGGCCATCTATGCCTACACGCATTCCGATGGCAAGCATATATAACGACCCTTGGTTCATCGCTAATTTGAGGCATACAACAACCAACCACTAGCTCATTCCGGAGCTGTACTTTCCACCCGCTCGTTGTGTTTTTAGCTCTCGGAGTTTCACGGACCAAACTACGAATCGCCTATTAACGACTTTGGGTGTATTTTATAATGGATTATACATAGACGCTGCCTCACAGAGAGCCAACTTCCGAATCAATCTAGTCGTGATCGATGACAATTCGCACGTCTATTGTGTCTTTACTTTGGGCCTGCTGATGGATACTTTCATTTGTATTCAGCTAGCATTTTCGGATGGAGGTGTATTTTAGAGGAAATAACACTATGATTATTTTAAGCCATAGTGTCTTCTTTGCAGTCTTGTCAACCCCTATTCTATACCACGGTTTATCAACATTCTATCTCGGCTCGTTTATCCATCTCTTTGTCAGCTCTGTCAAAAGGGCATTAGATGCAACTTTTGGTTATATCGTACAATAAGAAGAACCGTCGGGTTGCCAGGAGAGGTTGCAGACATAATCGAGTCCCCGGATTGGTTAATAGCGATGAAATTATATACGAACGGATATACATTTGAACGGAAATACATTTCTTTATTCTGTATATCTTGTTACACGTATAGAAATTAGATAGGACCGAGACACATGACATTTCATACGTAACCGGAATGACCCAACATAACGAATGAGAAACGGACGGATAATCGATTGACGAGATCACAACAGTTTCGATCAGACTTTCTAAGAGAATACACTCGCGATAGTGCGTATTCGAGATATTTGGATGTGATTGTACTAATAACATTCGCTACGAAAACCAAGTACACACGTTTTTTATTTCGCGAGAACGTAACAACAATATATATGGCAAATCAGGGTCGTATGGAGAAGCGGGTGAAATGACGACCTGTAATATCGTTTAATTAACAAATAAATAGCTCTGTCATTCGCACAGTTTTTAGTATGTGCCGTTACAATGTGATGAAAATTATATTGTACGTGCAAGGGTCCGCCCAAGCGGTGAGTCCCTATTTCGAAATAGCTGGAGATTTCTCGAAGTATATTTGTAGCGCTCTGAAGATATATCAAATTACAATCTTGCAAATCAATCACTATTGCACACCACATTGCATCTTGCAAAAAAAAAATGGCGCGTAAAAAAACGATTTTTTCCAATGCTTCCCTAAATATAAGCAGTAGCTGGTTAGAGCGGAAAATGGGTGTTATGGTAACTCATTTTCCGAACAAGACGGCCGGGTCCGCGGCGGTACATTTATATAATAAAACATGCCTTATGTGATGCCGACATTTCCGTAAGTATAATTGACAACTATTACTGCAGGGGTTATGTCGCTCGTAGTGTTCGGCCGAGACAGCCGATCTCAAACGTTTATTTATTAAACTGCAATATAATCACGCATAGAAGGCATCGAAAGTTTTCACGAAATTACTTCATTTCGATAATTCTACAACTGCTTAAAACGAAAATTTCACTGATGTTTTATTTCAAATATTCATTTTTTTAACCCATGTCCGTATTACCCCAACGTATCCTGAAGAGACTTTCCGGATAATCAAAATGGACCATATTGACTCCTACGTAAGATCTCTGTTCACACACAATATATCCGAGTTATTCTCTCGAACGATCCCGAGACAGATCGCAGTCGCCTGTCGCCGACACCTGTATAGTTACCACCATCTCAAGTGTACGAAAAGCGTTGAATTGAAAATTCTTGGTCCTTGAATTGCGCCGTTCCTCCTGCACAAGGTGCACAGGAGTCTCGAATGGATCGGACGCTTTATCTGTGAAACTTCGGACATCCATCGATGCACACTCTCTCTTATTGCCTCCCAGAATGGTTCCTCGTCGTTACACCACGGTTTGCAAATTTATATCCTCGTGAGCGGAGAAGGTCTGAAAAACAAGAAAACATAAGACCGTGATGAAACTGCGATTCGATGTAGACTTTGTTGATAAGTAAGACAAAGCATACGATCGTCGGGAAAACGAAGAGCGGGAGAAAAAACATAAAAAAAAAACCTTCTTCAGCGAACGCCAAGTGCGCGGTTTTAAAACACCCTTGTACGAATTCGCAGAGAGGGCGCTGCATCTGCTCGCTCGGGCAAAAAAAATCTCGGTGAAGTGTGAGGCGCTCGATGTCCGAGTTCCGAAGAAAGAGAACTTAAGGTATCGGGAATAGCAATTCGGTTGGCGCGCACGGAAAAAACCCTTATTCTCCTTCGACTCTGATGTGTGGCAAGCCAGTGTGGCGTTCCTTCGAGCACGGGCTCGTCCCTTCCTCGGTCCCGAGTCATTCTCCTTTGCCTTTCCACCGCCTTCGTTTCGGTGGAAACGCGAGAGCGTTCGGTGCACGCCGGAAACTCCAAGGTCTCTCTTTCGCTCTCGCCAAGAGAAGGAGAGAAAGGACGACCGAAGTAACTTATCGCCTAATAAATTCCAGCCATTAGACTACGGGAAGTAATGGATGTACCATTTGCACCCAGTGCCGTCCTTCCCCTCGTCCCTCCGCCCCTGATCGCTCACCTCCCTTCCCTTTCTCTTCCTCGAACCTGATATCCCTCCGAAGAGCACAGAGCTGTAAGTTGTCCCGGACTCGAAGCTACCACCATCATTTGCCTCTTCGTCCTCAGCCTCTCCTACAACGCCCGTACGCTATCCCGTCGTCTTTCCTCTCATTCCGTGTTCGCGTTACGCGCAAGAATCGAGATATATCGATTTGAAGTTTCGCGGGCCGTTTCAAAGTATGTTTACTCGAGGATCCGATTAGAAATTCTCGTCAGATCAGCTGCAAGGAAGTGATTTATACCCGGGTGCAGATGAAACGATTAGGGAGGGGGCTACTCTATAAAAGCTCGCTCGATTTAATTAATTGCGATATACTCGATGGAAATTGGAATGTATTTGCAAAGTAGTGACAGCCGGATATTCGACTCACGTTTTGTTCTCGGAGAAACAGACTTCTTATGTATTTCCCGGGGTGGGCTGTAATTGCTTTATTTTCCGAATCGATTCAACGATGGTCGTTTCGACCGAGAAATAATAATTTTCTCATGTGAGGTTTCACTAAAGTTTATAAATTTGAAGACAATGACTTTGCGGCAGCAGCCACGATTCAATTTACCCCAGGATGCCGACATAGTAGAAGCATCTTGAAAAAAGGTCGCTTCGAGTGTCGCCTGAGTGTTTTTGACTATCCTCTCGAAAGATCGGATGATGAAGAATCCAAGTTAAAATTCTCATCAATGATGGCGAATATGAGAGACCTGAAGGAAGAACTCATTGAGAAGTCGCGGGTATACGAGAGGGGAAGGGGGGGGGGGTTGCAGAGTTTCGGTTTAGGGCGTTAAAAGTTTGTAGATGTTATGCGGATCTTCCGGCGACTTCGGGTTCGTCGTCTGTACTCAACTCGCCAAGATAACTTCAGTTTCATAAAAGTTATACTATTGAGCTTCGAAAATCCAGTTTACCGATAGTCCGATGAAAGAACGTCCAAATTAAACGAGAGCAAATAGGAGAGTAGGCGGTATACTCGTCGCAGAAGTAATAGGTAGCAACATTTTTTGCCGGTAATATTTTCGATATTGCTATTTAGATTGTACAACTTATGTAGAGTACAGACGTGAAAAAAAACCGAATCTTAGAAAAATGCCACATGGTTCAATCCCACAGAATGATTCTATTCTTAGAGTCAACTACAAAAAAAAAAAAAAAAAAAATTGCAAGACTACCCCTTACGAGTCGACTTTTGAAAATTTTTCGATGTCTTCAAATGGCACGATAAGACGGTTCCTAAACCACGAGAGGACTCATTTTTGTGTATTTTTTTTTTCACACCATAGGGATCTCGAATTTTCCCTAATTGTTCTGGGAACCGAGACATCGAAGTTTAAAATTCACGAGAATCGACATTGATCCCTTAGAGTAAGTCATGAATTGAAAAATTGTTGTTCAAACGATGTTTATTGTTTTTAGGCTATATTCGACGTACATATGTCTCGCTTTCAACTGAATATTTTCCATCTAAATTCCAAAAATACGATTCTCCATACATAAAATCGTCGACACTTTCAGCCATTATACTACATCCGTACGTTCCAGATTTTCTTATTATACATCAAGTTGACCTCCACTAGGTTCCCTAAAATCCAGTCAATTCGACAAAAAGCTCGTGCACACAAAATGAATGTATGTATAATAGTTTGTACTTAATCAATTTATAATAATATTAAAAATAATTACGAAAAGTGGTAAAAAAAAAACCAATTAATTTGTTAACCGACCAAAATTAATTACCTAGAATCCCGCAGTCATTCACGGCAATAAATTACCATTACCATCCCTACAAAAAGTATCCAAGTACCATTTGCTGTCCATAAATTGTCTTCGTTTCTCAGCAATAAGTAGGCAAAGCCCAGATCGGTCGTAAGCTCTTCACCGTCCGTCTGGAGGCAATATGCTCCACTAGATACTGCGTTGTACAGTCGCGAATGGCTAGAAATACATTTGTCAAGGCGATACAGTTCGATGTCATAGGAGGATGTGTTGCCCGGGAAATATCCCAGACAGGGAAGACACTCTTTGTGGCTTTTTCGTAAATCGTTGTATCGTCTCTTCTCGTGTACGTGTCGATGCGGGTAACGAAAGCCAAGACACAGCGGAGAGGAGCAAGCCACCGGGAAAGCTCTGAGCACATATAGCATCGCTTTCTCGATGCGGCCGAGGCTTTATGGTTATATTTACTGCCTGTGCCAAGTTCCTACAGTACTACCACCAGTACTTCGAGATTCGTGGTTAGTCTGGAAGAAAATCGAGGATGAAAGCGAGCGAGTGGGAGCGCGAGAAAATGAAGAGGGACCGACGAGCGAAGAGTACGAAGGCGAACGAACGAACGTCCTGTAAGTAGTCGATAAACCGATTCTCAATAGACAAAGGAAATTCTCGTAGCCGCGCGCCCCCAGCCCACGTACCTTTCTCTCTTGAACTCCGTTCACAAGCCCACCCCACTTTATTCCGTCTTTCAGTGGTACACAATAAAAATCGTAGCGAGCCTTCTCACTCTCTTCGTCTCTATAACCACCCCGTTCTCATCCCCGCCTCTCCGCGAAGAAAGCAAGGAGATGGGAATAAAATGAATCTGCTGCATAATGCAAGTCTCGACATTCGATCTATTGGTGAGGGAGGGGGATAGAGCTAGCTCAGTGATAGATATAGCCAGCTCCTCGCTACGTTGGTGAGAGAAAAATCTGCGGTCTCGGTTTCTTCTTTAGCTACCGTTTCCGTTTCAACTGGCCATAGATTCCCGCGGTCCTTCGCCGAGACAGTATTACCAGCAATGGCCCACGTTGCATTACTTTCCCTGTATACTTTCCCTGTGTACCGTAATCGTTGAGAATGTTCATTGGTAGCTATTTACCTCGTGTTAGACCGTGTAACGAAAATGTCGAGCGGGCTGCAGGGACACACATCAACGATGTGAAACATATTGTCCAGCGACTGGACGGAGTCATCACTGGAAACGCAAAAACTGTTGAACACATCAAAATCTAATGCCCGGCTTTGCGGGAAATAGGAGAGCCTGCTGTTAATTACACGAATACGAACTTAATACAGATCACAGCATGGCGAATACAACAAAAACATTCGAGAACCGAGTTTTCCTTCGGAAAAAGGATAATTGGGTTAATACTGACGAACCATTGTTACCAATGTTTCGTGGAACATAAAAATGATGCATTTCGTGTGAAACGAAGATGTCCGTTCTGCTCCGTTCACCCAGTTATACCCGCGAGGACGGGCAGGGGGATGATTTGTGCAGGACGGGGAGGCAATTCGGAACGAGAATGAAAAAGCGAATGGATGGAGAGACCCGACGTGATATCGTTTGCGGGAAGGTGTTTCCCCTTCAGGTATTATCACGTCTCGCACCGTCCCGCAACGAAGGTCGTCGTTCCACCTCCGCCGCGAGTTCTCTTCCGCCGACGTTGCGGTTGTCCTTACGGTACGTTTTGCGGTTAACCGATTTGAATAATGCAATTCATCCCAGTAATGAGCAGAACCAGGCAAGACGCGCGTACGTCTCGTCCTTCACTTCGCAAAGCCTCCGAGTACCGTTCGCCTGTAAGCTCTCCTTTGGTCCACATCGAATCATCTGTATGTACAACCCGAGTGCATGCACCATTTGATATATAGGATCTACATACATATCAACGTTCGGTGTAAACTGTGTCGAGCAGTTGAGGTAACAGTTGCTCAGGCAAGTAGACGCGATACGAAATCTGTTTCGCAATTAGTATAACTGCTATGTTCCCACGAACGGTCGTAGACGTGGACCGCCCGCTTAAGATGAAAACACGACCACTACCTGTAGCCCTTGCGTATTATCGAGTTCGTCTCAATAAGATCAAATATATATTCATCGATGGCGAATACCGCCGAGGTCGGTTCAATGACGATGCAGCATCAGTCCACTACAACTCCTAACAAAACTGCTATTACCCGCCCCATACAACAACACTTACCCGAGCATACAGGCCAGGGCAGCGTATTACGAGCCCCGCAAGACGAATACGGTAAGAGCGGGGAATATGGAATATCCAAAGCAGCGCTTAGCACCCAAGTCAGTGATGAATAAGTTACCATTCCGTATTTGCCACTTTGGCCCGGAACCATTTTTAGCTGTTTTACTCTTAACCGATCGGATTGGTCACATTTGAATTAAATTTGCGTGCTGTTTCGTCGTTTGGGCAACGTTCAATATGCAACATCGTTACGGTTTACAATCTCGGACGCATTCGCATTTCGCGATTAACGACCGCGGGGAGAATTGTCTCAGCGTACGCACCGACGACAGTCTAATTCGAGGTCGCGCAGCCAGAAGTGAAACACCCGGGCGAACTATACCCCAGGCTAATCGGCTTAATTCAGCTTCAATTACTATAATGGTTCGGCAGACTACTAAGTTAGCGCGCTTACACGAGAGCAAAAGAGATTCCTGCCTCCCCTTAGCTCGCCTCGTATCCTCTTCGCTCCGAGAGACATTAGGCAACGCAACGAGGTAAGCACACGTTAAAGTCACGCTACACGTCCCTCACAGACACACAGGACTGATCGCGCGTTTCGTTGCGTGACAGGAAAGTTACCCGCCTCTCCTTGCCGATACAGGCGAAAGCAGCAGCCGTGGCAACGTACGATATTGTATAGAAGCACAGCCATCGTTTTCTTTGTCGTCATCTTCGTCCCTGTTTCAGTTCTCCTCGTACATACGCCGGAAGCGCTGAGCTTCGACGGAAGGAGGGTGGGTACGCTGCCACGACTATATATACATAGATACAACCGAGTGTTATATACGTACCTACTTTGCATGTTTCCACCCCACTCGCTATATCGTACTCCCGCTCGAGATCCTGCCTTTTTGTCCATTAACGTGATTAAACGTCGCGCAAAGTTAACCCTGAGCTGCACCGGCTGTGGCAACCCGCGACTCGCGCTGTTCCGCGCCCAACTGTGCATTCGAGTATGTACATTTGACCTGATTAAAATCAGAAGGGCGCATTATTACCTCGTTTCAGTGAGAAATTGAGACTTTACGAATTTCGGCTCACAGTCGACACATGACATTGGTCGTAATCTGGGTCGGATTCTGTGATCCCTTGTGGGTATGTAATGTTATCATCCCAGTGATGCATCTCTCACATGCATGGTCACTGGAAATAGCTGATCCGGGAATCTTTTCTCTGGAAATTACCCTACTTACCGTCTACACAGCTCGTTGGAGTTCCCCGATAGTCTCTCAACTTGCCGTCCGTTTATATCAAACGAACGAAATTTTCATTAAAATAATCGGGCCGCTGTAACCCAGCAAGCTTCGGCTTTTAAGGTGCGGTTATAATAAAATGGGTGTACTCCGGAGAGGTTGCGACGCCAGACAACAAAGCATTCGGTGCGAGGGTAGGCCTCACCATGGTGTTTATGAACAGCTGTGATAGCGTGCGTGCGCGGATTCGCTGACGTGTAAATTAATCGCTTGATAAGAGAGCACACGCGAAGCCGTGGCGGTTTCCCTCCCGCCGGGGCGCTCTTTCTCTTTGACTCCCAGTAAATTATTCTCCCGCTGTCTCGCCTCGCCGAGATACAAAGGGATAAGAGATAATGTCCTCGTGTACGGGCACTGAACGTAAATCCAAAAGACGTATTCCACGCTAGCTGCTCATACCCCTTTTCCCCTAATTATTTCATGGTTCCGTGGTATGTCCGTGAAGTACGCGGAGTTTCCGGCCGCAAGGGGAGTTCGAGACAAATGGGAATCTTCGGAGACCAAATGGTATCCATACGGTACATTTCCGTACCCGAGTAGATGTGAAAAGGATTTACGCACGCGTCTTAGGATGAAGCGTTACTCACCGCAATGTTAAGCTTTCCAAAAACTGGAACCTAGAAAAAATCTGGGATTTTAGGGAGCATTTTTATCGAAACGAATTTGTTTGCTCTCGCTTTCATGTTCTCGTCTGGCGTAGACAGCATGACTCTTCGGCAGAGCTCCCGAGGGATGAAACCAGCCCGCACGCTCTCATATTTCGTTCTTCCGTCTCTCGACCCGTCACGAGTACGAATCCTACATGTACCTGGAGTATCCGTTTTTTTCGCTCAACCTCATGCTCTCGCCTCTTGTCTGTCTGTCCCTGCCGCTCGGTGTTTGCGGTTTGTTAGAGGGAAATAACAAATAAGGTAATCTTCCACGAATACAGCGGGGCCGTTGAGGCCGGATGCCGCGGTGACTCCAAAGCAGGAGAGTGCCGGCGCGGATACGGCGCAGCTTACGTTTCCAACCGTGTTTCACCGGGCAACGAGAGAATCTCGTACGTACGCGCGCCGGGCGCTGCTATAGGAAATAGCAAAGCTGGGAGAAAAAGCTGGTAGAATGCTCGGCAAATCGAGAGGAGGAAGGAGGCAACGTGGAACGGGGGAAGTGTACCATGGAGGAAGCGTTGGGTTGCGGGTGCCGTAGCGAGGGGTCGGGCAAGTATGGTATATGCTCAGCTTGAAGCGCTATGAAACTCTCGCTCGATTCTCTTTTGCTTCTTTTTCCTCCTCTCTCACCTTCTCAGATCCAGGCGTTCTTTTCGTTCTCATTCTCAGTTGCTGAGAAGGGAGTTGCATGTACATGGGTGGAGAGAACGGAGGAACGAGGAATCGAGTTCGCGCGTGCAAGAGACTCCTGCGGGCGTTACGTGGCTTGAAAGCGTGAAACGGCGTCGATGAAGAGAGACATCAGCCAATCTCTCGCGTCTCAGGTTCCTTCGTTACGGGATCATGTGCGAGTCGTCGTGAGGAAGCTCGACAATTCAGTTAGAGCTCGACTGATACTGTCAAGCCGTGGACTCCAACGTGGCAAAAAAAGGATCACCTTATTTCCGAACGCACGTGCCACTCGAAATGCTGTACATCCAAGACAGGGTATTAAGCTGTCATAATAATGAGGGAGCCTCGCAAATCCATGAGATTAAACAATTCCTTGTCAGTGCACGATGAGTGGTTTAGATGGAAAGGTTGAACAAGACGAATGAAATAGAGCGTCTTTGGGGCGGACTACAGGTGGTAGAGTAGTCGCTGCGAAGACAAAGCTTTCGCAGCCTCTATTGATTTCGTTTCCGCTTCGAAGTGGCGTGATGCGGCGAGAGAAGTTTCTCTCGCTTCGACACGCAGCGTTTGTCGGTGGCGCCGCGTTTTCTCTCCATTTCTGGCCCGTCCCACTTCCATTCCAAAGAACTCGTGAGGTATTTGTACCCTTCGAGATTTTCACAGACCCAAGGCATCGGGTCTGCAAAATGGGTGACATAGAATCGTGCGGGGCACAAAGTGTAACGGAATGCTGACGAACCACTGAAACCAACTTTCTTCGGAGTAAACCGTGAAAATCAGAAAACGTGCAGCTTGCTTTATTTAATATTGCGTCGAGTGTGGAAATAAGGTCCTTTCGAAACGGGCTACAGGTGGTGCATAGAGGGTTTCAATCACCTCCTCGTCGTCTCCTTTTGCAAACCATTCCAATGCTTCAGAGTTTTTTTCACAGTCTCGCTGGTGGGCCGAATCCTTACCCGACTACGTACTCATAGTAGATCTCTCGTTTACGTAGTTCCTTAGGATTTCTTGCGACCTTCGCATACACACCCGAAGGCAAACCGTACACGTACAGTTCATTCGTATTATAAATCGGTTAAGCAGTATTTTTGCAGAGTTCGCTCTTTCGTCGGATCTAATTGAAAATTTTCTTCAGGAAATCCTCGGTCTCGCATAATCCGAGTGAGACTAAATGTCCGTGAAATTGCACATTAAGAAATATAATGCTGCACTCGACGACGGCGGGTCGGATTCATCGACTAAAAAAAATTTTATTATAAATTTCAAGAAAGAAACTTTCATCGCGTTAGTCGCAATCCACTCTTTCCTCATGCAAGTGGAGTTTTCTCACTCGGGCGAAACAATTTTATTTCCCGGGAGTACTTTTGTTACTTGCATGGAGGCAGGATGGGGAGTTTGCGGAGGTTATTCGAGTTTGCTTTAGCCGACTCAGGCTCGCCCTTCTTCGAAGCATAGAGCGGCGAATTCACCTGGTAAATGAGTAATCCCTGCGTATACGCTTGTTTTTTAAATCCTCGAAATACCTCGCGGCGTGCAACAAAAGGGTGGTAAACTGTGCATATAACGGTAGTAGCTAAAAAGTAATCACTGTTCGGGGACGTGTAAATTGCGCGTTCTTTAAGTGAAGGTAAAAACACCAGATAGCACGGAACGCACAGCTTGACTTTAATATTTAGTGCGCGTGGGAGAAGAAGAAAAAATTAACATGTCCCCTGGTAACTGAGGGATGTTCTTTTTTCCCCCGATGAGTGAGCAGAATACAAAAACCGCGCGTGCACCGGTGATGAAATTACCGGTGCGGTGCCTCTACCCTCGCCCCCTCGCGTAATTACATTGGTGGCACGCGTCGAGACGTCGTCGTGTTGCTCACATCCAGTTAGGCAAACACCGATGGGAAATAGTTAACGGGACTTCCGGTGCACGTGTCGACAGTCTACCGGAGCTCCTGCAGAACGGTGAGACGAAATGACGACGGCTGAACGAGGACTAGAGCTTCGGGCACTGAATATCGTTGAATATCGGAAGCAGGCATTTTTGTGTATTCAGGTTCTCGGTAGCTCGATTTGATACCCTACGAGGCTGTCACTTATTTGATATCTTATCATCGCCATTCATTGCGATACCACATTGATACGATAATTAACTCGAAACAACCGAAAGGAGATGCCATTTGAATGGTTTACCCTTTGCGGATAAGGTTTCTTTTTCCCCAGGTATAAATCC
Source organism: Listrodromus nycthemerus (assembly GCA_963978505.1). Classification (NCBI taxonomy): domain Eukaryota; kingdom Metazoa; phylum Arthropoda; class Insecta; order Hymenoptera; family Ichneumonidae; genus Listrodromus; species Listrodromus nycthemerus. Next base: position 17,206,084 of record OZ021679.1, on the reverse strand, counting down.
CCGTACCGGTATCTAGAGGCAGGAAGGGCGCGCAAAGGCCGTCCAAGGTACACTCATACGCTCTTTTGCCTGCGAGGAATCGATACCAACCGCTAGAGCTGTAGGGGTTTTTGCTGATCGCTACTTATACGTGGACCGGTTAACCGACGAGTCGATTATCACGCTCCAGAGGGAAGCAGCAATGATCGAAGACAAGACAACGAATCCCGAGTCTCGAAATTGCGAACTTAACGCGGGAGCCCTCGGGGTATAAAGGACATTGCGCGGGATAATATGTCCTCGAGAGGGAGAATGACAGCAACCGTGCGACGAGAGACCAGGGGAGAAGAGAAAATGGTGATGAAAGAAAGGGTGAAAGAGTGCTCTCGAAACGTACGAAGGCCGCAGGGAAGGTCAGGAAGCCGTTCAACAACGGTAGAATGTCGGGGGGCAGGTGGAGAGGGGAGGGCGCGTTGAGGAAAAGTGAGTGAAAATGAGTGAACGGGATCTGCGGGCTCGCAACGGGGAGGGTTTAGCGATTGCGAAGGAAACTCGAGAGTCACGGAGAAAGTCGAAGAGTTTAAGGGTGTTTCGAGGGAAAGAGAGGAAGACGTCGAGCAGCCGCCCTGGCAACGATCGATTTTCCCTCGCACTCTTTGACCGTCGAGGTGGGGGCAGTTGGTGCCTGCGGTATATCCCCATCCAGTTATTATACTCTTCATTCAACTTCGTTTAACAAAGTGCAGACTTTTAAAGATGTCGAAGTGCTCGAAACGCGCGAGGATTTGCCACGCGTCGGAAAGCACCTGCGTTTTGAATTCCAAGCGATATCGGTCGTCCGCGGTGTAACGAGCCTGGCAAACAACTGGAATGCCTTAAGCTGTGGATCCCTGGAAACATTCGAGAATATTTTTAAGGTTAGAGTTCTATGTTTCACGTGATAAGTCCGTATGCAAAAAATCATACGATCGGAGGATCAAATATAAAGATACGTATCTTCTCTTTTTTCTAATAGTTCCCAAGAAAATGTCGCATTCATTAAAGGGGGTCCGGGTTGGAGTGTGACATTTCAGATCAATTGCCCCATATGGAAGACCCAAGTTATTGGAATATATACGTATAAACAGATTTATATGTATTCGAATATTAAGAGTGTCATGAAATGTGACATCGTAGTCCGGACGATGTGATGTGGAAAAAAGAGAGAAATAAATAGCCAGATGGAAATTGTATAGTAGCGTGGGAGATGATGGAATAGCGCAGAATAACAGATCGATCCAAATGCAGGGTGGCGAAGGTGGACGATCGATTGCGCCCGAAATGTTCAATCTGTGGATGATTCGCGAGAACAGCAGACAACTGGATTCGCTGAAACGGTGTTGTGATGGGTGAGACGGAAATCACTCGAGCGGCTCAGAATTGTACTTGAAAATTGAAAAGTTGAACACGGTGTTTGGGAAATTGTATCTCTAAGAATGAACTGTACAACCTTTAAGTAGCTCTCGTCGGCAGGCTTCAGGGGCTTTCTTATTTCCATATAGGGCATTCAGAATCATCTTGGATTTATGAGACACTTCCGAAGTAACGCGAAGTAACGGCCCGCAATGATCTTTAAAATACATATCGTCTCTCCATCACCACCGTGCAGCGGGAACACATGTGTGTACCATTGTACAAGATTGGCGGATTGATAGCGCTGCAGCAGGATTCAGTAGACATTTTTTACCGATAATACTGTGATACTCTTAGTTTTTCCATTTTTTCCTTTTTTTTTATTGAAACGCGTTCGAGGCTAAACAATTTTCGTACCGAAATCGTATTGTGCGGTGGGTATAAAACCATACACCCAATACTAATATCTGTATAAAATTTTTTTTTTTCAATCCTTTTTCTATCGGTCCTTCTACGGTAGCGAGCTTTTTTCCTAGACAAACGAAGTGATATTTTCGGTAAATTTGAAGAAAAAAAAGGAAAGTTGACGGCAGCATAACGAAGTTAGCGTGTGACGTTTTCCATGTAGGCGCTGGGTAAGCAGCTGGACGAAGTAATATCTCGGGTTTTCGAGACCCTTCCGAAGGGAAATATTTTTCCTAACGAAGTCGCCCACATCGAACTGCTCAAGGGCGTCGGTCACGCGCGACTAAAATCGAAGAACGCATTTTACACGCTTATAAAATTAAAATCCGTCTTTCTGATTTTAGTCGAACGATATCGGAGGGATTTAAGAGAGGGTGTAGGAAAAGTGTATACAAGTGTATTTTACAGGATGTGGTGGGTCGGCGAGTGTGACGTCGTCAGATAGATAAATGAAGAGTGTGGACCGAGCTCAATATGTAAAAGCAGAAAAAAGGAAAAAGGGCGGATCCCACAGACCCCATTAACGTACAGAAAGCTACACCGCACCAACGCCCACATTTCGTATGATGAAGTACCCACGAGTAAATCGATACAATTTTTTACGCAATTTATCCGAATTTATTTTCTATTGGACTAAAATGATGTGAGATATACTGTATTTTATCGTGGGATTGGAACGTCAGGTGTAGTCAGACAATTGCATAACGCTTGTATCGAGGATGGAGAGATTAGCAGCAAAATCGTAGTCAGAAGGATCCGCGGCAGGGCGCTTGCGAAAAACGAAACACCGGGGTGAAACGGACTAATTGTCCAATTTTTCGCGGTGCATGTAGTAGTTTCCGTCTCGAATTGACCATCTTGCCGCACTATACTTACAATTTGTTTATTTGCGATGCCTGTTCAGATGCATGAATTCATCTCGGTATAGTATGTGTGTTTTCGTAATTGGTAGCATTTTTACATCATAGTCTTGTAGTCTCGGCAGGAGCAAATATGTGATGGGAGGAATTCGTTTATCAGGAATGAGATCGGAAGTGGGTGTCTTCTTTCAGCGTAACAAAATTATTTCATCTTCCGCAATCAGGTTTTCCGTGCCGCAGCGACATTTTCGTGATAGCCGAGTACTGAGATGGAGGAAGCGTAGTTGAAGCATCGCTGAAAATGGAAAAGGTAATATCAGCATGGCCTCGAACGAGCACACGAGTCGGTAATCGAGTGCCGAGAGCATACGCCACTTTGCATCGTAATTTCTGAGTACATAAATCATTATAGTTCGCGGGCCTTATCGAGGGAAGTAATGCATGGAGTTCGCATCCTCGAAGAAACAACGGATAAATAATGGAACAATATGAAATAGAACATTTTTACGAAAGTAAAATCTCGTCCAATTGTTTCATCGCTTCTGTAACAATCAGCCCCAGACTCGGAAGCCCAAGGCTGACTGATACAATTTTCGAATAAAAAAAAAATTGCGCCCCACAGAAAACTCCAAACTATTGTGCATCGACAATTCAACCCAGTCCAAATTTCACCTTAGTCCAACCATTCACGGAAAACCCTGCAGTATGAAACATTCTCATACATTCTGATATTATTCCTCAAAAATGATACAGTAGTATTATATCATTCATCGTGAGTAGGTGTGAGTGTTTTACTCGCTAACGGGATGAACTGTAGTCCATAAGGTTTTGGGTTCAATTCTCCTGATAGATCTCTAGCTATTTAGTTTTTTCCTACAATATACTTACGATGCAGGTAGTATAAGTTTGTAACTTGTCCTCTGTAAAACTCATTGTAACAAACATTATTGTTATTACATTTTTATATCTCAGATGTGATTGAACCAGAGACGAGGATGCATCTATTCACAACGTAAAACGCCCGGAGCGTGTCGTTTGATTAACATGAAAACATCGCGGCAATTATACTTCAAAGACATTCTGAGTAGAAGTCAGAATTCATAACAAGGACGACTCTTCACTGAAGGATGCTTTTTTCCTGCGCATTGATCTGGTCTCAAGTGTTCTTTAACTTAAAATTATATGGGTGTTATGCGCGATATCAATTGCATCATCTTACCTACTTTAAAATATGTTAAATGGTTAAAAGATTCACGTAGCTAAATACTTTATCGAGAAGTCATAAACATGTAACTGTGACTAATTCATTTGAATAACCGCGTGGAGTGACATTGATGACGATCATTGACTCATGAATGCTGCGGTGTAAAAAAGCGAGTTTTCCATCTCCGCTGTAAAGCGCTGCCCTACCATAAACTGAAAAGAGAAAGCAATGTTGTAATCTATCTCTCTCTTTCTTTCTCTCTCTCTCTCTCTCTCTCTCTCTCTCTCTCTCTCTCTCTCTCTCTGTGTCTTACACTATAGCGAGTTGTGCTCGAGTAACACCGCTGTTCTCAATAAAATCCGTAAACACAATTAGAACGTCGGGAACAGCATGAATGAATAGCGTCAGAAAGCATTATTCATTTGTCCATGGTGAGCAAAAGAGCGGAGGAGCACACCTATAAAAAATACCGTTCTCTCGTGGCAAGGTGCGCGGGTTCGCACGCGCGATGACTCCTGTAGGATGCTGGATAGCCTGGTCGGTTTCTATTGTGGGAGGGTTTACGTTAATGAATTTCGAAGCGCACGTATACCTCTCCTCCATATTCCAGCATCCCCAGGACTCTTTCTCCAAGTGTACGGAGAATGAAATTGGCGAACAAGTAGCGGCTGCTACTTCTTTTGTCTCTCTTCACCACAGTCGGGACTTTTACGCAGGTGGACTCTCGCTCATCCTTTCATCCCCTCAACATTACTCCATTCCGTCGTGACTCTCCCTCATTACGTGAGAAGTTTTAAGAACTGTTGCGGACTATAATTCACGCTGAGCCTCGACTACTACAAACAGAAGATCGTGAGTGGCAAGGGCTACAGGCGAGAGAGACACAGCAAGTCCGGAATGTGAACGCGATAAAGAGAACGAGGGTAGGGAGGGAGAAGGAAGGTAGAACAAGAGAAGTACGAACGCGCCCCCGCGCCAGGTACGCTATTAGAATTTTTAATACTTCCGCGGGCAAGCGCGAACGTCTTGCTTGCCTGGTATGCTTACGGTAATAATCCTGCGATTACTCCGTGCGGAAGCCCGCGACGAGAATGAGGCTGCTGCCCAAAGAGTAATGGCTAAAGGTTGCTACTCGGAGAAATATGTATGTATAGACAACGCGTTATGTTTTCTCCGAGTACTACAATTCGTTAGCTTCATAACTGCATTACATTGGCCGAACATATTGAGGTTGGGGGGGGGGGGGGGGGAAGAACATCAAAGCTAGTTTCGACTACAAATTAGCCATGATATTAATTATGTATAGAGATTCAGGACATAAAGGAGTACACGTACCGTAGCGAAGAAAAGTACTGGACCATGCAATTCCAAACCGAGTTTCGATGGTCCGATTGCCATTCGAATTTGAGAGAAATCCCTGTTTTTATAATTAAGTCTCCGCCCGGTAAACTTTTTGAGCGTTACATCAGAGCCTGGTGAGTAGCGGATTAGATTCAACCAAAGTCTTATCAAAGTCTGATGTAGGCCTGAAAAATTGTATGAAACATTTCGTACCAGAAGTGAGGGTCGGCACACACAGGGCTCTTCATTGATGCCTGGTCCGTATCTGCGCAGCAGCTATATTCAGATAGTCGGGGTATTTACACAGGGCTATATACATGGAGAGAAAATATCCTAATATCATCTCTAATAGTTTGAAAATAATCTCTAGATGGGATAGCAAATGTGGGGCATATCGGAAATCTGGGAAAATTTCTTGTATCGTATGAATTAACGACATTAATTGACGAAACTATTCATTCCCGTGACGTTACTGCCACATTAGGGAAATCATTCCCATACATTTTTGTGTTGAACGGCAACTCGGTTGGGTATGCAGTGGATACTCGTCAGTGTTGTATTATAGATGGTATGAATCCAAATGCTGTACGCTTCATTATTAATAAAGTATGGTTCCTTTCTAACGTAAATGGCAGGGACCAAGGAAAGACAGAAGAGTTCGTAAGTCCGGCGATTTAGAGGCCAAAGATCGACCTGACGATCAAGGCCGGATAATCTCCTGTGAGTGCGAGTTTACTATGCTCAAAGATAGGTACGCCAAAGCATAGGTGCAAAAGAAAATAACCACAAGGCTGGTCCATTCTCTGTGGAGATATAAACGGGTTCTGAAAATAAAAGCGATATAGTATATTACTCTACAAGGGCAGAAAGTTTGAGATTCCTGCACAGCGCGCAGTGCGGGGCTTTCAAACTTTCTGCTCGTGTAGAGTATACTTTTTTTCTTTATTTTCGGCCGAAAGTACGTTAACTGACAAATCACCAATCGTTACAAATCAATACTCTTGTATGTTTTGATGCCCCGACATTTGCGGCACGAGCAAAGCGAGTGCGGCTGGTCGTGGCGGGGGGGAGGGGGGGGGACATCAAATACATCTAAATGGAGAAAACAAAACAATTAAGTTACTCTCATCTGAACTAGATAATGAATTTTTTGTGATCTACAAACCATTTTTTGTAGGCTTCATACTTTGACAAATATTTGTCAGCAGATATTTTGGGTAATGTATGTGTCAGTATAATAAGGTTAGCTTCTGCATCAAAGTTTCGAAGAATCTCTTCATCGTCCGATGAATCACTAGATGCCGAGACTATGTTCATCTTTATGACAGTTTTTGCAATTATAACTATTAGTGTGAACATGAAACTTAAAATTCACAAAAACAATTTTGAGGTTTTTCGTTCGTAGCGAGTTACACTCGTCGGCTCTATTGAATTTTGTTTTTTCGCTGCCTCGTACATCAGTTCACTGCATAACTAGTTTTTTCCTGCTTACTAGAACAGGGCGCATGCGCGCCCATACCTAAGCATAAATGTTAGACTTTGGGCATCGCGATCGAAGCACACAGTACGTACTTTCGACCGTGGATAAAGAAAAAGCATTTATAGCAGGCGGAGACGACTACGTCTGCGCGAAGCGCTCCGTCGTCTCGCTATCTCGCAGCGAAGCCCATCGTTACTTGGAGCAGAAAGGTCCATTATAATTGTATATATATATACATATCTATATATCGACCAGTGAAAATAACGACCCTGACTTACCGGTTAATTATATTTAAAAACTTCTTCAATCAGAGTTACGTGCATGTATGCAAAGTAATGCATACCCAGATAATAAAAATATAAGTACTTAAAATGTGAGTACACAATGGATCCTGAATGAACTGAGAATAATAATGGCGTAGGATCACAATCGGTGCGCGTTAAAACAAGTGGCGGGTTTTTGTTCGTTGCTCGGGAGTTTCGTCACGCTTAAATTATTTCCTTTTTTTGGTGAAAACTTGTTTGACGCTCAACAATTTTCGCATCACAATTGTATTAAGTCGTGGGTATGACACCACGCACCTTATTCGAATACCTCTATTAACAAAAAAAAAACCCTTTTCTGACGTGCCTGTACGGTAACAGGCTTTTTTCACACACGGCCAAACCGATATTCTCGGTAAATTTGAAAAATAAAAAGGGACATCCATGGCAGAACAACGAAGTTTGCGTGTTACGTTTTCCATGTGCGGGCTGGTCGAGCGGCTGGACATGGTAGATTTGTGGGTCGCTTACACTAACGGACTGCAAGCAATTACACGAATCTACGCACGCAACAGATAGAACCAATCGTATTCAGCGAAAAATAATCTGTATAGTCGTCGACACGTGTCAAAAACAGGATGAACTGAGTATCAAATGCTGTCTACCGTGTGCCGAACCAAAGAGTCAATAGCTGCAATGGACAAGTTAAAAAAAAGAATAATAAACAAGCAAGCATTCAACAATTATTTACCTCGCGTACAGGGGCAGTTTCCGGATAAATTTTTAACTCAAAACGAAAAAAGATGAAAAAAAAGAGTGCGAAATTTGTCGGAGAAGTGGGTGCAGTTAGCCGTAAGGCTAAAGGGGTGAATAATGTACCCGTGAAAGTACAATTTAGAGGGCAAACACACGTGACTGACGGCCGGGTCGGTGTCGAATGCGGAACGGAAGGGTGACCTTCTTTATTTCTCGAGGACGCAAGGTTGGGGTCACAGTTGCACTCTGTTTGCCGTCGTTGGGGACGGAATTTTCCGTTTTCCAACTCACAGCTTGCGACGGTAGGTTAGAAGAGAAGAAAAAAAATAGAAGAAGAAGAAAAACGAAAAAGAACATCGAGACACAGAATGGAGAATTGATGCGAAAGTGTAGCAGAGACGAATGCTGAAACTAAAGTGAAGCTTGAGAGGACAGTCTTCCTTGGGGAGAAAGAAAAACACTCTAAATATTTAACCTACCTACAGTCAGAATGTCCGTGGGGTGCGGATTTTTTCCGGGGGAACAGGCAACAAGCCCGTGGGCGAAACACGAGTGCAGACGAGCGTGTGCGTCGACAAAAATGACGGGAACAGAGGATAAAGGAAACGACGGAGCAGGGGACGAAATACGAGAGTGTGGTGGTGCAATACAGGAGAAAAGTGTTGATGAGGCGAAGGTAATTCGATCAAAGAGCGTAGACATTTTTCAAATTCATAAGCGCATTTTCAGAGTTCTGACTCGAATTCCGAAGTAGAGTACAAACAGAGCTTATTTTAATTCCCAATGTTTTTTGCCGATGAATAAATTCCGTGCGACGCTCATGAAGATGGATTTAGACGTACCGTCTGTCGGAGAATTGCATCGAAGAAGTCTTTGGACTACAGCCACGTTTGTCGATATTTCTTTCGTAAAGCGATATTCCGTAGTGTGTCAATGATGGCCGTTTCGGGATGGTTGCACGTCGCAGACAAGAATGGAGAGAACAAAAATGGTCGTGCTAAAAGCTTCTACAGAAAAAATGAACGATGAGACGGAGTTCTATGCAGAACGATTTCGCTTAGTGTCTCAGACGTAAGTATCCAACCTAGTAGACGCGGAGAGAAAATAAAATCCATCTCTGCCGCTTCACAATTTCTGTCTTAAAAAAAAATCCATATTGTGGAAAATCGAAATGAAAACAGTAGTGGGTATCGTTGTCGTTTCCTTGGGCATCTTAGGATCTGTCACAAAGAGTAGCATCGACAATTTAAAATTCATGCAAGCACGCGGTGCCACAAAGGTACGCAAAGACGCGGGGAGAAATCTCAGAATCTGATCTGTAAGTAGTAGGAGCTATAGAAGGATGCAACTACGATGCCGGTGGTCGGTCTTGAGGTTAATCCTTTAATACTGAGTCAGAGAATCCTCTTTTACTTTTCACTTCCTTGGCCCTTTCACAAGAGGATTATATCGATTCTACCCCCTCTTCAACCCTCCGCTAAATACCGTCGACCTCTCTGTGGCAAGGTAGAAGTAGGAAATGGAGAAATAAATCTCTACTCTCCCACGAACCGTGGCCACCTGGGTTACTCTTTCTTCGAGCTGATAGAAAAACGTCGAGCTAAAAGTCGAATCCACTGCCGGTGGAGGTAGCGCCTCCCTGCCCATCCAAGTTTTTAATCTCTCCGGCTCCCTCGTGTAGCAACGGAGGCGAGAGACCGCAAATAAACGACAAACTTTTGCTTCCACCGTCTTTTCATGCAACTCCTTTGCAAGGCGCAGTTTACCTTCGAAGATCCATAGCCTCCTGCTCTGGTTCTAACTGACCTACTTCGCCAAGCAGTCAACACCATCGAGAGGCCACTGGCGAAACGGCATAGTGAGATTAAAAGGAAATTCCAACAAGATCAGAATTTGCCCAAGCGAATACGATATCAGCATTAGAATTGAAACCACCGATCATTGGAGGACAGAAAAATGTCATGGGTCGCAGGGAACTTCCGAACCTACCGCATGGTTATTCCAAATGGTTCCATCAAACATATTTTCATATAATGAGGAGAAGCCTGCAACGGATTTCCATCCGTCAATGTGGTTCGAATGAAACAATTATCCCCTTTAGTCGTCACCCGTCCATAGTGTATTATACCATCCAATGCGAGGATTAGAAACAGCCTACCACCGAGCGCCTTTTGAACCTGTTCCCACCGTAACACAATGTATATTGGTTTAGTCCGCTGTACGTCTATCGTCCCATGTCCCGGCGTGGAAACTATCCTCATTATTACACGATCAAACGAGCCCGCCGAAGGCGGGCGAAGTTCGATCGGGATTATACGAAGACGTCTCGTTCGAAGATGATTAATTGTAGTAGCGTCAGCTATGCTCATATCCACAACGTTTAGAGTTTAAATTTCGCGCCTCAGCACGTCCTGTGCCTGGTGATGGCGCTGTCTGTCCTATGGCCTCATAACGTTTAGAGACCTGTCCTTTGAAATTTTTTTTTTTTTTTTTTTTATTCGAAGATGATTATGGGAACTTGGGATTAAGATATTTGGGTGGGAGATAATCATCTTCGAACGAGACGTCTTCGTATAATCCCGATCGAACTTCGCCCGCCTTCGGCGGGCTCGTTTGATCGTGTAATTATACTACGACGTCTCGTTCTCGATGATTAATTGTAGATTTTTAGAGCCTGGGCTAAAGGAAAAAAGAAAATTTTTTATTTTCCACAAAGTACAATCGGCGTAAGATTTTTATTAACTTAAAATTGACAGAGCGAACGCTTCATTTCCGTTTTCTATTGGTCGGTTATAAAATCGAGCAAAGACTTTTGATTTTTCTGACCAACCTGCTACTCGTTTAATTGTATCGATGCTAACACCCTTACTTATCGCTCTTGAAATAGTCGCATGTTTTGTACTATACGCTGAAAAAGTACTCGTGTCAATTCCTGCTTTTTTTAAAATAGATTTGACCCAATGGGATAAAGTCTGTGCCGTCACAGGTTTGTGTGGCTTGACTGTCGAGATGAATAAATTGCTATGGTCCCCTCTAATATTTTTTGTACGTTCTGCATATTCTAATACTGCTTTTGCCGCACATATGTCTTTTCTTTCTTTAAAAAATGGTAAGATGAGATTGGGCTGATATTTCCCGGGTTTCGAGGTTTTAATCAGCTTTGGAATTTTTATTTCAATGCCGGTTTTTGTTTCTTCGATATTGCGTATGTCGATTAACGCCATTGTTTGTAAGCGATGCGCTGTCGTTAAGAGCAATAATAAAATTGTTTTTTCTGAGAGATCTTTTAAGTTTGCGGCCTCTCCGGACGGCAGATTCTCAATGTAATCTAGAACTGGATCAATATCCCATGTCGTTGAATATTTTGCTCTTGTTGGTCTTTGTCTAAAAACACCGCGCATAAAACGACTTATCATTACATCTCTTGAGAAGTTTTCTGACGTTATTAACGTAATCGCAGCTCTGTCGGAGTTTAATGTCCCATATTCTGCTCCCTCTCTGAATCTTTTTGTCAAGAACTCGATTATTTTAAATTTATCGGTGTGAAAAACGTCGTATTTGTTCGCCTTGGTAAATATCCACCACTGTTTAAGCGATGATTCGTATTGCCTCATCGTCGAATCAGCGAGTGAGTTCATCATTATGTCAGCTGCTTCTTCCGCCAGTCCCTTTTTTAGAAACGCCTGCCTGACAATTGCCCGGCCACCAACGAAAGCGTCCTTGCTAATGGGTGATACCTCTCTCTGCAAGGGGATAGCAATAGTTTATTACTTGGTTTAAAAACAATCGGATGCGTCTTGAGCAGCGAATTGAATAACGGGTACCATGATTGAGTCGGCCAATATGGTACAATTACAACGCCCTCAGCTTTATCAGCGATAAATTTTTTAAGAGTCGGTAGGATTAAAGCGAAAGGCGGAAATGCGTATGGTTTCTCACTTGCCCACGACACGGTAAATGCATCGACTCTAAATACATTTGGGTTCGGAAACCTCGAACAAAATTTGTTTACTTTTTTGTTTGCATCTGTGGCAAATAAATCAATACTGAAAGGCCCGAATTTTCTATTAATTTTTGCGAACGCTTCTCGCGACAGTTCCCACTCTGTATCTGTGTTTGTTATTCGTGAGGCAGTGTCGGCATAAACATTTTCTTTCGATGCAATATAGGAAGCGTGTAACCAAATTCTTCTTTCTTCGCACCATGCCCAGATCTGGCGTGCGAGATCGCTCAGAATTGGAAATTGCACACCTCCAAATTTATTTACATACGCTATGGCCGTGGTATTATCCAGCCTAAGTAAAACCTCGCAATCGCGTAACTGACACGCAAAACTTTTAAGAGAGAGAAAGGCGGCTAAGAGTTCTAGATAGTTAATATGGCGCTTTTTTTCTTCAATATTCCACCAGCCGTTTGCTGATTGTTCATTACAGTGAGCTCCCCAACCCGTCAGCGAGGCGTCTGAGAAAATCTCTATTTTGTACTTGCACGTTCTTATTGGATTTACCCCGACCTGGCTATTTATCCTCCACCATCTTAAATCTTCTTTGAGCTTGTTGCTCATTATCATACGCGCCTCGTAATTTTGGTCGTTAATTATTAATGTGAGAAATTTCTCCCGCTCTAGTTTTTTGCAATAAACAGCCCCGTATGCAACTGCCGGACACGCCGCATTTAACACGCCTAGAAAATGCGCAAAATCTCTAATTTTACATTGTGTTCCGACTGTAAAACTTTTGAGCAGTTTTTGAATTTTTTCTTTCTTTTTATCAGTTAGCTCTATTGTGTAATTTTTCGAATTAATTATAAATCCCAAAAATTTACATTTTTTAGAGGGGATTAGTGAGCTCTTCTCTCTGTTTATAACAAATCCCAGTCTTTCCAATAATTTTTTCGACTCAAACACGTTTTCCTGACAACTCCGAAAATTGTTCCCTATACACAGCATATCGTCTAAGTATATAGTGGACAGAAAACCCTTACTCCTCAGCACATTCATTACGGGTTTCATTACTTTCGTGAAAACATGCGGGCTTGTCGATAAGCCAAATGGTAGACACCGGAATTGGTACATTTGTTCTTTGAAAATGAATCTTAAATATTTTCTGTCTTCTTTGTGCACGGGTATTGAAAAATATGCATCTTTTAGATCGAGCGATGCCATAAATGCGTTAGAAGTTATTAGGTTTCTGACAGATCGAATGTCTTCCATTTTAAAGTGAGGTGCTTTAATTAACTTATTTAATTGCTTTAAATTTAATATAAAGCGATTTGAGCCATCCGGTTTGGATACTAAAAAGACTGGGGACACAAATTGTCCGTCACAATCTTCGCATTTTTCGATTGCGTTTCTCTGTAATAGTTTTTCGATTTCGACTTCTAATGACTCGAGCTCTCTACCATTCAATTTCCGCTGTTCAGGGGGTCTGAATTGGTACGGGGTTTTTTCAAACGGAATTTTGTATCCCGTTATGCAATTTATGATAAATTGGTCGCTCGTGATATTCTCCCACTCGTAACTGAACAGGCTCAGTCTTCCTCCGATATTTGTTACCTCTTCTATTTCTTCGACGGCTCCTTCGTCGATCGGTTCCTGTCTCGACTCGACTGAGCTGGTCGGTATGGGGTCCTCTGCTTGAACCGAACAAATTGTTTCCTCTGGTACCCGCCCGCCTGTCTGTACTGAGCAGACGGGCCTCTCCAGTTTCCCTGATTCTGCGTCTTGTGGGTAATCTTCTTATCAGGGGCCTTGAGGTTTTGGCATGCCGATTCGATTGTTTTAACCTCTTTGATCTGTTCGGCTAATTTTTGTCCGTAGAGCCATTCATCCGAGTGAGTAGACTCGACAACTGGCTTAACGCTCTTCTTCAGCATCGGTGTGATGAAAGATTTTCTCCCTACGGACTGTTGATGGAATACGTCCGTCAATAATTTTCCCGTGTCACACAGAAGTTCGATCAGTTTCATCTGATCCACCTCGTTATCGGAGTCGTCGATCAACAGAGAGACCGCTGCCCCCAGCGATACGATGGCCGTGCCAACACATTCCTGTGTCTGGGCAAAATGATCGTCTCTCTTCTTTGCAATGTCCGTCATTGCTGCGCTAATCTCCAGGTTAACTTTAGGGGCTTCTGCATACAAGTCACCTTTGCGAGAGTATTTCTTTGTCAGAGTTTTTTTATTGTCTTCAGCAAGCCCTTCTTTCATCCATGTTCCCCAGCGATTTTTTATCTCCGGGTGTAGCTTGGTTGCCCCGCCCTGGACTGCGTTTAGATCGTCTCCCAGAAGGTTGAGAATTTCTTCCGCAATCGTGACGTCACAGCTCTCTTTTTGAGAGTCTTTTTCTTCATCGTCTTTTTTCTCAGGAGTTTCCTCTGTGTGAGAGGAGGTGTCGAGCAATTCTTCTCGATTCTCGTCTTGGGGATGGGCGTTTTCCTTATTTGCGCTCTCTGAAATATATATACATATATATCTCTATCTCGCTCGTGTAGAGCTCGATGAACTTGTTGTTCGTTCCCCTTGTTGGGAGGCAAAGTTCGTGTGGAGCTTGCTCTGTTTTTTCGTATGGAAAAAACATATTAATTTTACCTGTGTTCTCCGTTGAAGTTTTCTCCACTCGATGTTCCTCGCGTCTCTGTGAAACAAAATCTGTAACCAATTTTGTGAGGTTATGTATCTCTACTTTCATTTTTTGCAATTCCTCCTCGGTTTTTGAGTCGCCCCTTCTTCGCTCTCTCGAAGGCGACCGAGAACACTTGCGTTTCCTTGATTCTTTTCCCATTTTGTCGTTCCCTTAGATTTATTAAATCAATTTTTTAACGATACTCTTTTTTCGTTTGTGAATCCGTTGAGCACAACGAAACGATATGAGGCCATAGGACAGACAGCGCCATCACCAGGCACAGGACGTGCTGAGGCGCGAAATTTAAACTCTAAACGTTGTGGATATGAGCATAGCTGACGCTACTACAATTAATCATCGAGAACGAGACGTCGTAGTATAATTCCGACTGAGTTGTGCGTTTCCGTACGGGTAGCGAATGGCATCCAGCATAGACCGTGTTGAATTTCTGCTAATGCAAGACCTTTCTATACACCGTGAATCCTGTGTGTGGCTGCGGGCTTCGAGCTTTAGACTAGTTCCGTCGTACCGGTTTCAGGCAGAGTTTGTACGTAATCGCCGTCTAGAATTCTAGAGAACAAACAAGACTCGACACGTAGTAATGAGTCTGATAGATCCACACTAGCATGTCACACGTACACAAAGTTATACATATCGTACTCAATACGTGATTATGTAAATGCCTTTGCGCCGGAGAATAATATTGCTTCAGGCTCATCAAAGTACGAATTCCTCCGAGTAAATCCAGCGGGATAAAACTGGAGTACGAGTTGAAATCCAGCCATCGGTGATACGATGTAAAAGCTATTGGAAAGCAGGGAGTAAGAATAGCTCGCGATAAAAGTTACAGACTCAACTCCCGTAGCCGAATGACCCAAGCGACCGGGGTGGTGGTAAAATTAACGGTACCTCATGGTATCGAGATAAACATCGAATTCCAGTATAACTATTTCAGACAAGAAGAGGAAGCTTGCTGTGGAATGTATAACAGGCCAACGTTGCGGATAGGAAACTTCGCAATCCATTTCCACCGAATCCTACGGGTGTCCTTACCGTCCGGACACCGGACACTCATGGGGCCGTCTAGGACACACGAGTTCGCTAGTTCCAGCAACATATTGCCTCGTCCAACATAACAAACAGTTTGCGGAGTCGAGGGCGTTGGCCGTGTAATGCTCAGGCATAGGTGGCTATGTGCGTTGGATGAGGAATGCGATGTGGACATGCGTGACGAGGAACGGTGGAACGCACAGATTGGTGTCGGATCATCAGAAAAATGATCACTTAAGTGTCCGGGGCACGCAAGACGGGGAGAGAGAGCATTTCGACAAAGGAACTCTGCGCTGGTGTTCGTACAGCTGTGTATCGGTCCACCGGTCGGAATGGGCGAAAGTGGTGTGCAGGCGACGGTAGTAGTCGTGGTGTTAGGCGCAACTCGGGACTGAAAGCCACCGTTCACCGCGGAGGCAGGATCATTTGTTCTGGTACACGAGTGGAGCAGAGGAGCAGAGGCAGACACGGATAGACCCGCAGTAGATTCGAGCAGTCAAACAGCAACCTGACCAGGCATTGCGGAGGCCAAGTCGCGATTCTCGATAGTCAATGGCGGAAAGGCAGAGATATCCCGGGTGTACCTGGACCAGCGACCTAAACCTTCGATCACTGGTACGTCCGCCAGGATCAATCTTCGTATACGAAAGTAATCTCGCGTATCAGCTCGCAGCAGTAGCAGCAGCAGCGAGTTCAGCGGCAGCTGCAACCAAGCTCACCTAAACCTCTCACAGCTTTTTCCGACACTCCGGAGCTTTCCAAACTCCCGGAATCGAAACGAGGATTTTTTCCTCGGCTTTTTCATCTCTTGCATCTATACGGGAGATGATCCACCAAGCGGAAACCACCGAATGAGAAAGCGTATCTTCAGGAAAGCAGTGGGACGAAGGGCAGGTGATTCCGAACAAGAAACAAGCTCTCGCAAAGCGAATGTCTTTGCATGGAAAGCCACGCCCAGAAAGTAACGCTAAAATGAGATTGAACTTGGAAAAAAAATTAAGGACTAAGAAAAAAAAAAGTATACAAAAAAATCCAAGGGTTTGGCCCGGTTAATCTATGTCAGACTGCGCTGGACTGCCGACGAAACCGGGGGGAAACTAATTGACGATAGGCTCGCTCTTGTTTCCCCTGAGAGACCTCCCGACTGACGCATCGCTCGAAAACTGGACTACCGTCTCTCCACACATCGAGGAAATTTCTTTGGGTGGAAGGTTTTGAGAAAAAAAACGTCCATCTCTCACCGGGAAAAAAAATTTGACGACGGCGAAAGGTCGAAGGGTGGTAGCGCGATGATAAAATAGATTCTCGGCTATGAAACTTCGCACGTTCGTATTATACTGAATATAGTCTGTGTGTGTACGGTACACAGAGGCGAAACTCGACCTCTCGCGTTCGACCATTTCTCGTACGGCCCGCGGGATTCACGACTTCCTACGCGGAAGTACATATTTCTTCGCGGTCCTGCAGGGCGAACCGATGCGTTGTGCCGATGTGAGGAGAAACCTGGGACCCCGGTAAAGCAGCGCCAGCAGAAAGGGATCGCGTCCCTCTTTGTTATGCTCCTACATACTCACTATGTGT
This sequence comes from Listrodromus nycthemerus, assembly GCA_963978505.1. Taxonomy (NCBI): domain Eukaryota; kingdom Metazoa; phylum Arthropoda; class Insecta; order Hymenoptera; family Ichneumonidae; genus Listrodromus; species Listrodromus nycthemerus. The sequence goes on along the minus strand of OZ021679.1, from coordinate 17,189,091 downwards.
ACACGCTCCGCGCAAGCTATGCATCGAAGACTAAGAAACATAAGGGCGCATCTACCAATTTCTAACAAGCAAAATTATTTGGAGTCCGACCTTCCGTTTCTTGCCAGTCGACGTACTGCTGGGACAACTTTGGAGAGCTACCTCCACCAGCGGAATCACATCATTCGGCGACATATAAAAAGATCGACGCGGGAGTTGAGTGGGGCAAGACCGAACACAGGACAAAACGGTCTGCGCCGTTCAAGTTGAGAATTTTTCATTTCGTACACTAGAAATATTGACGAAAAATCAGTTCCATTAACCGCGATCTTCCGTTTCATCCCGCCGTACTCTACCAACGCGAGCTCTCGAAAATTTTCACGTTAATCGTCGCTCGCAGCGCTAATGCCGTGAGTCGCGCACGACCGAAGGAAGACTGCAGAAATAACATATCGATACTTGGTTGGCCGGTATCGGCCGAGGCTTATACAGCGGAGGACGAGGATTCGCGCAATCTGCTCGCAGTCCTTCTCGGCCGACGAAACGGGGTGGATCACCACTCTAGAACTCGAGTACAATTCGACGAGAATGATAAGGGAAGAGGTAGAAAGTCCGCCGACGGTACCGTGTACGACCCGGAACGCGGGGTGAGCGGTGACGCGAGGTCAGTCGAAGGGTAGTTTCGTATGAGAGGGCGGCCTGCTGTCTCCTCATGGTCGAGGGGATGAGTCGTCGGTACCGAGGAACCACTCGGTACCGAAGTGTACCCGTAGTTCCGAAGAAAAGTCGCTTTTTCCGCGAGATGCGGGTGATATTTTAGCGCTCTCCATCTCCAACTTCATCTTTTTTCCTCGCCTTTTTTTATACTCTGTGCGCCTTTATATTTACCACAGTGAGGACGAAGAAAAACTTTGTGTCGTCACACTTGTTCGCACACGACCCTGGCCCCAGAGGATTCTCCCCTGTCGTCTCCATCGCTGTTACGGCCAACGAACTTCCCGCAGCAGTTGCAGGACAACCCTGAAGGCTTCTTCGTGCTGATACTTTTGACGCTTTTTCTCCATCCTCCGCGCGCTCGCTTACACACACGAACTCCGTCCTTCCACCACCCCCAATGCTCAGAGGACTTTCACGATTTCGGGACAATTCCCGTCGCCCGACGTCGGGGAAAGTCGACGCGCGTATATATGTCTGGCTTCTCGGGCGATGTACACAGCCCGAATCTTCGAAGCTCGTAACGGGCGGAAGGAGAACAAGGGCGTCGGAAAACCCGCGGGTCGGCGCGAGTATGATGTATAAAGAATGTTTATGCTCCTTTCCTCTTTTCCGAAAGCGTGGGTGATATCGCGCGCGAAACCATCCATTTCGCCGTGTAACGCGCTTTTGTACACTCTGTGAAGATGCAAGCTCGAGCGTTTTGTGCCACTCTCATCGTTATATTTATACGATACCTCCATCGGTGCATTGCCAAAAAAAATAAAAATAAATCGTGGAAGAATCGGCGAGTGGGAGATGTATGTGTTTCTGTGGAATCGTAAATTTCTTCGGCGCGCCGGAATGAATAAGCGACGTCTGATGGAAATATCGTTCCCGCGAAGACGGGAAACGACGACGATGATTATGTGTTCGCCCAGCTCCCTGCTCGCCTTTCCCTTTTGTGTACACTCAATTGATAGTCCTTTTTTTTTCAAGGGTCGCTCTCCATTCCAACCCTCGGTTTATATGTTTATATGCGAATTATTCGGCGAGAGGCACGCGGTCGCCCGGCAACGACTCGTCGCTTTTCTCGGTTTCGTTCCGGTGTCTCCTAGTCGGTACTTCTGTGTGTGTGCGCGCGTGCTCGTGGCGTATTTACGCCGCCGACTTGGAACGCTTTTGTTGAAATAACGGAAAGAGGGAGGCAAGCAAAAAGAAAACCAGGAACAGGAGGAGGGGTAGGAAGAGCGACAGAAAAATCTCTGCGCCTCCAACCGTTGATGATAGCGGTACCCGCCGACTCCACTGCGCAGTCCCCCTCGTTTACGTGTTTCAGTGAAGTACCTTCATCAATTTTTTTTTCTCTTTTCTTTCCATATCGAAGGACGTATCTGTGGGCGCCGTGGACCGTAAGTCTATCTCTCTTACGGCAGTCACTCGCGACTCCACCAGACCCTATCAAGTTACGGCCGACTAACGCAAAGTCGAGAGTCCGAAAAAAAAGCAAAAAAAAAAAAAAGAGGAAACGTAATTAGCAATGGAACGAGGAATGTACAGCACTCGTTTCGCCTGCATACACTCATCACCGATAAAATTTTTATCGGAGCCTTTAACGTATGCTCCGTTGCCACTTCACGATTACTCGCTCCCTATCTCCCTTTCCGTACGTCTGGTTTTCCAATCCGACCTGTTCTACCAGTAATTTTTATTTTTTATAAAACAATAAAAACAAATAAAGGAATGATAATATTTTTCAATAACAGTTTTCGTATCCCGTATGTCGGTGCGCGTTCCGAGCGGGCCTGGCTTCGCGCGTTGAGCAACAGCGTTGACAAAGCTGCCTCGCTTCCTCCCCGTGCAATTTCATGTTTCCTTTTTTTTACATTTTTTCCAGTGCGCAATCCTAGGAGAGGTCAAGACCAGGGTAGTTGGTGTCACATCCGGCATTCCTGTGACTAACGACCGTATTTCCGCGAGAGCCACGACGCCGCTCCGATGACTGTCCGACTCTGTTTCGCAGTCAGCTTCGACCATCGCTGTTTTTCAACATTCTCGCCGGGACATTCCCGGGCACGAAGACGCCCTCTGGTGCAGTCGGCGCCGATGCGTTAGAACGACCGCGGAGCCCCCGCAAGGATACCCAACCCGACCAAAGTAACACCGCCGCCGTCTTCCATTAGTTCTTCGTTTCACTGTATATTCACGTATCATACTGTAACTGTTGTACGCAAAGGCCAAGAGGGATTAACGACTCTCGGCAAATCTCCCGGTTAAACACGAGAAACGAGACATGTATATAAAAAAAAAACGAATAAATAAATGAGACGACTGCGCGTGTTTTGCACAGTGGATACAGAAGACCCTCTCATAAATATCAGTCTTCTTAATCTCGCGATGAAAAGTGCTACTGCGGATGCGGGACTCTATCAGTGCCTCGGCTCCGGCGGTTCTCTCCATACTTCGGTGGAGATAGAAAACGGGCAGCGAAAAAGTTGAACGAGGGGCGGCGGCGAGGAGGGCCGGACGAGGAAGCGCATTAGAATCGAGGCAGTGGAAGAGTCCCGGGAATGATTGCCAAGTGAGAAACGGTGGGTTGTGAGAGAGCTTGGGATAACCGAGGGGAACGGGAGAACGGAACATCAGAGGCGGTGGGAATGACCGGAGAAGGGAGCGAGAAAAAAAGGATAACCGGCACGGTATGACGGAGGAGGATAAAGGCCTCGACCCCGCGGCCTGGTATGAGAAGTTGAAGGCCCGACGTTGCAACGGCTGGGACGGCACACAGTGGCTTCACGCTTGCGGTTGAAATTAGTGTCAAAGCGCGACGCCTTTAATAAGTCTCCCGGGTCATCCACTTCTCTGTATTTCGTGGTGACCTCGTGATTTCGACTCCCCGGCAAAGGTTCGCGCGGCTTCGAGCGCACAAATATCCTGGTTGTCCGAGGTATTATTTTCTCTTAATCTTCGTAGGTAGGTAGATGCCTATATGTATACTATTTTTATTTACGTCTTTTTTCCATCTCGCTCACCAAACTCGAGTTGCACGTTTTAAGGTAGCCGCGGGAAGATCTGGAGTAGCGAAATATTTATCGACGATGCGGTGCGGGTGCGGCGCCGCGTTACCGGAGAACCGGAACACATACTCCTGTGTTATTTACATTTCTATACGATTATATGTATATATATCTATGCATGGATATGCTATGTGTGCTACGTATATAAAAGCCGTGAGCAATTCGCGCAAGCGAAGTAAAGCCGTGCGGAGAAGAGAACGAATAGTCGGCGGGGGAATCCTGGAGGATGCCGGAAAGACCGCGACTCGGTTGGGTGCCGCTTCCTGTTATCGAGACTCTTGCCGGAGCAGCGGCGGCGAGCCCGAGCCACCCGACCGAGCCGGCGGAGGAGGGTTGTTTCGCACACAGGACGCAAGCGAGTTCGGGACCGCAACGTTACAGCGGTTCCCTACAAATTTCCTCCGGCGAAAGGACACGGGAAACAAGGTTCGTACTGCGGAACAAAATTCTACAGGGATGATTTTCGAAGATCCGTCCTGTGATATCGGATTCTTTGATTCTAAAGTTTATGCATATCGAGTCGGAGTCTTTTGGTAATTCATTGGTGTAAAGTCTAAGAATGACAGATTGTGGACTGGACCTTAATGATCTACGTAGACCAAAGTCTGTGTAGACTGTGGAGACGAACGCAGAATTACCAGAATCGAAAGTTATTTTCTCAATCTACATCCTGAACTTTTCGTAAGACGTAGACAGTTAAAAGAATTGTCCTTGTTACAACCAACTTATTCATTATTACAACAACTTACTTATTGTCAACAGTCGTTTACATTTTTTATCCGTTGATTTTCCGATTGCAAAAGTACAAACTACAATTATGAATAACGCGGAAAACGAAGGGACAGGATTATATTTTTACACTATGAGAAACGAGTTTTTCAGTTCTTCCAGGCAATACGTTACACGACGGCTTTTTTACTTCTAGAACTAAAAAACCCAATTGTTATAGAACAATAAATGCGAATTTTTAAAGGATTTTCGATCGTTTCGTCTCTCCACGTAGGTTACAAGATACATGAGCTTTAGACAGGCTTTCTTTTCGTTAAATTAATTATCGTTATAATTTAAGCCTTTCACCCGACGCGGCCAGGGTCGAGGCTGTCGGGGCTCAAGATCGATAATCGGAATTTTATTAGAAATCAAAATATTGGGCGCCAGTTGTTTTAACGAGAAACAACAACGATATAAGAAAATATATCGGGAGTTCTCAGGGGTGGAAAAGAAGTTGGAAGACCCTTTGAACGAAGAAGGAAGATTAAACAAGATAAAAAATACTTACAGTTTTATTCGTTATAGTATATTTGCTTCTCGGGGATCGGACGCCAATACACATGATTTTCCACGTAATAATCGATACAAAGGAGTACGCAAGATATAAATGACGACTAACAAAGAAAATATGTAAGATATACAGCGACAGAAAAGGGGTCTAGACGACCGCACAGAGTCGATAGTTGACGCAGAGTGAGAAGCCAGCGCGATTCGCGTGTGGTCTCCGCCTGTCGACTATAAAGGATTTTCTTCCTATTGGTCGGTAATTACACGCGTGTCACGAGCTAAGATTTTGGGCACGCGTTATAAACCGATATAGTCCCTGCAGTATGCTTCTCCCGAGAAGCGTAGGGACGTAATGTTACCGACGGTGGGGTCAAAATCGAATCTCCTGTCACAAGCTAAAAGTTGTTTTATTTAGCATGCATTTTAATATACTTCTCGACAACTTTACTAGAACTTTCTTTGTAATGTAACATGACGACATTATGAAACATGCTTCTATGTGGTAAAATGTAGGTGTCCCCATAGATTTTTGAAAACACGACGTTTCGACTTGCAATAAAAAAAGTATTTTTAAAAAGTTAAAAAACGAACGATTATTGACTACGAAGAGTATTAACTACGAATCAGATATACTTTGTGATATATAAACGTCAATAATGAAATTATATCCAAAACATTAACATGAATTTTTCGCGATGGCACTTTTAAGTAACGATTAAGAAATTCTTTTCATTAAGAGCATTGCACATGGCCGGACGATGCGACGATCGAAATTATTGCCGCTGGGCTGTACGTGGTAAATTTTGATCTTAGGACCATGCTGAGGTTATGCTGTGTATGAGACCCGTGTCAAACATGAGCCGCCTGCTGCTCGTGATGCCAGTTGCTATGCACTACTGATCCAACACTGTGTCGGCCCCGCAGTATTGCATGGGCAGAGCCAAGGCTCGATGTGGTTTTCCTACACCCCTCCCGTCACTACAGCCCTTCGGCCCGTGTACGTTCACACAGCCTTGTAGCGAGCGGTAACGGGGTGTTTCTAATTACCGCCAAGACGCGCTCTGCTCAGTCGAGTTGCAATTAGGATTAAGTTATATACCAAGCAGTAATGCTCCCCGGGACCGCAACAGGCTACTTTACACGACGTCATACCCCACGAGCAAACATACCCGTACCAGAGGCGAAGTGCACGATGAAACGCCTGGATATATTATGGCGCCCAACTTTTTAAAGGACAAACCAGTGTCGTTGCGCAGTCCGAGTTCACTACGTGCGGTTTCACTCGATTAAGAATAGAAAGGGGCGGGGGGGGGGGGGGGGATGAGACAGATTACCGTCCACGGGAGTGAGACCACTTAATCCTCGTCATCTTCCCGTTCACCAAGACAAAATATCGCGCGTTGTTCACCGCCGAATAAAGGAAAAATAATTGCTTGACGCGACTTTCTGCTATTTCGTTGGGGCACAAATTTATCCGACGCAAGAAGCGAAAAAGAAAACCGGCGAGAGTCCTCGCTTGGGTAATAACAAGAAGAAAAAGTTGGTAAGTAGTCGTTTGTGTATTGTGTGTGTAGAACGGAGGAATTACCTTGGCAGGGCGGTAACGACCCACGGCGTTGCGAACGCCGACTCGGGTTCACCCTAGCAGCTAGCAAAACCTGACACGGGCCTTTTGCATTCGTGATTCCTCCCACAAAAGTTTCCCATCTGCCCTCTACTAATCGTGAATTGCAATGATCAACGAAAGTAAAGTAAATTTAACGGGAATTCAAAGCATCCGAAAGAATTTCTCGATGCATTCTTTTCGCGTAGATCCGCGCGGAGTCATTGTCCGAATAAGTTGAATTCCAGCCTGATCGATAGTTCGACAAGGGGGCGATTATGTTTTTTTTCAGCTGGGAAGTAGCCTTCGAACTCGACGCAGCCGGAAGGCTCCGTGATCGTTCGAGCCGATAAAGAAAAGCCAGGGGAACGCATCTCGAGCATTTTTCGCAGCCGACAACTCTTTCCTCTCCCGCACGAATACGTGACTTCGTTTTCTCAGCTCGAGGCTAAGAGGAAGAAAACGCGTCGAGCGTCCCAACTGCAGGCGAGCGCGCGCGCCCACTTCGCTTTTTATTCCCACCCACGCGCTTATTTCCGGAATGCGTCTGCGAGAATTAATGAACACTTTATCCGGCATGGGAATCTGAAACACGGGCCTGTGTACGAACGGGCCACCGAGTCGTGGGATGAAAGTCCTGGATAATTTCTGGCGTTATCCAGATTGTGAGAGAAACAATGAGGAAAAAAAAGTTATCCGACCAGCGTCCGAGTCGCGACCGTCTGACACTGGCTTGCTGTCCCGACGGTGTAATTCGAGGGTATCGCCTCGCCGATCTGAGTAAATGAAAGCATAGCGAGAAGTACATGAAAAATAAAATAACGATGAGGGCACATTTGAGGAAAATTTTGACTGAGTGGAGGAAAATAATTACTTAGACCAAGTGACTGTGCGGGCTGTGAATAGGCTCGGTATGATTTGTTGGGTTTGGGCGAATTGTCAATTAGTTTTCTCAAAAAACTATATGGAGTGGATCTATACATTCTTTTTTTAGGTTGAAAAATTAAACGCTTCACAACGAATTATTAGGAGAAAAGACCCTGCTCGATCTATTTGACAGGTTTGCACATGTCGCTGTGTTTCACTTCTTTCTTTACTTCTCTGAAAGGACTCAGATTTTTATATCTATCGTACACGAGCTCCCTGATCGAGCTTTATAATAAGTTATGTTATTCCTATAAATCAGTTTCTTGTTGTAAAACACGACGCAAATTCATTCATCGGCTCGATCAGATAATTTGTCCAGACGAAGTCATTTGATTAGTCGAGGGATGTCAACATTTTTAATATTTGGTACGTAAGACAGCTGATATTTGACAATAAAAAAATAACGAATGGTCACATGTAGAAAAACCAGTCTTCGAGAGTACGTAGCAAATGAAAATATAGAACATAAATATAACATAAATATATAAAAGAACAAATACATGAATAGGCGATATTGCAAGCGATGAACCTTAGATCCGACGAATATTTCAGTCCTGGAAATCTAACACGGCAGATATCAAGAGTGTTCATAATTCGAATTCATTAAAGGAAAAAACCAGTAAGTCAGACGTTCAAACCATCGTATCAGCAGACACACAAAATGTTGACCTCCAAATTCTGGAAATGTATGTTCTAGAAAAAACCTGCTCAATGAAAATAACCTTCTAGTGAAAGGATTACACGACTTAGATATCGCTCAAAAATATAATTATATTATATTTCTATATTTTATTAATCGTAACGATGAATATCGAAATACTGATTATTCGACATTTCGAACGCTCAAAATATTAAGCTCTACCCAATTATTTCCCCAGAGCCTGCGTGTACCGTTGGTATCCAATCACAACTAGGATTCTTGCAAACAAGTGCAGATAAGTTCGACCTCCCGAGAGACATCGATACGTCGAGGTAGCATTGTCCGCCCTTCCAGTCCACGTTTCTTTTTCCCGTGTGGAATCTCGTATCTCTCGGTGTTGGCACCAGGCGAGTCAATTTTGGTCGGAAGGAACGTATAGTGGCCTTATTCTTTCATTTCCAGTAACGAGCGGAAGACCGCCTCGGAGCCAGCGACGGAAGGCTCGGGGAACTCCCGTCCGACGGCAATGTACGTACAAGAGAGTGTGGAGACCGCGGACAAGGGTACGTAGCTGAAGAATTAGAGGACTCGGGTTAACGTGCCGAGGAGATGCTAGCAAACGGTAGAAGAAAAAAGAGATGGGGCATCGCCATTCGGATTCTTTGAATCGCGGCGACTGCGACTACGACGTGGACACAAAGGGCACGGCGGTGGAGGAACTGCCTCCGCGTTCTTCCTTGGTTCGGGGGAGCGAACGAATGAAAGGATAAGAGAGAAACCGACGAGAGAGACGATTACTGAGGAAGACAAAAATGTCAGGTCCAGAGACTTAAAGTTTTTCTCGGTTATAGTTACCAAGCTACGAATAAACATTTATTATTTTTAAAGTATTTAAAAAGATACTGAATTTAAGCACAAATGACCCGAGTATCATCGCCAATGATTATTAATCGGCCGGTCCACAACGCTAAAGGCCTGGGATGGCCTTCAGCACTTTAGTCGCTTCGAAAACGGATAACTAAATTTTTTTGTGTGTTTGAATTGCAATTTTTTTTAGTTTGAAATACATTGCATATGCATCTAATATTTCGAGTAACTTAATACGTTGATTTATATGGACCGGAATGTTTATTTTTTATACTTCGGGCTTTTTTATTCTCGTATAATCATCATCGCTTCGTAACACGAAAAAAACGATTCTATAACTCCATCGACAACCTGTTCACCCGTTCTGACGGCTCAATAGAGAAGACTATGTATAGTAAACAATAATATTCTATTATTCGATTATCCTTTCACAGTACCAATAAAAATTTTCGAATATCTGTTCGTCGTTGTCGACTGTACATCTCGATTATTCATGTACTTTAAAAAATAAATAATATGTATCACCATTAACGGTCTCGATAGAATAACAGTCAATTACATAAAATTTTAATCTCAAACCACTGTCCTCGTCGATCCCTTTCCATAAGACGGTTTAACCTCAGACGCCAGTACACTGGAATCGATGAATTCACTCGTTAATTGATCATCCGTTAAATAAATGGGTCAAACCTTGCATCGCCCGGTTCGACCTATGATTTGATGTGCGGGAATAATCACGGAACCAGAATCGGAAGACGGAAGGCAAAGAGGACGCGAATAAAGAGAAATCGTTCCTGTCTGCGCCGACCGTGGCGCAGCGCGGAGTGTATACGGCATTAGCTCGGAGTTGTTCGGTCGAGAGGAAGGGGATCGATTCGAATTCAAAGGGAGTCGGTCAGCCGGAAATTGTATCGGTGCCTTCGTTATACGTCCCCGGCGTTTATGGCACTATGCACGGGGCATTTGTGTATTGCGCACTGCACGCTCACGTCGCGTTTCTCTCCTCCTCACTTCGTCGTTCCATCCTCCGCAGTACACTTCGTTCCCCCTTGTCGCCCAACGGCGAAGCCACACCGATTTTCACGAGCGAAAAACAGATATAACAGGAACGCCTTACCCAGCGACGCTCGTTCACGATCTTTCCCTTGTAAATGCGAGAACACCATCCCTTACCCGAGGCTTTTTCCGTTCGTACAGGGCACGTTTTGTCAATTCTTCGAAGTTCGCTTACGGCAACATTCCATCCGCAAATATATGCATTATATTGGTTTATTAAAAAAAAAAACCCATATACATATATTATAATCAGTGCACATACATGGGCGGATAGTAGGGACCGATTTTGAGAATAATGTTATGAGTTTTCATAACTCAGAACAGTATGTTATTCGACTCTCTCGTGTTACCAACGCGAAGTTTGTATATTTGGTAGTTCCGAGAAGTCTCGAAGCTCCTTGCGTCGATTTCATTTGCAATTTTACTTCCTTGGGTCCGTTCAACGGAATCAACTCTGCGCTGTCTCAAAAACGATAAGCTGCCAATTTTAAAAAGTACTGAATTCGAAACTAACTGGCCTCCAATTTGTTGAAGTTTATACGTACAGTCCAAGACCCCTGTCGTACTAAAGTTTCAAGTAAATTTAGTTTAGTATATAGAAATTTCTGTGAACGTTAACAAGTCAGAGTTTCGATTGTATCGGAAACAATGAAGGGAAAATTGATGGTAAAAAAATAGACTGATCATAAAAGGGAGGAAAGATGCTCGAACTGTGCATTGGTCGGTTCGTAAAATTGCGAAAAATGGCTTTATTCACCGATGCCGGCATATCCCACTAAACATTTTTTTTAATACCGAATATATGTCGAAAACTGCACGATGGACTGTCGCGTGTCAGGAAAGAATTCAGTCTTCGGGTGGTGAAGAAAAGATCGGCCGACGCGTTTAAAATTAATAATGGAAGGATAAAGGCACGACCGCGTAATAAGGCCCGTGCCGGTCATGCATGTGTAATAACGCAAATGGCTTTCGTAAAATTACACTTGACACTTGAAAGCCTGCGGCGTTGGGCTTGTAATAGAACACAGCTTGAGGACACGGCCCAGGGTCGGCAGCTCGTGGAACACCCGTACGAAGGGTTTCCGGGTAGCCGCAAGGGTCAGATATCAAAAGTGGCCCGACCGAGAGAGCTGCTTGGTCCTCAGCGGTAAAAACCGTCGAAACCACGCACCGGAACCTTTCACGGAGGGATTCTGTGCGTCAATCACTGCAGAGTTTGTTACCTCTGCAGTAGACAACAGCGTAAGTTGCGTCCAATTAATTTATATCTAAGGGGTAAGTTCTATCAGCTTTGTCTGTTAGTCAAGCCCGACGAGGGTAAGAGCCCTTCTATAGCTACATGGAGGGGATACGAAATACTCTTTTCATTTATTTATCTGCCTATCAAATACTTCCCGCTGGAAGCTGTGCTTTAGGACGGGCGAGTGAGCAGGTATTGAGTTGGGCAATAGAGAATCCAACGTAACCGGTGGTGCTTGAGGTAGACCTTGCGAATAGTGTTCGTGTCTCATAGGTTTCGGAGAAATGGGAGAAAAAATCAAGCATACTAAAGGTTCTCAAGAAACTAATTTTGCATAATAATAATTACAAAATGTTATTAACGAATTGATGAAAACTAAAGTTGCTTAACAAATCTTCCGGAAACCTACATTTATTAAAATAATTTGTTAATTTTTCTGTATGTGTATCAATTTTTTTAGAGTCTTGAATTGACGTTGAATTTGATAAATTTTGGAATATTCTTGCCGTATAAAAAAGAAAAATCAAAAATAAATTTACAATTAAAAAAAAATCTATACCTTTTCAATAATGTGAACGAGTAAGTTGCGTTAAGAAAAATTGGATTTCCGAGAGTTTCATTGAGCAATAGTATTTTTCATCGATTATTTAAGAATATTGTGGAATTATTATGCAAAATCTCGATTTCTTTTGAATTTTCATGGCATCCAGAAATGTATGCAAGCCTCTCTCTCAATTCTATGAAACTTATACGAAGTGAACACTATTCGCAAGTACTGCCTTAATTGGTTTGAGCCGCGACAGGACAAGTCAAGTCGGTATCCGCGAGAGTACAAGTCAAGGCGGTATTCACGAGAGTACAAGTCAAGCGGGTATAGGGGGAATAGGAGGGGTACCCAAGTTGTTCGCCAAACTGAAAGAAGCCTCGATAGTCGTTCCAACATATTCCAATACAACAGGTTCCAATACTCCCCTGCACAGTTCTCTAGGATTGATTTCAATTTCCTTTTCTTAATTTTGAGCAGCATCATCCATTAGCAGAGATCGAAGAAATATCAAGTCCGCTAACCCGGTACTTACCGGTTCACGCCCGTGAGACTGGGAAAGGTATACCTGTCCTAGATAATATCTATCTCTGTGGCAAGATATTAAGAACTATCTATCATGCACGAAGACCAATGATTTTCATCCAAACAAAATGTAGATTGTCAACACTTTATTGCCGCGGTGGTAAACATATATAGTGCTAGACGAGTTATCACAAACATTTGGAGAGAAATTATCGGGCAAAATCTGTTGCCGGGAGTTCCCAAAAATCTGTTTCATTCTCCGTAAAAATGTTGCCAAAAATCACAATTCAATGGTGTCTAACGATCGAGAGGTTGAGAGAAAAACAACCGTGTCCATATTTGCAATTCGTTGTGTCCTCATTCCAATGATTCGTTCATTTTCCCTTTGACGATATTGAATTTATGCGATATCCTATTTTTTGCCCTCCTTTTACCGGAGAAAACATTCGGCCGCTGTGAACCTTGTTGTAAAACCGCCAAATGTTTTTTTGCCGACGAATGTTTGGAACAGAGATCCCTTATGTTTCACCAACAGCCCCCCCACCCCCCACTCCTCCGTCCAGATACCGCGCATCCGTAGCATATCTGTGACACGGTACTCCGGGCAATCGAGTGAAACTACGACGTCGACGTCGGCGACACGATTCGCGAAATAAAATCGTTATGCGGACCGTAGACGCTACACGCGAGGGAAAGGAGATGTTCCGATCGATCACCCTCGTAAAACTATAAAGCTCTGGGTGTCCTGTGCGCATTCACTTCGACGGCGGGCAGGGCGAGGAGGATTTCTCCCTTTCCGATGGATAGCCCCGTCCCCAAAGAATCTCGCCTTAGCAGGAAAACGATCGTGATACTCCTCGTGTGTTCCGTCGCTACAGTTCATGTTTACCGATCTACTGGAAACCCGTACCAGGAAGAAAAAAAAACAATAAGTTTTGTACATTCGCGAACATTTCTTATATAGGACGGTCCATAAATTCTTTGTCATTTTTACATTTTTTTATCGGCGGACGTATCTCCAACGATAATAATAAAATCGACGAGGAGAAAACAGTACAATTTTAATGAAAAATAAAAAAACATATTATACCGGAGTGAGCAATGGTATATTGTTGGAAATATTATTATCTGAAAATGATATTGAACAATTTATTATACTGTATACTTCAAACGGATACCTAGGTTTATGAATGTAGCCCTATCCGTATAACAAATATTCTTATATTTCTTATACGGATAGGGCTACATTCATAAACCTAGGTATCCGTTTGAAGTATACAGTATAATATTCCCAGTTGCATATCTTTATGCAACTGGGAATATTAGTCTGATATTCGGTACAATATATTGCCCTCAGTGTACGTTTAATCGATTTAGAAAACGTATTGTACCTTTTTTTATTGCTCCGAAGTCAATCACTCTCTTATTAAAGTTTCAAAAACTCGAAGACCGGTTTTGCGACTCATGATATTTCGTAATAATTTTTTAATAGCTCTTGAATAACGAATTAAAAACAAATCAACACCGGCTAAAATTTAAATGGGTGGATCGAATCTTGACAAATTTAATAGTGAACACGGTCCATAACAGTTTTTAACTTTTTCAACATATATCTCAAAAATTCGAAGAGATGGAGTTACAAAAGATAATTCGGAATTCTTAACATGAGTAAATGAAAAAAAACAAAAAGATATTAGCCAAAAAAAAAATATAAAAACGAAAGACATTACATTCATTTTCTTTATGAATACAGTTCGATACACTGACGCCTGGGCGATACGGGACAATGTACTCGGTCATAGTCGTCAAGGAAAATTATTCGTCGAAGGGGAATTGAGGTCGCTGTCAACGTCTTGGGTTACACGCCGGGCAACAGATAATGTTTTTCCTACTGGCAACAATGAGAGAGGGATGAACGGAATGGAACGAAGTACGTATAGAGAGTCAACCCATCGGCGATATTCTTTTGACGCGTAAATTGCCAACGATAACTCACGAACGCCGAAGAACGTGTATCCTCCGGAGCGACCCCCCGTTGTTATTACTCATTCGGGTCACGAAGGAATGGAAGGGAGGCGCCGAAAGCACGCGTCATAAACGAAATGGTGATACGGGAAGACGTTGCAAAAGCCAGTCCGCGCCCGCTCCATTCCGTTTGCTCGTTTTATTCCTTCCATTCCATCGAAGCCCCCCTCCCCTGTGCCTGTCTATCCCGAAACATTTCTTATTCGGTATACAGCAAATGATGTGTTCTCCGACGTCGAGAGAAAAGATATAAAAGAACCGGGAATTAGTGGAATAAGATGAGCTCCGTTCGGCGTGGGTATACGTTTTACTCGCCGATGCCGGTAGGATCCCGGCGATTTTATTCGATGCAATTACCCGGAAATGAGGAGGAAGGAATAGAGAGGGATTGAGGGGGCGGGGCGAGAATCGATCTAGACGAAACGAATTAATATTGCGTTTAAGATTTTTTTTTACCATCTTTGTGCACCCGTCCCTGAGCGGTTGCTATCGACTGGAGCATCCTGAGAACCGTAAGACGATGACGCTGAACAACGTTCGTCGAACGTAAATAGTTGACGAGGTGCGGACGACGAATAGCAGGAACATAAAAGCAGCCGTGAGGTATTCGTGGGGGGATAATAATAAAAATTAAACAGAAATACGGGTCGTTGAATATGGAACCAGGAATAATCATGGGAGCAAGGCAACGAGAATTTGAAAAAATAACCCAACAAAAGCTGATATTTTTAAAAATATTTTATCGAACATCGGAGCGTAGGCGATTTTTTTTTTGCGCATACCGGTGTACACGGAATGTTTGCCATAGAAATTGCTTGCTATAGAAATGGTAACCTAACAACAGCTTGATAATTGAGAGAAAATCCAATTTGTCCTTTCTCCGTTTACTACTATTATTTCTCCGCTAACACATATTCGAAACACACTGCGTATGAATTTGACCGCGGGTACAGGTGTTCTTTACAGACAGTTTAATTAGTTGTCATTGAATCGGGGGTGAAAAATCATTATTTACCGACGTTTAGCTGAAGGGCCAAAGGATTTATTCACATTCTTCTCTGGCATCGTGATATCCGTGACTTATGTATGTTTCCCTCGATTGGAGCACACCACGCGCTCATCGTTAACGCCGGGACCTCATTTTCTCGTAGCTATTCTTCATCCAATCATCCAATCAATATATATATATACAATAATCCGAAATGTAGTAATATAATGGAATTCCTTTGACGCGTCCAGTCACAGAGTTTTCCCGTTAGAGCGTTGATCTTTTGTTCCTTTTGGCAGTTATCGCAGAGCTGCCGACAGAGCAAACCTCCACTATACTATACATCGGCTCGGACTGGCAAGCCGTTGACGGGAGAAGATGAAATTTTTACGCTCGGTCCGCACGTGAAACCTGAGACATCACATCCTCCATTCATTGTTTCATGTTATCCCGTAGACATATACGTAGTATTTGACGTTAGGGCAACGCAAAACCAAACTCCATGGGTAACAACAACTGTGATCCATTTTTTGTCTACTGCGTGTCAGTGTTCTTGAAAAAAAATTGTTATTGAATAATAGTAGAACGTGTAACGTAGATGAGTTTTCTTTACCGACCGCGCCCGGTTTCACATTGTTTCCACCCCGGGCATTCTGATAAACGCAATGAACGGAAAGGCTACAACTCAGAGTCAACACGCAAAACGCCGGAGAAAAGGAAGTTTTCATTTTACGACGGTGCGAAACGAAGCTGCGAAAGACGGTATTTTTTTGGTGGTCACGTTTTTCCCGCGCCTCGCGTGTTATTTTCGTCAAGAGCCATACAACCGCAACGTCCTACCCGCCTCACCCCGGGAGCAACAGTACCAGTCTATATGATTTATGTACTGTGATTCACTCTTTTTCCCGAGAGGGAAAAAAAAATTATACAACCCATATGTATACTCTCCCTATAACCACTTTTTTCAACCCTCGTAAGTAGACCGAAGAACGTGTTGTACAAACATCTCCGTATATTCCCAGAAAGACTCCCCATAACGGTACTGAATTGTGTAAGTATTCACGTACATTCCGCCTTTGCACATACGCAGGCACGCACGGACGCACACACACACACACACACACCTAAATATACAAATTATACTTTCGTCGAAGCCACGCGTTGTAAGAGTAGGAATGAAGGTTGTAACAGGAGCTAAGCTTCTCTACAATAATTTTTCGTATACGCACGCCTCCTTGAAAGCAAAGAGCGCTCAAATGAAAGGATTCAGCGGCTTCAACGTCGGGAAATTCATGGTGATGTGTCAGAGACGATGGTTCAATGCTTAACGAAAATCTCCATTTGCAGTTTGAGAACCCTCAGTGAAAATACAGTCGGTTTCCGGCCTCCACGATTTTTTTATTGTACTTATTGATATCGCAATTTATTACCTAGTTCGGACTTGCGGGTAGTAAAAATCGTGGACATTCGATTATTATAATGACCAGTATCTCTCATAATGACGCCCGATTCTTATCGGATAAGTTTAAGCCTTGCTGTTACGTGTTATTTGTTCTCAGAAAAGGAGTCTTCTCGGCTGTCGTGAATTACCGCTGGTTGCTGTGCTCGGTTGGACCCCGGTGACGTCATGGCTAAGCGATCGGCCCTTACAGACCGTTGACCTCCCAATTTGCAATTGGGTTTTAATTTCGAACGGTTCGTTTCTATCTTGATCGCGAGGTAGGAAACCCTTTAGAGGATGTCAACGCTGCCGTCGGTACTGTAATTTATACTTTCAGTATTTTTCGAGTATTTTACTTACCTCTGACTTCCAAGGATTTTTAAGGACAAGAGAAGAACCTCAAGGACATTTGATAATCTAATGGTCGACTTCTCTGTTCTTCTTCGTTGCTCGAAAGCCATCCCTAAATTTCAATTCACCCCAAGATCCGGGTTAAACGTTCTCACAGAGCTCCCTGAAGCAACGGACAAGCCAGCAGCGACGAGGATGTGTGCTCGAGAGCGGATGGGACCATGCGTGATCCTGTGCCGCCTGGTACCGTGTACATCGAATATAATACGCCCAGTTCTTGGCACGGTAAGAGGGTAGGAATGAGCCGAAGTGAAGCGCGAAGGAGCGAGAGTGTGTCAGTGGAGAATAAGCGTGAACGGAGAATTCGCATTGCGCGATAAATAATAGCCCGGGATATAACAAAGGACGTCGTCGGTGCGGTATTTCAGCAACAACGAGCTGCTCTCCAAGCGTGAAGCTACTGCTGCTGTGCCTCTGCTCGACGATTCTCCAGCTGGTTCTGTGCGGTAGCGAACTAGCTGCCAGAAATAAATAGAAGATAAAAACATAAAAACGAAAAGAAAAGACTGCAGACAAAGCGGACCGCAAGTCCGAACTGGAATGGTCGAGAGTGAGTTAGAAATTGAAGAAAGCCCACGAGGCACTACAACAGAACAAAAAAAAATGTGTGAGAAAAAAAAAATAAACAGAAAGAGCGTCCGAATGAAAGCCGTAGGAGGCAGTGGACCACACTTGTCGAAAAGCGTTAAACGTTTTTGTTTTCATTCGCATTCTTTACCCCTACTACCGTCCCATTGCCTCTGGACCCCTCTATTTGCGCACTTTTTACTGTTCTCATTGATCCAGGCTTGATTGACAGTCTTCGGGCTATCGACAAGAAAAATATAACGGGGTACATGGGGCTCCAGCTCTATTCGCGCTCAAGTTTATCAGGTGCGAATTCACGCAACGCTATCATGCCGGCTATGGAGGATAAGAGGAAGGGGCGAGCTGTCTCCCTCTCGTATTTGTGAGATATATAACTTCACTGTGTACACAAGAGCCGAAGCGTGCCGCGGCAGCTCTTCAAGGGGCGCCACAACGGTATCCGTAAGATACAAAGACGAAAAAAGGGAAAAACGAGAGCCCTCCCTCAAAAAATAAACCAGAGAGAAAAATTGCGGACGGTCCCATCCTCCATTTCGCGTAATGCCTGGCGAGTCAAGAACGAGTCATAGAAAAAAAAAACTCCTCGTTACAGATTCACTCATTCATTGCGGCACGAGCAATCTCTCACCTGCTCGACCGCGGTAAAACTGCCCGGATGCCTATAAACTCGTCGCTCATTTCTGATGGTTTTCTCGCTATTAAAATGCGATTGCCCCGGACACGTGGATCGTACCGAGTCCCGGTCCACCGACTGGCACGGCTTCTCTGTCTCTCGCCAGTAAAACGTGGTCGAGAGTGTTACGTGTGTGCCAACGGGTTCGCGAGGCGTCCGGTGGCGCGCACCTGCTCGCACGGGCCAACGAGGATAAAGGACTGTTTTATACGACGTCGCATGCCGGTGTCTGGGCTCTGCGCCGTTATGCAATACTCCTCCGAGAGGCCCATACCTACGAACTTGTAGATATACGTGTTACCATTACTTACAAGTATACCCGACGATTTATGCACCTTGGAGCGATCCCTTTCCTCTGTCTACGGGCGAGCGGAGTCTTTGCAATGTTTCGCTGATGAGAGCAAAGATTCCCGAGCACGACGGAGAGACGTAATAAAGATGTTCAAACACCGGCGAAAACAAAAAACGCGCACAGAGTTCGACGGAATATCAAAGTCAAAGGGGGTAAAGTAGAAATATTCCGTGAGTTGATTGGTCAACAGAACGCTTTTCGCTTGCAATGGCGGAACAGATAACAAGATGACTGTGTTGCCTAGCCGCGCGCTATCTGCGGAGGAACAGTGAAAACGCGACCCTCGCGTTTCTATCGCGAGTTCGACCCGTACTTTTTCTACTTAACGATATCCTACAGCGATTCGCTGTTGTTACCGTTTGCCCTCCCTCTACCTGCAAAACATTCCGGCATTAGACGACAAAATTGTTACGATTTTCGCTCGCAAGGCAGCCATGTTAAAAAAACTAAAATTGTTGTCTAGCATCGCGCTGCCGGTGAAAAATTAATGAAAACGCAAAACTTTATTTACTCGCACGCGTATTGGTATTTTTACTGTTATACTCGCTAGTACAGTTATTCCTTAAATCGTCCGGTTGTCATTCAGTTCTGGCTGCATTAAGCAAGATCTTCACGTTTTCCCGAAGCAGACCACGGGTCAATTACGATCGTACGCGTCAACAGAACCGTTAAATTTCGGGTCCGCAATATTTAATACTGACGATTATTAGTACTAGTCCATTTGAGTACAATACTTTGAGCATTTTCACATACACAATTTCAGATCCAATGCAACTCCAATAACGCTTATTTATGTAGATAGTCACAGAGTTGCAATTTCGGTGCGTCGTGTGAAATAGGTAAACACATAATCTAGCTTCGTTATTGATTGCTCTGAACAACGAGGGCGTATTATTTGTGTATGAGGAGAGATGAAACATCCTTTTTATCTTTGGCCCGAGATGTTTTATTTAATAAAACGGATAGGCAGGAGCTATGCAAATGTCCGATTCTACAAAAGCATGTGATATTTAATAGTGTAAAACCCCAATAGTTAATTCGTCCCACTGCAGCATAAGAACCATAGGTCTAAAGCCTTATAAGCCAATCTTCGGTTAGTATAAGAAATCAACTCATAGCAACCGATGTAGCAACTGTTGTTGTAATAAAGTTAGCAATTTACTGGATACTTCGTTGACAAGTTGACACCGCAGATTTTATGCAGGCATATACATTGCAGGCAAGCGGCAACCCTTGGTGGTGGGCAATCAGGCGTATTTACCCGTGACACGGTTGGCAATATGGGTATGCATTAGCCGGCGCGCTGCGACCGCAGTGAAACGGTCGTACAAAGGAGAACGGTCGAGAGTTGAAGATCGAGGAGAGAGCAGAAAAAAGGAGATACGTCTCAGAATGTAATTTGATGGTCATACTGTTCGTGCCCGCGCGAGCACGTGCACAATCACGACTTCTTTCACGAATAGCCGTGTATGAATGCAGTCGCTAATTCGCCAAGAGAGAGGAATCAATCCTAATTGTGAAAAAAAAGATATATATAGATAAACGAAATGGAGAAAGTCCGAGGAGCCAAGGCAATCTTTTCTCCGATGAATCAATTCTCGATGTATGTGTGTGTGTGTGTGTGTGTGTATGTGTGTGTGAGTGCGCGTGTACATTTGTGTGTGTGCATCTGTGTATTCCGCAAGAGGGTACGCCGAGCGCACTAGTTCGCCACAACAAATTCTTCGTTCAAAAACTTCTCCCGCTCCTGGGACACGTAGCTACACATCTCGGATACGTGATCGCGATTCGCGGTACGGAGGTTTCTCTCACGAATCGAAATCATGAACTCAGGGCGCTTACACAATGGCTCGCAATCGGTGGGAAGGTTCTCGGTGGCTCCAAAAGTCCGAACGGGTAACAAACCTTATTCAGACAAAAACTTTCGTTGGTAAATTGAATCCGAGTGGGACCCAGAATCGCATGGACTTTGACGGACTTGAAGGGAATTACGGTTGAGTGGCGAGGGGTGCGATACGGAAAGAAATGGCCGAGAGTGGTAATAGGAAGTGGGATCGAGAATTTGGAACGGGAAACGTGCACAGAGGAACCTGCTTGTGGCGCTCGTCCATGCTCGCCCTTTTGGAGAGTCAGAGGTCCCGAGCTTTGGCCAGCTGGTCAGTCGTACGTACCTCGTCGATCTGCGCGGGCGAACGGAAGACGGAGGGCAAAAAAATATATAGGAAACGCGTGCGGGCGGCGTTGACGGAGTCTGCCGGCAGGCAGAAGCGTCGAGGAACGTGCGAGTAATAGAAAATGTGGGATTCCGCGAGTCGGCCGGTCGAGAGAGAGGGACGGAAAGTGTCGGCAGCTAGAGGGGTGCTCGACGGCCAGCGGATTGGATGAGAGCGCGTCGAGCGAGGGGGAACCAACGGCGAAGACCGTTGACAGTCGGGCGCATGTGCGGCTCGCGACGACACAGCTTCGCGCGGCGACGCTCAGTCTCGCCGGTCGCAATCCCGTGTAGATATACGGGCAATTACACTCACGTCAGTGAGTTCAGGAATATTTGTTTCAAACATTAAAAGTATCTCGCAGTTCCAACAAGACATGCCAATCGATTCGTACCGAAGCGCGATATAAAAAAAACAAAACAAAAAAATCTCCGACTCGTTCGTTAAACAACCCGTCGATTGTCACATGGCGTTCGTGCAGAAAACTTGTGTACGGTAAATCGGGGCCTCGACGATCTTCCAAACAGTGGGTCACTATCGAATGCGTGGGCGACGATTTCCTTCAAGATATTGAAGAACAATTATTGAAAAATTGACAGTGATTGTTGAAAGTGATGTTGAAAAATAAAGTTGTAAAGGATTAATACAAGTGTGAGAATTCGTGAGTGGGTCGAGTTGAAAGTCGAGGCGGGAAGGATAAGCGTCGATCGCGGAGAGCTGGAGTCAGTTCTGAAGGGAGGCGTGAGTTAGCACGAAATCTGGCGAGAAGCCGCGCGCCCGAGCAGCGAGGTGGTCACGTCGAAGAGATTTTTCTTCGGTCGTCGTAACGGTGCCGGAGCGATTATCGTTACCAAAAATTCGTAAAAGTTTTGAAGTGCGATTTATAGACTCTGCTGTCAGTGTGACATTTATCGTCGGGCAAGGTAAATGACGGGGGAATGAAATCAGCTAGCTTGACGATATCTCGATGAATATCGCGGTAGAAAGTTATCCCGATTCGACCTGCCGCCAGAAACAGTTTTCACAACAGTAGGAATTTTTGTCAACGAAAAAGCAACGAAAAAGCAACGAAAAAACAACTACTGTTGTGACGAAACGACCATAAAACGTATTTTCTCCAAGGACAAACACGCCATGTCTCGGCTACCGTGGATCGAAGTTGCTCTGCTCTTCGCCATTGTCTCAGGTAAGAACCCATTTGATTACATTGGCTTTCAAAACACCCACACACACACACACACACGCACATCACTTGGTCTGCTTTTAATATTGGCACAAAAACTCCATTAATGGTCGAGAATGGTGAATGAGATTGAAAAACTAGCAAAATAAAATATATAGTGACCGGGGATGGCGACGAGAGTCGATTAGCGGGCGCGTTCGTACGATTTCAAACGATACGACAGTGTAGTAGAACAGGCAGAGTTACGAGAGAACGGCTATGATAGCTGCGGTAGCGGGCGAGCGAGCGGACAGCACGTGGACGAATTTACCACAGTTGCCTCGGCTTACGATACAAGCGAATTCTCGTTAATTCGTGGGGGGTGAGGACCGTGACATCGTTAATGTCACTCTACGTTGTTTTCACCACCTTTTTCCGAACTCAGTCTGGCTATGGTGTTTAAACACGCGTTTAACTCGCTCGTGGGAAGCTCGCAATCGCTTGTAGAATTATGAAATCGTCGGGATCATTGGCCGACGGCGAAACAGAAGCAGCGTTGGTGGTTTTAGAGTCGTCGCGTTAACTGGCGGTTCTTCATCCTCCTCTCCGTACGGGTCGAAATAAAGGCAGAAGGATAGAGCTGGGATGAGGAGAGAAAATGTTAGAATAAAAAGCTCGCGGATTCCTTGCCAACGACGAGGATAAAAGTAAAAACGTTTCACATCCTCTCCGTCGGAAATATCGAGGTGTATAACACGAGAGTTTTCGGGTGCTTCCACGAGCGTGTCAGTTCGAAGGTGGTAAACAGAGGGCGCGCAAAAAACAACACAGAGCGAAAAAGACTTCCCTCGAGTCGAGCGAGAATGATCTTTCCGGCGGGAAGTTAAGTTCCGAGACCATTTTTTTCTTCCAAGTTTTTCCTTCCGATGGCATGTAACACATTCCTTAGATCGAAGGAAGACGGAAAATTCGAATGGAATTCTTTTATTCACAAGGGATTATTTTTTTCATCGTTGGATGAGACTTTTTTTCTTGACACGGAGGGTAAATCTTGGTCCGATAATCTTCGATTTGGCAATAGTTTTGGACGTTTTTTTCCCCTTTTTTTTCGGCAAACAGAAACTCGCACGTCCCCGTCGGCGACGTGAGGACACCGAGAGTCGAGTATTCCGTGATTAAGCCACCGGTAGATAACTGTAGTCCTCCCCCGAGTCGGATGAGACATGAGAGCACAGACGTTCCTTCTCCTTTCTGGAAAATAATTTTCTCTACCTCCTTCCTCGAGTTTTTGTCACGCCCTTCCTCCGAGAAACTCGGAAACACTCCCCTTACGTCTCATTTGACGCGAATGAAAATGATTCCTTCCACCCCCCGCTCGCCTACGCACTCTTCTGCTCACAATCGATCGACCGGTGACGGAGGAAACACTTGGCTGGATTCAATGATGACTATAATGATAATAATATCTCGCTCTTCTAATTAATCGTTTTTTACCCAACTTTTTTCGTTTCCGGTACTCATAGACATTCCGGTTAAACTACACGTATCTGCAGCATAGATGAAAGTGTCGCTACGGGAACTTTAGGGCACGAAGACACTGTTAAAAATCTTGATTTTCCGAACACCCACTTTCGGGAGTCAGTTTTCCGTAATGCCGCTAGTTCGAATCAAGTTTCTACTATCGGAGCTACTGCGCGAAATTATCGTGTCCTTACATTGTTGGGCGCTACAAACAACAAACTAATTCAAGTGGGCGCGAACTCGTTTTTAAAAACATATGCATAAATGTATTGCACAAAATATAAAGTACAATTTTATAAAATATATACGTAAATATTTGAAAATGGTTTTCTACGTGTTTATACGACACCGTATGTAGCTCTGTGTGCGCTACAGAAAAGAATCAGCAAAGTTTCATAGCCATCGAGGGGAAACGCTTCTCGGCCCAAAGCTCCGTAGATCAATAAATTTTGATGCAAAAAAAATAACAACGGGACGAGAAATAAATGAAGTACGAAAAAAATTTCGCTCATCCCGTCGGATGGACGAGTTGCTTGATTTAGTAAAGTTGTTAGTTTCCATAGTCCCGGAGCCTGCAATCAAGCTGAGAACGGTAATTATAAGCGCCGTGAATAATGACAGCGTCGGAAGTCTCGCCTGGGGTCGTGAACGGGTGATCCTCCGTTCCGGAAATCGTATCGTGCCCACGAACAGTAAACCCCGGCCAACCCCGTTCTCCTCGCACCCCTCAGCCCTATCGGATTACGTCGCAGGCGCTTTCAGACACCGAAGCTCACGGTATGACGAAAAGTGCCGTAAGTCTCTTGAAAGAGATCGAGAGGCGATTCCGACGACGCAACCTGAAAACGGTTTCTCGAGCCTGGCATTACAGGGCTCCCCCCCGTTTCTACTTCCGACCTCCCACATTATAGGTAACTCCGTGCGCGCTCGCGAGCGGATATCTCGAGAGTTACACGCCAGCCGGGCGGGATGATCGTTACTGGCTTTTCGACTACTCAGCACCGCCGAGAAAGCGGGATCGAGGTTTGAGGGTACATAATCGCTACTCCTAGTTGTACTTCCGGTCTGTCGGGCAGGTCGAGAGTCGCGCCTACCTCACCTTCCTCACCTTTCTCACTTTCTCCCGGCGACGTGCGAGCCTTCTCGAGGTTACGAGGTATTAAAGCGTCGGCACGAGCCGACAAGGGAGCTTCTGAAACTCGTTCCAGCCGCCCCCTTCCTCGGCCACCGTCGCGATTCCAGTGGCCTCTCACTGCTCGAGAGTCGCTCAAACTCTCAAACTTCACGGACTGCCAAATGACTAGCCGTTGTACCATTCCGTCACGCCTCGTCGGCTAACAACTTCTCTCTTCGTTGGGGAGAAAACTCTCTCTCTCTCTTTCTCTCTCTCTCTCTCTCTCTCTCTCTCTCTCTCTCTCTCTCTCGCTAGTCTCATTCATCCTAGGTAATTATGATGCTCAAAATTATTGTAAGCATTATTATCCTCGGTACAAAGGGGAAGTTTAAATTTCATAATACTTGACACGGCTGGGTTGAGGGGGGAACAGGGAAGGGGGGGGGCGTAGTGATCCTCATTGACTACGCAATGCATATTGATAGGGCACAATTAATGGATAAAAAAAAATTGGGGCGGAATAAAATTTGTTGTCGCACAAGAATTTTTTTTTCTGCCTCTTTCCGTTCGTTGGTACACCGATTCATCGCAAAGGGTTACGGGCATCGGTTCTATGTTCCGACAAATATCGATGTTGATAATAAAAGTAATCATCCGGTACGACTGTATCTGCGATGCGTTCGGATGACATGGCGAGAGAACATCGAAATATACTTTGTGTTCCCATTCGTTTGGTTGCCGTGGCATATCGGTTGGATTTTATACGGGGCGAACCAATTTTAATAAATTGCGTATTCGCGTGTTTTTTTTTTACTTGGGTATATCCTTTATAAAGTGAACAACCAAGTGACTGATCACCTAAACTCCGCATGTCATTGAAAACGAAAGAAGATTGTTGAAAAAAGTGGAGATATTGAAGTATTATTATCAGAGAAAAGTTTATTGACTTAACTGAAAATTATTATTTTATTACTTTGACTATTTTTTAAATTATTAACTCGAATTGTTCGCCTCGTTTCAAATGACTCGTTTGATGGCTTACAATTCTGTCATGTATGTACTAAACTATTTAAAACCTGAACATTGCTATACCGTGCTGACTCTATGCCCGATTAGTGACTGAACATAATTTACCAGAGTTCTCGTCGCGTCGACTGAAGTTTTCGGACGGTAATGTGAACATCGGCGTCTGTGTAGACTTAATTCTGACTCGTGTATTTTCCAGTAAAATTGTTATTTCTCATTTTTTCTAACATTTCCATTTTCATTAATCCTTATGCACATAATAAAACTTGGATTTATTATTTTATTCGCTTCTCGTACAGACAACGATCCGATTTTATGAACGTAACTGTTCAGAAAACTGGCTGTGCGAGGTCATTTTTGCTGGGTACGCTGATAAAACGCTAAGTGTTCAAGATTTCACATCATTTTTCCCCGACCTTTTTTCGCCACATAAAGCTTAAAATAAAGGAATTATTTTTAAAAAAAGTGAGTTTGCCGGGGGTGAATAGAACTTTTCGTCATAGATAATATGATTAATGGACAGTAAAGTAACAAACTCGACTGTCCACTTAACTGTATACATTAACAGTTTCGCAACTGCTTCCTCACTCGACTGTCGACAGACTCATTACCGTAGTAGATTTTCTTTAAAAATCAATTATTCCTCCAATTTTCACTCGATTGTTACTGTAGTTGACTTTTCAATATACCAATGCGGTTGCCCGCAACGTCGAAACCAGAGGCAAAGGTACCTCTATAAAAGGTCTGTGAGGCTGTAGAGGAACGGTGTTCGATCATGGTGAAAAGTAAATGTCGAATCCGATTTACGAACGTTATATAGCCATGGGAGGATATGAGGGAGTGCGAGAAATCGACACTTTTACCGAGGGACGAAATGGAAGGACGTATGTGAGACGGTCCGGCGAGGGTGGTACGCGGTGGCGAGGAAAAAAAGTGTCGTGCGACGCTCCGACCGGTCGGAAAAGTATCCTCGGGGATCGAGATAAGAGTAAGAGGTGGATGAAATAAATGATCCCTTTGGCTCAGGTAAAATATCCTGTAAGCGTAGTACACATCTGATTCTATTTCTCTTAAGTGTGTGGTTTGCCCGGAGAATCCTTTTATCCATTCGCCAGAATTGTTCGTTCAACGGGTCGTATATGCAAAAAAATAACACCTAATAATATGTAATAGAATAACCCATAATAATACGCGATAAAATAACGCGGAAATATAACGATGGTATAGTATATGTTGTCTCGGATCATGTTATTCTAACGCGTGTTATTTTTCTTACGTTTTCTCGAGGTGTGACATTTTTTAATGGTCCTCTAACGTGCGTCATCTTTGGTGGCCTTGGCCGAAAAGTCCCCGAAGGAATACGCGACATATGGAATAAATCTAACAAAACGAAATTTAAAAAACTCGCAACGTTGAAATTCAATTCGAATCCGCGATGATGATGTTTGTACACCAAACAGGGTAACAAAACAAAGAGAAAATGTGGAGGGATGCGTGTATCAATAGTCTGGTCGGAGTCGTCTCTGTAAAAATTGTCGTGAAACGGGTAACTCTGGACGACAGAGATAAGGGCTGAAACGCAGTATCTTGGGAAAGCCAAGAGGGAGGGTTCGCTAATGCCACAAACTGACAAAACTGCTGGAAACAGAGTGAAAAAAATAGGAAAATCTCCAGAGCCGAACGATATAGAGTCGACGAACGGGGGAATCCGGATGAGGGGAATGAGAAAGAGAACGTTTAGAGGGGGTGGGGGTAAGAAAGGAATGCTTGTCGAAGTGCTTTATGTGAAATTTTGGAACAAAGAGATGTAAACAAAACGAAAAGAATACAGTCAACCTGAGCGGTCTTCATATCAGAGGCGAATTCTCTATACTTTGATCGAGGAAATAAATAGAAATAAAAATTGAGAGCCGTTGCGCCCGCACCAAGTTTATTTTCGCGGCTTACCGCGACGGCTCCGCATTCGGGTACCTCATTGAAATCACGAGGTTCTCAGGTTCTGCGAGCTCCCGCACAAAGCCCGCGATTGGTATGTACTTTGTACATGAACCGCAATGAAAACGTCGTTGAAGAGAGCTCCGATCTTGATTTGGAGGCTGCTGGGGTATTTCATTTTCATCCTCCCCTTGACATTTTTCGTTCAACACGCGAAGTGTGACGAACAAACGAAGAAATATTCTGTGATGGTTGTTCGAAACGGCCCGCCGCATCATTCCTGGAAAAATTCAATTTGAACTGGGATCGACAAATATCCGTTGCGTGAGGTGCTGAGTGAAAAAGCGCGCGCCAAAGAGTTATATCGTCTATCCAATATTTACTATACTAGTATGGCAGATAGGGACAAACGTTCTGCGTTGCACTTCACTCGAGCACTTCCTTTTTTTCTTTCAATTCATACTTTATTGCTCCGAGCTTCCGTTTTAGCGACTGCAAGAAAAAGTATTATATGATCGACTGTGGACTGCTATGGGACTATTGTATTGAAATATCCCATTCACCTGTCCTAGACAAATTGCAAAATTCTAGTTCGCTAGAGCGAGCAAGATGGAACACCGTAGCACAACGGCCCCTTTCATCTTGGTGATATGGCCAAATGGAAGATATGGTTACCCGAAATATTTTTTTAATTATAAAATAAATGGTACTGGTGTTCGCTTTCTTTTTAATCTGGCGTGCGAAGCATTTGACGCAGCTTGTTATGGTCTTTCTATAGTTCGTGTAGACAATATCAATTATAAGAAAACCTATTTTTTTGTGATCATTCTATACTTCGTCGAGCTAAATCAACTACCATTCCTACGCCATATCATCCCTAGTGTCCGCATTTATTCATAGAGCCATAATCGCATCACGGATCGAAAATATCAAAAGCTTTAGGCGAATGACGGCAGTTCGATGGTACTCACTTCGATTACTCCCAAAATTCGACCGTTTTTTTCGGTAGGCCGCAATTTTCATTGTTTAGAAAATTATAACGATGCCATCCGGACTTGTTTAATAATAATAATAATAATAATAATAATATACATGTTTCTACGTATACAGCGGTATTCAATACCACAGCGTTGAAACATACATGTATAGAATAAGATAGGACCGAACAATAGTGTGTGGTAAAAAAAATGTCGTTCGCGTTACGGTGTTATAAAAGTGCAACGGTTTTTCTCCGGTGTCTCCGCGAGTGGTCCGGCGTTACCGTTTTGGAGGTTTTTCTGGGGATGCCAGGGCCATGGCCACGAGGCCGTAGCGCGGAAGAGTTAGGGATGTGCACGCGGGTGTACACTAACCTCGGGAGCTGGTAATATTGCGCCGCAGGGGCCTAACGCCGTTTGGAAGGAATTTACGAGCTCTCGTGCTCGAGCTTCGAGAACAGTCGTCGCGCTGTTCGTTTCGTTTTTTTCTTCATTGTATTTTTTTTTCTTCTTTCCTTCTTTCCTAGGTTCTCTCCTCTCTCTCGCCGCGAGGCCAACGCTGTAACGAGCGCAAGGCGGCGAGAGGGATGTGAGGGACGAGGGGTTGTTGACTCTTCCACGTTGCGCTCATCCGGCCCCGGTGGCACGATTCTCCCATCGCAAAATTTTACTGGAAGCCAAAAGCAACATCATGTTCCTCGTCGACATTTTCTTCTTCGTTGTCGTACGTGCTAGCGAGCAGGTGAAAAAGGGCGGCAGCGACGCGAGGATCGACCAGCTGCACCGCTCGACTCTGGAATTACGAAAAGAAAACAAATGCGAAGGCCTACCCATGAGAGAGAGAGAAGAGACCTCGCGCCAGGCTGACTGCTGATCCGCGACTGCTGCGAATGAAGAGGAGCGCTTCTCGCCGTATGTAATTTTAGATACGGGATTTGTACGTCCTCTTTGCGTTTTCTATTTGACTCGTTAAAACCGGGAGAGCCGTGAACGATGGGTGAAACTCGCGGGATCTCTTGGTTTAATAATATACACTGGTTGTCCCAGCCGGTGGCACTGGGGACGCCATAATAAACGATATATATCCGGCGTGGTAGAGACACCCGGTGCTTCGCTCCCGTAAACTTTTGCTCCATCAATTGCCGTCTCGCACGACCGCGCGAAAAATGTTCTTCGCGGCCTTAGTGGGAATTAAACGCAGAACCGACACTCGTCGATGTTGGGCGGACTCTGAGAGGGGCTGTGCCAACACTGACCCCTTGCGAGACTTCTACTACAGGGATTTTCCGTTCGGTCATTCGATAAGATCGACGGACATCCATCGACTCATTTCGCAGAGGCAATCCCACAACGCTTTTTCTACAAATCGTCGGTGAGACCAAACTCCGATTTGTCGGTCTTTAATGAATTGCCAAAGGAAAATCAAATTTGAAGTCTTCTATCACAAAGGAGTCAAAATATTTGTCAGCATTAGACAAAGTCATGGGTTATCGTCGAGCAAGCGTGTTAAATACGAATGAATGTGGGAAGTCCTCTGATGATTTCAATTACCGACTCCCATCGATCCGCATCGTCGGTCACATAGAAAGAGACAAGTCAGTTCTTGAGGAGTCTAGTGAATCAGTTCTTAAGACATAGAAAAAGACAAGTTCGTTCATGAGAAGTCTCAAATAGTTACATTTAAGCAGATTAATTATTTGACTCGTATCAATACTATGTGTTAACTCATGTCGCCGAAATCAATTTACATGAAAAAGGATATGTCAAATGACACATTAGTCAAATAAACATATACAATGTATCACGCCTATTTGTGTGCCTGTCTACTTTGTGAAATATTAGTAATTCTCTCCATTTGCTTGGGTAGTCCAATCAAACTCTTCTGTCATTCTTTCATAATTAATTTTATCAGATACCAGAAGTTGTCGTTTATTGCTTGTCTTAAAATTAATTGACGTCGAACGTCAATTATCAGGGTAATACAAGAGGTATTTTACATCGTCAAACAAGAGACCTGGCAACGGTACCCCCAGGCAGCATCAAATGTGTCTTGTCGATATCTCTGAAATTAGACTCATCTAAAAAAGCCTGGCTCAGAATTAACAACCGTTAATTTTCCTTATTGACAAAGAGTAATGAGGAATGACGAATATTCTACGAGCCGGAGGGCTTGTTTAAATTTGACGGGATAGTTGAACAGTTTCGTCAATGATATCTCCTAGATCAACTTAAACTTGCCGATGTTTCATGTCAAGAATTCCGAAGCACTCCGGCAATAAGACTCCTTTAACAACGCACCCTACGAATCTTAGCGTGACAGCGAAAGGCGACTGAATGGTAAGAGACACCTTCATACCTCCCACCGCCCGTTATGAAAATTCCAGAACATTCCGAAAGCTCGGCCTCGAAAACTTGGAGGGTAGCATTTTAATCATCCCTCTGCCACACCGTCGTCTTTCCGGTATCGTCACGGGTATGTGATCGGATCTTCGGATACCAAGCGGCGTGCTTTCTCGCAGCACCATAACATTTTACCCTTAATTTCCGGACTAGAGAAATAAGCCAAGATTTTACACACATTTCCTGGGAATAATTTTCGCTAGATCCGGCTAATACCTTTTCTAAACAAGCTGACATTCTGAAATTAGATTTAACCTTTCTATCACACCACTACCCAATTATTTGAGATCAGCCTTTTCTTTAAACGAAAAAAAATTCTATAGGAATGAATTGAATACTTTTTCTTCACACCTTAGTTCGAATTACTCCCTCGCTGATGTCGGCCACATTTTTATATGCTCGAACATTTTCATGATTTCTCATCTTTGATGAGGGAGGTATTCCTGTTCCTCCAGTTAGGCCTACGAGATATCTTTAAGTTTGTCGAATCTCAAGTCCCCTTAGATTAAAGCAAACCGTAATCGCATCGCGCTGTTAACCGAGCAAAACGCGATCGTTTGTTGACCTTTCCGATCCCATGTGGGAGAAGTACTCGTTATGTACTGTTAACGTTCCGTCACATGCAAACAAATAGTGGGAAAGCGACACGAATTGATATACTCTCCCGAGCAGCAGGTACATACCATCAGTCCAACGTCATCAGTGTCTGAGTTAGCTTCGAAGCGCATTAGTCGATTAGATTCTCTCCTCGTCCTCGGTGATATACGATCCGATCATATAACAGTCTAAACTTGAAACGTTTCGCTGTGCGAACGCAGTCGGTTGTCGGCTATTCTAACGATCAAGGGAGAACTGACATACTGTCAATTACACTTGGCGCATGTCCCCGCTATGCTTTTGGTAGCTCAACGGAGGTATTGCGACATCCTCGAGTCAATTCCTCCGTCGGATAAATTTTCTATCTGCGTGTCCTCATCCAAAGGCTCGTATTGCTGCAACATTAAATGCGAAATTCCTTTCGATGATATAACCAGGATGGAATTTATTTGGAAATTATTTGAATGCTGGTCGAGCGTGGGTGTTGTAAAACTGACGAGGAACGAGAATATCTAAGAGGGCGGAAACGAGGCATGGGATTGGCCTGGGATGGATCGAAAGGTATGCAAATTCCAAAGGCATTTCAGAGTTCTGTGTATGCGAGAGGTTTGTGCGAGTATTCCTCTCCCGGGGAATGATTCGATTTGACTTTATTCGATACGGCACCGTCGCCCGACGCTCCCCTTGGAATTCCACCAAGAGAAATCACCTCCGCCAATATAAATAGATGGTAAACGGCAGATAATAGATGTACAAACAATTTGTAGAAATTCCGAGCACGATTCTGTACCTCCGTGGGCGGCCGGTGGTGGATATACGAGAGGCAGTACCGTGGGCATGCACTTGATCCCCGGTTCGAGGGATGATCAAGGAGTGAGTTATACAAAGTTATTTCCCGTAGTACCCTGGGTGAAACCGGACTGGAAAACTCGAGGTGTGAATAACCCAAAGGAGAGAGGAAGAGTTTGACGCCGAAGAAGGGAAACCAACCGTGGCGAAAGTAGCGGTTCGTGGAAATGATCCTAGGTCGATTTGACCCGTTCCGTAATGCAAACCTTCCGTTTCCACCGTCGCCGTCTGGCATCCCACCTCCCAATCGCTGATCCTTTCGCTTCTTCGCATCTCGCTTGCGTTAATTTTACCCACTCTCATCTTACTTTCATCTTGTACCTACTCTTCCCGATCTCTCTTCATTAAAATCCTCAGCGACCATTGGTTCAGTCCAGAACCCTCCGGGCCCGCGGATTTTCCAACTTCGCAAGAACGGTGCCGGTAGCTTCTGCGGGATATCCGCTCTTAGAAATTAAAGGGACCCTCACAGGCGTTCTTGGATGCGCATGTAAACCAAAGTCTGACCGTGAAACTGACTCCATTACCAAAGCCCTGGCAAATACTTCACCGGAGCGTATTGTGCAAAGTCAGCCGGCTTCGGGTTGAAAAGTCGTGTGTGTATGCCGGTGTGCTGGGAGTTTTCGCTCTTTTGGGCGAAAGGGCTCGAACCCGTTCATCGTTCACAGTATTTTCAAGAATCTCGCTCTACCGTACGCAAGCTTCTATATTCCATTCTGCAACGAAGCGTCCTTTCCTTCGACGAGCTGTGCCAGGGCACAAAGCTTGCTTAATTGATTTTTCATGCTCGCGTACTCTTCTGACCGAAAAGCCGCGAGCTTTTGATTGTTATTCCTGACTAGCTTGATGGTTTCGAAACCTGAAATACTTTAGTGTAGGGAAATATGAATTCGCTTTATAGTTATCGGTGGGGCACAAAACACGATTCTATTCTCCTGCTTTGCAAGCCAGTTATCGCAATGCAGATGCGTGTTATGAGGAGAAAATAAGAGAAATCATACGAAAAATCATTGTTCGCAGAACTGGGATGCGAATGTACATTAGTAGTTATACCGTCCAGTGCAATACGAGTACGGAGATTCCACGAAGCAAATGGCGTTCCATTAATTAGCTCTTATTGAGCTGTATTATTGCAAAATGCGTCAACCTTCGCGTCAATGCAAAATTAGTCATCTCTCTTCAGTGGTCGAGAGTACTGAATTAGGGGAGTAGAGAATGGAATACGATATCCCCTTTACGCCACGTATGCAATGTACACGACGTCCCCAGGATTCCCAAGACCGTACCTTCTTTCGCCTCTCGGCTTGAGGAACGTTAGGGCAGAGCTTTTTTGGATAGCCATCGCTATCTCAATCATCGAGAGTAGAGCGTTGCCGGATAAGCGACATCTGATATGATTATCGAGCTCATCCTCGCTACATCGAGCTAACCCTCCCTTGCCCGTGCAACAGTTCATGGCGGATCTCTGAAAGGACTTACCCATCATTGCCCCCTCTAGGCATCGACATTGTTCACGAGCCAAACGCCGGGCTTCTGAACGCGATGTGCCATCCACAGCCAGTCCATGGTACCAACTTGCTGCGTGTTTTGTCCTGCCCCGGTCATCTTGACTTACTGCATGTTCGAGCGTATAGCTCGACGGATCGGTGCGTGTTCCTTTCAAATAGTCAGGCAACCGCTACTTGTTACACGGCGAGGTTACGATGACGGGAACGACCGTAAAACACGAAAGCGAAGGCGCAAAGAAGTATCACCGACTACGAAGGATTGAGAATCATAGACTTTACAACCCCCACGACGATCGACCCCGAAAACTTACCGCACAGCTTTCCTTACTGATGATTTCTCCACGTTTCGTTACGGGCACTTTCGGGTCCAGATATTTGAGTGGATTTTGGTTGGTTCTGGAAATGAGTGCGAGGCTATGTCAGTGGAGGAAGAAGAGTACATGAGAGAAGGCCGGTACGTGTCCCGTGCGGTTACGCAAATAGGGAAAAGTCTCCCTGCGGCGGAATGTAATCTCGGTAAGGCCGGGCTCTCACCCTCTGACCTCTTCTTTCCTTCCTTCCTTCCTTCCTTTCTTCCTTCCTTCCTTCCTTTATCCCTTCCTTCCTGCCGTGCCATCCTCTACTTTTCATCTTCACGATGCTCTCTTCTTGACTAGAGCCCCTTTTTTTTCTATGCTACCGCCAACCGTTTCACCACTGATCCGACTTATTCGACATATCTTGCCTTGTAGATGCGACAGTATAGCACAGCGAAAACCTGCGAAAAGCCCTTAGCGAAGTTTCGGAGGAAAACAAATTAAACAGGAGTCTCGATGGTCTCGATAGGACATTCACATATACAACCGCCCAGTTACAACTCCCCTGGAAAATCGCCGGTAATAACTGCACCGCATTAGTCTATCCAACAAATGCTAATAATAAAGAACGCTACTGCAGAAACTATTTGAAGCAAAACAAATAAAAATGGAGACCGAAATAAGTGTCGTATAACTAACAATAACGCCGCATATGCAAATATTTTTCATTACTGTATGCTGAAAAATACAACAGCGAATGATGAAAAAGGATCCTAGTTTCTCATGGGCTATTCAAAATGTCACTGACAATTATTTGTTCTCTTATCGGAATATAGTTTACTCACGTGCGTTCGCACGTGAACTTGCAGTTTTTTGGTCACAAACAAGTACCGTTGCCTCCGTTTCGCCGACGGATTCTCGTTCATCATTTTGCTTTCTCAATGTATTTTGCCGGGCAACCCACATGTTAACCGAGCGCCGAAGAGCCAAACATTCTCGATCCGTTCTTGTATTCCATCGTGCTCTTATATTCTCACGGTGTACGGCTATCGAACTTAGCTTATTCCTCGGGAACACACCCATAGAAAAGACAATATGCGCGACAATGGTGCGGATTTAAGAGAACGCCGCATAAACGGACAAGCAGCCAGAGAGAATGAAATAAAATGGAGGATGTCGGAAATCTTTCTCGCTGAGAAGACGCCGTTCTCCAATAATGCAATTCCCTCTTGCCTTCTGCCTCTCGGTTACTTTAATTTCTATGGGTTATTGAAAGAGGTACTGTGGAACCAGTAGTGGACAGAGAAAAAAGTGGTCACGAGAGGAAAACAAAACTTTACACTACGCTCGAATATTAATTTATAATTTTTTTCAACCTTCTTTTCGAGCCCCACGCCGTCTTCCTACTTGATCTCCTTAGTTCTTCTTTCCTCCATTCTCTTCTTCTCTTTCATCAAGCGTCAATAAAAGTTGTTGAAGTGCCGGAAAACCCGTTGTTCCAGCGTGCTGGCGGATAAAAAAGCAATGAATAATAAAAATGAGGAGCGTAGCTTTTTTTATCAGCCCCACTGTCGCACGGAGGATTCACCCGCTTTTGGCGCTGTCACTCGTTGTTATCACTCGCGAAAAGATTTTCCCAATCGTTACGCCGTTTCGGTTGCGGATGATACAGAAAGAGCCGGATCCAACGCCGCGTTTTCCCAACCATCGTCGAGAATTCGTCTTGAAGATGAATTATAAGCTCGTCGTCGAAGAGTCGAGTGGGCTTTGCTTGGCAATGGAAGGCGGAGGTTTAACTGCGCGCGCCAGTCGGCTCTCGAGCTTTGGAGCACTGCTCGAAACACTGCTGCAACGCTCTGTCATAATACAGAAATCTGAGAAGTACAGAGACCAGAAAGGGATGAAGTGCATGGGTACTGGTGCCGCTGCTAGTTAGCTCGAACGGCCTGCGAATTGCACGAAACGTCATTCATTCCCTCGCGGGGAACTCCATAACGCGTATATCCACGCGGCGTGTCATCCCCATCCGCTCATTTTCCTCTTTTGGAAGAGCTCCACTCGACGACTGCGAAATATGTTCCCACTAACGAGTATAGACGAGAAGCCCAAAAACTCGATAAATGAAAATCAGGAAATACCTTGAGAGACCTCACCAAGAACGCGAGCGCTCACTTTCATGTCGCGTATCCACTTTCAGCTCTTGTCGCTTGACCTGCGAGCTTTCCGAGCGTGGCAAAGGCGCTTAGGACGTGCCTGACTTTCCCGGAAACCACTTCAGCTTGTCGACTTCAATCCCCGCGGGACCGACGACGAGGAATCATTTCGGATGGCAGAGCTCGGAGACTCGAGTATTAATTTACGAGATGATTTTTAATCATCCGAGATGTGACGGAAGGGTTTGTGTGAGCGTCAACGTGTGTAGCGTCATGTGGCGAAGTTGGAACTCTCCGTCTATCCGAGACTTCACCCTGACACGGCCAAGCCACTTAGTACTCCGCCGGACAAACACGCCAACTCTGCTCTATCATCGTGCATACGGGGTAAATTCCACGGTATTCCCTTCTCCGTGCATAACACCCCCACGTTGCTGTGTACACTTCTCGCAAGGGCTTGCTGCTGCTGTTGCTCCAGCTGAGAATGATTTACACCACGGCGCCGTCCTGCAGCCTCGGGAGCATCCCGCATCAGCTACACGTCGGCTTGCATTACCGTGTTGCTCTAATTTGCTACACACTGACGAGGCAGTCAACGGGCGTCCAGGAGTCAATTTTTTTTTCTTGTCCTTTTTTTTATACAACGGCCTGCGTATGCAATAACGTTTTTAGTGGCAGAACAAAAAGCGCAACGGGCAGTCTGCCGCCAGGCTTGGGGGAGGGCGGGGAGGGGGGGGGTGAAAAAATAGAGGGCAAAATGGTTCGGCTAGGCGATTTGTGAATGGAATCGGTGAAAATTGTGAAGCTATTGTCAACCAGAGAAAAGAATACACAACAGCGTATACGAACAATTTTTTTTCGGAACGAGAATGAAAATATTATCCGCGGAACTTTACCGTGAGGGGTCGTGGTGAAAATAACGTTATTGACCGTTGAACCGGAGAGAGTCGGTGATAATTAAACATCACTTTGTGTCGCGCTATCGATACGTATCGACGCGGAAAATTGGCAATTGCCGAGACCTCGCCGCGCGCGAGAGACAAGAGCGGGTCCGGGAAGCGGCATTGGAGTCGGTACCAATCCTTGAGATGTTATTAAGATACAGTCCCGGAGGCCTTCGGCCCATGATTTCTATCTGCTCGAGGTTGCACGGTATCAAAGCAATGCTGAAAAACTGTTCCAATATCCATCAGCGAGACGACGTTTGAACGAGCTCGCGAGCTGAGCAAGATGCCGTCAGTGCCGAGACACGGGAAGTTTTTTCCTGTTTTCGGATGTCTCGAATTTCTCGCGGTTAAACCGTTTTCTTTCTCTCTCACGTCTCAACAGGCCTCCGAGAATATCTCGAGGCTCTTCACAAATCGGTACGCTAAAGGATGTGTGTCGATAGACAAAATAGAGTCGAAGGTCTCGGAGGCGCACGAGTTTTCCAAGAAAAAGGGGATGACGTGGAGAGGAACGCTCGCTGGAAACCGATTGTGCGAGACAATCACAAAGAGCAAAGGTCGTCGGGTGCCCGGAGCGCTAATTCGTAAAGAAGATCGAGGGATTACAGACAGGATTTTCCCGAAGTCGGAATGTTACGGGACGTCCAGCAAAGACAGCGGGAAAACCGGTACTAGCGTGGATAGCGTCGCGTGCCGGAAGCACTAAATCGTGAGGAAGATCGAGGGATTACGCAGGATTTTCATGAGGCCGAAATTTTCCGGGATTCCCCCAGTTCCCGAGCTCTCCTTTTCGAGGCGTATATTATCTTTGGCTCCGAGAATGACTTCCCGATGGTCTCCTTAATTGCCGAAGGAGATCGGTGTTTTGTTGGTTTATGGTGCTGCTCGGGCTTGCGTGGCTGCGCTGTGCTCTACATCCAGCTAAATACGGAAATCGATATTTGTGTAGAAAAGCACCGTTGCTCGGGGAACGAATCGCTTCTAGTCTGTGCGACACTTCGGAAAAAAGAGGGATCTGCGAAGGGCCGAGGGGTGAAAAGACGATGAAGTCTTGTCACGTGTTCGTTCACAAATCAATTCACGAGGGAGCAAGACAGGAGCACGTCGAGGAATAAATTTTCGTCGAGGCTCGGTAGACTATGTAATACTTATAGAGTCTTGCAGCAAAGGGCCCTTCTAAAAATACCGGCCGGAATCTTCGGGCACCCTTCCTCGAGCAACAGTCGTCGAAGACTCCGTGGTATTAGCCGCGGGGCCGAGAAGTCATTTTTTGCTTGACTTGTCGCGCTAGCATTCATAACACATGAACGAGAAACGGGCTATCCATATATACGTGTGTATTATGCACGAGTGATGACACATCGCCCCATGCTGTCCGTCGAGTCCATCAAACAGCGACTTCGTCGACAGCGTCGGCAGCGTCTATGTGAATAAATACTTGACAAGCGCGCTGAAAGGCACTGACGAATTATTATTGAGTGCATCACAAAGTTTGACGTATCATGACGGCAGATGGGCCTAGAGAAAGTTAACATACATATGTTGGCAACGAAACTTCTAACTTTATTGTTGCCAAGCAACAGCTTTGTTTCCATAGAAAGTAAGAAATTAACGTAAATGAAGGACACAAAGGGCTTTGGTACTTGTAAATGAAGCACGTCTTAGTTTGCACGTACTTTCGGAAAAACTATTCGAGATTATCCAGCAAGAGGATAAGTAGATTAATGCGAAAAAATTATAAATGAGTGCGATAATGGAAAAACTTCGTTGGAGAAAATCTAGTTCTCGCCGAGCGGAGTGTTTTACCAAGATAATCGCTTTCCAAAGGCTGCAGCTTTGCTCGAAGCTTCGAAGCTCCAGCTGCAACCCCTTGAGCTCGATACGGTACAGAGACTCCCTGAGAATTCCACTCCCGTATACGTGCTCCAGTCCAAGAAATCGAAACTCGTTCGCCACTCGTTAGCTTCCGGTACCGGCTCTTCATCTCGCCTAACGAAAGGCAATTCGTGGCGTAGCTGCAGTGGAGAAAGCCGGCAGACGTGTAGCTTGCAAGATCGATCTTTCCGAATTCTCACCGCACTTGGAATAGAGTTTCGTCTCATCATCCCCTTTTTTGCCCCGACTTCTGTTTCCTCGCGCTCTCTCCTTCGGAGCTCTACAAGGAATCTCGCGGCTACGTTTTAGCAGGTACGTTTCATA
Source organism: Listrodromus nycthemerus (assembly GCA_963978505.1). Classification (NCBI taxonomy): domain Eukaryota; kingdom Metazoa; phylum Arthropoda; class Insecta; order Hymenoptera; family Ichneumonidae; genus Listrodromus; species Listrodromus nycthemerus. The sequence continues at coordinate 17,149,287 of OZ021679.1, read as the reverse complement.
TATACATACGTACACACATTCTCACTTAAATCGACTGAGTAGGGAGAATGAGAGAAGTCATGAAAATGAGGAGCAGAGGGAAAGAAAAAGGATCCGGAGAACGTGGCGACGTCGTAAGAGGCGAAAGGAAGTTCGACCCCGCCTGGGGCTGTCCACGCACAGCTGAATCCACTACTACCACTACACCTACCCCATTTCCTCCCATTAAGACTCCGCAGCGGGGGGATGGGATGGGAGAGAGAGTAGTTATTGCCACCACTAGCTTGCCGCTCGAGCTCTCCAGGCTGCAACATCTATATACGAAGGATTCAAGTTCCTAGCCTACCTGACTATCTACCCCTGTGCTCACCTCCTAATAACGGTGAATGGTTCGCATTAAGTCGTCGAGACTCCCGGTCTCGTTCGCTCACGCCACGAACAATCGGGTAACCGGGGGTGCAATAACAAAGCTCCAATTATCTCGGCGATTTGATTGCACGAAAGGTAGGTATTCAACGTTAGTATAGGTAACGCATAGTCCTGCCTGGTGCAACCCCGAGTATCAAGCTCTTCGGCAAGGTACATTATAGTTACCGGCTCGGCGATAGTTACTACTTCGTGAAACGAAAGAGCCTTCGAATCTTGATTCGAAACGGTTGGCCGGAGCTAGTGGATGTTAGGCGAGCTGCTCTTAAACCTCGGGAATCCGACGAACCGTTTGAAATTAGGTGAAACGGAATGGTTTGCAATCGGGCGTTCTTTGCGGGTCTATAGCGCGAGCGATTTCGCATTGGTGAATTGAGAAATGTTGAAATGCTCCCGTCTACCGGTGAGTGATGGCAAATCTTTCTGTATCACGTATGGTCGAGCAGGGCGAAATGGAATAGAAGGAAATTTTCTAGTAACTTCTTGATGATGGCGGTGATGAAAAGTGGAGCAAAACGATGTTGAAAATTCGAATGTACCCTTGCGACAAAATGGGCAGAAATTATTGGAAAACTGAGTTTTGCGCCCGCTGTCCTATTTTGCTTCACTTTCACAATTTAACCTACTCGTCCCTATCCATCCAAGCATAGAGGTATTAGAACCTAAATCAAATAGGCTCGGCCGAATAGGAACGAGGTCGGGAGGAGACGGGACGAGTGGATGGCTTCGCTGATACATACCGGCACCCAGTCATCTTCAAGTTTAAATTGCACAGCTCGTGACCGATAGATCGCCCGACAAGCCGATACCACCAGTTGGCAAGTGCAATAATTATCAACTTGGAACCATTTACCGGAACACTATCATTCCCCGATCACACGGCCTAGCCTACAGACGGCTCCCCTTCAGAAACTCCCAAAAGCTCTCAGCTTTCGGCCGGACATTGGACCACGGACTAATCTAGTCTCCTGCGCTCTCTACGTTATTCCCCCCACATCCGCTGGTCCATGTGCACCGTATCGGAGTACCGCCTCTCAAGATCGATCACGACAAATTGTTTCATGGATCTCCATTAAATTAGCTCGCCGGGTATAAGAGCTGGCGCGTCTCTGCCCGTAGTACCGTGCTCTTCTCTACCCGAGCACTCGGAGTTTCTTAGTACAGAGCCGAGAGAGGATGAGAGGAATCTACGGCACAGTCGGGGGAGAATTTTCAAGGTCCGTCCATTTGCTCGCGACGTGGTTTTTTTGTTTTAATCTTGTATAACTCATTAACTACTATAATGGTCGCCGTCCTTTCTCCATTTTCCGGAAAGCTGTTATCTACTGTCGCATACTTCGATCAGTGAACAATCAATTTTTTGAAATTACCGTTACATGGTGACAAAGGAAAATTAACGGGTCTTCGAAAACTACACAGTGAAAACAGTTTAAGTCGTGGCAGCAAAAGCGCTGAGTTATTTTTTTGGTGGATGACAAATAGGTCATTTGTTTGTCGTCCACCATCGGAAGTGTAGTCCATCAGGTGCAAAATCATGAATGCCTGAGAAGTGAGGTAAAATATTCCGCGCTCTTTAGTAATTTTGCAACCAGATCCATACTAAAGTACCCAGCGATGCAACGTCGTCACCATTATTGCCCGCACAGCTTACTAATTGAATTCCTCCAGGACACTGCGTTTATCCTGAGCTTTGGCCACCTTCCCACCTTTTTATTTCCGACCCTCCAAGACGCAAAAAATATTCTGTTCTTTCTTTCTCGAGAATGTTCGGTACGCAATCGATAGGATATTATTGTAATGAATGCGTGGAAGATCTTCCGAGCGGTATTCTCTTTGCCATTCGGTCAATCTGTTCCTCACATTGAGCTCGACCACTTTGCACGCGCCGAAAAGCGAAATAACGATGGTCGCGAAGCTCTCCCGGTATGTTCATCCAACCGTTGGTTGGATTCACTTCAGAAATCGTGCGCTCGCCAGGAAAACGAGGTCACCCCAAAAACATACGCTCCCCCGCGAGCCCGTATTCATGCAGTTCATACACGACTAGAGCCAACAACGGTCGTCGTTCCCGTCGCGCCTCATCCCTCTCTCACCCCTCTATATCTATATATTTTAAGAATTGGTCTGGCTGTTTCGTGAATACCTGTGAAATAACCAGGCTTATCGTAATTCACTGTTTTACGGTTTTACTGCGGATTCTCGCCGGTTGAGGACCAGCGAAGTAGCTGCGAGAATGAGGTAGTTGTGTTAACCCTCCAGTTACACCAAGTGGATAGAGCCCTGTTATCGCGGAGGCGGAACTCTTCCCGTTTCTGGCCTCACATCTCGTTTCGAGGGAATCCCCTGTCAACGATGGCGACACGGCTCAGTCAACCCGAGACAACTTTTTGGGTCTTTCGCTCATCAGTCGGGGACGAAGGCGTATCGGAGAGAGAATGTTATAGATCGACTTCGGATGAACTTCACCGACGACTTTTCTTCACCTCGCTATATCCCTTTTTTTTTTCTCGTTGGACTTGGCGGTGACGATCCGGCATGCCCACACGCAACACTGCTCGTCGCTTTAATGGGGCTGATAGATAAACAAGCAGCAAAGAGAGTCAATGGGAATTGATAAAGTACCGTATAAGACGTATCGAGCCCATCGCTAGGGTTCCTTTGTAATGCTAATATAGATTTTCATACTATTGGGCGATGGCTGCGCTAGTGGTTGGGGATCGGCTACGAGCGGTCTCTGCTCCAGCGAATCTCGCTTTACGGACTTTTTTTAAAAATCTTCCAATCTTCAACTTTCGTCCCTGGCTCCTTCGACTTGGACATTCCTTGACGTAATTTAATTGTTGTTATTTCTCGAAACTCGTTGAATGAGTTCTTCGCAAAGTTCGTTATACTTCCTGTCGGGCAGCAAACTAAAAAGAGCTGTGGTGAAAGAACAACGGACGGGTAACGGAAAATTGGATTTCGGATGCGGTCGATGGTGAATCGTTTCGCGGTAGTCGGAAGGTTTGATCTCCCGTGGAGGCGTTTGATAATCGATTTGCATATGTCTGATCTTTCTCGGCGTGCGTTTCATGTCGGCGCGTCTCGGGAATAATGAAGCGCGTAGCCCCCGCGAATTGCGCCGTGGGCGTTTGCTATACCGCACCTCGTGGAGCGAACGTGTGGAAAGGCGAAACGATTTTTTTTCACTTTTATTTTCGATCTACGGCCCCGACACCCCCGATTTTCCTTCCAATCTGGCGAAACGATCGGAGCCTTGATCCCCGAGCCTTTGCTTTACAGAGCTCGGTTGTGGTGGGAAACGAGTTCGCAATCTCGACCCAAGAATTTTTTTTTTTATGGTGCGGAAGTCCACAAAGGTACGACGAGGATTTATAAAAACCGCGAAAAACGTATAGTCAACATGAGACATTAGTCTATCGTTAGAGAGGAATCCTAAGTGCTTGGACCGCGGGGAAGGAGAGGCGAAAGCGGTAATGAAAGAAACAGAAGTAGATGTAGAACACGGCGGAATCGGATTGCTTGAGATTTCCGAGACTTTACCTCTAGTAAAATGGAGGAGCAGAAGGGGGTAAATCAGATGAACAGATGAAGCGAAACGAGAGTATGCTACGGGTCTCGGTGTTTTCCTCGGTACGAGTCGCTTCGCCACACCCCGGAGCCGCTTGATTAATTAAAACCGAGCGACGGAAATCCCGAAGAACCGGATGTTAGCACGGGATCAATGGACGAAGCTTTCAGCTTTTCGACGTCGTGCCATTTGTTCAGGGATTCGCGGGACATGCTATAACCGACCGACCGTACTTACTCTGGCTGTTCCAGCTCCGGCGCTCTGGAACAACCAAGCTCTCTGTGGATCTATGCATTTCCTGTGTGTACGCTATTTTCCCTCGTTCCGTCTCGTTCCCTCCCGAAGAAACTTTCGAATTTCCGCGGGCGATTTTTGATTCGACCCGCCTATGTACTCATTGTCGCCCGGTGTGAGAAAAATCAGGCGCGCGTGGTACTACCGCGTCCAATAATTTCTCCGCGTCAGTGACAAGCAGGTACTGTTTATATACTACGTAGACACACACACACACACACACGCGCGCGCGCGCGCGCATATATATATATATATGTATGAATTCTTTCGTTATTTCACCCTCCTTCCCATTCGCCTTTCCACAAAAGCCCATCTACTATTCCGCCCTCCTTATTCGTCCGAACCGCACGACTTTCCCTGTTCTCCATCAGTAGAAGCAATGAGAGAATCCCCGCACCTATGCCTTTCCCAATTCTCGCACTGGTTCATTTCTCCTCTTTATCTGGGTAGCCCCCCCCAAGCACCGGTCCCATCCCACATCCGACAGATGTGATTTATTTTCTTCGATGATCGTTCTTGAATCACTCGCCTTTATTTTCTTTTTTTCTTCTGCTCCTCTGTTGGACGCTCCCCGTTCTCCAGAGATCGTTGCCAGTTTCTTTTCTTTCACTGACAATCGATCGCCGCGCTGTTTCTCGGCGAGACACAGCCTCTGGACGGGATCGGAGAGATGAATTTTTTTTTCCTTTGCGATTGGGAGGTGCGAGGAAACGATTTGTGTGAAGGATCGATCGTATCTATACGTAGGCGTGAGTATTTTAGGGGAAAAACAACTTTCCGATAATTAGAGAAATGTGCGCGCGCGTCGACTCGGACGCTCCGAACGGCCGAGTCATACATTTTCGATGGGCTACTCTGGAGAGATACTCGTCGACGACGAGTAACGAGGATCGAGAGATAAAAAAGAAACTTTCCAACAAGATAGATTCGGCAGTGATTTCGATAATCTAGTCTACGTTTTATTTGATCCAACCTATTGCACGTCCACGTGCAAGAATTCTATACACAGTCACTGACCAAAAATACTTTCCCGATTTACCTGCTACAGCTGTGATCAGGGCACGTTCAGGCTAGCCTCTTCAAAACCAACGATATCTAGTCAGGTGTTCCTACTTGTACGTTAGCGGGCCCTTATAAGGCTGGTATTCGGCTCGTCTCTGAAATTAGGATTATTTAGTCATACTTATCTAGGTATGCAAAAAAAGCAACACCTCAAGGTGCATCTGTGCATTACTTCAGATTTTTTTAGGATGTTAATTAATTATTTGAATCGGTCGAAGTCCTTTGCAAATTTAAGGCTCTGGCGGAGCAAGAACCTAGAATTGGAAATCTCTACCAGTACGTGTAGGGTTGAAATGTAGTCTATGCAAGAAATTTATTATTCGGTGCGTAATTTGGTGTTCGTTTTATGCATAACGGTTCTAGCGATTTAAATTAGTTCTTTGCGAACTGTTTCGTATATTGCAGTAATCTTGGAGAGATAGGGATAATGCCGGTTTTTTTGCACAGTAATATGTGACGTGGACCCAAAGAGGATTTTACGAGATTCGGATTTCTCTGAGTCGTCTCAGCGCACTTGTTTCGGTTGTTTCCATTTTTTGCAGTACTTTCACGGCGCAGTTAAGAAACACTGGTTGGTCATATTTAAATATTGGCTGGCAGATCAACTTGATATCTGAGTTTTTGGCGGTGATATTTTCGAAATAGATTGCTGGGATTATTGAACAGTTTTTTCTCTTCGGAGATGTTATTCAAAATGTGGTTTATCATCGATGAATATTCCCAAGTATTTTCCTTTTTGTAACGTATATTTCTAGTGACTCGAGGTTAATTAGGTCGTTGAAGATTATAGTTTGTAATTTCTGGGGGTAAATAAAGCTTATTCAATTAATTTCAATAAAATGAATTTTGCAGAAAGTCTCACATGAATTAAAAACCGAGGCTTTTGACCTAGAGGCTGCCTCATAGAGAGAGAATACCTCACGAACAGACGTATTTTATCGGACAAATATCATTTTCTCTTCCAGCAGGTATTATTTTTTAATTTCCATTAAATGTAATTTTCATTAAATTTGTCAACGTTGCGGCAGCAAGGCAACACACACTCGCTAACATCGTTATCCAGCTGTCCTCATGCTTCGTCCACACTTGGAGCCGAGCTCGTTTTCGTTTTTTAGGTCATTTGATGTCGCAACAACGAATCTCCGAGTGCCCATTCTCGAGATCTGATAAATAAGTCCCATTCCCCCTTTCGCTGGTTCTATTGTTTCATTCGATGGCTTGTCGCTTTCCACTTCTTTTTCACCCTCGTTACTCTCGCCCTCAAACCCCCGGTCCCCCAAGGGAATGAACCTCGCACGAAAGTCACTCAGGATACTACACCGTTGTGCGGCAAAGTATTACCGCAGTCTATACGCGAAGGAACAGTGTAGTACCGGCGGTGCGCTAACGAAAACGACGGCAAAACCTTCCTCAAGATTAATTGGTATCATTCGCCGGGTGCCTGGGTCACGAGTCACGTATAACTTTGCTCCTTCGGAATCAACTAAGAAATTTCGCAGTGGCGAGAAAAGCCACGAGTACTTTATCTCCGCGATGTGCCCCTTTTTCCGTTTCCTTCTTTCCTTGCCCGATATATCGGGTCCACTGTTCCCAAGCAAAAAACAATACCGCATCGGAAACAACATCATCGCACTGTTTTGCACTCATTCTCAGAGACGGTCGAAATTTTGGTTCCATTGTGTTCCGAAAAAATGCCAACAAATGAACCAGACATTTCTGAGAAAACTGCGTTGATCAAATATGCACTGCATCCCGCAATTCGTATCTTATGTTATAAAACTATGTCGGTAAAATATGGACGGAAAATACTTTGAGCTTCTGTCGATTAGCGCCACCTTAAGTCGAGTACCCAATTTTTCCAGTAACCAGTGCTACTGCTCCACTTATAGAGCGCACAATTACTAACGGATCAGGACACTCCTCGCTTCTATCTCTCGCGGATACGTCATAGAATTTTTTTTTATTTTTCTAAAGAATTTACATTTGCACAGATACGATCGGAAACCGCGTCACTTTTTCAACGGGCCATCCCTGACTTGACCCCTGCACAACGCAATCGGTCGGCTTCATTAAACAAAGTTATTCGACACCCAACGACCGCAACATTTTCCGCTCCCAGCGTCTAAGCCGAGATGGGTAAGGAGGAAGGCAGAGGCGAGAGTGGGTTTCCGGAACCGAGAGCAGACCGAAGCCGAGCGGAGCATAGCGAAAAGCCACACGGCCCATCCCGTGGAACTACCCGAGCGGTGGGGCTCTGCAGGGGTCGTGGGATACGGGTTCGAATTCTCGAGGGTGTTTTCGCCGTCGCTCGGTGACGTGCAGCAAGGGAAGATAGACCGAGGCACCGCTAGCTCCGACGTCACCCGTTCCCTCAACTCTTCCCCCGTATGGTAATACTCGAGAACGAGATTCTCGTCGACGGGTGTCACGAGGGAGCGAGGAGAAATAAAAATGACTTTGTCCTACTCCATACAACCGCCGGATAGAGCATTCATCGTGCAAGTTAAAAAATAAATAAATAAACGCTTAAATAAATAAACATCGACGGTGGACCCATTGATCAATGTTAATGTAATTGAAAAAGCGACGAAGGTGTCGTGTCGTTCTGTCAGCAGCCTTCCAAACTTCGCTACCAGGGAAAACCGAATAAGGTTTTGTTTTTTCCACCGTACAAAAGTTCTAATTGCACGAGACCCTGCGACGTGTTTAGTACCCGGCTTTTCTTTTACCGGCGTTTACGCGAGCTAAAGTCGTCCGCCGAACCTGCGTCTCGCTTGCCGGCGAGCCCGGTATTCGAGATGCAGCCTTTTGAACGATAAATTTTTGCACACGACGAGAACTGGCGTGTTGTACCCGCTACGGAAATACACAGACTCTTTCGCGGGGCAATTAAGACATATTTGTATGACCAGAGAAAAACATGGGATTATAAAGAGACGGAAAACGAGGAGCTCGTAGGACACTTCGGCGAGACTTTCGTGTTTGTGTCGTCTTTGCTCCCACACGAAGGACCCTGAAGGTAGTCTACAGTTCCAACCTGCCTTAATAAGAACGTACGCGTTGGCGCATTTTCCTGATTATTTTTTGTGCCTCCGGTCCGACGCGTCGGCGACCATTACGTCATTAGATTCTAATATCGGCTCTTTTACCCCCGGTAATATCGAAGGACGCTTCGTATCGAGCTCGCCAACTTCATTCCGTCCGCATATGGGTACGAGAAACGATGCATGACGATAAAGACACCCCGCGTGTAACTTTATGCCACACAAGTACCGGCTTCTACGTACGACACAGCCCGAGTCTCGTAATCTTCGTCTTCATTAGAACCTGTGTATCCCGGAGTACCTCGTAAATCGTTGAGTTCTGTCGACGTGAGTTTCCTACTAACTTCATCGTCTCCGTTGTGTGTATATTGCCACCCGCGTCTTGCGTCAGGTTACACAATACTGGCGCATGTGCGCCTATGCACTTGCGTTGGCTCTCGCACGTTCAACAACGAACCACTTTTCAATTAAAATCCCCGGCTATAAATCTTTGTAGCACGTCAAAGATAAATAAAGTGATGGGGAATTACGGCACGACTGGAGATGGCTCAAGCACCACTTGTTACCATTCAATATCCATTGGCACAGCTTTTTTGCCTGCCTAAGAACACACTCTCTCGGACAAAAGTTTGCCACGAGGGAAAGTTCGGGGCGTTAAGTTAAGGCCTTCCCCGGACCTTATCAGAATCAAAACTGGCGGAGCGTTGACCAGTAGTGGCCCTGCATGACATTCCCTCTAGGGCTACATTCATTCTCAAATATACGCGTCCGTAGAATCGATTTAAACACGAGGCGCTCGAGTGAAAATAAAACTGACTAAAGCACGCACTAAAATTTGCCGTACGCTGCCCATCACCTGCACCCAGTTTTATTTTGCAATCGAGCAGCAGCAGCGGCAGCGACGACGACAGTCTGCCTCCTCTTGCCTCATTACGAACCTCTCCGGTGCTATATTCAGATTCCGATGGGTTAGCTAAAGGATTACCTGATGGAGTATTCATAAAACATGGACCGCTGGATCGTCCATTTATTCTATTTTTCCCCTCTTTTTTGTACACCTGCAGACCTCTAGGTCGCACAGGCGGTCTTCCAGCAGTGTGTGCTGCCATCGGAGTTTACACCACGACACGGCAAACGCAGCGTTCGAACCCCTCCACAATCTATGAGCGTTCCGATACCGGCAAAATGCCTGACAAAATATAGTGTGGTTGAGGTAGGAGGGTTGAGGCGGCCAAGTCACACTGGCTTCCGAATCGCAAACTGCATAGCACGCGTCTACATCCACGCACACACTTACATGCACACATAACCGGGCAATGCTCTTACCCTGCCCTGCACGCAGAATCCCTCGCGGCCTCGACGTTGATTTAGTACTTCTACATTTTTACAGCGCATCCAAGCTTCCGTCCTTTATGCCCCACACCCTACCGCACTTTCTCACCGGCAAAAAGCCTCTCGGATTATTGAAATGAAGGATATTATTACTAAAATAACGCATCATTCTCCATGACGGATACCCGCTCTGACTATCTGCGAAAAATTGCCATTTCTGAATCCCAAATTTATCAATTAGAAAATTATACTCATGGAGTGAAATACATTTCATTGATAGGCTAAAGTTCAACCATTCGAAGATTTAGCCCGTAGAATAGAGCAATTTCCTTTCCGTGAGCTAAAATTCAACGATGAGAAAAATGTTCTTATAGTTTGGAACGAATTTCGTTCAACGAGTTAAAATCGAACTCTTAGAGAATGTAGTTCATGGAATGGAATAAATTTCATTCCACCGGCGCAATGACGGAATGACGAAGCGATAAAATACGTAACCATCGATAGTGTCACACCATCGTGGAAGCGACGCGAGATAAGAGGAAAGATCGATCGGGGTGTGATGGACGCGATTGGAAGAATGCACACAGAGGGTTGAGGGGCGGGGGGGGGGGGGGGGAGTAAAATCGGAGGTGAAGCTTCCCCTGCCGTGATATGGACGAGCGATTATCTTTTTACAGCCACCATCGGTGCGACGCAGGAGAAGCCCCGGATTTTCCCCGGTACGCGTACCCGGTAAAGCGAATCCGTTCGTCTCCTTTCGTGGATCTTCTTCGTCCGCTGTGATCCTAGATCAGCGGAGACATACGATGGGGGCTAAGAAGACAAGAAAGATGTAGAGTAATATTCCTCTTTCTCAAATAGCTCCCTCCGCTCCGTTCTTCGGTCTCGTGTCTCCTACGAGTCTCACGTGAAATCTGGTCCGCGTTGCCGAGCATCACCAAGTTTCGTTCTTCCGACGCTCGTGTCCGTTTCAACCCGTTCCTCATCGATCCCTTGGGAATTGCGCAAAAAGCCATCGTCGGAGAGACGCATCAAAATAGGCTAACTCGCTTAAAACGAAGGAGAGGGGAAGACAAACGACTCAAACGTATGCAAAATATGTATATTCCTAAGATATTAAATTCATCCTTGTTCCATGAGTGACACATTGGCTCTCCAAGTGTCGCAAATTGTTTTCAATAGATGCGAGTAATTAAACCGCTGAAACTTTTTGAAATAATGTCACTGAGAAATCTATAAATTTTTGCATCTAAGATTTTAAAAACAATAAAAAAATTAAAATATTGTGGAGAAATTTGAAAAAATCTTAGTCCCGTGGGATTTCGTATCGCAATCTTACATACATTCGCCTCTACCTACTTTATTCTCTCGCGGACGTGGTAAAATCAACACTGGGCTCACGTGTCCATTTCGACGGAAGCAAACGGAAGCTACGCGAAACTTTGTTTTTTCACTTATTTTTTCGGTCGCTGAAACATTCGTCAGGACGTTCCTTGGCCACGGACGGTTGCGAAGGAGCGGCAATTCACTCTCTCTCTCTCTCTCCATATATTCACGTGACTCGGAAAAACCAGGAAGGTACCAGAGCAAGAAGAACCGCCAGAGTCGGTGGGGAGAGACGGATAGTTGTTTATCGCCACCGGAACCGCTAAGAAAGACTCTCCGAAAGATCTACGAGCTGCTTCGCTTGGGTTGCACGTTACGACAGCGAGAACGGAAACGAAGAAAAAGACGATGAGACAATTCATTCCAGGTTTGCGACCGAATATTCATCAAAAAAGATCGCACACCCACACGCGCACATACAATTAGATCCAGTAAACAAAGCAAATGACGGAAAACATCATGAAAGACCCGAGGGCATTAAAAAGAAAAAAAAAGGAGAACAAAGAGCCGAATAAAGTTATTAGCAATTTATCGAAACGGCATTTCTTGATCTGTTCTGACATAGAATTTCATTACTGTCCTCGTAATAGTTGTGAAACCTTCGGACCGTGCTAAACTGCCTCGTCCACTCGACTCTCGACACATTTCACCCTTCGCCGCAGAGCCACTACCGCGTAAATAAATTCCTGATGCGAATAAAATTGGAATAAAACGATGAGAGAAAATAGAAAACGGAACAAAAGAAGAAATTGGAAAAATAGGGAAAAAAAGCTCACGCAATACGGAACTGAGAGAAAACAGAGAGACGGGCGCACACAATGCGGAAAATTGGGAGAGAAACAGTGAGTGAAGGGAGTCGATGGAGGAGATACAAAAATATGAAAACGGCATCTGGCCACAATGTGTACCAGGCAAAAGCGATCGAAGAATTTTCTTTATTTCTCGATCGAAACAGAGCGCCTGGTATGAACTCTGTGTACGTGTGGGCATCCGGAATCACGCGCACACGTGGCGTATAAATACTCGTACCGGTGCAAACTCCCTTTTTCTCCCAATATAAGCTGAAAAAAAACTGCCAGTTCGGCGACTGCAGGGCCGTCCCTCCAGTGGTGCGGTTGCACACAGACGAGCTCCGCCCGTTCGGCGATCAGGGAACGTGGGCGTAATACCTTCGCGAGGGAAGAGAAATCGCCGTGACGTAACGAGCTCTCGACTCTTCATCACGGATCTTCGAAGTTCCTCTATCACTCCCTCTCCCCATTCCGCGCTACTCCTCACCCTATGATACTCTAACTCTTTTACTCGTTTCCCGATTTTTCAAACTGGTGCTTCAGGTTCGCTCTTTATGCTGCAATTATATTTTAACAGCGAAAGCCTGGATAGGATCGAATTTTCGTTTTTTTAGTCAATAGATTCCCGGTACCAATCACTCATGTTCCGATAATAAACAAAAAATCTTACACGATTATAGAAAAATGTAGATGGCACGAATATGTATGTATATATATATATATATATATATATATATATATATATATATATATATATATATATATATATATATATAAGGAATTGAACGTTACGTGTGTTAGTCGATTTATTCGTCGGCTTGTCGGACATGAATAACGATTGGTTGAAGCTAGACACAGATATTCTCAACATTGGTATACGCAAGCTTAAGCTGGTGAACTCTTACCAATATTGACAGCTGACATCGGCCCCGAGGTCGATCAAGTAGATCGACTGATTATTGGTCTTTAATTTACGTCCCCTATGGGTTATCTTTGAAAGCTGCAAGTGAACTTAACCACAGCTTGTTCAATATTATAAAAGTTAGAATTTCCCTTTTTCATACTTCCCATTTTCGCAAGGGAATACATTATATGCTTTTTATTTTACGAAAACTTTTTTAGTGATCGTGTTCAGTTAATGTATTGCCGAACCATCTATTGACTGGCGCATACGGAGTCCGATAACAACACGCATCGTTTGCAAGAGTTATGGAAAGTGTCAGCGCCCTCTTATATCGACGCTCGGATGAAACCTTCGTTTGCGAGTAATTGTGACGAGACAGGTTGACGCGATCCAGTTTCACACGAAAGAGAAGATGCGTTAATTATCGAGCATCATCGAGAGGCAGAAGACAGAGACAGTGAGAATGCGCCAAATGCGTTCGCCAACGCCGAGGCAAAACTGTGCTGGTTCCCTGCGGGGACAAACTAAAGTTATTAACTACATGAAAGGAGGCTGAGAACCCTGAACGATATATTCGGAATAAGGACGCGATCTCATAGCGTAACTACGTTTATTTAATTCAATGAATTTGGTATTACGTAATGTCGCATAAACTGTTGCGGTTATTATCGAGGCGACGTACTGTTTTTCTATAAACGGAAATGGTAGCGCCACATTGGCAAACATTGACCAAACCTTGGTCTAAAATCATTGGTCCGATAGTTCTCAAGTTCACACAGGAACAGACGAACGATTGACGATATTGTACTTGTCCAAACATTGACCAAACATCGGGGATTCGGCGATCGAGCCAGCATTGTGCGACCATCGGTCATGATGCTCTATCTGCATAATCTACGTGGATGACCATCCGAGCAAAGTTGCCCTTTGAGGAGCTCACCAGTTGATACTAAACGGCTAAATATAGCCCAAGTCACGGTACAGTATGCGTACAGACGCGCCTCGGAGAAATCAATTGCGAGCCCTCATCGGCGTCAAGGGTCTAAGCTCGCGACAAGTGGGTCAATTAGGCGGGAAAGCCAAAGGATTTCGAAGGTTAAGGGTAGAGTGCATCGACCGAGATCCCGTAAGTGTTTGCCGCTTTGGCGATGTTCTGTCTGGGAAGGGTCAAACGTAGCTTCGTCAGAGGGAGCGAGACGCGAAATGGAGGACGAGAATGGAAATGGGAGTGCGAGAGCGCAGACAAATCGGGCGCCATAAGCCCGACGCACCGTATGGTCCCATATGGCGCAAATGTATAAATAAATCGAGGCTATGTTCTATTGTGGGTGCCATCTTCGAGAAGAGGCCAAGAGTGCAAGAGCATAAACCATCCCGTATCTTGGAACATCCTCGTCGACATTCCTCGGGATTCTTCTTCCTCCAAAATTCATTTACGATCTTAAAAAAAAGGGAAATTCCCTTTCTCTGGACATACGGTAAAAATCTCGGTGGAAATACTCCCTGAAAAAATAGACAGTAATCGCCCACACTAGAGTCGGGATTTAAAATAGACAAACGAAAAGTCGGTTACCACTTAGCTGGCTGTATGCGCAAGTGTGGATGACTGCCTCCTCCATATTGGTAGAACACCCGTGTATACTCTAACGTTTAATGAACGGGGTGACCCGAGGGCGCAGACAGATATGGCAATCGCAGGAAAAAAAAATGTTTTAGGTATAGAGAAAAAAATGTATGTAAATAAAATAAACAAAGGCAACAAAAAATCTGACTATGTTTGTTGAGGAAAGGGTGGGGATTGTACGGACAGGGGAAACGGCGGAGGACGGCGCACCAGTCGGTGGGAGAAGAGATCTCTTCGACCAACATACCCTCGTCGGTTTGCCCATCGGGTCAACGAAACATATGGATTCCAGACCTGAGAAGATTATATGAATATGGGCCCGGCTGTGCCGTTGCTCCTAAATCAAAGCTAAAACCAACCACATAACTGCCCTCCTCTGCTGCCCCTTTCCCCCTACCCTGTTTACGTGTATGCGCGCGCATGCTCCGCGATGCGAAATTCACACTTTATCATCGGGAGGATCACGGAGGTTGCGTGGGACAGAGGAGCCCGCGAGAGAAAAGATGGGAACGAAGTATCAACGCCATTAATTATGCAAAGTAATCCTCTCGACCGAGGCTCTTATCGATTAAAATTCAAGTTCAATGGAATATTAAACTCTGAGGACCAGGAAGAGCTGGGCCCGGTGTGCGAGTTTTTCCCTAACCGAAATCTGGGCTTTCGCTCTAGAAATATTCGCAATCTCATTCCAGATTTGGAATTTCCGATTTCTTGTTTTTTTTGTTTGTTTTTTCATTTTTTCTTTGCACCGCCGGGTTCCGAATCGAGGCTGAAGGGTCGCATCCACGGCGCATTGCGCCCGTCTCTCTTCTGCTGTCACTGTCGGTTAAACAATTCTTTACAATGGCGGGGGAAAATGGAGGTGGGGAAAACTTCCTCGATACAATGACACTTTTTACCGTCATTGAAAATTACCCATCGGTACTTCCGCGGCTACGAAAATTTTCGATTGGTATCCAGAGGTGGAGAGATTACTCGAAATCCTTCAGATTGCCGCGTAGCGAGGGACACAAGTGAAAGCCGGCCAAGAGCGAAGGAACGATAACGCGATCAGTTGCTCCGCGTGACAGGTGTGCCTCTCGCGAAGGGCCAGTCGCAGGTCACCCGTCTTGCAGCTTCCGGCGCGGAGCATCTTCGCGTGCGATGGAATGGTGATTAGATGGTCGGAGGTAGAGAGCGTTGGGGTATGCAGTATTGTGCAGAGACAGCGATGATCGTGCTGAAAGCCGCGTGTATGGGCGAGGCCCGTGAGACGCCGGGTCTGGCAGCGACGAGGACATCGGTGTCCCAGGCACGCATTTGTCCGATTTACAAAAGACACACACATATATGAATACACGTAGATACCTACGTGGATGCACGTATGCGTATCCGTGCAACACGGAATTTCCGCAATCCGCTCTGTTTTTGCAAAATATGCTCCGAAAATTAGGAGCCTCTGCCGTGCAAAAAATTGGATGCGTAGAAGAAAACATAAAAGAGAAAAGCGGTAAAAGAAATGCTCCTTGTGAGGGAATGCAATTATTTTGTTGATGGTCCGGCGGTACGACCGTAAACGGAGATGAAAAAACTTTGGCTCGAAGATTTTATTCGTCGTGATTTTTTCTGGGATCTGTGAATATCACATCGAGGGTACGGCGACGCGTACGAAGACTCGGGGTCCCCTGGGTCTGGAAATAATTACTTGGATACCGATCAACGCTTGGCGGTTCTCTCGTTATTCCCATTTGAGGCTCGCCGCTTTTATGCGGGAAAGGCCTCCTTCTCTCTCCGCCCAGTCTTGGTGACCAAGCTCGTTAAAATTCCGGTACGACGTTTTTCTCGACAAGACCGCCGCCGCCGCGCAGAGGGGGCCCTGCCATGTACTATGAGAAACGAAAAAATCTCCAAATGAAAAATTTACCGTTCCATCTCCGAAGTCGCGGAAAAGAACAACAGAGCAGGAACTCTCGGTTGGGCTTGTTGCGAAAATTCTTCAACGAAGTACTATCCATTCTTCTGTGGCTCAAAGGTACAAATAAGAGAACAACATGCAATGAAATTAAACTAAGTCGTGTAGTCAGCTGCACGTTTACACGTCATTTCTACACCTACTAGTGCCGTTTACGTGGTGCTTACGTAGTGCCGTTACGTAATTGAAAAATCGTTTTTTTTTCCAAAATAAATGTTGTTATAGTTATGTTAAATAAAATAGTTAATAGAACGCTAAGGGCACCAGTTCTCGTAGAAAATGTCAGTTTAATTGGTGCACCGCTCCGCCTAAATTACGATTCGACAGTATTGATTGGCGGCGGAGCATAACCGAACCGTTAATCCGGCAACGATTGAATGTTTGCCAATTACTCCTGCGCTATGTCTATCCATTATATTGTGCGATTGGGGATCCCGAGCCGTTATATCGGTGTCATTTTGGCCCAGACTCCACCCGAGCTCCCAGGAAGTGTGCCGAGCACCGTTCGTGCCCGTTTACCCATCCCCTTTCTGGCGAACTGAATCGCCGAAAGGAAATAGAATCGAGAGGCTCTCAATATTCCAAACTGACCACTGGTGCCATCAACCCCAGAGCCTTTCCAGGGTGGTCCATTTATCATTGAAACAATATTAAATAAACGGGAGAAAACGAACTGACCGGTTGTTCTGTATATACGCCGTTTCCCCACCATCCCCCTCCCCTCTGCCCGGCAAACCAATCACCCTCGTTTCTGCGGATCCTATCTGTAAACCGTGAATCACCTATCTCTATGTACCTTCCTAGATGACTATGTATTCATATAATGTACGCCGCCCCAAGTTCAATATTCTTGCAGGATATGGAACGTACGGGAGGTAAAACGTTTCGGTATAAAGTAATCTTTTTATTTTTCTCATATACTCCTTTGCATACCAGTTGAGAGAGCGCAATGTGATACACTTTTCATGTCTTCGCTCTCCACGGCAAACACCAACGAGTCGCTACGGGTTTCGCTATTACCATAGGTAAATAGGACAGCCACTCGCGCATTCTACCTCTCTTTGCCTGCTGCTATGCAACGACGTGTTCTATATCGTATAAAAACGTTATATCTTTGAATTAAAGTACCTCCGATGGAACGCGTCTTGATGACCAAAATCGTTTTCGCGAAAGTATTTAATGGCTTTTTAATATCTCAACCCCAAGCAGTCACGTTCTTCCAGAAGCGCTTTGATTCGACAGAGGGCAATTCAATATTCGCAAACAACATCCATGACGCTGAATTTCTACGTTCGACGAATTTCTGAAGGGTATAAAATGAATAATCTTGAAAGGGAAGCGATTCCTTTTCTCCGATGTGACTTCGAGCCGTGTTGCGCACGCGCGCCGATGCAATACTAACCGTGGTAGCCAGCGTAAATTGTTATTACGATTCTCGAGTGGGGAGACTCGTACACTAGACGGAGAGAGGAAGAGGGCAAACAACCATGCGCAGGAGCGGGTAACTTTGGAATTGGCTAGTTATACGAAATTTCAGTTTCCCGTTGATGATGAAAACACTTCTCTTTCTCACCCGCTTTCTGGCTCCCCTCTCATTTCGTCCTCTAGTCTGGGGTACGTATACTCGGCGAGGGTTTATGTATAGTTACCCACGTCTGCCTGCGTACCATCGTCGCACGGTACGCGAATGTGTGTGTGTATGGACGAACTAGCTATCCTTACCGCGAGTGCGCAGTCGACCGAGTTTCCTCCACCTCTTCTCTGCTACCCGACGGGAGACTCTCGAGCGTTCGGTGCCGGAGAGAATAACGGCGCGGCCAGGAAACAACGCGGTCAAGGCGTATCTCCCGCCTGGCTGGTCCTCTCAGCTCCACCGCAATGAGGTTCGTTAGAAACGGCCACCGGCACAAAAAGTGTCCCTACGTGGCGTACGCGAAAAAGTCTAATGGCCTAATACCCCCTACCCAGCTTCTCAAACCCCTCATCCATTTCACTTTTTTTGTCTTGCTCTTCGCCGACCCGAGACCGCTGATTATATGTTTTTTCCGCGGTCGGCAAAGGTGAACAAAATCGGATTCGTTTGCTGCCAGGTTGCGAGACAATTTTTTCGATTTTCATCGACGCTTTTCGGGATAAAAAACATCTGTTCTATTGTCGTTTTTTTACTGAATTGTTCTACATAGGGTTCTTTGAAATCTCAGGCTTCTATTCGAAGCACTTCGCAAATTCAGTGACTTTGGATGTTGCAAATGTCGTTTATATTTTGGGTATAATCATGCAGGGCAAATAATCATCGAGTTTTCACTCGATGACCTGCAGTTGTCATGGTGTCGTTCCAGTCTTTACAGAGAGAATACTGAATATTGCCTCGACTCGGTAACCAAAAGGATCGGCGCGTCAGTTTCTGCCGGGATTTATTTGTCTCCTAGTGGGGCGTCTTTCGTTTCCCCCTCCTTATCTTTCGCTATTTCTTCTCATGGCGCAGAAACGATCGGGGTTCGGTGAGTCTTTCCTATTGCCCTCTTTACTTACCTCTTTCAAGTCTTTTTCTCCATCGCCCACCATCGTTTCGATGAGACTTCCTCGACGCCCCACTTTTACCTTTTCACTTCCGCGTCCTGCACACAGCCTCGTCTTCCCGACCTCCCCACCAGCGTCCAACTCCTTTTGGCTGTCTTTCTGCAGAGTGACGATGAACTCTCTCTCCGATTGAGCGTGACTTCGGAGTCCCGCGTCTCGCGTCTGATGGAAGAGAAGACGGCGGCAGCTTAGCGTCGAGTGACAGAGGAGAAAGGGGGAATAGCTGGAGGAAGGAGTAGAATGAAAGAAATAAAAAGGGAGCGAGTCGTCTTCCTCCACGAGGATCGAGCATGCCAGAATGAAAATATATATATATATATATATATATATATATGTATATATATATATATATATATGTATATATATATATATATATAATACTACACTATACGACAGGGACTATAAGGACTGTAGAGACAGCAGCGCCAGTGGGAGTCGGAGGTTGAGCGGAGAGCAGAGTGTCGAGCAGCGGACGGCTGCTAAATTGAGGCTCTCCGGCGTCAGGAGAGAGACAGGCAGGCCGGCGTCGTGGGACTTCCGATGCTGTGCCAGAGATCGTAACCACCTTCAAATTCACCTTCGCTTCTCCCCGTCTCTGTTCTGCTCTCCTACCCGCCCGACCTAACCCCCACGGCTCTGAATGCGAAACGAAACTGGAGAGCCCAGGAAATGGGAGAGCGACATTATTTTGCTACACTCCCACGGCCAGACGGAGCGAACCAAGTTTGTACCAGTCACTGGAGAACAATTGTCCCGCAAGATGCAGAAACGCGCGCTTTCGATGTGTCTCCCGGTGTCCTGGACTGGAAGTGGGCCGGGGATTTTCGGGGGGAATCTTACTCCGGCTTACCCGTCGAGAATGCGGTTGCCTTGCTCGAGGACCAAGTCATCCAGCGTCTTCGAAATTCAGCCCATTGTCATTAGTCCGAAATTTGATCTCCCTTACCGACCTACGATACCATAAGTTGTTTTATACTTTCAAGATAAAGTGCATCCACTTGGTTGCCAACAAAAACTATAATCCAAAATACAGTTCACTATTCACATCGTTTTTCCAAGGAAAAAATGGCTTCGAAGATTTTTAGTTACTCATAGTTACACTTCACTTTAACCACTCGGTGTTTTTGCGGAATACTTTACCATACGTTTGTCCCCAGGCTGAGACACGTGCCCAAATCGTCATTCAGCACGGTCAATTGATGCACGGTGCTTTGCGCGAACGCGTTACGAAATTAGGAGTCGTTTGAGTGTCGCGCAGCGACAACTACCTCGACGCGAATGCATTTCCCGGCGAGAAGACTCCCAGGAGTACACGAGGTTCCGAGTTTCGTATGCAAAGTGCTTTCGGGCTGTTATACGAAAATGCTCCCGCGACGTTAAGCCACATAAGCGGATCATAGGTACAACCTTGAAGAGGCTGAGGTGTTCTCGTTGATCTGCGGGAAGGACACCTCCGTGAAACGCGGGAGTAACGCGGTAATGTGTAATCGACGGAAGAGTTAAAACTACTTCGGGAAGAGTCCCCTGTGACGGCTTTGCTCCTTTGTGAACCGCGTCATACCGTCGACGATGTTCTTAACATTCACGGTGAAACGGCTCGTTCTGAACTTCGTTCGCCAAGTTTCCTCGCGAGATAGCTCTATGGTTGCGTGCGCCTCGCGTTTTCCCGCGTCCTCGCTATCGAGTTAATGAAAACCGCGGAATACTATTGCTCGGTCTTGTTATAGCTTACCCGTCCCCTCCCCCACGTAACCCTGATGGGAAAATCATCATAACGCGATGGCAGCCCTACCGCATTGGGCAAAAGTAACCACAGAGGCCGCGCACCCACAGGCTTCTCCATATTGTCCGTCGTATATAGTCCACAGAGGCATATCGGTTGGGTAGAAGCATTGCCGATGCGTCCTTCCGGTACTGGGGCAGCGATGTATGCACGTGGCCTACATCGTGTACGATTGTCCATGCCGCGACGGGCAAAACACGTAATTTATGTATATCCATAAATCAGTTCATGACCCGGGAAAATTTAATCACTGCGCGAACGTGGACCTCTCCTGTGTGGGAGAAAATCGACTGTGTGCCCAGTTCGTGCAGACAACGGGACGATGATTTCTACTTTGTTGTCGAATGAAACGAACTAAAGAGGTGTCGCTAAGATTATAAATATTTGACCGGAAAGAACTTTCTATTCCCCATCAAAAAAATAAGTCAAACGTTCTGCCCGCATTATAATTTAATTTCATTTACTTACAACAAAGAGGTGATTTAATTTGAATGACTAATCACACGCCCACACACTCCTCAAGTTTGGGGCTTATTATCTCATGATTGCAATACAACCTTTCGTTGACCTGGTGCAATTCAGAATCAATCCTTCACTTGCCAGATGCCCTTTTTTTCTTTGATTCTGTACCGTCTTTATTGTGGCGCAGTCGAGGAAAGAATGATTTCGGACGTTTACTATTTACGATGTGTTGCTGCTGGCTACGAAGAAAAAGAATAACAAGAAGACATGTTATTCTAAGATTCTACCGCTATATCTTTTACAGGAGAAGAGCTCAAGCGCAAAGCCTAGCAGTCGCATGTCTTTGTGCAATCCATTTTTCCCACTACGCTCCCTCATTTCATTTTGTTGGACTGATGGTTTTTTCCCCGCCACCGTATATATCTGTGTATTAAGGCGGGGGGGGGGGGGATGTCTCTACTCCTTCACTGTGATTCAAGTTTCAAGATATCTCTTCTTTCCTGGGCACGACTCTTCTCTTTCGTTTGATCGTCCTCTTCAATCTTCCATTAGGGTAAATCAGAATAATGAGATGAGAAACGAGAGACTCTCAAGTGTTCGCCGATCTCAGGCATTGTCTGTCTCAACGTCTTCGTTACTCAAATTTTTGATCCCTCACGAATGGTCTCCGGTCTCCGAAGTCGGTCCATCATCCTTCCGCTCAACCCTTTCCCAAAGGGTCGAGGACTGTAACCAGGATTCTCTTTCCTTTCATCCTCTTGGTCCTAACAGCTCGAAGAATTTCTCTCCCTTAAGAGACTCTCCGATCTCCCCACGGCCGCGTCATCGTTCACTGGAATGTTTCTGTCCTTGTTACTGCAGACGATTCATTGTTCTCGTGTGATCGAAATATTAAGCCCCGTGCGTAGTCCTGCAGTACTCCTCGTTCTTATAAATGCGTCCTCTCACATAACTGACCCCAGAAATGAGAGCAAAACCTTTGTTCGCAACGCAGTATGTTTTTCCTTTCATTTGCACTGTTTTGCCAGTTATTCTTATTCCCCCTATTTCTGTCTCTCCGGGACCGACATTCTCGAACCGCGTCACGGTGCAACTGACAATAAGCGATTAAGCAATGCTATACCTGTTAAATGACACATTGAATCATCCCGCACCATCGTGGGAATCCTTGGGCGGCGAAAATAAAGAACCAAATAGAACGATCCAATAATGAGAAAAAACGCGGCGTCACCCAACTTACCGAACCGCCGAATATATACGTAATTGGCACTCCGGCTTCGTCGCTTTCGAAGCTGAAGATGGGGGAAGGGGGTTGGATTTTCAGCTTCAGGGGAGTGAGACAAAGGCTTCTAATGTTCATGTTAGCCTGCGAAGTACAATAAACGTTCGAGGACAGCAGGTGAAACGGGCCCTTTCCATGCAGTGGCACACTCGCTGGCAATCCTCAAAAGGGCTGCTATAGAGGCACAAGAGAAGAAGCTCGGGCGAAAAAGAAATAAGAAAAAAAAGGAAAAAAAACAGCAGCAAAGAAATCGCACCGAGTTTGAATAATGGCTGTGGTGAAGCGCCATGGTGGGAGAGTAGGCTGGCTGCATCGTTCGCATAGGTACGATGGGGGCTTTTGCTGTGCTTTTATAACTAAAGTAAAAAGACGGAAAACAAAAAAAGGGTTTTGCGGGGACAAAGTCTACACAGCGAGTGCGTTTTCAACTTCTGAGAATACCCAAGTGGACGCTGCAAACGGTTCGATTCAGAGGCAATATTTCACTCTTGAAAAAACATTCCGAATGGAACCCTGCAGAGACGTACAGCGTTTTTTGTTTTGTTAGAAACTAGGTTAGTACGGAACCCAACCAGGGGACGGGTGGGTCTACGAGGAGCAATGGAGGGGTCTGGGAAGAATCTGAGTAGCGGAAATCGTTCAAGGAGAGAATATTGAAATGTGCGAGGAGGGCGGAATTGTGAATAAAGCTGACGCATGAAGATGCAAGCTTTTATAGTCGATCGCGATTACTGCCTCGATTTGCGTCAGCTGAATTTCCGATCTCATCGTCGCAATCAGCCCTATCCGATTTGTATCTGCTTCGCATTATATCGATCTACCGTGTAAACAGGCTTCGCGAAAGCCCACAGAGATGATGCGGTACACCACGATATAGTATGCACCATCGTTTGGACAGAAAGCAAGTGTGTGTGCTGGAGAAGTGCTGTGCGGCAGGTGAGGATCGTTCTCTGCCAGATGATGAGTGAGCAACATATTGGGTAGACTGAGCGAGATCAATATGATTTTCATGTTGTATAGGGCAAGCGATGGAATCAGGCACGGCCACAATCGTCTTTGGAACTGGCTGACCAAGACTGTTGTACACCTGGCGCCCACCCCTTGTGTTGTGACTATCTGCAATATTCCGCGATACAATGATCCTGCAAGGTATTCCATCAATTCGTATTATTCCATTGCCCAAACTATACATTCAGTCGTATTGGCAATTACTCATTAAAGTAAGAAAACATTAATGATGTCTTATATTGCGGATGATGAGTTGGCAACATATTGGGGAGTTTTTGATGCCATGGCGGACGATGATATGCGGTACGATAACAATCGCCGTTGCAACCAGCCGACCAAGTCTGTTTTACATCTGCTCCCTCTCTTGTGTTGGGAATATCTGCGGCACAGTACAATCTCCGGCAAGGAATTCGATCGATTCGAATTATTCAATCGCACAATTAGCCGAATCGGGAATTTCTGATTACAGGAAGAAAACATAGAAATTCTACATAAAAAAAAATGTGCATAATATTGTATTATATTCTAATGTATAATACAATGTCACACTACGATATAATCTCATATAAAAACGGGATATTTAGTATATTTCAAACATATATTTAAGATATATGTATATCAAATGCAGCAGAGAAACAAAAAGCAAATTGCAAACTACGTGTTAAGCGTGTATTTGCTTTCCACGGTGCAAATGAACTCATACGGGGATGCATTCTGTTCTATGTGTTCGTTGTTTATTTTATTTTTAATTTTTTTGACAGAGGAAGATACAAAGAGAACGAGGAAACTGAAAATAAAACGCTCGCACGGTGTGACTAGCAAGAAGAACGATTGTTGGGCTGAGTTGTGCCACAGGACGTTGGACTAGGTAGCCCCGGTATAGCAGAGAATGGAAGAAAGAGTCAACGATAACACGCCGCTGCTGTGAAACTACACTCGGTGCGCTTTCACCCTTTCTCTATGCAGCTATCTTTCTCCAGAATGTACAGGGAACGCAACTCGGCTGTTATTTTGTTTGCCCACTTCCGCCGTTTTAATTCAGCGGTGGCGGCGGCTGTAGAAGAATTGAACCGAGCTCGTTCTTCCTATGTGAAATTGTGCAAGGTCCATATATACCCACTACGAGCATAATAGGGCTTTCACTCTTCTCCTCATCGCTACTCTACTGTTTTTTTCTTTTCACAGCGCGTACACAGAAGTCGATTTGGCTAACCCGAGCGCTTACTGTCTCTCGCGCATGTAACAATAATAAGCATCCATCACCGAGGGCAATTTCTGAATTTTAATACAAAATCACAGTCCTTTCCTTTTCTATGATTACTATTATTATTTTTCAAATTTATTTTCATACCTTCCAATGCTCCAGAATCACGGGAATGTTACACTTGACTGGATTCATTGAATTTATTATTCAGAAGTTATGTCAAATTCTTCATCGCGTTCACCATTATAATTTTTCGATTTACCTCGCTATCACAGGTATCTGTATAACTACAAATTGACATTGTATAACTACAATTGAAATACAATTGTATAACTACAATTGAATACAATTGTATAACTACAATTGAATACAATTGTATAACTACAATTGATAGTCCAACCTCTGGAAGCAACGACGACCGTAAGTTAAACTATTTTATCGTTGTTTCGCGGATCCTTCACCCTTTATAATCACTCCCTTCCAGAGGCTGCCGGGCCATTGATACGGTTCTTCGCTCGACAGGGTCCATCGATTCCTCGTTGAGAAATTTTGCATTGCCCCGGAATCCTCGAATTATCCATGAATTCCATTCGAATTTCCATCCCGTCGACCCGTATCTATTGTGAACTATTGGAATTCGTTTTTCCCCACTATCTCTCGTATATGCAAGAGGGGGAAAAATAAAAAAGACAGGCGCACCTCGATACTTCGCTAGAATGCATCGACGTTCATCTCTCGTATTCTCGTCGATTTCGATACGACAAGCGGTAAAAAGAAGCTGCCCCCTTGTCGAACCCACTTTGTGAAAAATACATTCTATGCAAGTTTTTACTGCAAGTTTACAAAATATTCCTATGGATCTCTGACAAGCTAAACCGAGGAAGCTTTCGGATAGCGTGGTTTACAGTTATATCGTTCTGTATGTTTTTATATTTTCGACAGTGTTTACTCCTGCATCGACACACGTCCGAAAGCAAATAGAAACGGGCTGCGTATATATTTGCCTCTCTTGACTCCATCGCGGTGGACGAATAAAACGCCAGTTTGCTTTGCTCGAGTCAGCTTTTAACTTCAAGTTTATGCTGAAACGCGGTGCGTGTCCTTTGATTAGTGGTGATAAATCTGCTACGACTGGAACCATGCGAAGGTCCGCATATTGCCTCGTCTGCGGAAACTAATAGTAAGTCAACTCGGAACATTGTCTCAACGTAATTTTTATTTCTCTTCAGCTCGAGTAAAATTAGTCCATTACTTGAGCTACTCAGAAAAAAGTAAACTTTCATTCGTCAATTGGCGTGATCTTAATTGACTCTTCGACATTTGAATGCACAAAAATAATGGGTTCGCTGAAGTACAGAGCTCTCGCTAGTTCCCGGTAAGATGAGCAATTAGCAGCTTGGCCGGGTCGGCCAATGGTCACCTTGGAGTTTAATTTTATTTTTCGTTTTTCCAACAGTAATGCTACTGTTTCTAACTTTCCTGTCGGAACGATGTTGGAACGAACGTTCGTCGACCAATGAAGAATAAGCGTCTTTGTCGTTGGCCATTCGTCCATGCCTCTTTCCGCAATAACGTTCATTTTTCGTCTAGTCCTTGCCGTTCCGCCCTTACGGGAACTCGACCGTGCGTGCCAGCACTGAAAGAAAAGGCTTTGTGAGTGTTGCGAAGGGAAAACGTGAATTCCTCTCGTCCCTTATAGAGAAGATTCTCTGTCGCGTGGGGACATTTCGGGCGACGTGCAAAGGATAAAAGAAAGACGCATGAAGAAGGCGGAAACAAGAAGAAAAATAAAACAAACGAAAGAACCATAGAGGAAAAAGGGCGCGGGGGCGGGAAGGAGTTCGGAGACGGCAAAGGCGGGCGAAAGAATACAAAACATATAGACGAAAAGATACACAGACTTACCCATCGCAAGTAGAATACATAGGAGAAAAATCGCGTCGAACAAAGCAAGCCGCTCTGAGACTGAACAGGACTCGCCGCGCGGCCTTCGTGCCGCTTCTAGTTCGCTGGTCATAAGAAAATGCAATAGTTTCGCGTAGTTTAAAAGCAGAAACTAGTAGAGCCAAGTCGCAAAGGGGAGGGTTAGAGAATCGGGGTCGCTCAACTCGTCTTCCCCCATTCGCCGTCTTCGTTCTCCTCTTATTCTCCCCATACCCTTGCCGTACGGTTGCCTCCTCTCACCCTGTATATCTTCTTCGTGTCGCCTTTTCTTGCCTTCTCCGACACTAGTTGTCCACGTTTCTCTTGGTGTTCGCGAAGAACGGCTTGTTTCTTTCACCCCACCCATCCCAAGCTTTCGCCGGTTTGCTACCGAAAGTGGCTGCACTGATGCGGAACTTTCGTGTTTCCAGCTCGTTTTCCTTGTGTTGCGATGATTCAGCCTCCTTCCGCGAGAAATGTACCACACCATCTCCCAGCGTCGTTTCGCAGCCACGCAACTTTCGGGCGGGGGATGACTATGACGTTAAAAAAAAAAGTTACACTTAGCGAGAGACGAAATAAAAAATATATATAGACCTATAGGAACGTATCGGCCCTAGACGAAAAGTTACTGAAACTAGTCAAACGTGGAGGAATGTCGAACCTAACGTCCCGTATATAATGTATGATACCGAGCACGAGTTGCCTCAGTGCCTTTAGCGGAAACGTGTCTCAAAGAGCTCTGCAGCCTGGCTTTAGTATAGAAACCTGTTCACTTGTCATATCTTAGCCAACCACTTTTCCCGTCGCAAACCCAAACGTGGCATGATTCGAAGAGGACGCGTGTTTCCTCTGTCGTCTCTTTTCCTCCGTACTTCTCTTCGTTTCTTCCTTCTACTCTTCGTTTTTTTTTACATACACACGATCGGTTACTTTGTCACGGCATGTGTGCGCCATAAGATACATAGTGTCGATCCCATCTAGAGGGGGGATAAAGGATCGGGTATCAACGCAAATTGATATTTATTCCCGTCGGGTAGACGAAGTCGGACACGAGAGGTTCTTTCGCGCCTCCACCATGGATACTGTCAATGCTTACCCTGCTGCATACAAATTTTACCGGCCTTCGGGCTCAGCCACGATGCCTGACATCTCTACGTAGTGCGTGCTGTTATGCAGTTTGCGCAATGCAGCCCATTACCGTCCGATTATTCCTGCCACGAAGGAGAATCCTTGGCTCCGTGCAGAGTAAATTCAGTTGTCGATGTATCTACTTTTTGAGTTTGCTTAGCTCAAAATGCATACGAGTCTTACAATCTTACGCACAGGGGCCTAAAAAAGCGGATATTTTTAGCCAAGTGAGATTCCGCCGTGAACGGAAAATCGACACAACGCTCGCTCCACAGTTACAGAAACGTGTAAATTGATGAACACAGGAAAGTAATTGAAATAATGTGCGTGACAAATCACAAATGATTTTGCAATTCGTCACAGCTTGTTGTGAACTACAGTAAATAATCGCATCGCCTTAAAAAAAAAAGTCACGCGCGTGATTAAAACGCGCCTCGCAGTGGTTCCGCCACCGATAAAAAAAGGCGAGAATGGAAGCGAAAAACTCGGTCGGCAACAACGAAACGCGGTCACTCCCCCGGGGTCTATGTATAATTGACGGCGCTCGGTTTTTTTATTGTCCGAACGAGTTGGTCAAAAGTCCTTCACATTTTAACGACACGTTACGCACACGAGGAGACTCGTGAAACTATGTAACGCCGGGGTTGACGACTACAGCCCGTCCGACCGGAGCCGTTGTACGGGCATATCCACGTTATGTCTGCTCCCCCCCCCCCCCCCATTCCCCTCTTTTTTCAACCCGTAACATTTTTCCACGTCCATCCGAGCCACGCTCAAATGTCCGTTCTTTACTTTCATTTTATTATTTTTTATTGTTCCTCGACTCTTTGTCCAACTCTTTTAGCGTCGTCTCTACTAGTAGCTCCTTTCCGCCGGTGCGTATACACGTGCACGCCAGATCTCCGCCACATTAAGCCCCACGGCTACACGACGCGTTGCACACCTACGCGTGTAGAAGTAAAAAAATACCGTCGTGAAATATCCAAGTTACCTGAGCTTTCTCGCTGGCTTTACGGCAACCCTTGCGCAGCTTCTCCTTTATCTCGTAGATTATCAAATCTTCCGTGGGTCCAACCGACCATGCTCTCCTTCCTCTCTCACTCCAAAGCGACGAAGGAACGTGTATGCCGCTCAACGTTCTTGCGTCCCGCCTCTGCGTTTCCCTGAATATACGACAATATTAAAGTGTGAGATACACACAGTGATGAAACGCACCAGCGGGAAAAAAAGGGGCTCGTAAAGGCAATTCGGATTTTCTCGCTCCTTCGGGGGGGAAACACAGCAAGTTTGATGGCCATCGAGGCCCGTCGGAGAGTTACCGATTACTGCGGCGGACACGAAGATAAATAGAAAGGAACAACCAAAACGGGCTATCATTACGCGTTCACCGAACTCGCGCCTTGCCGTTCAGCCGTCGTAAAAACCGATAGTACATTTTTTATCTACTCCTCTCCCGCGTTATCTCGCTCCGCGCCTTCCTCGGAAAACAGTATTTTTCAGACTGGCCATTCGGTAATTCAGAAAGAGCTGCGGCGGAAAAATCGGAGGGCTGCGAATAAACGAATACCATGAGAAAAGGTGGAATAGGATTGTTTGTTAGTTACTCGTGGCCCGCACTCCGGTTTTCGCGTCTGTGAATTTCAGGTCCCTCTGTCTCTATCTGTCGCTCGGACAATACACCCCCCCCCCCTCCCCCCCAAGCTTTTATTTTCGATTCATTGATGAAGTTATGCGCCTCTCTGGCTCTCACGAAATACGATATATATTCCGAAGGATTTTTGGCGCGACAGTACGTTCACATGTGACCATGCACTATAGCCTGCTATGCATGCCTTTGTGTGTATATATATATATATATATATATATATATATGTATATATATACATATATAGATATATATATACATATATTCGCATACTGGCGGGCTGAGCTTGGCTGACAACGAAGAGCGTGCTTTGGGAACGTCGAGCCTGGACGATGCGTTCACCAGTCGAGCCGCTCGTACGCGTCGCTACATTTTCATTTGGCAGGCGCCACTGCACGTTCAATCCCGACCAGGGCCGGCTACTCGACGCCACCAATTCCCTCATCGAAGCTGCTATTTTTTTTACCTTTTTTTTGTCGTTCCCCTCCGTTTTTCTTTTAACTCTAAACCCGTCGCGCACGCTCGTTGTTCAATACGGTCTCTCATTCTTCGCTCACTGTGAAACATCTATGCGCCCGTGACGAACGTGGGTACTCGCTCGATCGGCCACGGCGAAACGTTCGAGAGCCTGCGTCATCCGGTTGCATTCTCAGAATCACGGAATGTCGCTGGAACTTCGACTAAAAAATCGGTCAGAAATTAAAAGCTTTAAAAGGTAACAAGATCTCGTTACTCTCCAGTGGCCATCGGTAATTGAAGCACGTTGGATAGCGGTGCTAAGACCGCGCGTAAAACTCACACATCCACAGGGAATATATTCGAGCCAATGTTCCGTAAACGCATGTACCGAATCACGCGAGACGAGTGTCCAGAAAGAAAATAAAGAAAATAAAAGCCTTGTAACGAGAATTATCTCCCACCGTTAAACTTTTTCGCTCGCCCTTGTTTACAGAGTCCGCGCTCGCTTGCGCCACGTTTTTTTTCCTCGGGTTGGTGGCAAACTCGCGCGACTCTGTGCACCTTTCTCGCACTGAGAGTCGTTTCGCCTATCAGCATTTTACGCTCGCGAGGGCAAACTTTGCCGTAGCCCTCGCGGACATTTGCCTCGTTCGTATTTTTTTTTCATCCACGGTCCCGTACGCTTCCTCGCTCTCGTGCACCTCCAGGTTACCCTTATCTCCCCCGCGAAAAACAACGAGGTTACGGAGGGTTGGAGGGTTTCCAGCTGACACGCGGAACGGGAATTATTAGCCGGGCAGACACAGCACCGCCATCGCCAAGGGAACGCTATATCTCGCTGTATCTATCGTTTTTCATTTTCTCGTCGTCTGCCGATTTTGTTTCCGTCTCTTATACCTCGGGGACGTGTTTGATCTTCGCGAGAAGGAAACCTGCGCTGCCATCCAGTCTCTCGGGACCGACCGGGCAATAGATAAAATTACTTAACAAAATTCCCTGTTCCAGTATAGATCCCCTAGATGCGACCGACCAATCTGCGAAGTGTAGATAATGATTGGCTTTTAGCCTGCACTAGGTTGCCGGCCAATGATAATGCTCAGCCTTGACGAAATGGTCGATAAGATGGTTGGTAAGACGATGGTTAGCCAAAGTTGCGCCGGTGCTAGCTTGTCGTCGCTATGGTGCGTATTCACGATATAAAATGGATCTCCGCTCACGAGGTCGAACGACATCGGACCATGTTCGCGAGGACTCGAGTTCCATGTTCAGCGAATATTCGATAGTCGAACTTACGAGTCGTGCAATTAAAAATCTATTTTTTTCTATAGCTCGTTAGTATTATTTATTCGACGTTGGCCATTCATCGATAGCCAACATTGGAACAACGTAGTTCAATAACATCGGTTCGATATTACCATCCCGACGTCCGCTGGTCGTGGGATCGGAATTGACGACCAGAGTCGGGTGGACTTTCTAACTCAGGCGATCGTAGTTGCTCCGACATCTGCCTGGCTCCGCAACCACACCTCGGCCGAGCAGAGATTTCGGGGTGTTAAATGAGGGCTTGGAAGGCTCTGTAAAGTCCTTACTGGACAGAAGGCAATCTCCTCGATTGGAATCGCATTTAAAAAATTAATATTCCAGAAAAAATTACTTACGCACACTAGTTTTCGTCGTATATCACGAACTAGAGATACCTATCAACATATCCGAAGGGAGAAGAAGTAACATTACAGCGAACGGATATCTCCATGCCGACCCTATAAATTCGTCGAGACGTACGAGAAGCGATCTTCTTCGCGCGCAAACGAGGCCCTTCATCATCCACAGTAGAGGAGGATGAGAAGTATGGGTCAGGGGCGGGTGAAGTGAGAGGAGTGCAAAAGCCAACGCTCTTGGCTGTATCGTTCTTCGCTCATCTCGTCGTCGTTTGCCGCCAATTCGCCGAGACGACGACGAAGGTACTACGACAAACTCTCATGAAATCCCAACGACTGATAATGCACTTTACGGTAAAATCGGGCAGGTCCGGGAGTACAGCTTCGAATCGCGGAGCAAACTTTTGGCGATAACTCAGCGAATTCTCCTCCCCCGCCCGTCCTCCCGTTGCAGAGCGGTAGCGGCGACACGATTCCTTCTCCTCACCTACTTCCCCCATTTCGCTTAAAGACAGTTTGCGATAGGGAGACAAGCCGTAGCTATGCGATACAAGACGAAACCGTCCGTGTGTGTGTCTCTTACGCATCCGCGAAAAATAACCTCTTCTGCCTGTCGGTTTCTTTTTCGGCATCCTTCGACCCCGATCCTAAATCTGTTTGTTGCCCCGCTTGATTCACCGTCGTCTCCCGGGGCTCGGATGACTGTTGGCGTGTGGAAAAGAAACGAACGATCGTGGAAGAGCGACCTCATACTCCGCTATCCGACTCTTGCATCCCTTGCACGATCGCACCGAGAACCAGCCGGAAGCACACGACCATACGCCGAAGATGTCGAGAGTTATCCCTCCGGAACAGCGAAGAGCTGCAACGGACACAATTGGACTCGATTCTTAACGCCGGAATTCTTCGACGACGAAACTTCTGACCGACGTTTCGGAAATAAAGCGTACGCACGGTATGCACCGTGCAGTCGGGAATGAGAGACGAATGTGAAGAATCACCCTTGATTTTCAGTGCCATTTGGAAGGTCAACTCTTCCGTTTCTCTCGTTGCGGAACGACGTTGAACGCGAGATCCGCTCGTCCGTCAGGATTTATTTTCTCAACCATGATTCCACTCGTCCTCTCTGAGATTACGTTTATACGTCTTGGTCCCCGCAATGCCATTGTCGCGATCTTCACATGCATTCCTCCCCTCTTCCTTCTCATTTTTGAGTTAATATCTCTACCGGGGCTGTCTCTTCGGCTCCGTCAGGGGACTCGTCGTCTTTTCCAGCAAGTTATTACGGGCAGGGCATTAGTTATATCCAGTGCGCGTCATGAAAGGCGTTAATAAACTAGCCAGGAAATGAGATCTTGACGGATGCTCGCGCTTGCCGTCAGCTGAAGGAAATCGTCCCGAGAGCTAAAGCTCTTTCGCCTCTCGTCCCTTTTACCGTTTCATTCCATCCATTTTCGCAGT
This sequence comes from Listrodromus nycthemerus, assembly GCA_963978505.1. NCBI lineage: Eukaryota > Metazoa > Arthropoda > Insecta > Hymenoptera > Ichneumonidae > Listrodromus > Listrodromus nycthemerus. Next base: position 17,116,327 of record OZ021679.1, on the reverse strand, counting down.
TTCCTCCTTGGCCGCTTTCGCTCCTTTTCCTCGTGTCCAAAACAAATATTCTCGGATATCCCGCGATAATCGCCACTAATCGCCATTGCGAGGATTCTCGACTTCTGGCATTTTTGCGCGTTTCCCTCTTTCGAAGTCCCAAGGGTTCCTTACGTTTTCAAGCTCTATATAAAATGCAAGACAAGTGCGACAGCGAATCGTCTTGACTTCCGGGAGTAATTACCCTTGCGCAAAGGAATCCTGAAATAGTTCCCCGTCATTTCGTCGCTGAATCCAATATCCAGAGGCTTCCTCCAAAGCCTAAATGAACGACTACATAGATGAATGGAGTGATCAATTCACTGAACAACGATTCGCGAAGTGATTGCTCGGCGAGAAGTCGGACATATAGAAAATCCGACTTTGATCGCGTAAAGGTGAAGCGTGCAATTTTCAAGGGTAAACGCCACTCACGTACCTCCTGGACTACGCCAACAGCTTACTCGATATTAAACACAATAGACGCTAACTCCCCCGTAAACTTTACTCTCTGCTGCCATGCAAAATCAGAGCCCTGAGGTCGCACGCGGACCGGCAGTGAACGAGGTGAGTCCTGATCGTTTTCGTCGTTGGCAAAAGCGCATTAGCTGCGGCAGGGAAAAGTCCGACGCTCGTGAGGAAGGATAGTTCCCCGGTATACGTCGTTCGTTTAAAACACAGCGAGATGACCGGGCGGTTTGCTCCCGAACGGTTATTAAAACTTCGTTACAAACTTTGGAGTTTTGTCGTGAACTGCAGGGGGTAACGGGTTCCGGACGAGTATTGGAGAACGAATGAAAAACGAAAGAGAAATCCCTTCTTGGTCGAAGGTATGCCGCCGGTACGCTGCCAGGCAACTCTTCTCCAGGATGGCACACCGAAGAGCCGACGAAGCTTCCATTCCGTATTAAAAGAAAAATAATTACGAACTCGTTTTGCGTCGACGTCGCGAGCGGAAAGATTTTTTTTTAATTAGCCGCTTTAAATTCCGTCGAACTCCTCCGCCGGTATCTCTGTCGCGGGGAAACGTGTGTTGCGCGGAAATATCCCGCAGACGAAGAATTTGCGGGGAGTGATTTTCCCACCAGTCCACGGTATCCTCGTTCCGGGAATGACGAGAGGTTTTTCTTTTCCATTATACTCAGAAGGAAAAGAAAAATCGCTGAGCTTGTTTTTTTTTTGCCCAAGACACAGTACCGACGCTCTTGGAAGTTTAGGGTAATTCGCTGAGGGGGCGTTTCGCTCGTGACGCGAAAGCTCGAGGAGTACTGCGCACGCTGGTCTCCGGTCTCGTTCGGCTTGCGGCCAACGGTATCAGCCGTGGTCCTCCCTTTTCGGTATATAGCTGGCGAAAGTCCTCCGCGAGAGGAATTCTCTCGAGACACGCTTGACTAATTAGCCTCTTCTTTTCCAGTAATTAGTCGTAAAAACGCGCGTAATGGATTCCATGTTCTTTTGAGCGGAAAAAAAAACGAAGAAAACTGAGGGAAAAAAAGAAGAGGCCGTCAGAGGCAAAGACGGAAGCCGTCCGGACGACCCGAGGCACCCGGCTGCCGTACAGTTTAAATTTGTATATACGACGGGTAACACAAGGTTTGCACCGGTGCACGGTCGGTACAGCCGGAACTGGAGGAAAGGTACTCGCGTCTACCGCAACGGGGGTAAAAAGAAGAGCTGACCTAAAAAAAAATCGCGTATGCAGAGGACTTTATAGCGATTCTCAATGTCCGCAGCAGTGCACTCTGTGCCTACTGCTTCAGCCACGATTCTTTCCTGGCGACCACGGAAAACTCTCAGAATTAAAAAAACCCGTAAGTTTTGCCGGGGCTAACCCTGAAGGGTTTTGGTTTCGTTGACGAGAACGGACCGGCGTATCGCGAATAGATTTAGCGGTAGCGTACCTCGCCGGTTCGCGAGTTTACTATCCGTGTTAAGGCGGATTTCTCTTCCCAACGAAGATTTCCGACTCAGTCTTTTTTTAATCCTTTATTGTACGGAACGTGACAGTGCCGGAGAAATAATTCGTTACAGTCCCGTAGAGAGATTGCCATCTGAACGGAGATTAAAGGTCACAAAAAAGAAGTTTCGGGTTCGCTGCAGTTAAAGACTTGTGGGGACTTTTGCCTCCGGGCTACTTTGCCAGTAGGGCTTGTACCCTGAAGAGTCACACAACACTGGCGCGTCTCATCGTCCCAGCGAGGCGAACAAGATGCGCGGTCCAAGTTCCTTATACCGGAGTTTCTTGCGTAAGCAAAAAGAGGTGTAAATTCACCGGCGTGGTAGTTTGTACGCTTGTGACTCTCCGAAGCTCTATGCCGCGCCTCGCGGGATTCACGACTGCGCAACGATTCAATTTCGCCAGATCGGCGCTGAGGCGTAATATAGATTTTCATCCCATCGCTGCGCCTGCAGCCTCCCGGCTACTTAGGGCTCACCGATCCTCCCTCGGTGTATTTATTCACGGTGCAACGTGCAAGGGACACGTGTTGTTTCGCAACAGCGACCCAGGATACCTTCTCATTATCAGACGAGGGAGAAACAATCTTGCACCCGTACTCAGCCGGTCTCCGGTTGGTTCCACGCCACTGTGACATTATATCGTGCATTCGGCGGATATACAGATGAGGCATACGATAATCGACGAGTATGCAGTGATTTTAAGGCTGAGAATCGATCCTCATATTCAACGGATGAACGATTTATATCCCTCATCGGGAATCGACTTCGGCAGGGGCTTTCTGGAAACATGCTGGAACAGCAGCATTTGAATAAGAATACCTATCGGTCGCTGGCGCGATTCTTTCCGGTTTAACGGAGCGTGAGCTAATACGAAAACGTCAATAAGCGAAGACGAAAAACGAGGATACCGCTGATGGGGGATGAGAAATACCAAGGGGTGAGGGACCAGGAACGGTAGACGGGATGGGAGAGGAAAAAGAGAATATAGGGTAAACGCTACGCCATCCGCCCTGCAACTTTACCGCAAGTGCGAGAGAGAAACACGTCACTTCCGGTCGAAAAATGAGTTTGTCAAATCGGAAGTTAAGTATTTTCGGTGTAACTTCAATTCCACTTGGAAAATGAGATTTCACTGATTACAGGAAGTGTGTCACACCCGGATTAATAATCCCATTTTTTTCTTATTTTCGATAAATCGCCGGAAATAAAAATGTACGGTTTATAAATTACGTAGTCTATAGCGTCGACGCAGAGCACTCGAGCCAGACCTTTATATAGGGCTAGATATATATATATATAGACATAGATATATGTATATATTTACATATATCTAGCCCCGTGTGATGAACGCCGGCCAGAGGTTGCGCAGCCACGGCGAGAGAATCCCGCCGGGAGTGCTCTAGCGCAACAGTAGTACGAAGGAGCGGCTACCAGCGCTAGCGCAGTGGTTTCTAGGGATGACGTCGAGAGGGGCAAGGAGGGAGGGATGGCTGTCATTTGCTGGAATTGCAATTTCTCGCTGACGCTCGCAACCTGCACTACTCTCACTGTAGTCCCGTCTCTTTCGCACCACAGTTCTCTCCCAAGTAAAAGCGGACTAATGATGCACACTAGACTTAATGCGTCGTTGCCTGTTCTCATTTTTTTTTCTCTACATCCCGTATCCTCCGCCCGCTCCGCACCCTCGTCTCTCGTCTACCATTGCTGATACAGAGAGATGGCGGGAACGGAACGAGAGGAGTACAAGGGAGAAAGTAATTTTGGCCTCTATCGCCGTTCTTTTCTTTCACTATAATTCTACGCCACAGCCTCCGGGCGAGGGGGGCAGAGATTTTACTATGTAGAATACATTGTATACACTGTGCACCGTACTGACCGAGTCGCTCGACACTATCTCATTTCAATTTTTTATCGTTTCGTTTTCTTTCTCTCTTCTTTTTTACGCTACCGACACAACAATCGGCGCTACAAAGGTGTAAGCTGCCTGAGGGACGTCACGTTGGAAGTGCTACCGGAGGTGGTGCAGCGTGGTCACGAAGCGACACTACGATGCCATTATGTTCTCGAGGACACGCCACTTTACTCTCTCAAGTGGTACCGTGGCAAGAACGAGTTCTACCGATTCTCACCAAATGAAAATCCGCCGACAAAGGGCTTCACCTTTCCTGGAATCGAAGTTGATGTAAGTCGGTTTAATCACATTATTATGATGTATACTATTTTTATCACTGCTACTATTTTTTTATTAACTTTTTTTATCAACGTGAATCTGGATCGTTGCGACGTTCGTTGTTGCCAACGCGTATTTCGATTACGATTCATTGAATTTCATGAAACAGATATTCTCAAGAAGCATCGGGAAGCTTTTAGAGGTGGAATAATGAAATGGTCGAACAGTTAAAAAACTTCAACTATTCAGCTGATCTTTAAATTGTATGGTTTCAATGGTAACTTGAGAGAAAGCTGAAGTCGCCCTAAATCGAGGAGCTATAAATTAAAGATCAATTAGTGGCCTTAATAAGCGATAGACGAAAATAGGCAAAGCTTCGTTCATAATTGAAAACGAAGAACTTCCTTAATCTAATATATTATTGCGAATGCTCGAACGCCTCCATTCTTTCAATGAATGACTCGCAAATCTACGTTAATAATAAATTTTCTTCTTTATAGAAATAAGGGCCCGAGACGTAATAATGATAGGAAACGGAGCATGATTTTTTATCAAAGGCTTTTAGAAGGCTTGGCTTGCTCTGTATTCCGGAATGAGGTCAATTGCATCACCTCTGTCCTCTGCAACATATTCATATATATGTTTTTCATTCTACATTTTCCATCAAGAAAGTTAACAATTTGGAGTCTTCGTTCTGTTTCCGGCGTCAAATCGTTCACGAGACTCTCTGCCTTAGCCAAACTTATTCTGTACCTTTGCCCCCCTCCCGTTCTTCATTTTCCGCCGTCACATTTTTTTCGTGGCTGCCCCGCTATCTTTCTAGACAACAGGTTTTTGTTCTTGACTCAAGGCCATTATTTAAACTTCACTAATTCCGCACGCTCCTCTTTCACGCTTCTCATCTCAGCAATTGATCATCGCGCCGAACACTCTTCGCCTCCCATTCTCTATCGAACTTTACGTAATTGTATCTGCTATTTATCGCTACTCCTCCAGAACCATAGATTTGCACTCTTTTTTTGAGCTTGACCGAGGCGCTCTTCGATCAATTATTTTTTGCTCCCGTTTTGCAACGCTTTGGACACCGATTGAATCCAGCGAGGCCGCTCTATATTAGCTGTACCTATAAAGAGATTTAAAAAAAAAAAAGAAAAAAAAACTCGGTGAAACCCATGCTGCTGGCGTAGCTCCTCCGGGACAAGTTCACGTGTTCACCGATCGCGGATTCCATTAATCCCCCGTCAAACGATTACGGAATTTTAGATATCGTGTGTGAAGAGTGGGGCGGAGGGTCATGTCGGTGCGTGGATCCAGCCTGTGTGAAAATGCTTGGCGCGAAGCCTTTATCGGAGCCCGCTGTCCACTATCTCCCTCGGCTCATCCTCACTTCCGCGCCCGGGCTTTCTCTCGCCCCGATTTGTCGAATAAAACCGTCAATTTAACACTCGGATCTTGGCACTTGTGCCTATTGGCGAATCCTCTCTCTCTTTCTCTCTACTCCAGAACTTTCTCGATCTATCCGTTTCGCTCGCTCTCTGTTTGCCAAACCATCGTTCGCACCCAATTGTTTACCGTCGGAATCGAACAGGCGCTGCGAGGGCGGCAAATACGCGAAAGGCAAATACGCCCATTTACATCGATGCTGAAAAATGCTCGTAAGGATGATAAAACAAAGAATTTAAAAAAAAAGGAAAATTATGAAAATAAAAAAAGGATAAAATGAAATTTCCGATTTCGCGTAGGTGACGCCCACGATATGCATGACATATCGAACGCACGCGTTATCGGCGGAGCTCAAGAGACCCGCGAGAGAGCATTTCACACCGACTCATTGCCCTCCCCAAGTGCCGGCCATGAATTTAAATTGCCGCCCATTTCGTTATACCACCTAACGGACACCCGAGTGCGTGTGTTACCCTCTGTGCGATATCGATTCAACTACAGATTCGAGTATTTACACGATCGTGTCGATGTAACTGTCCGCATTGCGTCCCGATGCACCCGCGATGGATGTTCACGTGTTCGAACATACAAATTGAACGGTACAATAATTTTCGATTGCGGAATTGGGAGAAAGGGAGCGAATATGGCTCATTCCGATTAGCATGTGAGTCGGTGATAGAACGGAACGTATCCATCGCTTTCACCCTCAAACAATATTATTTTCCTACAGAAACGATGTACTAAACTATGATTGTTGTTCTTCATATTTCTCTCATAGATGGCCAAGTCGAACGAGAGTCAAGTAACGATACAGAACATAGATTTCATCGTGGCGGGAAATTTTTCGTGCGAAGTCACCGCCGATGCGCCAACGTTTGCTACGGAAACCAGCTGGAAAAGTCTCGCCGTTGTTGGTAAGATAAAGAGTGAATGCATCACTTAATTTCGGTATTTCGGCTTCACTCGGTATTGATAGTAAATAGTATGTTACTTCTTTGTCGCGGAGGACGACGATGCCACCGGCTGCAGGAGGATGAGGAATACACTTGGCGTTTCACCCGCGCATAATAGCTCCTTTTCATGTGGAGAGCCCTTGTTCTTCCCGTGTACCCAGTTGGCTTCCATTCTAGCTCGCCCGGTTCTTCTGGACTCCGGGGCTTCTCCATGCTGAGGCTGGAGGTAATCGCAAATGAGGTTCGCCGATTATTGGCACACGCGCTCCTCGTACCGCTGAAGCCCCTTGTAATTTAACGAGAGTCGCTGCAAGTTTTCGGATCCACTCGTATATAACGATCCCGGTCTTCTTTGGAAGTCTCGCGTTTTTCGATCGCAAAACAAAACACCGGTGACGTAACTGTATTCTTCAATAATTTTTTAATGTCTCACGATGTCTTGACGATACGGCCGGAATTTTGAAACCCGTTTTGCTTCACTTGTCAGTATCCCGAAGTTATTGATAAATTGCCTTTTGCCCCATCGTCTCCCTTTGCCTGCGGTCGGCAAAAAAAAGCCATATTATTTGCAACGTAAAAATTAAAAGATATGTGATGGCATTGAGTTTTAGTACCACCCCATTTTTCTTCATCGCTCGCTATAATTATGAAAAGCTTTTTTTTATTTTTATTAAAAAAAATCCTTTCGATTTTTTTTTTGCTGCCGCAAAAAAGAACCTCGAGAACGACCGATGGGATTCACGTTTATAACGATGGATTTACGAAACTTCTGTATCCGTATAGTCGATGTACACCGTGTCGCGATACGTTGCGATTCGAAATTCTCCGGGAAAATGACAGAGGTGGACGAAGCGCGGAATGGCCTCGCGATGATGCAGAAAAAAAGGAGACGAGAGAAATTGAACGAATGAGTCGAAGCGCGGAACGGCGTATCGTGTTTTCCATGCGAATATGCATTTGCACGCTCGTCCTCGTTTTCGGTCGCAGTTCTATCTCTTCCTCTCTATTTACTCTTCATCCTCCATTCTCTATTTCTCTCTCTCTCTCGTCTCTTTCAGTCTTGCCCCTCATTGACTGGAAAAAACGCCGTGAAACGCGATCGAAATTTTTATTCCTGTACGAAGATCGGACATGTCGGGAATATTAAACGCGTTATTTCCTTTGGTGTGCTTGCCTCACGTTCCAAGTTTCTCGTTTATGCGCTGTACTATTCCAATCCACCGCCATACGGTATATACGTATAATTGGTTATACCGCGAGAGTGGATTATATAGATGTCGGCTATGGCACCGGTTATCAGTTCGGGATATTGAAAATGGCTGGTGCACTCGCCAAGAATTTTCCGCGACTGAAGAAAACGTATTACAATCTGAATTTCCTAATTCAAAATAATACTGACCAGCGAAAAGCGAGCAAAAGACGAACAAGGCACACGTTATAAATATGAAAAAGACATGACCGCACCCACCAGCTTCATCATGAAGCGAACGTTGCGAAGTAAATTAGGGAAGCACACAAAAAACCGAGCGGGATCGATGAAAATACCAGGTGAAAATCCTATCAACCTGTCACGCGTGAATTTGACGAGTGGCCGCTGAATCGTCGAGTAATCGCGTCGCTCTTTTTTCTTTCGCTCTCGGACAGCAATAAAAATCGTCGGAGGAGGAACAATTGCGTATAAAGGAATTTTCCAATAAATTTTCCTTTCCATTTTTTTTTGACCGCACGTAATGGCGATACTGTTCCGCGGCCGAGTTCTTCAAAGTATTATCCAACGTGCCGTGTAGCTTACCGCACGGCAGATTGTTCGTATATAGATTTGTCTGAGTGTATGGGGAAACGATATTGGCTCGGAACGTGGGTATCACCGATTCGATTAATTGTCCTACGCCGGTTCCGCGAAACGCATTTGGGGGAGGGGGGGTTCATTTGCCATCGACTCGTCTGTCCAACGACATCGCGAGGAAGAGCTCGATTTCACGAATTTCGAAGGTTTCACAACCGCAATCCAACCGTAATTTCATTTGCGGAATAGGCGCTTTCGCTCTGACAGCCAAAATCGTTACAGGCGTCGTTCGAAACAGTTTCGCGGTGGTAACAGCATTGCCGTCACGATCGGCTCACAGCGATCTCGCGAGGTGAACGAACAATCGTAAATTATATCGAATCACGAAGCATTGGCACACTAGTGCTTCTCGTTTAAACTGAACGTATAAGCCCGAGAGGATAACAAAGCCGACAGTATTAAAATCATCGTTCATCAGACGAGAAGGCTGCAAGGTTCGAGTTATAAGGAACGCGGTAATCGTGACTCCGGCGAATAACGAAAGCTAGCCGACAGTCTCTTCGCTGATTCCGCTCGGCTCTTCTCGTCCTACTCGCTTCAACAGCGACCAACTTAGTTCCCGAACGAAAATTGGATAAGTTGTAGCTCGTGCCCGAACTGCGCGGATCGGCAAAGCATTGTGTATAGATGGGATGATCCAGGAAGTTTTTTACACTTCTCCAGCGGAGTCGTATTTGGGCACCACCAAAATAACTTTGACGTTTTTACTTGAAAAATCGCAAGAATTCCTTGGCTACCAGCATTCGAAATTTTTATTAATGACTCGAGCGAATCGGGCTACCCCGGTAATCATGGTCAAAATGTTGGACCGATAGATTGGTCGGAAACATACATGGTCCAGCATTGCCGGGTCCCCTCACCACGATCCGGAAAACTGTCGAAAACTTTCTGGAACGACCTCTTGCTGAAACCTCACTCCTCGACGGTAAGGGTATACTTTGTAGCGGTGTTCCAATAGCGTGAGCTATGGTGTCGCGCGACCGTCGTGGCAATGGAGTTTTAGACGAAAAGTACAAGTAAAAGTACGAGCGGGGACCGTAACCCCTGTCGTCCTGGAGGCAGCCGCGAAACTGAGATGAACTGCCGGGGAACAGAAATTCGTCCCGGGTGTGCTGTAAGAAAATTATTACTGTGTTTCAGCTCTGCCGCAGGGTAGGCCGGTTATCATGGCGGAACGGGACCGCTATGACCCTGGGGACACCCTGAAGGCAAATTGCACCGTACCGCCATCGAGACCGCCGGCTGTTCTTTCATTTATGCTCAACAATCAACCGGTAAGTAGTAAACTTGTGTGCATGCGCAGAAAAGCAGTTCTACGCCTGTGGGCTCTGCAGCGCGAGCATCGAGCGGTTTTCATTGATAACGGCGGTTCCTTGGCCTCAATGGTTGATCTCGTCAATCCTTGATGTACACGATGGCTTAGAGTTTAATTCGTTCTTGGCTCCAAAGAAAAACAAAGAAAACCGGTTTGCGAGTGTTCTGTGTTAGAAACTTTGCTAGTGCCGTTATTTGATCGAAGCCAATAAGAAGGGGTTTCTGCGCAATATTGCCCGTCGTACTGTAGAGCTGTAACAATTAACCCTCGCGAGCGAGCGGAGCGAGGGAGAATTAATCCTTCGTCTCTTAGTCTTCGTCGTCCACAAGAGGGACTCTCGAAGTGGAGCACCGCAGCAAGAAATCCTTCGAATTTGTACCGAGTGCCTCGAGCTCTCGACGCCAAGCCGGGGGGGCATTTTGGTTTACGGGAATCCTCCGCTTCCTCTCCCTTTTACCATCATCGAGATGGTGTAAGGGTGTAAGAGTAGATGATGCAGACTTCTTGAGACCAGCAGCGTTGATGTGAGCAAAGCGAGGCTTGGTGTGTGACTTCAGCGAGATAACGGATACAGCAACAGTCTACGTTAAATCAAATGTAACAGGTGCGACAAAACCGTCTCATCTTTCCACAGATTCTTCTGCCTCCTCGAAGCCTCTCCGCTTATCCCTGAGTCGCTCGTATAATTGCTACGCCTGGCGCCGACCTGTGTGATTTTGCGCTGTATGTAATGAAACGAAAATTAAACCGGGACTCGAGGATTTACACTTCAAGTTGTAATATTCCAGGCTCCGTACCGGTGCCCTCCGGTACAAGAGCGGGAAGGACAGACCAAGGGGATTCGGTTACTTTAACGCATACATATTTACATCGACGAAATATAATAAAAACGGCACCGATAGGAGAGCCACTTACTCATCTGTCACGCGGAAAAACAGAATTCCTATCTCCCAACGAACTGCATAGCCGAACTAACTCCAAAGTACTTTTAGGACCAACGTAACTCACATTAACCACCCCCAGAGTACTCGGAGCCATCCAGTTTGGTTACATTCCTTTTCTCCAATTTCTCTCGGCATCATTCACAGTATACAGATCTCTAAATCCGATAATTTGATTGTCAACGTAACGCCGAAATTTACGAAACAGTTCACGTACGTGAGCAAACTGTAAGCTGAGGCAAACATTTTCCGGCTTGGATGGTACGAAGCTCCGAACTCGTGTAATGGGATGCAGATGTTGCATGCCGGGATCCTGTCGTCGAGGAGAGGAGGTGTGCAATGGAGATGTGTATCTGTAGTGCACGGAGGGACGAGGGTAATGGTATAGCATGATCCTCGACCGTTCTGCGACCCGACGGGTCATCACCAACGACCTTTGATCATCCCTTAAAGCCGCGTTTAGTAAACTGTTCTTCCCGCCCTCTCTCCCCCTCTCGGTCGGAACTCTGGCCGGGACCATACTTTCACAGCCGCACGAGAGCGCGTGACTATAGAGGGAACCGGTCGACCATTAGTCTAAGCCCGCTGTTGACCCGGGCGCAGCTTTCCGTACTCCATACCCCCTTCGTCCTTCGTTTCTCTTCCTCGCGTATCCCGACGAGCGACACCCTGCTTTTGCATCACCGGCTGTGTCTGTGTTCTACTGGCCCACGTTGGTGCCCAACTATAAATCACGAAGAGAGGGCCCGGCTCGTACCAGTGCCCACTAGCGCCCGTCTACGTCCGCTCGACCACTCCCTCGCTTGCCAGTGAACGTAAAACGACGTCCAAAAAAAAATCGCGGAAATAACAACTCTTGTGCGTCGATGCGCTTATGCTCCGGGCGTTGTTATACTCTAGGACAGAAGAGCGAGTATATACGCAGCGCACACTAGTGACGAACAATTCGAGGGCTCGATAAACGACGAGAATTACTTTTTTGCGATGCGCGTGAAGCTGGAGTGGCGACGTCACGGGAACGAAATTTGACTTTTCTCAGGAAGGTAAAGCAAATGTAAGCGAGACGGTTGACATTTACAGTAGCTGTAACGTTTGATTCGACTCCCCGCGATGATCGTCGCGACGTCTATTTCCTCGAGATGTTTATGCACGACCCTTCGAAATGTTTGGTCCTTCCTCAGCTTCCGGTAGCTACTCGTTGCCGTAGGCATAATAACACGTGGTACACGAAAACCGACGTAAGGGACTTTGACGGCCCGAATGGGATCGTGATGGTCGTTCGGCACCGCAATTGCTGTGCTAGAATGAGGATCATTCCGGCACGAAGAGCGGCATTACCGAGCCTGGGAGTGCGTAGACGGAGGGTGCAGCAGCAGTAACGGCAGCGTAACGGCAACGGAAGAAAATAACAGTGAAAGAGACATGCAATACGACTTGGGTAAAGTCCATTTCTCCGGTCGCTTATTTGTTCTCACATAAAATCTTTTATTTACTAGCCTTCCTCCCTCGGACTCTTTTTCCGTGTTCTGACATATTCGTCTTTTTTTTCTCGCACGTCTCTGGCGCCTCATTTTACTGTCGCTCGACGATGAGGCGACGAAGAATTTTATCCAAAGATTGCGTTGAACGACCGATTCAACGATCGGGGTCCGTTGTAAAAAACGTCATGAAATATCAGCTCGAAGAATGGCACAAAGAGCATGCTTCATTTTGCCGATCGCGGCTACGATAGGCTGCGGAGTATTATGATGCGATGATGCGAAACACTACTCGGCAGTCGAGCTCGATGTCCTCAGAGTGAGGGACTTTGGCTTTGCTCGTTTTCTTCTTTGTTTTTCGCAATCAAACTCAATCTCTTTCTATATCGGGCAGCACAAAGAATCACACGGTACACGTAAACGGACACGAGGATTTTCCGCGATCGACCAGCGTCACCGTCGATGAAATTCGTAACTGGACAATCATTCCGACGTTCCGCGATTCTATTGCGAAAAAGAGAGGGAAAAAGAAAATCTGCGCCAGACCGAATCACGGAGAAATCCGTATTTGAGTCCAAGACGAGTTCTGAAATTGTTTTCTTTCAACCGTTGGCAGCTAGTTTTCTGCTTTTTATGTATTCTTCCATCGAACCTGTTACCTTTTTCACGACGTTTTTACAACAACAAAAAAATTAGACTATATTGCGCCTGATTCGCTCGTTGCTGTGGTTCGTTACCGCTAAGGCACTTATCGTGGAGTCCGTAATCTATCCGTTTCTGTCTATTGCTACAAGCGAGACACATTCCACAAGCAAACTCAATTTTTATCCCGGAAGCGACGTAACAAATGTAAAATAAGTGATACGCAATGAATATAAAGAATTAAATCTAACAAGTCGGCCATCGGCTGCAATGTTAAGCATTGAGCAAAGAATCCAGAAATAAAAAAAAATCCAAGCATCAATGAAGGGTGCTGAAAAAATCCTCCAACGGATAGAAATGGTACTTGCAGAAAAAATACAACAACAACAACAACATTAATAATAATAATACTAACGATAATAATAAAGATCATGGGTTCCTAGAATGCCAACGAGATCCGATCGAATGCATAAGTAATTAATCAATGAGATGTATTGAGAGGTACTTTGTGCGGGTGTTTCACCTATTCCCATTACCAGCCTCCACTATTTAACCGTAATCCAGTTACTGTCATGCGTCAGCTTCTGACTCCTCATCCTCGACAAATGAAATGCATCGCTAAAGACAATCTCATTGAAGGATTATACATAATGCGATGAGGATGTTTTGTGTGCTTGTGTACGGGTATCACCAACTGTGCAAGTTATAATCCTCCACTGATGTTGGGTAAAAAATGCTTTTGTGGATATATTCATACGTATACGGGTATTGGCGACTGCGCAAATCATAATCCCTCATCCGTATTCAGTAGAAAAGGCATTTTCGACCAGACTCGCAGCTCGGTTAATTTCTCTGTTCTATACCAGATTTGTCTACCTATTTTTCGACACTTTATGTTATTTTTTTATTTATACCAGTTTGACGGCTATTGTTTCAGCTAGGAAGGAGAAAAACGCACATAATTGTAAATACATTTCCTAGTAGTGCATCGGTATCCTAACAATTTTGTAAATTTCATTCCTGGCCTGACCGAACTTTTTCCAAAATCAACTTTCAGCTCGGGCGTCGTACTAATCGCCGGATAAATAAGATTGCCAAATCGTCCTTCGATTATTTTGATAAATTCCATCGCCTAATTCGTTCTCTTTCGACAGGACGATAAATCAATGAGAAGAGGGGCAACATTCATTCAATCGTTGAAATGTCTGCCCTCGGTGTATAAATGATCGAAAGCGTATTTGGTATATCCGAAGACATCGCAATGTTTGGCGCCCTCCTAAAACTCCAGGTAACCAGTTCGGCTCACACAACACACTTTGGTCGCCAGTTTGGACGGTTTCTGCTGCGCACACGCACGATAATCCAGTCTGACCGGAGACATAAGGACCGAATTGGTCCGCTACTTATTCACACGTCTGTATGTAGATGGCGATAAAGTCAGACGATAATGAAAGCTTACACCTGTGCCGTCGTCGAGGAGCTCGTTCTCCTTGTCAGCAAGAATTGTTCTCGTTTCTGGCGAATGCAGGGTATACAGTAGCAGTTGAGGCAGCAACAACAACGCCGAGACCATCGGCAACAGCAGCAGGTGTACTCAGCAGCACGAGGCCTTCGTGTAACTGAGATGAGTTGCGACCCAAGAATCTTCTCCACCCTCTCTTAGTCCGCAATGTATACCGACTGTACATACGGGCACAATAGAGAGTCTTCGCACTCCGTGAGTGTGCGCCTCTCAGCGCATAGAGAGCCGCGACTCGGAAAGGTTGTCGTCCCATTGTATTCCGGGGTGCCCAGAGGGAGAGAGAGAAAAAGAGAGAGAACCAGCTGGAAAGGCGAGAAGAAGCGAACCCGCCCCTCGTCTCTTCTTGATCACAATGAGTAATCGGAGCTCTCCTCTGCTATTACAGTGTACACTCGGATACAGCCAGTGGCAGCCTCCTCGAAAATAAAATCACGAATATTAGAGCGAGTCGCCATAGCAAATCGGTGTTTTGAGTAATTGAATGCAAATAATTGAATGTATTTACTGGGGCGGATCAACGCGACGCCAAGGAACCAGCTTTATTCCTCTTCGCTGATCCAAGAAACTCGAGAATCGTGAATAAATGTTAATAAAAGGGCCTTTTGTCCTGTCAGAAACGTCGTTTAGATGATGCTTTAATACAGGTTGCCAAGCGGGCGTTCATTTTCGTTGGGTCCGGAGGGCGGTACAGAGTTATCGCCAATCTTTTTTCATATTACGGTGGAATGGAAGCGGGGACGTGGGTGTTCGCGCTTTGAGCTAAACATTAGTTGGACGTGAAGTTCGTAGAATGGTGGTAAAATCATCGGGAGCCTAGTAAGCTCGCGGAGATAGGGGATTGAAGGATGGGAAGCGTGTGTTTCGAAAAACCTGGAGCGCGCACTGGGTGCTAGAGAAAAAGCTTTGATCACCGGAAAACTGTCGCGATTGGATTTCCGCCATGCCTGCTCGTATGTTCGGCCGAGTAGCGGTCTAATCAACTCTATTATCGTCATCGAACCGTTAAAGAGACGAAACGGAATTGAGCCCGGCGATCGCGCGGGGCGGCGGGGAGGATTTGGATAGTGCGGTATAGAATGACCGGACTGCTGTTCCCTCGTCACTCGCTGTTTCCGCATTGCCGTGATGATTCGAGGGCTGCTACTGGTCATTGACCACTATACTGTACACATCTACGGTATGTGCCAGAGGCAGCAGTAGCGTCGGCACTAGCAGAGGGGTGGCGGTTGCACGGCACGATTCTCAATAGCTTATCGACTCTCTCTCTCTCTCTCTCTCTCTCTCTCTCTCTCTCTCTCTCTCTCTTTCCCACTGTCCCATTGCAGCGACACAAAGTCTGCAGAGAGAGAATTACCTCACACGTGGATCCCGGCGGAACACGGATAGTCACGCCTACAGATGGATTTGGTAGCAAACGTGTGATCGTTACCTTCCCGTCTGTGGATTTCTATGGACTTAAACGAAACTTTTGTCTCTCTTGTCTTGTCTCTTTCCGTGAAAACTCTATGTCTGTATAGACGTACACGCAGAGTTATATAGTTCTCCTGGATGTTGAATGCAGCGCGGTACGACGGGCAATACCTATTACCATTGAAACAACGTTGTATGTAGCTAGACGTAGGTGTACAACGGTAACGCTAATTGTGGTTAAGTTTGATTCGGCCCAAGGATCAGGGATGGGAAGGGTAAGTGCAAGGTAGATCATCAGCCACAGTGAATCGTATCACAGTGCGTTGCAACGTCGACCATCGAGCCCTACAGACACATACCGTCTTGCCAGTTTCCACGGCCAATGTTTGACAAAACGTGTGTGGAATCTGACTACGTGGTTTCCACCAGCCGTGCTCTGTTACCGTGTGGTCCGGATTACGTCAACGTCACGAAAATCATCCAGTAGCTCCTACTCACGACTTCTCTACGTCTGAATAGTACTTCAAAGCGAAGTGTATTATCTGTTTATAACTTGTAAACCGATAGTCTAGGGCAGAGCGGGAGTGCCGTCGGATCGTACCGGCGGGTCCTGCTATAGTACAGAATCCGTGATCTGCTTGACGCGCTTACCGGAAAGGCTCCTCTGTTGATTCACGAAGACCCTTCCTTGCTGTGGTCGAATACCGTGGAGAGCGGTAGAGAGTGAACAAGCAGGAAATACGCGAATGGACGGTCCCATTTGGTATTGGCACAGTATACCAGTCTCATCCCTTACGCTTGACGCTATTCTGATGCATACTGATACCATCCCACGGTGTAGATAGCTACAGTCCTGGCCGCGGTCTCAGAGACCCTGCAATAGTATTAGAGCGAGGGATAAGAGACGAGAACGACATAGAGACCAGCAGGTCCGCCCGAGAACTTTGGAGAGAACGACCCTCCCACCCTATCCGGGCGGTTCTCGCACTTCCTGAGGATTCCATTAGGCGTTACGGGAGAACCCACTTATCAAGCCAAGCCGATAGACGCGCCCGAACGCCCGTCTAACAGCAGCAGCACTGGCAAAACCCTGTCTAGGAACTAGAAGGAGAGACACCAACCTCGCGGCACGCTGTCGCTCTCTCGCCATCTAACTCTCTTCACTTCGATCGAGTAATGGGTAGCTATGGATGCAGATGGATCCATTGTTTTCTCAGGCGAACGTTGGAGTCCTCGGGCTCTCAACTCCTCCACTCTGCGAGAATCCCCAGACGACTGTGATCCCTGCCCTCTACACCCCGCCACTGAACGACGACGGCTGGCGGCGATGACATTTCCGATCCCCTGGACGTTTCTCCTTTCTGCGTGCTCTCGCCTCTTTTCCATTCATCAATACCATCGGGATCGTGGGTACACGCAAATCCAACGTCGCCTCTGCACATACCTGTTCAGGACCATCCTCCAAGGACCTTTGAGTCCTATCTTTCTTGGTCAATCCAGGAGCGAGCCTCGTCAGCTCTCATCCGGTATCGGGTCAGTCCCAACGTCACCATCAGCCGTTAGTCAATTGTTATAGCAATGTCTGCCGTATTGGAAACATCTGCGTATGTGGACGCAGGGTAAAAGATCACAGCGGCGTAACCTCAAAGGAACTCCACAAATTCTCTCACTACGCTAGGCGGATCCCTCTCGACCCTGTGGTCTTTTCACGTACGTGCCGACTTCTGTACTAATAAAGCGTTCCCTTCCTGGTGAAGGATCAAGGTGCATAGGAATCAAGGGAAATACAGAGACGGAGGAGAGTAACGCCTAGAAGCAGCAGCGCCTGTTCTCTCGCTTGTGTATACCTCTAGCTATGTAACCGTGCGGTTCTCGTGTGCCTTGGTAAATGAAGTTTAATCCCTCGCCCGTCGCGACCGTTGTGCTTGCTCTACGTTCCTACTTCTCTTCCTCCTTCTGAACTACCTAGCGCTGTATCATGCACCTCGCCGTTACACACACTTGCGCGCACACACACACATATACATACACACTCTCGCACTTACAGTATAGTCTCGAGTTTCTGCAATTCGTTAGTCCTCTAAGAGTAGCTCGTTTTCACTCGACTAACGAACAGGTACACGACGAGACCAGTGGCGGCGCCAATACCACCCGGTTGGCCCAGGGGAACGAGTCGAGAAAAGCTCACAGGAGCGGCAGCATCAGCAGCCTCGCTGTACTAGCGGTGGTGGCAGACTGCTTGCCAAAAAGTAGGTTTACGAGACGAGTCAAGCGAACAACCGAAAACGTTTTAAGCAAGCCACAGAATGTACGGGGAGAAAGTTTCGACAAACTAATGTACGTTTCGGACCTTCCCTCCGCCGACGGTAGACGGCGAAAACCGCAGCTTCATTATTTTCCTTAGCGAGTAATTATAATCACTATAGGTATACAGAGATTTGAGTCACGGGGATGTGTGCGGACTCTTTCATTTTGACGGCGTTCGAAACTTTTGGGTCGCGAAACAACGGAGAGCTTTTCTAGTGCCTCGCCGTCGATAAATTGCCGTACCTGTGTAGTCTGGGTGTAGGTACGAATTTCCACGAGCGGGCTACGTCGACCGAAGTTTCATGTTGCGAGTCATCGAACTCTGTCTCCACAAAATAGCAACAACGACGAATCACTTTGAGCAATGAAACAACATTGTTAGACTCGCTTGACAGAAAAAAAACAATGGCTCGAGGGGTCACGTACTTGTACGATTCTTTTACATTAATTGGCATGGAGCCTGCACACGATGCCCGAGTATCGAGTGACGAGATTGCTCGACACACGTCCGCGCTATTGGGAGAGACAGTCCAGTTCGATGGGAGTTCGGGAGCAAAGGACTCTGCCAGTAGTTACGGCCAATGGGGTCAGACGTGGACGTACTCCGAGCGTAGTCACGGCGGAAGATATATATAACGGTGTGTACCGACGGAGGCAACAAACATACGTAACTAGTAGATGTGTGTCTGTGTACAGGCAACCTCTACCTACGTTCCAGGTAGTACATCGACCAGCAATGCATAGCGTATCATCGCGTTACATCGGACGGAAGACTCGCAGTCCTTAGCGTTCTCCTTCCCTCCTCTCTCGGGCTCTTTGAGATACCGGAAGTGGCGGACGACAACCGTTAAATTAATTCGGATTCCTACCGTCCATCGAGCATAAGATCGAAGCCGGCGGGAACTTTGAGCCTATCCATTCATTTTTATGGAGGTTGAACGAATGTGAGTATTGTAGTTACCGGTTCTACATACGACAGAGAGAGATTGTGTGCAGAGCAAGAATAATAATGAATACACCAAGTTCCGTTCGTCGTGTTTCGATGTTCAACCGCGATATACATCTTCCTGAAATTTGCTGCTAATTAAGCAAGAGCGTGCTCACGTCGCGTATACACCATAATACCAGTGTACATATCGCAGAGCTTTTGTACGTCGTGCACGGATCCCTTCGACGGAGTCGGACGTGTAAAACCCAGCGGAATCCGATTTCCGTGCTCGCAACAGAGAATCCCTCTCGCATTCGATTACCAAGTGAAACCTCACGCCGTAGCGTACTTGACATATTAGGTACGGGGGCAGCCTGCCTGAATACCCAAGTCAAGTCGTGTTACCGACTTGAGGTGTTTTCTGTGTTCCTCACACGCTCGGGTAGCTACGGTCTGTGACGTAGGTGCTTGTGTGAGAATGGCAGATCGCGCAGGACGAGTGTAAGAGTTTTAGCCACCGTCGGCCCACTTTTAGACTGGTAACAATTCCGATGGTGTTTCCCTACTAGTCGTGAATTTCGATGATCGGATTTCTTATTCTCTCCTTCCAATTTCATATCTGATCACTCAATTTGCGAAGTGTCGCGACGGATCCTCCGTGTCGGTAGTTCGAGAGCAGAGAGGCATAAAGATACGATATATTAAATAATCCAAGGAACAAGAAGCGAACCATGGAGGTTTATAGAGGATGCAGGCGACTTTGTCGCTGAGCGAGCTGTGCGACTGCAAACAGACATTGACGTCTTATTGCGAATGGGATTTCTGTGGAAGAGGTTTGCTTTGGTTAAGGGATGAACCAGACTGCGACGAGAAGCTTTGAAGTCATCGCTCCGCTGTGGAAACCGCGATGCTTATGCCTTTATGCCTTTAAGAATTTGAACAGAAGACGGGGTAACCCGAAGGGTATAACGATGAAAAGCGAGGCTGAGGTAGAGAGAGAGAGAGAGAGAGAGAGAAAATACAGACATCACGGAGGTTAGCGGTAGCACCGACCCAAGGAGGATGATTTTCCACTATGACTATGCACCCGCACTATTGTAAGCGGTAGAGATGCGGTGGTGAAGGTGGAATATATAATAGTGAAGCGAGAGTCGGAGAGGATGAGTCGGGAGGTGTGTGGGAGAGTCCTCCCGGGCAAGCGGTTCGTTGAGAATCGGGTGATGTTGCGCGCGGTGGTGCATGAACCTAGACAACAGGACGAGGACGAGCAAGGTTGCTTTGGCAAAATGAGGAACGGAGAGAGCGACCGAGCCGGGTACAGAGAATATGAGACAGCTGGAACACGATGCAAGGGACTCGCAACGCTCGGTGACGCAACGACGAGAGATAGAATATCGCTTAAGCCGCTTCGTCGTCACTAGGAGCTCTCTGTACTTACCGATCAATGGTCTGGAAACTCGTCGACAAATACACGGGTTACTAAAGATAGATCACGTGTATCTCCCGTTATATTCGTCACAGTTCCTCACCGATGGTGTTCCATACCGCGGAATTTCGCGGGAGACACACGACTCGGCAGCCAAAACTATATTACCAGTGCGAGATTGAAGGCGCGTTGTGTGATATACAAGCGACTGTATCCTAAACGTCGGGGCCATTACCCCACGCCAGTAGTGCAGGGCCATTTCAGCCGAGCGAAACGGCCCCGGAGTGGGAAAGCCTCCCCAAGATTTTCTTCTTCGCTATTACCGAGTGCTGTAATACTAGGCCAGGACGAGAGTTAGGCGCTATACCTGTCGTGTCGTTATCCCGACCCTACTGAGAAACGAAAATGCCCCAGAGTTCCGGCACTCGACGCACCCATACACCGATACTTTTATGGCTCCAGCATGGGGCATCTATGGTTCGAAGGTACAGTGGCAACGGATAGTTGAAGGCCAGTAATGGCCAGGTACCCATCGCCCGAAGAAAAGTGTAACGGAGCTACTGGTCGTCTAGTCGAATGGGAGGCGAGGGAACCGGGCAGCCAGGCATTCCATTATTGCTGCAGTGTACCGGTGGCGATGCAGGCAGGACAGAGCGCCAAATCTTCTGTACACACTACGAGGCGACAGGGAACTCCCATGCCCCTCGTTCCTTCGGTTATTTTGAACGTAACCCGAAGGGAGAATCGATGCGACGACCATAGCGCGCTCATGCCAATGTCCCGTATGCGGGATATCCCGAGATCGCGGCAGCTCATGGCCCAACGTACTCTCTGCATCGGGACGCTTTCGATCCTCTCATATCTATCTCGTCCGCATTGCAGCCGATTCTCGATATCTCGTGCATTCCAGACCGCAATGAAACTCACGTGTCGGTAGGCTGACTGAACGCTATGGCCTAGACATCCTGATCTCCCTGATATCCAGTTCACATCTTGGTCCGTTACTGGTACGTCCATCATTCTCTCAGTGCCCGTATCCATAATAGCATGCCCATGTTACGAATGGACTCGGCTGTGGCTCAGCTAGATTATATCAAGAGAACGTATATACAAAGTACCGGAGGTACCGGGTACTACGGATCATCGTTACTGTCCCAGTCGGCGGATCTGACGACATCATAAGAGACGCGGAGAGAGCGTCATTCAGCCACGGAGCAAGAGTGAGCGAGCCAGAAGAGATGCTCCTTGTCTCCCTCTAAAGCGAGAATAGAAAAATCCGTCGTCGTTTCCAATGCTACCACGTCGCTGTGGCGACCCCCGTGTTCGCAAGCATTTATGGAACCGGTCGTTCAACCGAGATTTTTATGCGACGATAACAACGCCCTCGCGCATGCAGTTTCTGCTTCTGGTTATTAGAATAAAAATGGCTTCGCGATAATACTGATAGTTCCTATGCAGACTCCCTTGGTGTACCTACATCAACCTGACGAGAAAATGGTTTTTTATCCTCTGCATAGATATGAGAAGTTCATTCTCTCGGCCATACTCCTTTATCCCACTCTGTGTTCCTTTGTTCCCGCGTATGCGTGCCTCGTGAAAGTTACGTCCCTTGTGCGAGAGAAAGAATGATGATTCCCGACACGATGATGGACGCTTGAACTACCGGGAAGGTATACACGGAGACATGGGTTTTCCGCGTCGCTATTTCGTTGGCCTCAATACCATCCCGTGTGTCTATCGGGCCTGAACGAAACAGGATTTTTCCTTCTGTGCCCGTTCGACGCTAACCTCGTCGGCCTGACTCGTCAAGGTAGGATTGTACCCGGCTACCGAAGCGAAACAGATACCCTTTCGATTCCTCTACCTCTTCTCGCTCTTCGCCCTGCGCTGCTTCGCTTGTGCCCAATCAACCAACCCGTTTGTCCGTCGGTCTGCAAAGAGCAAGCGGGAAATAGGCGAGGCCCAACGGTATCAAGTCATGGGCAGGGGGAACGAGAAGAGAGAAGCGATCCCAAAGTTGTCTGCGAACCGATCGACTCCATAAACTTTAATCACCGCTATTTCCCCGAGTAAGCGGATACGAGGAGAATCCCACCGCTCGGCTCGAGCAACATCGAACTTACGCGCAGCAGCTCCGTACACGAAGAGAAGCCCCGCGTACGGCGAGCTTCACCTCGTCCCGCCAACGGCATCAACTGGAAGGACGGAGCGACGGCCAACCGGAACCACCTACCAGCTCCCAACTCCCTCAAGCACGTACCGTGTTTCGAATGTCTAGGGCATATACGACTGTTGTATAGTTTCTACTGAACCGTCCGGTGAGCGGAGTGAAACGACACTAGATTCCGTGACATGACGGAATCATATATATATGTATATACGTACGCGCGCGCGCGCGCGCGTGTGTGTGATTCCGTACATACGATATAAACATGGAACTGTTTCACTCGTTCGCATCATTCCTGCCGTTCCATCCCACCTTTTATTCCCACTATCGCTCAAACGAACTGTCCGTCTCCGGGTGCGCTTAAATGCGTCGTTTCACGGCACCAGAAACGTAGATTTTCCATCGGGAATTCGGAAAATCCCAAGTCGTAAATTTAACCCAACAGTTTCGCTGTCCGTTCCTCCTAGGAATCGTTATGCGCGAGACTGCGAAAGATACTCGGCATCCTTTGCGTACATCGCCAAAACACATAGGTTCCTGCTACGGGAGACCTAACGCTCACTTCAGAATGGAGCAAATCACCATTTTAAACGGTTCGGAACGAATTCCCTCGCGATAAGGTATAGCTTCGGATGTTGAATCCGGCGGTAAGTGGAAGAATGGCACATTGCTGGCTTCACACTGGTGCGGTACGCCAAAATGTCACATCGGTCCGTCTCCGCACGGCTCAAAGAGCAACGTCGGCGGTCTTCCGAGGACTGATAAGCTCCGTGTTATGGCACCACGTCTCTACTCGACAGAGAAATATTTGAAAATTTCGAAATCACTGGGTAGTCGGCCAAACCTGGGCGAAACGTCGCAATTGGAGTGAATCCGCAGAAGATTCGTGGACTTCGAATGATATTTGTAGACTACGAATCTACAGAGCAAAGACTAGAGCAAAAGTTCAATTGCTCGGCCTAATTCAGGCGCAACGATACCTTGTTTCGTCAAACCCATATGTTGAATCCAACTTGAATCAGACTCGTGCGGATACCAGCTTTCCCATAAATTACAGCTTCTCGGCTATCAAGGCAATTGTTTGTCGCTTTTTTCAATCATAAAAGGGCAGCCGTATTAAAAGTTCTTCGTGTTAAACAGTTAAATCGATATAAAATGACTGCTTATAAATTCACCATTTATTCACTAGGAGATAAATGGCCGCACTCGGGGCGATACGGACCAGACTAAAGCATAAAACAAAGACGATATCTCAAGCACCTCATCCTGTTTATTAATTCTTAACAAACTAGGTGAAAGATGAATGAGTTTACTTAACCGCGTACCGTTGGTTTATCCTGCGGAGCGAGGAAACTTATTCCTCGCAACCTCCGACACTGATGTTCGCGCGCGTAGTGGGGTCAAGTAGGGTTTCTTTATCTGCGGAAAAGCTTCTTCTTCTTCCTCTCCTCTGCCGCACGCCCACCATAGACCCTCTCTCCGCGCTGCTCGATCTCCAGCATAACGAATTCCACTTTGCCCGTTTGCACCTGAAATACGTTTTCTCCGCCGCGAGAAAGAGAACTCGCGCTCGCCCACCGAGCCAGGCAATAGCCCAAGAGTATATCGCGATTCGCATAAATCTTCCGGAATTCAAGGATCGAGAGACGCGAAGAGTACGCGAGCAAGCTCGAACCTTCCAACTCCTCCTTCTTCCTCCGCCATTTACGCACACATACATACGTACATCGTATACTTACATGGTCCCGCTTCCGTCGATTATACACAAGATAGGCGAAGCCCGCTTCGCGACCAATTCAGCATGCGGCTCGCCGCCGATCTATTCATCGGAAACCGATATCACTTTGCACTTTATACATACTATATACATTCTACGACGGTACGTCCTCGATCGGCTGGCTCTCCTTCTTCGACAACCGTACATAATGCATAAGACATTTTTATCTTCACCTCGCTTGATTAATGACACGGAAGATTCAACATCACGTGAAATCCAAGAACGAGCTTGTGTCTTTTCTTTCACTATTATTATTTTATTGTCATTGCGAAATCAGGTAAAGAATTTTTCGATGCGCAGCGAACCGTACATTCGTTAGCTTTCCCAAACCCCTACGCGCTCCTTCCTGAAATGTTGCCGGAGTTCCCTTATTTTTATTTTGTTTTTCTTTCACGAGTTCTGATACCGAGTACGTATTGCCAGCTGAAGCTCGGTTGTCCGCGGCCAACGTAAAGGAACAGCAGTAAAAACCGCGAGGTGGATCGTGTGAGTGGAGAGTAAAAGTACATGGAAGATAACGCCAGAGCGAATTCCTGTAATTACACGATTTTTTCCAATACTTGACATCTTTGGCACAGGTCGGCAGCTAAATGGAAATAAAATCTCACTGTATCTCGCGGATGAGGATATCGAAATAGATACAACTTCCCAGCTAATAGCAACAGCGGCGAAACTTTCTGGCATTTCGTGATTATCGAGAAAAAAGGGACGGAATCGTTCGTTCTCTTGAAGGAAACCTTGAGGCGATTTTTTGTTTTATAGGTCTTTGTCGAAACACGTCATCGACCATTTACTCGGCGCGCCACCCAAAAGTATGGGAAAGTAACGACGGTTGAAGAGATCGTTGAGCAAGCAAGCCCGATGGCAAAGCAAGCGTCGGGAACGCAACCGTTTCTTCGGTCGAGAAGAGAGACATAGGGAGCCCCAAATGGCAGTCTCGCGCGGTAAATTCACTCCCGCCGCAAGTAGGGTCCTTTGAGAACTTCAAAGCATTCGATCCTTCGAATCGTTGAGCTTTGACTGGCGCAAGAAGGAGAGAGAAACGACGCCACTTGGTCATCAGGGCAAGCTGTCGCCGGGTACAGCTAACGCCAGCAATGCAACGTTCGGAATTCTGAGAGTCGCTCCAGACATGGCAATAGAGTAGCGTCATCAACGGAATTGTTACCTCGCCATCGTGGTTTGCGGGCGCAGGGTACGTCTCTGCAAGACACACCTTGCGGTTGTGATATAACCGTTTCTAAAGGACTTGACGTCCTTGCTCGGTTTCGTACCACAACGAAAACGATCATTGGTTCCCGTTCGCAGTCGGAGTATCCAACATGATTTGAAGCAAACGCCGTGCCGATAGACACATGCAATTTCTCGTTGCACCAGACACTCTGTAAGGTATTCAGCGAGATATTGAACGAGGTACGGTGACGAAAAAAAGCCCGGCCGGCAATACAATTATTTTCGAGTATACGCATTTCTACTCTCTTTTTTTTTATAGAATATCCTTCGTCAGTTTAATTGCCATTGTCGAATAAATTCGGCAATTTGCCTATCTGGTGTTACGAGGTACGAAAATGAGGAGAAAAACAAATCTCTTGCGAGTGCCAAGCCGTTACGAGTAGACGCTCGGCAGCACGTACACGATGAAACGACGGTTTCGTTACCCTTCCACCCACACATAGGTACACGCGGTAGAGGAGAGGAGTTTTGGTATCTGCGAGCGCAGCAAACGATCCTTGCGGGCGTGAGCACGGATTTGCATACATACGGGGGATCTCCGAGGATATTCGGTAAGACCTCGATGGGTCTCCCGATCTTGCAAGACCACCCACACCCGCGGACCGTTCCTCCGCGAACGCGCGCGCGTTTCGAGATAAGTGGAGGTTCGAGAGCGTACTATCAAACTCCAATGAGACTACCAGATATCCCGGAACGATAGTTTCTTCGACTCCAAAAGACAATCCCCTGTTTGCTTGGCATTACTTCAGAGTATATGTGGGTTCGAAAATTGTGCAGTAATACAAAAGGGAAGTATGTATTTCTGTGTGTGAGCTAAAAATTCTGAAGATATGGTATACACGACTATGCATAATTTTTTCCCCTCGAACCGCCTCTCACATAAATTTCGAGGCGCAAACTGTGCACCGCGAAGTTTCATCCGTGTATCCGGATTCATTGAGATTCCAGATAGTCACGCCGTGTCAGCCCGAGCCCCTCTACACGTACGGTTCAAGGCACAGCGGCGAGAGGGAGACCAGGAAATATATCGAATCTACCACTCCAACGTGTATACGATACAGTAAGTTTCGGGTAACGCTCCCGGGCATGGGGTGGTTTTCCTTAGCGTCACCCGGAGACTCTCGGGTAAGTTCTGGCCTTGTCGAGGTGTTGAAGTTGCCGCAAGTTTCCGCCATCCGAGAAGCATGCCAGACATTGTGAGAGGATCTTCGCTATGTACTTCGGTCCCGCTCATATTCCTCTAGTTTATTGATATATCCTGCTCCATCTATGGAACCACAATTCATCGTGCGGAGACGTTTCGGGAATAGGCCGCAGCTTTCTTCCGAGACAGTTGCTTCTTGTTCGGCGATCGCCGTCCGTTGGAGAAACCGGACGTTCTCGGCGTCACGTACATCTTGGTTCTCCCGATCTGACGAAGACCCGGCGACGGTACAACGTCATGGTCACAAGTGCGGATCTTTCTCCTAAGGTATTAGAATTCCCGTACCGAGAGAGCGGAGAGTATCCGCTCTCGCCTGTTGCCGTGCAACCGCATTATTCTAATACTCACTTACCTATCTTTCTCACTTTTTCCTTTAATTTTTCTCCGCGTCCCTCCCTCGTTTCCGACAAATTCTATCCAAGCAAGCGGGCAGGCAACGACAACGTTGCGAACTCTGGCTTCGCTACTGTTCCGACTTTGACGGCTTTCTCTTCGCCGTTTCCTTTATCCTACCCCCCGATGATGAGCCTCTCAAGCTCGTCGACTGACTCAACAATCACCCCCTCCCATTTTCGCTCCGACTTCTCAACGATGCGGAACGGTGGTGGGCTCCGGACGTGGCCAAATCGTTTTCTCAGTTCTCTTCTAATTGAACTGGGCACGGAGATAAAGTCCTTGGAAAACATAGGAAGAGAGGGTGCGCGCCTTTCTTCGTGCACGGGATCCTCGGCTGCTGATGCTTGAGGGCGAATGGCTGTTGTAAACGGACCGGCCTTTTTCTCCCCTTCCTTTCCTGCCCCTACCCATCCTTCCGCTCCGTCGGTGGGTTCGCTCTCATTCAACTATACCGCCTCTCCTTTTTGCTTTTCCTTGACGGTGGTAGCAGTAGCAGCAGCGTACCCTACCCGGGGCCTCTCTGTCTTTTTCTTCGCCTCTCGTGGCAGCCTCCCACAGAGGCGAGAGATGTTTACGTAAGCGAAATTTAAATTCGGCGAACGAGGGGTGGTGCTTCCGCACCGGTGTTGCTCGCTACGCAGGGTGTAGCGGAAAATATATAGAACCCTAGAGTGAGTGAGGGTGTGAGAGAGCGAGTTGAAAATAACGAAGGTTGGTAAAAGCGAGGAAAACAGGGTGGATATTGCCAACCAGCGACCGATTTTCGTCGCCGGTGATTCTCCAAGTTTTATTATTATTTTTTATACCAGCGGGAACGCCGGCCAACCCGAGCGACAGTCTTGTTGACGTCAGACATGAAGGAGGTGGGATCAGTCGAAGGGGGACGTAAGAAGAGAAAAGAAGGTGTAGAAAAATGAGCAGTACACCGGAAGCAATAATCCATCCTCGTAAGAAATGCAGAAATCAGAATGTCTGGCAGGATCGCGAACCCGTCCAAGGAAGTCTGCAACGGCGTGTTACAACATTCTACGGATAATCGTTCTACTCCTCGCGAAGAAAAGCCAGCAATGAAGATTAGGGATGTGAGGTCCTCTCGCTCTCTCACCCTGAAATCGAATCATATCGATAGAGTCCTTGAGGGAAAAGCACTTCGTTTCTCAGCTCCATCTACCGGAGCTCCGTCGTCTATTCCGTGGAGGTGAAGTATCACTATACTGTGCCTGAAGAAGCAGAGACGAACGACGAATCAATTTTGTGAAGAAGAAGCCCGCTCTCCGAGGAAGGAAGACTCCGAAGCGACGCCGGCTGAATGGACGCCTTTTAACTCGAGAATTCTGCCCATGGGGTACACACTTTTACCGCTCCATTCCGACGATCTTTCTTTACATGCCCAACGGTACTTCATCCGCGATTAACGGTTTATAAGAAAGAACGTGAGAAGTGCGCCACCCCGCTCTCTCTCAAAAGCGATTTCTGATTACGAGAATAAGTACGCGGATGTAACTCGCCTCCGCTTCGGTTTTCAAGCACTTCGACTGATCCTCCCCGCCGGCGACATTCGGTAATTATCATCACCTCGCGAAAACGCTGATTCTCACTGGGCTCATTTGAATCAGCTATCCGTCCCGATTCGCGACCCCCTTTATCTCAGCGGTACCCACTTTTGTCGGAAAGTCGCCCTTTCCGCGTTCGGACGACGAAAGAACAGGAAGAGCCGATACGCCTAAAAGGATCTTCTTTTAACTCAGCGTGGAAGCTCCTTTTGTGCGGCGTTCATGCGCGGTCGAGTGAGCTGAGAGATCAAAAGTTCGCTGTCGGGACGACGAGTATGACCAGAACTCGGATTCGAAGATTTGCATTTATCGGAATAAGAACGACTGCTTTTGTATTTTGCAAGTTCTTCTTTTACCTATATGCGATACTTGTGCGAGAGTATTTCGTCTCATTTCTCTTTATTTTTTTTATGAGGTTATCTTCCTCATGAGTAGAGGGGTAACGGAGATTGGCGAGAAGAGTCCAAGGTCCAGTGACTAATCCATCCGATTTTTTCTGCAGGTCGGACAGCCTGGGTTGAGGCAGTTGCCACTGCCGCAGCACAAGCCTAATCGCAACGGCAACGAGGGACTCGGAGGTACCGTCGGCTATAATACACACCAACGCGAGCAACTCTACGATGGACCACAGTTAAACGAGCTCAGTCTGACTCTCCAGCCATTCCACTACGTCAACGGACAGTTGAATCTTCGCTGCATCGTTCAGATACCCGGTATCTACAATTCAACGAGCGAGATACAACTTAGCGCGGGATTACGAGAACCTGTACCCGAAAGAGGTGAGCTAAACTTCACATACCCATGTTAAAGCCCGCAAAATTATAAAAAATTTTAAACGAATAGACTATTGGAACTACGTTGTTCCAACGTGCCTAAGCCATAGGGTAAGACCAGCATCTAATCCATAAAGATAAAGAATATACAACGAAGTTGTCTACGTTTCGCTGAATACCACTCCGCAACGTGAGCACACGTTGAATATCCCCCTCTTGACCATGATTTTTTCGTCGGCATGATCGGTGAGCGGCTCTCAAGTTTTCAACGTATCGGTGTATGCACTGCAATATCTTTTAAATAATCATATTTCTATCCACCACAAGACCCAGTGCTCGTACATTCTTTAATGTTAATAAAATCATGTAATACCGTGACAAACTTCAATGCAAGTACCCCACTTCCTCTAAGAAGATGAAATGGCGTAATATTCGAAACTATCTCGTGACATCAAGAGACTTACCAGAGAACACGAAGAATATTCATTTGTAGACATCTCGGGTACCAACCCGAATAACCGGAATAGCCTTCTCGCCTATTCCCGAAACCTATCTAGTCATGTCGTATCGCGTATAGTAATACGTAATACTCGGACGCAGAACCGTGGCTCGACGAACGGAACACGAGGAACTGTACAACTATCACGTATACATGTTCTTTCTTCTCTACTTCAGTATATATATACATATATATATATGCAGAAATTTCGTGGAATACAGTTATAGAGCATATTTAAGGGAGGTGGGGTCGGTCGGGCTGTAAGTTGGGAAATGCCGGTGAGGTTCGTACCGGCGGAGTACGAGTACGAAACTACAGGTATTCAAGGGCTCTTCGAGCCAAGACGAGTCGCTGCGGTAGAAGTCAACCCTGAGGCTGTCTGCTTATACGATCCGCCTTTCTCGCGACTACCCTACATGCACACCATGCACGATCTTCTCACACCGAACTCCCGGCGGTGTTCGTCACACACATGCAGTCACCTGGAATCTTCCGTGCACGAAAGCGAGTAGGTGAATTTTGAACACAGGTATGCGACCTTTGCCAAGCCTTACGAGTTCTCGTTATCAAACGCTTGCATACCTGATTATTCGGGCCGTTTTGCCCTCGTGTAAACTACTTCTCGGGGGAGTCCGCAAAACTGTCGAGCAGTTCCCGCGCTTCTGCCCCTGCAAACTACCGCCCAGTTACAATCCCACACCGGAAGATATCCTCACCTCCGCAGGGTTGTACAGACGCTTATCGACACTCACTCCACATGCTCGGTGGGACTATCGTCCCTCTCGTTTGCGTCCTGGTAGAATCAACGCACCACCGAAACGCTTTGCTATCTTGTTCCACTCCCCAAAACCCCAGATAGGGGAATCCCCGTGACGTGTCATGCGGCCCTCTAATTTGTATGCCGTCATCGATCGTTCGCGCCCTGAACGAGCACAGTTCGGTGATTCGGTTCGATGACTTTAAGCAAAAAAAGGATTTGTAGCGTGTTGTACTTTAAATCAATGCGTTTATCTCGTTCATATGTGATTACGTTTTCTCTCGTTTCCTTGGTAGTCTATAGATAGATGTGTCCAGAACGTTACTGTTTCGTCTCCACGTTATACTCACAATGATCTTTTTTTTAGTAGGAACTATCTCGCAAGCTCTTTCATTCTCGTGCTCTCTTATACTGTTCGTAACACTTTTTCAATCTTGAAAAACATAACGCGGGCCCGAGGATATAAACAAATTTTTTAATAATGCTGAAATAGTTTCACTTTCGACGAATTGGAAGATTCGGAAACAAATTATCTTAAATACAGGAACGTATTATCTTTTTGCCGACAAGAGCTTTCGATTGTGATTGATCTACCCTTTAGATAATTAAATGTTTGGATTATCCATGTAATACATTTATAATGTATACATATAAGTGTTTGTTCACACAAAGAGAGAGTGATTGATACTATCACTCTGGTACGGTAGATAGAATCAGCTTTAATTGAATCCTTCCACTGCCTTTCGAACAGTTTGCGTTTTTCGGGAACGGTGTGTACTCGAAGCAGCGCCAGCAGTGGCACCGTACAAATACGGTACGCACCTCAATAGGTTTTCAATTGCTTCCCTCATGTACGTCTGTAAATCTCCATTTATACATGTTTCGTATTCTGCATAGTTATATTAAATCCCTCTGTCCATCGTCCGAGACTATTACTCGCCCATCGTCGAGTTATAAATTAAATTATTGGTGGAACCACAGTATATATATTAGCAACGATTCATGATCGATGAATTTCGCTTTCCACCCTTAATACCCGCAAACACTTTATGCGCGACGCCACACATTCCGATATTCGTCAGGCTCGTAAATACGCTTCGAACTAATATCGCACAAAGGGGGTGACTTAAATCCACTTTTCGCAACACTCCCGAAGCAACAATAATAATTCCATTTGTCAATCTCGCCGGCCTAGCTAGCTCAATTCCACCTTGAACCACAGTCTTTCAGTCAACGGTCTTGTGGATATCGCCCCGACTCGCCCAGATTTGTACATACAGTGTACGGGAATTACGTCGACGCGCAATATATAACCACCCTCGGTCTTTCTCCGCGGTCTCTCGGACGAAATTGTTTTTAGGAAATTGACTTTTCCTATAACGGACGAAAGGAGTGAGAAAGACCGAGAGAGAAAGAGAGCCCCCGCAGTGCAGAGTACCGTGAGCTTCTCGTGGACTACCGGGTAATACGCGTTCGTTCTCTCCCTCTTCATCTCGACAGCTCTCTGTACTCGGGTTCCCCTCCTTGGCTTTGGCAGCCCGCAACTCATTGTACTTTAGATACATATATATGTATATATATATTCAGAAAATATATCGACCCTTGAGGAACAAAGGGGTGTAATTTCTATGTTAAACTACACGAGTTACGTCTTTCTGTTTATAAGCAGTTGATGTATGTAATGTATATAGTATATTACGGCGATATATGTACGTATTATATATGGTATATTTAGTGGGACACAACGTACCGTGAGTACGGCCTGGCTAGTACTACGGTGTACTCTGCAACAGCTGCCTTTCGTGTCGTACCGACATTTTCCGGCGAGAAATATTGACTATCGTTTTTCACCACTTGATGTATCGCCCGATGTATTTTACCTCGCTCACTCCGCCAACCCCTTTCGACCGGCTATATCAAACCGCTATGAGATATCTCTATATACTTTTCGAGCGAGAATATACGAATTGAAACGAGAGAAAGCGGAAAAACTATTAACTCCGACCTCCGGGTTTGGACACGATAGGGGGAGAGGAGCTCTTTTGATAAATTGCAACTATGCCCCGTAGCTCGAAAATGACTCTGAAAGACATATAATCTCCGTGAGAAACGTGTTTTACCTATAGAACGACGATCTTTTGTGATTTACACTCTTACACTTTTTTTTTACTAATTTTTGAAACGACGTCTCTCGGTCGCTCACGCCAAAGTTTATCGCACGATTTTATTCTATTCTTCGCGTCGTACCGATGGCTTCCGCAGTTCAGTCGTGAAACTGGCACAAGTCCTTTTATCGTTTTTCCCCCTTTTTTTGGTCTGTGTCACGAATAAGTATAGCATTAAGTCGCAAAAATTTGACCTCGTTTCTAGTCCCTATCTGGGGTTGGAGGGTAACGGAGGCTGTATGAGCTGCGTGTACTCCACGTGACCCGCGAGCGGACGGACAATAGACGCCGCGACGAATGACCCGCCATTCACCGGTGCCGTTCCCGATGCAGGTCTCGGGCGTCGGAGATACGATGATAATTTGCCGATAAAAGGCGTTTTTTTCTTCTTTTACACGACTTTTTTGTTACTTCAGTAACAGGGAACTATAGAGCGTCTTACTGGCAAAGTTTTTTTTCATCCTTATACTACAAATGTTTGATTACGCTCGAAATTTTGTGTTGCAGTGACATCGGAGAACGCGGGTGGCGAATCGAGTTTAGCCAGTCTCATGATGATATGCCTCCTAACGGTCCACACGCTGCTGCAATAGTCGCATGACGTACCGATACAATAATCCTCTTCCGAGATTCACGGAAGTCGAAACTAGTCAGCGGAAACTCGAAGCGTGCGAGTCGGAAAGAGTTTTTAAGAAAACGCGTGAGTAAGGGTATAGGAGTAAGAGGAGCTGAGAGAAATTACTAAAGAGCAGAGACGTAGGGGTAAAAGTTTCTGGGTTAAAAATAAATAAATTAAAGATAATCCCCCTGAACGCGGAAGAGAAAAAGCGGTGAAGTACGTAAATGGATTTAAAAACAATAAAAAAAAGTGAGAAAGAAAGATTATCGAATGAAAGTTGCCGTGAACGACTGAGCTATGAATTATACGGTAGATTTAAGGGCATTGTTGATCAACTTCGATTACAAGAAAATGAAAAAAAAACACATGTTTTTTATGTAAGTTAAAATTGTTTAGGAAAATTTCAACCTGTGCCACTAAGTTGCACATGGTATCTGAAGAATACTATCCTTATTATTTATATTAATGCGCATATGAATATTGATTTACATAAAATATTGTTCAATTAAAGAAACGTTTATAAGAAAAAAAAATTTCGAAACCACGAACATTGATACTTGTTAAAGAGGTTTAATTTAACGGTTGTACTTTTGCGAAATTTTCATTCGCATTCTTCTGTAACAAGTAAGTGGGTAGTGTGTTCGGAAGAATAATGGGACAGTGCGCGGCAGCAAAGTGTGTGTCGCTGCGCCGACGACAAATTCTCCGATAGTTGCGAATCTTGTTGCAACAACAGGCCCGAGAGAGAAGAAATTCGTAGAAAGTTGTCCCGCGAGTATAGTGCGTCGAGAAATAAGACCGCTCTCTATGTACCGTCGATAAGCGTGGGAAGGGGGGGGGGGGGTGATACGACGAAAACCCGTGGGAATAAGAAGCTTATTAAGCCGCCCCTGACAAAGATGACCAAGAAGCGGGGAGGAGAGAGTAAGATGAGACCGGAAAGAGATCCAATTAGTTGCTTCGTCGTAGCGATTTGGTGGGTATCGACAAAGGAGAAGGGGATGAAGGAGTTGGCTGACTGTGTGGTTGCTCCGGTCGTTTTGATGCGCAAGCACGTCGCATCCAATTCGTTGGCGTCGACTTTCCCAGTCGCATCCTCGATGTCGTCGTCGTCGTCGTCGTCGTTGACGACGAGAGGATTCCCGTTGCTGCTGCTGCTGCTGCTGCTGCTGCTGCAGGGCTCGTTGGCTAACTTGGCTGTCGGTACTGCTGCTGCTGCTGCTGCTGCTGCTGCTGCTGTGGCCCGTCGACTTTGAAACTCAGGTTAGAGCTTCGCCCGGGGCGACATCACAAAGGATTTGCAGGATCTCATGGCTCCCTCCGCTGTCCCCTTCGCTCATGTTCCATCTCCAACCTACTTGCCAACGAGCTAGCTCGAATGTGTAGCTCCGAGATATTCACTCTGCCTCCTTCCAGCTAAGCTGAACCCTCCCAGCTGGTACCCAGAAACTAAGTAGGAAGGAAAGAAAAAAAATACCGTAGTCGAACGAGTTTTTGAGGGAGAAAAGTGAGAGTATGGAATTGAAACGGAGATACTGTGGGGAACGGAGAACAAGAAAGGGTTGATGCTGCCAAGGAAGACTTGAAAGATTCGTCGCGCTTCTCTATTCCCAGTTTCACGCTGTTTCTTACTCTCTTTCTCGCTCGTTCTCTCTATCACTATCTGTTGCTATCGTGGACAATTTTTATAGCAATTTTTGTGCTCCGGAGCTTGGCACTCTCATTCCGAGAGCTTGGGTGTTCTCTTCCGCGGAAGACGGTGTTTTTGCCCGGTCTCATCGCCGACTCGTCCCTTCCTGGCTGAATCAAGGAGGACACGATTTTTCTTTTCTTTTTCATTTTTTTTTTTTTTCAACCGATGGGAATGAAAGAGCTCGCGAGTATGCATCGGGGAATGAGGAACCTGTCTATTGTCGTGCTGCAGCGGAAGGTGCGGCAGCGGCAGGCGAAAGCTCAATTCCGATGTGGATCAATCCGGAACCGAGAGTCGGCGCTAGATACGTCTTTGACACATCGACGCATCGTCCTCCTGTGTAGGTTCGCGGTACTTGCGTAGTTGTCTTCTTCTTTTTTTTTCATTTTTTCACGAAATTGGGATGAAACGCTTGGAAACGCCAGCTCGGTTTCTGCGGCTTTTTTTCTATCGACATGAAAAAGTATCGGGAAGATCGAAGGGTAGAAACGGGGGTGTAACGATAACAAAAAAAAACCGCCTCGCTCTGCCAATTCCCACATATTCTCAAGCTCGACTGACCAGCAGCCAACTTCGCGTGTTACATGCATGGAAGCGCGGGGCAAAACGGAATAGCACGGCAAGATCGTATCTTCCGTTCGAGACGCGGATGTTTTTTTATGGACCGTCACAGATTCTTAGCTACGATCCATTTTACCCCATTCAACGCTGTAGATTTATCGTCGAGTTAAG
This sequence comes from Listrodromus nycthemerus, assembly GCA_963978505.1. Classification (NCBI taxonomy): domain Eukaryota; kingdom Metazoa; phylum Arthropoda; class Insecta; order Hymenoptera; family Ichneumonidae; genus Listrodromus; species Listrodromus nycthemerus. The sequence continues at coordinate 17,080,401 of OZ021679.1, read as the reverse complement.
ATGGTCCCCGGCCTTGGCGGAGGGCGCTTACAAATCATCGGATAAATCGTGGACGGAAGGAAAGAAAAAAGACATCGCCGAATCAACGAAGAAACGAGAAAAGAAATAGAGAGGTTGATAGCTCTGCAATTGGTTCGATATAATTTATCGATCAAACGTGATATTCCTTACTGATTCCCCCGCCTTTGACGAAAAGAAAAATAAAAAAGGAAAAAAAAGATAGAAGGGCTTGTGCGAAGTTGCCGCAGTGTGCTCGAGGCATTTTTCCAGGATAGCGGCCCAGTTGCAGCACGTGTGCCAGCCTGTCTTTTTTGCCTCGTTCTCGATCGCGCGTGCATCACCTTGCTCTGACTCTATATAGCTTATATCCCTTTCGAGGAAAAGTTTCAAAATTGAAACCACTCGTTGCCCCATTCACGTTTTCAACGAGAAACATTTGCACGTAGTGCGCGGGTGGCCCCGGTGGGAGGAAAGGGGATAATGTTGAAAAGGAGGGGGTAGTTTCGTGACGATCGGTGCCAAGAGCCTCGCGTATATTGGAATGAGAAGTTGGAAAGGTAGGGGCAGCGCGACAAAAGTCAGCCACACATGATTCTCGCTAGAATGTGTGGTGAAGCAAAAGAACGAATCAAAAAATGGGAAAGTGAACCGGAGAGAAAACGCACGAAGCCTACGTATCTCACTGTTCTATCGCCAGGCCATGTTCGATCTGGCTCCTCGTTCCTTTAATAAACTAGAAAGTGATAAAAGTCCGAAGAGTTTTCCCCGGTAACATCGGCAATATCGAAGTCGGTGTGCCGGTATCGCGGCGAAAGCCAAAGTGCGGATAACAAATCCCGCCACGTTCTCAATCGATTGCCGCTGTACCAACCGAGTGATGCAAGTTTCGAAAAATAGCCAGGGAGATTTTTTAATAGTTTTATTTTTATTTCTAATTGTTAATGCAGAGAATTACCGTGCTAGTAGCACGATAAATTAAGATATTTTTTTGCCCAGCGTTTCTCGGTGCGAATGACAATGTGTGAATGTCGCAATAGTGTGCAATTAATAACAGCCCTATGTATGTTATATACGTGTGTTATTGTGGCCTGTATTATTGTTAAAGTACCCCACGCGAAGCGATTCTTCGGCGATTATACTTACAATGGTAATTTAATCGATAAATGTAATTAAACGATAGAGATTCGAAGGAGAGGACACTGGTCACGCTGCTCTAATCGGTGAGTCTACGATTAAAAATTAATAATGATATTAATACTTAATAATAATAACAAATAAATAAATAACAAAGAAAGAAAAATGAGACAACAGAAGAATGGACTAAATATTTCAATGTATATTTCTATATATTTATTCCTCGGCTGATAAAACGATTAAATAAGCGGAAAGAAAAAAAGTGACAGAGTACGCGGGGTGATCAGACATACACCGAAGCGTTTATTCGGAGTGTTTAGTATGTATCGTAAAGAATTATATATACCACGGTGTACTAGTTAAGAGAGAAAATAAAGTGAGAAAATTGTTCGTTCATATAATATTTACACCTTACTCGTTCTCTTATTATGAAAAAATAAAATAAAATAAAGAATAATAATAAATGTCACACCGCTATGGACAAATGGAACCTCATATTCATATTTCCAATCTAGAGGAGTCACATTTATCTAAGAGGCTACAAACCTATCAAAGACTCTTTCTCATCCTCTAAAATGATTAAATCCATACTGCAGATGATTGTATTTTCGTTTTTTTTAATACATTTTTGTTGAATTTAAGAAATTAACTCCGTAAAGTATACAAAACCCTATGTTAAATTTTTCGAACTGACACTAGTGTTCAAAGAATTTAGAATTATCGAGATAAATACTCCACTATTATTTTTAAGCGACACAATTTCCCAACTTATTTCATGAACGAAAAAGTTTTGAAAAATCTTTTTGAAAAGAACGCTTTTTATCAAGAAATATGGTGAAAGGACATTTTCATTGTTTGAAAGTGTGAAAAACTTTTTTTTCGTAAAATATCGAATTTTTTTCCAGCGCCATTCGATTCAGGTGAGCCGTTTCTATACGGGGAACGTAAAACCCAGGCGGCTATGGTGATGCCATTCGCATGAGGTGACTCTCGTCGAGTAATTTCGGCTTCTGTCGTTGGACTTCGATTGTTACTCGTGTACACTATTGTATTCATGAATCCGTGTACGCTGTAGCTTTGTATAAACCGGCGAAAAGGAGCATAGACAACCCAGCAGAGCTCGCCGGAGACAGAAACATTTGGAGTGCGTTACGTATACGATTATTTGCACACGTACCGTACAGCTCGAATTACACAGGTCGTAGAGGGACACGTAGATGACGTTCTATCGAGAGAGTGCTTCAGGGGAGTTGTAGAAGGGTCACGAGGCCAGCGACTGAACAACATCGTAAAATTTACTCTCGAAACGCAGTTTGGTGTCTATATGCACAGAGTCTACAATTAACCCGATACAGCCGTGCACCGGCCGGCCTTGGCACTATCTCACCGAACGCGATGCACCGCGCTGTTAAACCCAGACGGATTGTACGGTAGGTATATAGGCTTGTTTATCGAACGCACGCATAAACGCTCGGCTATCTCTCTCGTGTGCGTATGCGTCTACTTACATGCAAGCCCTACAGCCGACGGCAAATCTACACGAGTCGACTATCCACAGGATGCTGTTAGAGCATTCAGTTACGTGAAATTCTATCAACTTTGATGGAGTGTTATTTCGTATCGTTTTTTTATTTATATTTTTTTTTTTTTTTTTAATAAGGTGAAGGAGTGTGACAAAACTTCCCTAATTTATACATTGAAGATCCCTAATTTATACATTTATACTCCAATTGTTATCATTATTACATTCTATAACGCATTTAGTAAACTACACTATTGTGTACTTAAACTTCCATTCGGTCCTTTGGTCCTTGGGGCATTTATTCCAGGATACAATAAACGATCGATCAATTAATTAACGAGAATAAGATAGAGCATGGGAAATCCGGAACCTTCATAGTTACGGCGGGAGAGAGACCGTGACTTCCAGTTGAAGAATAAAATTCCTCACCGAAAGTGACGTCCGTCTGAAAAATCTCCAAAAATCTACACTTCTGGATTTTACATTCTATGGTGCATAGCGAAAACGCAAAACCCCTGAATGAGAAAGATTTTTTAGTATACATACGTATTTATGAATTTGAATTGGACTGCCAAATAGAATTGATTCCAAAATATCATCCATCTGCAGGCCATTTTCCTGGTTTCGTATCCTTCCCTGTTCATCAGTCGGAGCAGTTACGCGCACGTATCAATTTTTCCGTCGGTCGCAATTTGCCTTATGCTCAATGGAAATTGTAAAGAACGTCCGTGTAGTATTGTGAGCAAAAAGTACAGTTAGCTGGGCGGTGTTGTTACGGGGCATGGGACGAGACCGCGGAGAAAAATTCCTGTCACGTTTCAACCCTCGAGTTCCAATAAGCCATCCGGACGGTATCGTCCGGCAGTAGTCGAGGTAGGTACATATCAGCCGAGCCAGCAGATGCTCCTATCATCCGCCGGGTTTTTCGAGTCTTCACTGATCAGCCTCACTCTTATCCTCTGGATATACAGCGTTTGAGCATATCTACCCAATATGCCTGCCGGTCGCTGGACTTATCACGAAACGTAACTGTTGTACGAAGTCATCGGCCGAGTGGTAGTTTCTGTGTAAGGGGATGCAAAATGGGTCAATTTGAATTTCAAAAAAGCTGAACATTGAAATTTTGATATCGCTGCCTCATAAAAGTTTTAATTTGAAAGTTGAAATTTTTATATCACTTTCTCTTAATTGCCCTTGATTTGCAAAGCTCCTTCTATGACGAAGCGTTTACTATATTCTTTAGATTCACTATATTTTTTATATTCATAGCGTTCTCATAGAGGAAACTTTGCGAATAAAGCACGTTCACGAGAAAGTGATACAAAAAATTCAAATTTGAACTTTCAACTCTTATTTATTTATTTCAACTTTTAAGGAAGATTTACGAAAGTGTCCATGTTAAACTTTATTTCAACATCTACGATGTATTTCATTTTTGGACAGAACTAATGGCTGACTTGGGTTTGGCCCAAAAAAAACGCAAGACGCAAACAAAAAAGCCCTTACACATTTTTATCTTCGACCGATAATTTAGGCGCTACACGTCGCCAAAGTAAATTTTTGCAGCTGCAGATATTTTCATAGTCATGAATCTGTCCAACATTTTTATTCGATCTTTTACTTTCGACTAAGTTCTACTTAGTTTTTAGAAGATCAAATGACACCACTTTATTCAATTATTCCCACTCCGTTATACCCATCATCTTGTGTACTGTCTGCCGTAGACCACCATGGGAACATGAATTTTTTTTTGAGATGCCATGGGGGAGCACAGAAATCGATATTTAAAAATATGCAAAAACACTCTTTTCTCAATTTTTACTGTAAAAATTACAAATGAAATTTTTTGTTGATCGTCACTCTGGAATTAAAATCTTTGTACTTTTCAATGCTCATCGTGAATCTAACGAGGCAAGTTGGAGCGTTGAGTCAGTCGCGATTATCTCGGATCATCCCTGCAGCAGGCCTAGTAAGGTACCGACAAGGTTTCGATAGATTGCTCCAAAAATCCGATGTGGCCATCACTACCACACAGTAAAAAAAAACTATCACTCCTGCAGTTGGGCGTTAATACCAAACTACACGTCTGCAAAAACGATGTATTCTTTCTTCGAAACTGCAAAGTAGATAAAATACCGTCGAGGCGAATTTTTTTTTTTATCGTGCGTCAACATCGTTTGGAAGAATAGCCGACGAGTATGCGAACACGAGCTACTACCGCCGAGAATTGGGACTCATTTCATGTCGCCCATTCGAGGAGAGGAGGAAAACTATCCAAAACTTTCTCTGTGGATATCTTTTTCTCTTTCTCTCGCCTATCTCCATCACTTATTTTCTGCGTCTCCGTTCTTCTATCCTCTTTGCTTTCAATACTTACACATGCACACACACATTTATGCATACCAACATATCTATGTACTAGGAATGGGACATCGTCTTCTGGACCACCCCCGATTCCATTCGGAGGGAGGGTGGCTGGCAAGCTGGCGCTGAGCCGGACTCTGAAGGACCGTCGAGTCGCACGGGATCTGGCCAGCGCCGAACCGCAGGCGTATATCGTCAAGGGGGTGTACCTCCGAAGTTCTCTGCACGCCGACCGCTCCCCGCCCGTTCCCCGCATCTGGGATATCGGCCACATAAATCGCAACCTATCGCCGCCAGGTTGGAAATAATCGGAATAAAGTGATTCAGCGGAATAATAGGCGGGACCTCGCGAATGCGCGGCTGGACGACGCCGACGATGGAACGAGGAGAGATAGTGTACGTGCGAGTTTCCCTGTGCATGCGTGTATGTGTCCGTGTGTCGAGGCGCTGAATGTGTTTGCCATGTTATATGCTATAGCGGCGAATTTCATTGTGTGATTCAGCCGTCGCTCGTCCGCGTGTGCTCTCGTATTCGTACTCGCATTCGGGTCAACAGTATAGTCGCGGCTCGGTGGTCAGTAATGGAACTCGGAATAAGTAGGTACGGTGACGGATGAAAACGGGAAACGAGAAATCTGAAAAAGGAGATAACAATTGCGGGGAGAAAGAACGAATAGATGACTGCTAGTACTGCATAATCCGATATCTGGTGTGTAAAAAAAGTTATCTTTTTGCAAACAAATCGTGGGGGGGGTGAAGGTCGGTCTTGACTTTTTGGTCCTAGGCCCATTGCCGTTGCGGAAGTTGACTACAAAGACTACTAGACTGCTACTGGATTTATTTTTCATGTAGGGAAAACGAAGAGAAAATGGGCTGCAATTATTGGTACAACGGACAGTAACGAGTTGTCCATCTTGCACTCACTATCCTATACACGTAATTTTCGGTGCTGCGCGTTGGTAAATGAGATCGGGCTTTTTTTGTACCTTCATTTGTGATGAATCATAGGGACAAGAACCTTTTTTCATCCCTTTCCCTGTCCCGGCTTCCCGCACCGTTAATTCTTCCCATTCAACACCGACATCTTTCATCCCCTGTATCCTTCGTATCCCTTCAAATATTTTCCTTTCTTCCTCTCTCGGTCTCGCTCAGGAATTCCGTACTCCGGGATCGAGTGGCGTGTATCCAGTATTCAACAAACCCCCGTCGGCAGACCACCTCCCTTCTCCTGTCGACGGTCGCCCGCAACTTCGCTTCTACGCGCCACGTCCACCTCGTTCTCGGGCTCCGCTATCGGCCGCGGTGGTCATTATTAATGCGGACAAATTACTCAGCGAAATTTTACCCGTGAATTTACAAGCCTCGGGGACGCGCTTCAGCACACTAAGTATACATGGTATATACGGATACCTGTATATATGTATATATACATATATGAATATAAACATGCATACTATCTACTTTGCAGCTGTAGTTAGTACTGCCGGAGTGCGTGGCCCTCCGTCGTTCGAAAAGACACGGGGGGGGGGGGGGGGGGGGAGGCGCACGCGGTTTCGCTCTGCCACGCATTTCGTACACTTCGCTTCTCTCAGCTCGTCGCTCGTTCGTCTCTCGCCCCCCGCTCGTTCGTTCTCTCGCCTAGCTCTTGGGCCCCATTCATCGCTCAAACGATGACAAGTGATGCTGACTGATGCTCGCCGCATAAGCACCAACCTAGAGCATCCCACAACCCAACTCTTCTCCCCAATGCCGCGGCAGCCGGGGGAGGTTGCTTGCGCGAAACTCCCCTGTTCGTAATGGAGTATCGTCAGCCGGAAAGCAAAACGGTAGCGGGCCAGAAAAAATAACGCATTTCTAACACCCCCTATCTCTTTGGACAGAACCGCATAGCGTGACGACATCTCGCACTTCTATGCCCCTTTAGTTCTGCAAACCATTGTCATATAAACATTGCTCTTCCCCCGCACCCTTCGTACAGCGTGTGGATACTTATATGCTGTTTTATTATGACCTATAATATTTATGAATGAAAAATGAACGAAGGAGAAGGATGTTCTCTGGATACGTCCGGTGTACACTTCCGCGACGTCTTCAAGAATTCACCATCAGAGTTGTCCTACGTGCACACAGGCGCTAACTTTAACATGAGCAGCCAAGCGTATAAATCGTCGTTTTTCTTCTCGTTCATTCGGCTTTAATATTTTTATCTTTTATTATTCAACGGCATTTTTCGACAAAACTTTAACCCTTCGTGTACGACCATCCACGACCCTCGATCCAAGAACGACTATCCAGGCCGTGGGTGTCGTTTCACAAATGGTAAAACCTATCAACGATATATGACAGATGAAAATCTTATTTACCGCAAAAATATAACGTCGTGAACTTTACACTTCAGAGACTTTTTTTTTCATTTTCAATATAATAAATATTTTTGTGGATATAGTGATTTTTATATCGCGCTATGTAAGGATTACTTATCTGATGGCTTAGGGATCACCGAATGCTCGACGATGTAATCTTATCGGATAATTAAAATTGGAAAAACGAGACAGTAATTTTTCGCTTGACACAAACTGTGCGCCATGCATTCGACATTGTGAACCCGGTTGATGGCACAATGTAGGGCGCATTATAAAAATACGGGGATACATAGACTTCGACAAACTTTCGCGGATCACCGAGGTCGAGAATCGTGACCTTACCGCAATATTATTCTGCATACACCATGCAGTACTAATATAGAACAACAAAACGACTGAGAGGCTTCAACCGTCGAGTGGTTTGTAAAGCCACAGTGCGCACTCGGGAGAGGTGTTTATTACCTTAGAATTGGTGATACCAGTTTGTATTATTCTCTCGACCGTCTCCCACAGTCTCCTCTGGAACCCCCCTTGCCGCTTATTCGCAGGTTCGAACTCCCCTGTACGCCCCCACACGCCAAAGTTTGAATGGTTTTCGCTCGAGATTAATTGTCGCGCTTGTGGAGTTGCGTCTCTCGCTATACGGCTGTATCTACGTTTCGACGTATTGCCAGCGGCACCGGGCACACCCGAGAATCACGAATACTCGGTATCGCTGTGTGGACTCGGAGAGAGAGAAACTTTGACTGCACCGCCCACGAGGGTGCAAGGGATTTCGAGACCGGTATAGACGACTGCTCCGACACCGAGTGCTGAAAACTTTTTGAAAATACAATGATCATAGAAGTGCGCAGAAAACACACGCCCGAGACTGCCTTGATATCGCATCATCGCATCGTTGGTTCAGGAATACATGCGGAAAAATTATTCACGTTCAGTCGAGCGTTTTTTAATAATAATAATAATACCTGGGAAAGGGGTGAAGGTAATTAACGTACGTGTCGATTGTGACAGGCAACGCTCCGCATTTTTCGCCGCAATGCTAATGACAGAGAATCGATAGAAACGAGCCTTTGTGGCAAACGGATGTGACGTAAGGAATATTTAAATAAAATATATGGAACCGTGTCGATTATTCAAAGACAAAGTCGATTTGTTTTTTGTGTGTACCTTGTCGAAATGGAGTGTCCCCGATTGCGGTCTTTATCCGTTATATGACAAGACGATAATGGATTCAGAGCAGCCGGGCCGGTCTTCGGTTCGAATCAGCGTTTCGTATTTCTGGACGAGCGATTTTACTGACGGTGCCACGAACCCTCCCACCCCGGGCTCCCTGGCTTCCGACCGTTTCTAGTATCGCGGGGCAGCTCGTTTGCCGGGATAATCGTTTCGATATTCGTAGTACATCGAGAGGATACCAATTAAAATTTTATCAATCGCTCCTTCGTTTGTATATTTTGTACGGTGTATATTGAAATCGAGCGGTAACGAACTCGGTGTGTCACCCGGGCTGAAATCGTTGAAATTTAATTGAGAAAGAGGCAATGGAAGAGGGGACAAAAGCGCGATATACATATATATATATTTTTTATCTTATATAAATATATATATATAAATAAAGTATATATAAAGTATATATAAAATATATATATAAAGATAAAACGTAATTTTTTCCCCTATAAAAAATAGTAGGTACGAAAGGAACGACTGTTTACTGCGAAGCTCTCATTCGGTTTTATCATTTTTCATTTGCATTAACGTTGGAGACAGTCAGCATTAAGTTCGGGCTTTATGCGCAAAGGGTCTGATGACATTTGCCCGAAGTTTCGCTCGTTCGATGTATAACTCGCGATCTTTGACTAGGGAATTACGTTACAGCGGTTTTAACACGGCCCCGAGCGACGATGAGTGCCGCTCTCGGGGTACACCTTCTTCCTCCTTCCTTCCCTAAGTAACCGACGTTGTTGCTATATTTCCCCCGCGTACCGAAAGTACAGCGTATCGGGATTTGCCCTCTGCGTTTGCTCAAGTTATCCACCGCTTAATTCGTTTGGTAAGGCGTTGTCTCCCAACCTCGTATGTAGAATCCGAAATCTTCGCGCGTATTCTCCCACAAATTCCTAAATTTTGCATACTGCATAAATTTAATCTTGTTGAACCTTACTCTCTCTCTCTCGCTCTCTTTATATATGTATGTATCTCGCGGCACATTCTACAGGAATACCTATTAACTCTTGCACTGTGTACAGAGACCCGGTCTATTCCTCGAGCGGGACGATTCAACTGTAATTTTATACCGTACGTCTACCAGTGGGCTGTAGGAATTACGTCCTACGTAATTCCTCCATCCAATTCTGTAATTAAAATGTGAACTCTGATAAAGCAAACAACGCTGGCACAACAGCGCTCTACCTGAAAGAAAACATTAGCCGTCCCACTCGTCGAATACTTTTTTCCAATCCGAACGACTTCTTTTCCTTGGCACCCGCCTTTGTATCTAACTTTTGGACATTCTATCGAACTCCTCGGCCTGACCTAATCCCTTTCCATGTAGCGCTACCGCTGCGTGCGTTAACCATCTTGCTATTTTTTTTTTCTCGACCAGCATCTCGAGACAAAATGCGACACTAACGTAGTTTCTACGTGCAGAGCTTTACAACTTTTTCCGTCCTATTCTTCCGCATACTTTTATGCCTTCGTTCTCTACTCCCAAATAGATTATAACAAACGAATTTTCCGTTCTTACCGAAAACGTTCGTGACAACTTTAATTTACCAGCACCTCTTTTTCTTACTCTTCTTCTAGTATGAGGTGGTTAAGGGAACTATTATATAAAAACCGAAATTTTATATCACAAACCTGCTGTGTCTTAATCAGATATACGCGGAGCACGCCAAAGCTCTCTTCGAAATCTCTGGCCCTGCGAGGTTGAGTTCTCGAACAATAATGATATTTGAGTGAGTTCGCTGTATTCTTGCTAAACACCCTCTATTTTTAACGACGATTTTTTTATATATCGATCGTGAGTTGATACGAAAGAATTATTTCAAAGATATATTTGTTCTTCTGGGCGATGTGGAGGGCCCAATATTTCTACGCATTTCCGTTCTTCCACGGCATTATAGCAAGATTTCGGTCCTCGAGTAAAGGCCCAAAGTCTTGATTCCAGATAGAAATGACTCTTTATGGTTGATATTAGCCTAGAACCGTCACTTTAATTGTATGTGGGAAAAACGTTGCATCGCTAAGACTCTCATAGTACAACAAATTTCTTCATTCCGTAACATTTATATCCGTGCCTGTTCGTACACTCCACGCAGTCGTTAACCATAAACGATATACCGATTTAATACTCCGATGTCCACAAAACGATCGACATACTTTTCCCATGCTCGTGTTCTTAATTGGTTTCGTTTATCCGAACCTCATCAATCGACGTAGTCGATGAATTTTCAATATGTATCCAAATTCCGATATAGCGTAACGCGTCCATCACTACGACACGGCCGCAACGGCTCGTGTGATTCCCGTGATTTTACTGAACGCTTGTAACCATTTTACACTTCCGATCCTGGATGTCGATTTTCAAAAATTATTTTTAATTACTGAAACGAGTGAAGAGATTTTTTTCATCGGTTATTCGTTAACACGCCCAACCTCCGACACGTCGCCGTCATCGTTGAACAAGAAATGTCCTACAACGCTTTTAACATACACTCGTTTTTTTCTAACGCGGTGCACCAGTCACACTGTAAATTTCGATATTCGATACCGTCCCTCAAGCTTTTTGCGTTCGCTGGGCTGGTTCTTGAGACAAACCGCATTACGGCACCGCTCACCCCGGTGCCGCTTACTGCTTCACCGGGGTGTCATTACCACGAGGGACTCGAGCGTCCACGTAGGGTCGATAGAGCACGACCAAAAGTAGCCCAGATAGCCATGTGTACAGGGCTATACCTTGTAGCAGTACGCTGAACGTTTCAATAGTGCGGTGAGAACCGGGTCCCTAAAAAAAGCGATCAAGCACACTCCACGCCAGGGTGTAGAACGAGCTGCCACCTCGAGAGTTGAACGAGAGACGCGAAGAGAGTGTTCGTGGATGTGTGCGTGTGAGAGGATATGCGACTCCCACCGCGTAGGGTAAGCCACTTTGTAGAGTACGACGGCTATGCTGCCACAGAATAGAATGCTTTCGGACAGCAGGTGCTGCAGGAGCCTACCCTGCGAAACCGGAGTCCATCACCTGTAAATGGATTTTCCGTAAAACCAGAAATTCCGTGATCGGATCAACGGTTTCACCTGTATGCTCCCTCTCCACGGTAGTTCGTCCACTGCGAGTGTAAGATTCACACGGGCGTGTGAGCGTGTGTGTGTTTGCGTGTGTATGCGTACGAATGCATGGACTCGTACATGGACATTACTCCGAGAAACATAAATACCCAGTGGTAACCGCACACGTAATTTCGAACACTGTCCCTCTCGTTCCCTTCTTTCCCGTCGAAGCTCACGTACGAAAACTCTAGCGGACTGCTACACCATAACGTAACACGTATGCACGCTAAACGAAATTACATTTCCAATAATCCTTGTGGTGACGCCCGATTGCGAAACGTTCGGCCGCACAGCCCGACGGAGCTTCTCTCTACCCTCCGGCAAACCCGAAGCTCCCGAACCGACAAATTTCTCTTTACCTTCTTTCGCTTTCTCGAACCGTTTTGGTACCTTTTTTTGTCCTTTTTCCTCGATAGTACATCGGAAGGTGGATCGCTGCAGCGTTCGGAATTTCATCCTCGCATTAAAAAGCCACGGCTGTTGGGTCGGATCCATACTATCAACCCCAGGATACGACCGTTTTATTTTTTCTGTCGTTCCAAAGAATTAAAAAAATAAAACAAAAAACTCACCGTGTGACCCCTCTATGAGGTTCTCGCCAAAAGACTCCGACCCTATTGGGGACGGGGAATTGGATTATAACAAGAGTTTCAGAGACTTTTCGATAATTTAATTACAAACGGGAGATGTTTATCTGGCGGTCAATTAATTCGTCGGTATTGACATACAGCTTTCTGTTTTTTTTTTTCTGTGTCCTTTTTCATTTATGCGATATTTTCCCGGTGTGACTGCAAAACTGGATGTCCACGATGTTACCATGAAGCTCCCGTTAACGAGGATTATTTGACGCGGACCGTCAAACGATCCTGAATATTTACCGCAACAAGGAAACGGCGGCGCTTTTGCCAATGCGGTCGCGGGGGTCGGGCTGTCGACGCGTGTCCTAGCAACAGCAATGCTATGCAAAAACACGTATATTCAAGCACAAGGATACATTATATAATATATAGTATCCATAGGTGCTCAGGTATTTACATTCGCATGTATCATCAATAGAAGAGCGTCGGCACCACAGAGAGGGAGAGGCACGCACCACGTATCCGCAATTACGATAATCGATGCTTAATGTTTACGAGCGATATGCGGTCCGCGGTGGCGATCGTTATGTTTTACACATAAAAGCGTAGCGTGGCGGGCGCGCGAACGGACAACGCGCACAAGCTTTAAACAGTCGGCGTTTCACGGATGCTCCATAACGCGACTATCCTTGAATATTTTGCATTATATATTATGCAATATTTCATACACACCGTTGCTGCTAAACACCTTTGCCCCCCCCCCCCCGTTCCGCGCCCCTTAAATCGCCTCGGGGTAACGGCGTGTTAAATATTAATTCCATCACAGTACGTACTAACTGCAAGGTGGAGGGTCACGTATAAGCGTTTTCCAACCAGGTAATTTTTGCGATTTAATAACCAGTGGTTCATCGTCACCGCTAAAAGCAATACCGATATTGGTAATGGCCGACGCATCATTTGAACAAAATACCTCTTTTGCAATTCTAAAGTTTACCCCCGAAACACGCATTCCACAACGAGATTCATTGATATCGGTTCATCGCTCTCTTATCGCGAAAGTACGTATCACGGCTCGAGAAAGAGTGAATTTAATTAGTCAACATATCGCTGTTGATCCATAACCGCGGCTGTTTTTGCATACTCTTCATTATTAAAAGGCGCTGTAGCTTCTCTCAGAATACACAATATTTTATACGCGGTGTTCCGCTAGACACCTTTGTATCCATCCCCAACATAACTCGTCGTACTGGCGTGTTAAATATTAATAGTATTAAGGTACGTACTCACTGCAAGGTGGGGGAGGTCACGTATCAACGTTTTCTACCAGCCAGTTTGTGCTGGCTAATAACCGGAGGTTTACCACGACCGATACCCGCGGTACCGTTACCGGCAGTGGCCAATGCAGTGCAGTCGGGCCCATACATCCGGTGAAAGCAGCACTCGCGAGCACTCTCTCCGCATAAGCTCCATGCGAGAGGATGAAGAACACGATACGCTAAGAAAACCGTCTCGACCGCTGCTCTTATAGCCTACTGCTGGCTCGATGGTGCCTTCAAGTACATAAACGTCGTCCCGCCTAGCTCATAGCCAATTATCCAAAAACGTATTAAACGTTCGGCTCACCATGCTCCAACGACGTACAAGAGCCGCGAAGCGCGGAATTAATCGGAAGGGTGCTTTCTCCATCGTCGCTTTTAGCTATCTCTCTCCGGAGCCCGCCGTGAACCAGTATTCGTGTTTCACCGAGACGGATACCGGTCGTGTAGAGGCGATTAATATGGTCGGTGTTCGCGAACGCTGAGCGGCTACACTGTGGTCACTCCTAACGCGGACGAGGACGGCGAAGCATTGTCATTTTCGTGTGTGGAATCCGTAACTATTTATCCTCAAATGCCTCGGTTCTCGTTAATCTTGTCAGCCAATGTCACGGGTAATAGCTACGTAGACGCGTCATTGAATTTACATTCCACCGTTGGTAATCCAATGTGAACGCGCTTCTTCTTATCCGAATGGAATTATGGAAAGGACTAATATAAAAGAAACAAAATTACGAGGTTAAAGACGGAATAGTTAATATTGGTACTGTGATACCAGCTTTAATTTCTCGCAGTATTGTATGGCGCTGTGATGGAACATGAGAGAACAGAGATTGCTACTATGGCAATACCACTCTCATTAATTAATCGTAGCCAGCATTGTATAAATTGATTGGGAACAGTGCGATCAATGTGGGGTCCGGTCTTTTAATGCACAACTGCCTTTATTAATATTATCAACATGATGCATTCAAATAGTTGCTAAAATTATATACTACGCTGTAAGAGGTCGGTAGGAAATGCGCGATTGTGGCGAAACGTGGAGTTCGCCGACAAGGGGTCGCGAGTGCAAAAATCACAAAAAGTATAAGTCCATGCCCCGCGTGTGGTACATGATCCATTTTACTGACTTCGTTAAAATGACGATAGATTTTCCGTTGCAATATATCATATTCGCCTATGACCATTAATTTCTAGGGAGTAAAGAAACAATATGGACATGCGCACAGCTTAACAATTTTTCATGGGTTTTGCATGCAGGGAATTTGGTTATTTCACCGAAATTGGAAAAAAGAATACTCTTTCTATCGCAATAACGTCACGTCCCGTTGAAAAATTAAACTTTTACCTCGGTCGAAAAATTCGTGTCTTATTGGTCACGACTATAATGTACGACTATAATGTGCGCAACTCACCGGGACGCACAGAATAACATAATGGGGAAGTAGTCGGGCGCACCTGGGAGTAAATATGCTCGAGGATCCTCTGCATTAATGGAAAAACGCACAAACAAACAAGAGAATAAACTGTTTTACAAAATATATACATAAGAATTGCGTACGCTTGGTAAGCCTGATAAGAACTTTTTTTTTAAGATGACTCTTAACCTCAGGAGACTTGATTCTGGTCAAAGGAAAGGAGGAGAAGTTGATGCAGTGCGAGACAAGAGTAGTAAGGCGAAGCGACGAACGGTTACACCGGAAAGGCAATGCGACAGGCAGGGTGGAACGGAGGAGAGGCGAGACCACAGATACGAAATCGAGAACCGATGTACTGCGGAGACAGCATAGCCATCGGTCTTCCTGTGCCTCGTCCAACGCCACAACCACGTTCCGTGGTTTTCCAAAGATCCTCGAGAAAGAGAGGGGGGACAGAGAGAGAGAGAGAGAGACAGAGCGAGAAAAAGGGAGAGAGCGTGCAAGGGGGTGGAAGAAGGGGTCGAGAGGGAGTAAGTTTATCTGGACAGTTTATCTTTCAGGAGCAGGCAGAGCAGAGATAGTGTCAAGAAGGAGCACGGTGGAAACTGCGAAGAGACGTCTTCAGACTTCATGAAACTCGAAGTTGAGAAACGCGAAACATCCTCATTGTCTCCGACCGATGATACTGTTCAGTAACGTCTTGTATACCTCCTTTATTTTTGTACACTCATATACGTTAAGGGACACGCGAAAGACTAAGTTCGACGATACGGATCAGCGAAAACTTTTACGGGAACGTGAATTACCATTTCGCCCATGAATTGTTTTTCACACCTGTCTCTGCAGCTTTTTGTCGTGAAGAAGGGAAAAAGAAATAAGAAATCGGTGAAAGACCAGCTGCTTCTAGCGCTATCCCTCGACCTCGGTACAAAGCTAGTGGATCGTACTTTGCAGTCTCAATTTTACTGCCGATAAAGTAGCATCCCTCTTTGTTATCACACAGAATCTTAAGATACGTATCCGAGAAATTTGCGCATCGTAAACTTATCGTGGCGTCATCTCCGACACAGTCGAAATACCTTGGACGCGCTCTACCCAGGAACTCGTTCATTCCGACTGTCGAGAAAAGAGTCAAGGCCGTCGATCTAGTAGAATTTGTTTAGTGTATCAATAAACATACCATTACTTAAAAAAATTTCAATGCTTTTAGGGCTAATAAAGAATATATTTTTACTTTTTGAATACATTTCCTGCCGAATACAAAATTCGGGTTGACTCTATTTGCATAATATGGACCGAGCCTGTTGTGCGGTGTAATGGAATCATTACAGTTTCATGTCGAATATATCACAGTAGCAGGCTCTACCTAGGAACTTGTTCCTCCTGACTATTGGGTCTGACATAATTGTCAGATCGATAAAATACAATTTTATACAACACAACTCGACAAAAGTGTTTGCTTATTAGAAGACCTTTTGATGCTAATGAAAAATATATGTTTCAAAATATATAAATATATATGTATATTGACCAGAAAAATCAATTTATGTATTTTGAAGAAATATTTAGAATGTTGGCGAACCATTGACGTAACTTGTAGTACGGTGGAAACTGATAAATTCATTTCAATGCCAAATGCATCAGGCTGCGCGTTTAAGAGGATCTTTAAACAAGAATGGTTTATCACGTGATAGTGCGCACTGGTAATTGGGTTTCCTTGTACCACTTGTTTTATTTAACGCGAATTCTAGACACACGATAAAAAGTAGCTACTTTACTCAGTCTGTTCATAACGTGAGATAATTTGGTCTCTAAAAACCGACTAAGAAACGATTTGCCACCAAAACGCATATCAGATCTGCAGCATGGATCAGCTTATGACTAAAAGCCTCTGGAACGATATCAATTACCACACATTTCCAAGATATCTGTTCGTCCACCGATGTCGCTAAGTAAAGAAACATATCGCGATAACCGAGTAACCTCGAGTGCCGACACAAAGAAACAGAAGTCAAATAAGCTCCGGGGAAGAACCGTTCTATCTTCCGCGCTCACTCTTCCGTCGTAACCGCCTTATCTGCTTACTCATTATGATTGGATATCGAAGAGGGGGTCGCAATCGAGTATATATTCTAACAGACCGTCTCCACGCCAATAAGATTCACAGCGTATTCATCTCAGACGAAAACACTCATTATGAAGTCAACAATGATTCTTTGCGCCTTGGCGATGGCCTGCTGCTTCACTGTAAGTAGTCATATGATACATTTAAATCAGGTTTGCTATTCTCGAATACGTATCAATTTAAATGAATTCAATAAAAAATCGAATTACAAATTAACTTGGAATAAATGAATTGAAACCATTAAAAATTCATTTTTTTTTTTTACTAATTAAATGCAATACTTTTAATGCATTTTGTGTGCAAACGACAGACCGGAAATGCCGCTAACAACGCAGGAACCGCTGCGCTCACCAGACTAAAGTCCGAGGTTCAATCTACGACAAATGATCTCAACCGTTACGGTAGAAATTTGGTCTTCAATACGAGATCAAAGTTGAGCGATTTGAAGATCGTCGAACTGACCAATATCAACAACATCGTCAACCCGGCGTTGGCCGCGATCCAGGTGAGATGACCAATTCCGTTGCCTCCCGCATGAAATTGATCTTTCGATTTACCAGGAATAATCGCTTTTTTATGAAATTCCAGTCGGAGATCGACCAGGCTAAAGCAGCTGGCAAGAACGCCGATCACTGTTACGAACCCTCGAGACAAAGGATGAGGCTGGAAAGTCTCAATTCCTGGAAGGTGTTGGACAAGTGCGCTTCCGATGCTCTTGCAACCGTCGATCCAGTCAAGAACAACATCGACGTTCTTCTTCAACTGGGCAATCGTCTGACCAGTGAACTCGACGCGATTGCTATAAACTGTATGTCATCCAACGCGATGGCCACACAAAATTGCATTGTCAACAAGATTCCAGAGGCGACTTCCACGGTGAATTCTTACCGTGACACCGCCAATTCGTTGAAGCAAACCGGTGACAAGGCGTCCTCGGACGCTCAAATCTCCGGGCGTACCTGTTACCAGGGCGGTGTACAAACGGTACGGCACGAGACCAACGGCGCACAAGGGGACGCGCATCGATGTGTCGCCAGCGCATAGATCTGTACATCAGACTCATTGCTCCTGAATGCATTCAAGACATTTGGGAGATTTAAGATTGCAAGCACAATTTCGTTATATCGACTTGACCAATAGAGTTATTGAAAAAATTAAAAGACTGAGATGAATTTACCTTTGTAGTGTCATTTTTTTCTGCCTCCATATATGATTAACAGTTGCGAATCGGCATTCTGCGAGTTTAGGTCAAACGTCAAAATTTTCCCGGTCTGATCAACAGCGCGGCGTCCCGAAGAGTGAGCAAGAACTTCCGGGAGCCCGCGCTCCAATACAGCCAAATTCCTTATGCCTACGATCCTCGGACGTCTCACCGGGGTTTCATTTCAAACAGAATTATTAATCATGACTTTCCTGGGTCTGGTGAGTCCCCGTCCGTCTGGTGAGTCAAAAGCTGCGCGACCTGTCATTCGTTAATGAACTCCGGGTCGACGCACGTAGATAAAGGAAATGAACATGAATATTAATTTTCATCAGATAAACAGCCTATTAAGCTGGACTTCCTTCGATTGGACGATTATGGTTGAGAAAATAAAAAATATTAATCTCAAGAGCGAATACTTCGGCGACATTGTCAAAACTGGTTAGTTCCATTTGTTTCCAGTAATATTGTTTTTTTATTGACTTAAGTATACCGAGATAACGTTATCTTCAGTACTGTCTTGGGTGGTAATTGCGCGAATAGTAATCGCTCATCTGTACACCGTCACGTATCTGGCGAATTTTTATTCGATCTTTACACACTGTCGGCCGAATGTGCTGCTGCCTTGGATGATCGTCAGTGGATTCAAGAATTTTATTCTAGAGTTTATCGTTATCATGGTTTGCTTGTTGCTCTACTCGGAGAAAGAGTTCTCGCGCGCCTGGCTGACGGCTTTTATAGTCTGCAAGCTGGTGTCCCTCGGTGAGTGTCGACACTGCTTAATGCGCTATAGGCTTGCAGCTGATGTTTTAATAGTATGCAATAAATGAGCCAAATACACGCGTTCTGCCAGTTCCAGCCGCTTACTACTGGCTCACCGTAAATTCCTTTTTCATCGAGCTTCTGGGAATTCAGCGAAGAAAATTAACGAGAGCGATCCTCGCGTCTAACGCGGATGGGGAATTCACGTGGAGTGCGGATGTCGGGGAGCGATTGCGCTTCCGATCAATGTTTGCCGGAGGTTTCGCTTACAGACAGCGGATTTTCATGAGCCTCGTTAATCTCGACGATTTCCTGGTAAATTCCTCCCTTGAGTTCGATGGTGAACGGGATCACAGCAAAATTTTCAAGTCTCTCGCAACCCTCGAAAGTCAGGAATCCGAACATGCTGATGAGGATTCTAGGCTGCACATAGTCGAGCATGCGTCCCTTACACCAGTGGAAAAATCTCTGAGAATTTTGGGCTTGAATCGTGACGATATCAACGAGACACGTCTCAGATTGAGGAAGAATGTTTTGACTGGATCGAACATCGAAGATATCGAGGAAATTGTCTCAACGGTCGAGCCAAAGGACGAAATCGAATCCATCGGTGGCGTATCCACGGAACATAAGAAAACCGACGCATCAACAGCCAATGCAACAATGGAGACTGAAAATAATGCAGAAACTCGTCGACTATTAAGAAACGTTAATTCGCAGTATGAAGCTCATTCTACCGCAAAATTCTCGAAACAACCAGCCGGCAATACTCTGACAAGCTGCACATGTGGGAAAGGTAAAGAACAAAGGGTCGCTCAAGGCGCAGTCGATTTGGACGTCAAAAAGAAAAGGCCTTCGAACGACAGCTCTCATGAAAGTAGAAGAAGCGGATACGAAAGGAAGAACTCCAACACAAGTCAATATGATAATTTTCCAGAGAACCATCCATCACCTTTGGAAAAACTAGCACAAAATGGGACGAAAGTTGATACTGGAAAACCAATCGAGAGCAACTTCGAGTATCCAGAAGGCTCGAAGTGTACCAAAGCCGAGCTCTTCAGGCCCGGTGATGTGCACCTGGAACAAGATAATTTTGGAACTACTGATAGCTACATAGACATGGCAAGATCGCATGACGTGCAAGCTAAACGCTCACTCTTCAGAATCGTTGGCGATAGGTCTGAGATCTGCACGCAGACCGATTTCGTTAACGACGCTGGACAATGGAGTAACAATAAAAATCTAACTGAGAACGATTTTCTCCAAGGCACGACGAAGACGTCGACTTTAACGCAAACAAATACCAGCGACAGCTGGAAAACGATGATTTTTCAAAAAACGTCGGATGTCACTCACGCTGGCGATAAAGATTTCTTTCGGCCGAAGCCTTCCGGTCGTGCGTCATCGACGAAGGCGATATTGTTTGCCGGTGTGACAAAGTTCTCCAGGCCGAAGAAACGAAGGGAAACTCTCGAGGAACGTGAAGCACGCGAGTTGAGAGCTCTCAGAATTTACAATAATCGAACGCTCTTCAAGATGAAACAAGAAATGGAAGCAAGGACACAAAAATCTGCGTTTGGCAGTAATGGAGCTCTTCGTAATCCCATCTTAACCACGAAGGATATGCGCGAATTTTCTGTAACACCGCGGGAACGGAAAGACTCGACTGAAAGACTGCACCTCAGGTTGGATCAAATCTCTAACCGTCAGGCGCGATCGAAACCACGACAGAGGACCTCGAATTGGAGTGCCTTCAATGTAACTCTCGATGCCCTGGAATACGCCATACTGCTAAGCTTTTCGAGTGGAAAGAAAAATCAAATGAGGCATCAAGATTCAAGCAACAACTCGGAGGAAATTCCACCGATTCCGCCGAGAGAGCAATTGTCTGAGTACAGCAAACCTACTACAATTCGCGAAGGTCTGAAAACGTCTTCGCCGTCGACGACGAGATTCGAGGGACTCCAGAAAGGACGGGATCTCGACCGGACTCCTGGAGTAGAGAACATTACCAACAGAAAGATCACAGTAGAAATTAATTCGGCAAACTGCACTTCGAATCTTCCTAAGCCAATCGATTCCCCAGAGCTCTCCGATAAACACGGGATTTCGAGCCTGAAGGAATTAATCAAAAACATCGATTGGGGCTTCAACGATCATCATGACTCCAAGAAAAACGATGCTCTGCCGCAGGATAATTTTGTTTATAGTGTGGATGACGTCCTTTACGACATAATCGACGATACTGACGTCATAAGTCTTCTGCAGAGCGCCTTCGCCTCAAATCCTGGAAACACCGAACGTGGCTTTTACCTTGGTCCAGGATCTACCGAGCTGTACTCAGTAACGAATTATCTCGATGACGTTGTCGGAGAGATCATGAAGACTGCCAGACTCAGGCCCAACCCAGATGCGTTTGCGAACGAGCCGACAACTGAAGTAGACTACGGCGAACATTATCTTCAGGAGCTCCAAATGAGCCAGTTGTTGGCTCTCGATGGCATCGATGAAGGAACTGATTCGGACAGCGAGGCATCGGACGACTCAGAAATTGAAGACATCACTTCTGCGAATACAACGGACTTTCATCCCCTGGAACCCATCGAAATGTGCTGGAGCAGTTATTCTGGAGGAGGATTGGTTCCCCAAGGTCATTATCAAAGTTCCTTATTATCCAACACACGACCGAACAAAGGCATTGCCGATATCTTGGGAGAAAAAGAAATATCTTCTCTGGAGTTCTGGATGGAGGAACTAATGGATCTCGCATCCGACGATCAACGGGACAACCTGGAAAGCACAAAGCAATTCCGACACTTGATCGAAATCCCTGGCTACTGTGTGGTAAAGACTTTGGTAGATTTCTTTCGCGAATTTGTAGCGGTCTCCCGATCGACAATGACGTCGAGAATGTTTGTCAGTGCCGATCCCGACAGCACTTCGAGCTCATTGCGGAGCGAGGAAATTATATCCGGTGGCTTAAACGACCATTCGAACACCTCGCTGGTAGACCCTGACTCGATGGATCCTCAAAATATGACATTGGTGGAAATAATCGATGAAGACGTTGCCGATTTTCTTCGGACGTTGATGGACCGTCTTACGGAGAACACGGAAGACAATGATCTCCGAGATGGAGTGGTTGTCGGGATGCATGTCGAGCAAACGATGCTTCCTTTGAGGGAAGATGAATTTTATTTTGGACCTCCCGAAAACACACAATCCTTCACAAAGGGAAACTTGTTGCCGGAATTCGAAGCGCAAAATCATGAATTCGTCCATAGCGACGAGAACCAAACGTTTCACCTAGCAAATCTCCTATCGCCCCAAGCCAACGTGTCGTATACTATCTCTGGTCCCGAAGTTCGTAACGATGAAACGATGTCGTCCCTGACTGCCAAAGGGCTGCACTCAATTACCTTAACGGTAAACAGCTACGATAGTTTTTACTCAAGCGGCGCCGACGGCACCTCAAAGCACTCTAACAACGTATCCATCGATGGAAACAGTCTTTTCGAGGACTTCACTGAACACCCCCTAAACTCGACCACTTCCGACGAATCGCTACCTCAATACACCACCGATCTCCCGCATTCGGAAAATTAATGGAAAATAAAATTTATTTTATCGTCTTATTCATAACACCTGTGCATGTAGGGAATATCGGTGCTGACAATAGCGTATAAAAATATATATTTCTGTACACTGACGAGAACCAACACGATGACGATTCGAAGGTCTATTGTTTCGATCGAATCGAAAGGAATGTACATATTTGCATACATAATAGTGATTCTAATAAGCATCTCCTATCTCCGTGTTTATTTTTCATTCGCTCTTGTGATTTTCATTGCCGATTTCTCGACGAGGCCGGTAAGACTCAAACACGCTTTCACACACTTTCGCAGTGGCGGTGAGCGTGCTATATCCACAAGCGACCCAACTCGATACCTGTTCGCAATCGGTACTTTCACATCATTAGCAAGTCTCGTCATACCCCTGCTCGGACTCCGGTACCACGTAGTTCGGATCGCAGACTGTGTTCTTCACCGCGTCCTTAACACTGGCCCTGAACACTCGAAAGTTCGTACTGTAGGGGTCCCAAGGCCCGTAGAGATACATCGGCAACCGGTTCGATATCGTCCAAAAGCTCTGATCCTCCTCGAGGTCGACCCTCAGATCGTTCGGAAATACGAGAGAAACGTTGCTCGTGCCAACGACACCGAGATTCTGAGGAATATATTCCTTTCTCGTGTCCCAACACCAGACCGAGTCTCTCGTCGGCATGTTGAAGAACATTACGCCGTTTCTGTCGATCGCCGATCCGGACGAGTGACCGAAGTCTTTGGCGCGTTGTCTGCCGATCGGAACGAAGCTCTCGGCGCTCTTGTCCGCCGTCTCTTTATCCTTCAAGACCGACGTCGAAACGGCGAACTCACGAAAGCTCGACATTGGGTGGAAGAACAGAGTTCTGTCATCGTTGATATCCAGAGGACTCAGCGCCACGCCGAATATACCGTCCATCCATTGGAATTGAATGCCGTGGAGCTCGTATCTCGAAGACAGTGGATCGGGCAGGAAAAAGTGATGCTGGAGCCGGTACGATGAGTCCTTTGCGAGGTCGTAGACTATCAGCGCGAATCTCCATACGTCAGAGAGATAAGCGACCGCCGATTCGCAATCGTTGTTTCTAACGTCAACGACGAGATTCGACCAGAGAGAATCTTGTTTGACCTGGTCTTCCGGAATCTGGTAGTGGTGAAGAAGTCTGTCTGTTCGTAGATCGAATATGAAGAGCGCTGGAGGACAGGCGTGGAAAGCGGTATTCGTTAGATTGACCGTGCCCGAATCCAGCACCCACAGACGATCGCACTCGTCCACTTGGACTCTGAAGACCGAAGTCAGGCCACCGCACGTGCCTGTAAATTATGCGATAAATTCAGTATCGTTGATTCGTGTTCGCCTCTTTCATCCCATCAGATAAAATCACAAACCCACCTTCGTGATGCCAGCCCCAACTAGGGTATGGCCTAAGCTCAGGACTCTTGGTTTTCGAATATCTCGGTACTGTAGTCAAAGTTGCGGGAATTCCGTTCTTCCACTTCGGCAATGTTATAAAGACTTTGTCGCGCCATACAGCCAACCCAAGCGGTAAATTGTTCTCAGGAATGTATTTCTCTTCGAGGATCGCTCTCTCCCGAGCTTCCTCGCTCTCGAACTCAAAGTCCACGGTCTTCCAGGCGTAAACCTGTGGATCGGTGATACATTTTTTGAGAGCACGTCATATAAATGGTAATGAAAACACTAATCAACGTTTAACGCGAAGATGATGATGACTCACCAGTTCCATGGCAGGACCTGGATAATCCTCCTTGTCAGTGTAATCGATGTCCGAAGGTGGCTCGTACGTTTTACTTGGCGCACGAACATCTTGACCGAAATTCGTTTGCACTCCGTTTATATTTCCAAGATCCTCAGAGTTGTCCGAAAATCCACTTGTTCCCATGGGGTTCATGAGATCGGTGTCTGGAGAACTCGAGGAAGACTGTGAAAACGAAAGGTCAAAGAAAGTGATGACATTGAAACAAATTTAGGGTGGTATTGCGTAAAATTAAAGTCATTTTTTATTTGCAACGTTGCGTATATGGAAGCATCGGAACCAACCCCGGTGACTTGAGACGTTGACAGAAGTGGTACCTCCAGCTCTTGCGAAATTTGGTTCGCACCGGCATTACTGTTCGTCGTCTGCGCTGCGAATTCTTGAAGTCCGAGCAGCGTCATTGACACCAGCCACGGCAGCACGTTCGTCATGCCTACGGGAATGTTAAGTCGCGTTCAAAGAAAAAAAAACCTTAAACGCGAACGACTGCTTGAAACTGATCATTTCACAATTCATCGAACGAGCGAACTCGATGCCTTAGGGACTCGCGACCCGATTATCTCGTTTGGTTTTCTATGACTACGATTAAATCTAAGTAGGCACTTGCTAATAAAAACCGTTCGCCTTTCGAGTCCGCTGAAGAAATTGGAGTATCGCGAAAAGTAGCTGAAAATCATTGCCGGCGCACATGCTTATCTGTTGGAGTTTTGCAGCAGGCATCGGGTGATATTACATGATATTACATTAAGTCTCTGACGTCCAATATGTCCAAAAAATATTGTAGGTTTCCGAAGATTATTAGAGAACAATGTTTTTTATTTTGCTTCCTCATAGCGACGTATGTTTTCAAAAAAAAAACATACTCCGAGATTTTAATGCCAGACTACTTTGAACATTCCAAAACGTTAAGGTATGGGATTTTTAGCTGGCGTCCGAATGTATGTGCGTGTGTGTAAAAGTATGTGCACATGACATACTTGCGGCGCTTATAACGACTGTATCTCGGAAACGGTTTGAGACAGCAAGTAAAAATTGTTTGGATGAGTAAAATGGTCAAGTCATCAAGGCTTCGTTCTATGCAATTTCCGATTGGACCCGATTGGAAATTTTTGTTTTTTTTTTTCAAAATTCTCTGCAGTAACTCTAACAGTCTAACATTCCTAGACGGCACACGGAAATAATATTTCTGTGAGAGATTTTTTATATTAAATTGGATACAAATCTATTCAATTGGGCAGATTTTATTAGATTTATAAAGGTTTTCACAAATTACTAAAAATTGTCTAATTGCATTGAACATGAAAGCCCTCATTTGAAATGTTACAAGAGAATGAACCAACACTGTACTATATTTGGTAGTATTAAATTAAGCGTAAATGTATATAATCATTCAAATTTTATTCAACTATTAAATTTTCTAATTAAAAAAAAATTTTATTACCATGGACATAACCTTCTGAATCGAACACCATGTCAATAAAATAAATGCCACCTTTATAATCAGCGGTAAAAAGTTTCAACCATCTAAGACATTACTATTATATTCCTCATATATTACTATTCCGCGCATAGCTTCCTCCGCAAGAAAGTAAGAAAAGATCAACAAAGTTTTCAATTAATGATAAAATAACATAATTCCCATAACAAAAAAATTAGAATGATCTTTACACTGATCTGAATAAAAACAGATTTGTATTCAACGTACTTGAATTACTGCCCGACGAGCTCGGAGCCCGCCCAATCAGCCTGCGAAGGTCCTTGAAAGTTTCGAACTTATAGAAACTCAACGTGATTTCGCGAGAGTGAACTATTCGCGCGTACGTGATCGAGACCGCTTGGGATGCGACTATGCGGGACGGTTACCTCCGTGATCTCGGAGTCCATCCGGGTCGTACGTGTGTTCTGAGAACAGGAGAGAGAGAGATGTACCGCTTCGTCGCGGTATATCCCTTCTCCGGGAGTGGAGGAGCGTCGTCTATCGCTACGTCTTCCTCTCTCTTCAACATTATTTCATTTCTATCTCACTCCTCTCGTCTTTTACTCGTACAGCGGTTATTTCATTGTATAGAGGTAGTAGCAGTATAGTACAGTATACGTAGGTCACTGGCGCCGGGTTCGTGAGAACCAGCCAGTCAGCGTGGGAACACCGGAGGATTCATGCGGAAGAAGAGTTGCACACTCTCTCCCTCCTACTTTTTCGTCTCCTAAACTCTTCAGGAAGAGGGACTTGCAACCGTGATACGCGGAAGGGGGTGGATTAGCCATCACTCTTGTAACCGGACAACAGTTAATTACCTGCAGAATTCGCTATGCACACGAGGTCATAATTGGATAAGGATAATACCAACACCTTCGTGATACAAAAAAAATATAATTAATCAACGGCTCATTATACGACTCGCCAACAGATAATCCAAGAAGAGAAATCTTTTTTGAGCTTTCGATATTTCCGCGTTCAGAAATTTCCGCAAACAATGTAGAAATTGAAACGCCTTTTTTACTCTCTTGTAGATCCCTGTGTTTTGGGAAAAAAGTAGCAATTTCGAAATTTTTATGCCACTTCAAATATAAACCAAGATGTCAACAAATGCTATTCAGATACAGCGAGTTTAAATTTGGCATGAAAATTTGGTATTTTATTTTATTTCGAAGTTGCTTATAACTACGTAACTCGAGTAACAACTAGGTATCGGGCCCAAATTTCCCAAGTAAATGAATTTATTATTTCGTTCGATTCGAGATTTAAAATGAAATATTACCCAAAGAGTAAAAAGAGTAACCTTTCATAATCAACGTTGAAGAAAAGATTCAAATTAGCCTCGCAATGTCTACTTATATGTATACTTAAATTGCCGTTGACGATTTTCTACAATAAATTTTCCGGTAAGTTTTGATCGTTACAATTTCTACGAGATGTCATATAAAAAGTTTACAGCAATTTATTAATAGTGGCGTCATTTATTCAAATTTTGCACACAGCTTCCTCTATGACGACGCCAAGATCGATCGGCGAACTTTCTCATGAAGAAAGCTGTGCGCAAAACTGTAATAAATGAGGAAGCCATGTTAAAATTTTTTAATCAATAAATTTATCTTTTATATGGCACCTAAAGTTTTCGTATAGATAAGAAGAAGACATGATTACATAATTTGGCTTCCTGATAGCCCAGTTATAATTTATTAGAAATACTCATTCAGAAATTCTCTTAACGATCGTAATCAGTTTATTTTCAGCATTTTTTATAGGAACGTGCAAAATCTAACGTTCGTTTTTTAATTTATTACTGGTTAATCTCGTACTTGATATAGAAGCACACGCTATATGTTGAAACGAGAGATAAACTCTTGACTCTTCACTTTCACTTGATTGCTCAATAGGAAGATAGTACTTAACGAAAACATATATTTTTTCCACGATTTGCTTAAAGATCCCTAACTCCCTGCTCCCAGAACGAACGACAAGTTGTGCAATGTCTCGTCTACTGTTTTCTTTCAATTATTGCCTCGAAGGAATCTCGTAGAAGTAACGTAGTAAGAACCAGAGAGACATCGAAAGAATCCACCTCGGGCCGGTCCGGTGGAAGCAGTGAATTGGATATTTTATATCGATACATAATGATTGAGATAATAGGCACTACAGCAGAAACCTTTTGGCCAAAACGGCTCGATTATTCTTAATCGATCGATTAGCTATCTATGTACAAAATAAAATAAAATAAACATGTGCAAAATAAGAAACAATGCTTACGTATTTCATTGTAGCTTCGCAGACTAGTGTGTGATTGTATTCCGTGGGGCCTGAGAAAGTCGTGATGATAATGAAATAGAGGATCGTTCCACGAGTAACCGGATAAATGACCCCGGGCAGACCGGAAATCATGCTGACTCATCACCCGAGGGCTTGCAACCTTCATTGGATCCCAGTCGTAGACCCAGCCCGTGTCGCTGATATCAAGATCCACGTTTTTCTTCTTACGCCGAGCCATCGTCGCCGAATCACCTCACCGTTATTCCGAAAAACCATTGAATAACAGACATATTTTACCTTCAAGCGATTGAAATTCTTCTTGCCGTTATTTTTATTTATTTTTTTTTATGACCGGCGCAGCTGAATTGATCCGTCCGTATGACAGTGCTTATTGAGACGATCTCTTTACACGGCTAAGACTGATGCCGAATCACCGTCGAACCGGAGTCGAATGCAAAAGTGAATGCCAACACCGGCAATCACTCGCAGACTGTAGCCTCTTGCGTTCGAAGCCGAGCGAGCGAGAAAAAGGATTATTTTCTTGTTACTTTTCCCGTTCCAGTCGAAAGAAAGTCGGGCGAGCTTGTTGCCAGCGTTGGTTAGATGTTCACGCTCGGGAACAACCGTCCAATCTCGAGAGCGAGCCTAACGAGGATATAGCTGAGTCCAAGTAGATGCGGGATTTACGATCAGTCGATGTGCAAGAAACCAGACCAATAATTGTGTCTCACGCACCTTAATACCGTCGTTAATTCCTATTCCACGTATGGTCTGAGGCTAAGAACTCGAGTTGCTGCCAAAAATGCACGTTTCCAAACAATTTCGCCACCACAACCGGTGGTTTTACAGTACTGCTCGTGTTTTCTTTTTCCCCTCCTTTATTTTTTACCTCCAAATCCCGCAAGAATTTTACTTAGCGTCTTTAAGTGTTTGCGTAATCGCATTATTTAATTTTCGTGACATCCGGCCCTCCATCCATTGTGCAGGTTTGCGTGCGTCCTCCGCGTCACTTTTCAACGGCACGGGATTAACACACAATGGAGATCATGCGAGAAGACCACCTTACGTGTTCGTCGGTACTTGCATCAGTGTTCCCAAGCCCCCGTGTCTTCAATTTCACCGGCCCACTCTCTCGACCCTTTCGCCGACCGACTCGCGCGAAAAGGAGATTACAAAAAATAAACGAGGCGGAGAAACATACAAGAGAAAAATCTCAGAGGTGACTCTCCAACAAGGAGGACAAAAATCAGGTACACGGTAATTTCTCTTATCCAACAAGGATTTCTCCTGAGCGAGGCGTCCTCTTCCACGTGATGTGCGACCGCCTCGCGTGAATCCCTTCGTCTTGGGGTCGAGTTCAACTTGTAGGATCTCGAGCTAGGAACTTGGTGGCGAATCGATGGAAAAATCGTACAACCTGCCCGAGGAACTTTGCGAGAGACTCGAACGGCAATACGGAAGCGAGGAAGGCCTCCGACTACGCGGACGTGGCGGGGACCAACCTGGGAGAAAGCTGGATCCGTTCGTCGACATAATTGTTCGATTAGATAATAAACGAGGGCGCGCGCTCGCGCTGCTGGAATCCTTCGCGATTCACAGTTCATTGTTTCCAGAGGTTGCACGCGACAAACTTGGAGGCGTTCGATAACCGAAGGCGCGATCACCGAACCGGTTCCCGATAATTATGCAAACGATCGGGAAAGAAGTCGAGCATGTGTCGTTCATCGTGAAACCCGAGACTGGTTTCTAAGCTGTACTTGAAAAGTGTGGGTTGAATGTTGTAAATTGTCGAATTGAGATTAGCGTCATATTTGGATATCAATTATATGTTTTATTTGTACCGTTTCGTTCTATGCCCCATTTAATCGGAGCACCTCGAGATGCGAATTCACGGTCCGCCGGGGCCGCAAAGATTCGTGTTACGGAAAACGTTACGCTTGAGTCGGCGTACCGTGGCGAAATTATACAAACCTTCCGGAGAGAGAAATTTTCACGATCATCCGCGTCGATGCTCGCATACATTTCTGTACCGCGTCGCTAGTAAATTTTATTCTCCACTCCCAGTAACAATTGATACTGGTGCTATTCGTGGTTCGTGCATATGGTTCGAGCACGAGATACCGAAGATGTTCGTTTCAATAATAGAGTCAGTTATTATCATATCACCTTGTATAAAGATAAGGCACTTCTCGAATAAAGTGTACCGTTTCACTCCGTTGAGTCTTATACAGTAAACGCTGTGAGGAAAAGTTTTGCTGGTAAAAATATGGCAAGGAAAATATAATGTGCGATTGCAAAGATCAACGTATTGAAAAAATTGTCGTAAATTTGTAGCTTTGAATTATGCATGCCGATAATGGTTGCAGAAGAAGCGCCAATATAGAAAATAAATATAGGGAATAAATCGAGAAAGTAACGACTCGAAGGGTCATACACTTGTTCAATTTTGCCAAAGGTATCCACCGCTAACGTTGACGGTCGTCGTTGAACCAGCGGAAAGTGAAACGATGATGATAATTCCATTTGAACATCAGTCTGGCGTCACAATTTGTGTCAGCGATCAATTCCTCGACGTATTCGGCGATTATTCGAAAATTCTTTGCATCAAAGTTTTGGGTACCATTAGCTTTTTTTGTTACCTGCTAGTGACCATCCAGATATGCTCGAAGCCTTTGATTATGCGTCTCGGGCAGACCCTGAAGCCACCGGTGAACTGAATAGCTTCTCTGTTCTGCTCCACCATGACCCGATAAAAACGATCCAAAAAATGCTATATACGGAGACAAGTGATGAATCGGGCTAACTAATGATTAGTTGCAAGAGCCCTTTCATGAAAAAAATAGTAATATTAGTGAATTTATTTCACCATTAATACACTACCATACTATAATACTATATCATAGAATATATATAATACTACTTTACTATAATTAATACTATACTATTTTAGCAGTAATAAAGTCGTTCCACCACATAATCTTTTTCAGTGCTGACCGAGAAATCAGGTTACGAGTCGATCACGTTACATACATATACCCCAGTGAAAGACGCACTCGCGAGTCGTGGAAAAAAGTTGCACTCTCAATGTTTTCGCGCCTGTTTGGCTTGTCTATATTCTGGCAGACGCAAGCCGTTTCCCTCGTGAGATTTAAGAAGAGAACGTCTCGTGAGGCAAAAGCCATCGCCACGGTCCCACTGGATATTACACAGGAAGCGACATTACACATCACAGGAACACGGATGTAAGAATGCTGCAAATTCGAGGTCTCGACGGAGTTCACGTCCAACGATAGGAGCGGCTGGAACGTGAAGAATCTGAATTTTCCATTTTGTCTGTGACTCAAAGTCATACCAAGTGCACCGTCAAAGAGTTTGAAAGATTCGTCGGCAATCTCCAAATTGGATGCAGGAAACTCACCGTTTCAATCGACCGATGTGTGGCCCGTTACATCCGCAACGTAGACCTAGAGGAGACCTGATAGACTTGAAAATCGTGGTACAATACGATCCATGTCATACAAGAACATATCTTGCTGCAGTGACAAACGCGTTTTGTTGCGGTCGCAACAAGCGAAAAATGTTGCTATACTTACGAGTTGATTTCGTTATCCCGATATTGGTTGAATTTTTGTTACTGCAACAAAAATGTTCCTCTACCAGCAAATTAATTTTCTCCATGCGGAGTTGTAAAAGTTCGTATTACGGAAAACGATATGGCCGAGTTGATGTACCATAGCGAAATTATGAAAACCGCGGGATGGAATATTTACGATCATCCTCGACAATGCTCGTATATATACCCGCATTTCATCACAAGTAAATTTCATTTGCTACTCCAAGCGACAATTAATATCAGTGCTATTTATTAGTGTGGCATATTCGCTCACGTGAGATTTAACGATGGCGCAGACTGCGTCGGACACACTAGATGCCGGGCGTTCTTAACAATAATAATAGCGTGAGCTATTACGATGACCCCCACTAAGCTCCCCGGTGAATGTAACGTCTTCCTTTTAGGGAAGATTAGAGAGATGCTATTGTAATGAAAATAAAAGCACAATTAACTTAGAAAATTCAGGCTAACCATTATAACTGCTCGCCTGCCTTAATTGCGGAATTACGGTTTTTATAGCACAAGAGTGCATATCGATATGCTATGAACCAGGCGATCATGTGACTCTAGACAACATAACCTGTAGTTATTTTATAGAACGCTGATGAAATACTTACCTAAAGAAAACCGTTTTGTCCTACTGGCTAATACATGTTTTCTATATCGACGGCCGAAAGTACATACTTGGTGCTTCGACCGCGAGGCCCAAAGTCGAACATTTATACTTAGGTAGGGGCGCGCATGCGCCCTGTTCTAGTGAGCTGCAAGAAACTAGTTATGCACTGAACTGATGTACGAGGCAGGGAAAAAACAGAATTCACTACAGCCGACGAGTGTAGCTCGCTACTGACGAATAACCTAAAAATTGTTTTTGTGAATTTTAAGTTTACTGTTCACATTGATAGTTATAATTTAAAAAATTGTCATAAAGATGAACATGGTATCATCATCTAGTGATTCATCGGACGATGAAGAGATATTACGAAACTTTGATGCAGAAGCTAACCTCATTATACCCCACAGACAGATACATTACTCAAAATATCTGCTGACAAATATTTGTCAAACTATGAAGCCTACAAAAAATGTTTTGTTTTGTCCATTTAGATGTATTTGATGCCCCCCCCCCCCCCCCCGATCACCCGCTCTCGCTTCGCTCGTGCCGCAATCGTCGAGGCGGGCATCAAAACATACTAGAGTATTGATTTGTAATGATTGGTGATTTGTCAGTTAACGTACTTTCGGCCGAAAATAAAGAGAAAAAGTATACCCTCCACGGGCACAAAGTTTGAGAGCCCTGCACTGCCCGCTATGATGCCCGAGGCGAAGCCGGGGGCATCGGAATCTCAAACTTTCTGCCCTTGTAGAGTAATACACTAATAATAGACGCTGATAAAGCAAAACTTTGCTAACAGAAATATGACTAAGGAAACAATAACAAACATTTGTGAAAATCCACTCAGTTATAAAGTCGTGGCTAATACAATGGATCAATTTCGTCGCTAAAATTCACCGGTAGCGTCCTATTTGTACATTGGTCTAGGATCGCACTTTGTGTCAGCTATCAAGTCCGCGACGTATCCGGCCATTATCCGGAAATTCACTTCATCAAAGTTCATGGTACCTGCCTTGGATTTTTGAAATCTGTTTGTCAACACCCAAATCTGCTCGTAGTCTCTGGTTATGTGACTCGATACGATCTTGACACCACATGCGAATTGCATAGTTTCTTGATTTTGCTCCACAATGATCTAACAAAAAAATCCGAGTTCTGCAGTACTCATAGAAAATGTCGAATTGGGCGAATTAACGATGAAATGATAGAACTAAAAAAAATCAATAATCTCAGCAAACTAGCATAAAAAATACTATACTGCTGTTATTATCTATGTTATAACTACATTGCAGTGA
Source organism: Listrodromus nycthemerus (assembly GCA_963978505.1). NCBI lineage: Eukaryota > Metazoa > Arthropoda > Insecta > Hymenoptera > Ichneumonidae > Listrodromus > Listrodromus nycthemerus. Next base: position 17,046,634 of record OZ021679.1, on the reverse strand, counting down.
AACATAGATGTCAGTATTATTTTTATTTCGTTAATCCTCCCACCTCATCATCTTTTTCAGTGCTGACCGAGGGATGAGATTAAATGTTTATTTACTTCCATATGAGCGAATGAAAGACGCATTCGCGGTTCGAGGGAAAAAAACTGAACTTACAATGTTTTCACGTCTGATCGGCTTGTCCATGTTCCAACAGGCAAGAGCTGTTTCCTTCGTGAGGCCAAAGAAAAGTACACCGTATGAGGAAAAGGCCAGCGCGACCGCCTGACTGGGTAAGACATTGGAAATGACGTTGTACTTCGCTACGTTGCCATTGTGAGAACGCTGCAACTCTGAGGTCTCAACGAAATTTATGTCGAAGGATGCGAGTGACCGGAACATGAGGAACCTCGGTTGCCCGAATCGTCTGGGACTCAGAGCCAAGCCCAATACACCGTCAGAGAGATTGAAAGACTCGCCGGCTATCTCAAAAGTCGATGCCGACTGTTGAGGACCAAAAACAGGATATTGCAAACGCCACAGTGACTCGCCATTCCAAACGAGTAATGCTTGGCCCTTCACATCCGTCATATATACCTGCGAAAATTACGAAAAGCATAATATAGAATACCAATGATGTTTTTCTTACTCGAGTCGTTTGATACTCACGTGCGTACGCTCGCAATACGGACCCGCCGTTTCAACAACAGGAGTGATCAGCAAGCCATTCCTGGTCACTGGATTACGAGAAACTGTGTCTGGTATCTTGACTCGATGCAACAACCGATCGGTGTACAGATCGAAAGCAAGAAGTTGCGGCGGGCAAACGCGCAACCCGTTGATTTTCCCATTATCCAAGGCCCAAAGCCTGTCGCATTCGTCGATCTGGTTAATCCGGGAACAAAAAATATCGGTAAACTTTAGCGATGCGAGATCATCCCATTTAGAAGTGTCTCGGCCATTTCGGGTGACCGTGTTTCATCTGTCCCATTGGCTCAAATGCTAAAATAACTCACTGCGATCCGGAAGACATTTGTGATTCCATTGCAGTCACCCCTCTTCGCCCAACTCCAGTCGGGATAAGGCTGCAGAAGTGGACCACCGTCGCCAGATCTGTTCGAAACCGTCGTCAAACTCGCGGGAACTCCGTCGTCCCTTATCACCGTCACAAAAACTTCTCGGTTCTTCCATACGTCGACGTCGATTACAGTCGGTTTCGTTTTATCGTAATCGCCGGATCGAATTGCTGCGGCACGATCGGCTTCGCTGTGCCACGTGTAATCGATATATTTCCACTCGTAAACGGTCTCGAGCTTTGCAGTCGATGAGCTGGTCAGAAGAAAACAACAAGGCAATAGTATAGTTAGCAGGAGCATTTTTGACGAAAGGTGTTTGTCGCGAAATATATCACAGTGATAATCGGCAATGACTTATATAGCGCGGAATTTGTGTGTTTTCATCTCGGAAGACGTGTCTCAAGGCATACAGACAGTCTTATCATTGCTATCGTTGAAATATTAGCATTATTCGTCACTGGAATTATTGGGCTGGTTGAAAGAGGTAAACAGATGTTCAGGTCGTTATTTTTAACGCGAATACAACCATCGGCATTTTTATGATACGCTATTGCTATATTGTATTTAAAAAATACGAAAATTCCACGATCCCCTTCAATTTTAGCAGCTTGATTAATTTTCACTAAATTCAAAACTAAACATCCTAGAGTGTTAGTCTATTTCCCTGCCAAATTTGAAGTTTTTTTTTAAAGTAATTTTAGAACCACATCATTTTGCCGAATGATTATTAAAAAAATGGTGTTCAGGTAAGTGACGATTCAAAGAAATGACGTTTAGCCAATTACTGTTTCCGAGTAGTCACTTTCGCTGAATGGAGATTCGAAGTATTCAAATTTCGGTAATTTGACGATTCCAAAAAATGACCATTCGGCAGTTCGACGATTCGGAAAAATAAAAATTTCCCATATTTGACTATTCGGATGAAGCTCGTTCGGACCAATGACTTTCAGGAATACATCGTTTCACCAAATTGTAGCTAGCCTATAGTCGGCGAAATGATGTGTCTCCAGTAATTTTACAAACAAATAATAATTCCTTACAATCTGATCTCTTCGACAAATTTCGCACGAATCCCATACCGCAGTTTAAAATGACAGTTCAAACTTACACACGTTATAGCAACCCCGACCTTATTTCGAAAATGTTAAAAATTGTGTAATCTTTTAAAACCGACATTCATTTTAATAAAAATTGCGCTGAGGGCAAAGACGTGACCATTCCAGTAGTGCACAAGTTTGAACTGACTTAAATCCCTTTCAAGCTATAGTTGCTTTAAACTATGTAACATGTTTATAGATGCATTTATTTTCTCGTATTTCGATTTATATCGTTTCATTTTACTTTATTATGAGTGTGTTACGGTTTATTTTTTCAGTTGATGTGTATGCGCTATACTTTTCGTTGCATCTGCGATGCTTAATTTGCGCTACATATGTGGCTAAAAAACCTGCGATCTTGCTACACAATATATATATATATATATAAATGTATATTCATTCATTCGTACGTACACACATCTGGCTGGCAAGTAAAAATCGCATTTCTCGAGGTTTTCGATTACTTTCAGTATTCTAACATAAAAATCTCGATTTTTTCCATTGCCATTAAATGTCGACTTGAAAAAATAAAGATATAGCTCATGTGACGAGGAAGCAAACATCTTTTAATTGATAAAACGAATGTGGCAGACAATCAAGAGAAAACGAATACCTTTTCCTTAATATACGAACATTTACGTAGCGAGGTCACGGAACAGCGTAATAAAAGTTAATCTGTTCGAATAAAGAATTCGAGGCAGCTATACGGCTCGTAACGAAAAGAACTAGTACTTATTTTTGAGTAGTGTAGGACATTTAAAGGATAGTCGCGCAGGAGACAATTCTACTATTAAGAACAAAACCGAAGCATATTTTAATCGGTAGCGGTCGCGCCAAGAACGCTCACGTCAGTCATTGTTTCATCTGTATAAACTACGTATGTGTACAGATTGCGACTGACACATTAATGATAAATAATAATATATAACAATTTTTACCGGAAGTAGGAGAAAATGGCCGAATGCAGGTCACACTGATTTCCCAATAATTGATCAGCGATGTCAAAATGATTTATCTCGTTCGTACGTAACCGAAAAAACACCCGATGTTCAATTACTGTTATCTCGTATTCAGAAACTGTTCGAAGGTGTGAGTCGCCCCCGGCCATCTCTTCCCTGTTTCTCAACGCGCAACCCACCACAGTAAAAGTTTACGCCCTAAGGTTGCGGAGGTCATATAAGCGTAATCCAACGAACAATAGAATTCCTACGTTAAGGACACGTTAATAATGCTGTTCTCAAATGTTACTACTGCTATTGCTCGAGACAGCTTTCACACAGTAAAGTAATGAACAATCTGTTGCAGCAAAAAGACAATTTAAAAATGAGATTGCACATTATTTAGATAATTATTCAATGTACGGAACTATGGCCGATGCATTAACATTAAGTGTATCGACGATATTCGATAAACTGAGCAGGAATGTTTCGGGTGAGCGATGACGGTATCATTCGTCGTGATCTATAAAGACAGTGTAGCCCGGAAGAAGGTTGTTTCTTTCATCCGACCAGCCTTCTGTGAGTTCGTTCGTGGGCGTGAAGCAACGAGGATTGATGGCGCATAAAAAAGATAAATAGGAGAAATACATCTCGCTACTCCACGATCCCTATCTCCAATAATAGCCAAGATTGTGATTGGGAATCTCGCGATTAACGGTTCGACGATTGACGTGATTGACATCTAGGGCGACGACGTCGCACTTGGTTCCGCGTACCAATTCTTCAACGTAGGCTGCGTGAATACGGAAATTCGTTTGGCTCGGGCTCAATGTGCCAGTCATCACTTTCTGGAAGGACACCGTGATCGTCCAGAACTCTTGACGTCCACGGGGGTTCACGATCTGCGATAGAAAATTGTTTGTAACATTGAAAGTTAGTCTTTTTAAAAGTAAATTTTTTTAGCTCTTCTTTTACCTTCATACCAGAAGGAAACTGGAGAGTTTCCCTGTCGATGACAAGTTTCTCTATATTCTTCCCACCGAATTCGGTGAAGTCTCGGCTGTTCCAGCAACCGATCGCCATATCGGACAGCAAGCCAAAGAACAAGATGCCATTTTTGTCCATCGCCTGAGCAGCCGATTGCGAGGATTTTTCATTGCTGAAGGCTCTGAACGATCTCGCAGCCCCATCAGTGTGATTTTCGAAGATGCTGTTGTTTCTGAAATAATAAAGCCACATCGATGGTGAAGTCTGCTTTTCTTTCTCATAAAAGAAACTGCTTTCTATTTTTTTTAAATTAAGATAGTCGATTAAAATCCATCCAAGTGGGCAGATTCTTGACAATTTGATTATTTCGAAAAATTATTAAAAACGGTCCAATTCAAGTGCACATTCAGGCACCGCTTGTCTCTGAGACAGTTAAGAATAAAATGCGGTATAGTTTTGTAATTAGTGATGAATAATAGATTGAACATTATCACAAAATGATGTATGCGATTTTCTACGATAACTTTGCTTACGATTTTTCGCTTACAGAGATAGGTGCAAAGTGATTTCTACTTGGCTTCCTCATTTATTACGCTTATGCGTATCGCTTTGCGAGGAAACCAAAAACGATCAACGAACTATCTCATAGAAAAAGTTTTCCTATGTGGAAATTACGTTGCACCTTTATTTTCTTCAAAGGCATATAAAGGCATAAAGATGTTACCTTATTATGGAAGTTGGTACCCAGGACTCGATTCGGCTGGCCAGAGAGTGGAAATAGAGAATTCTATCGCCGTCCGGTCGGATCGGCCCGAGTGCGAGTCCCAGAATGCCGTCCATGAGATCAAAGGTTTCGCCGTTTATGTTAAAAGACCCGTACGGCGGATAAGGGTAAAACAGATTGTTGGTGATCTTCCAAGATCTCGAATTCGTGTGATCGTAGACAATGAGACCGAAACCGGTAACGTCCGCTATGTACACATAAGTCTCGTGACAAGCACTGTCGCGTGTATCAACAACTGGAGTCACATATAGCGAGGCATCCGTATACTGATTCCGCGGGAACACGTAACGATGTAGAAGCTCGTTGTTTATTAGCGAGAACACCAGAATTTTAGGCGGACAGACTTGATTGTCACCGAGCTTTCCGGCGTCAATTACCCATAGTCTTCCGCAACGATCGATCTGCAACCATTGTTAAATGCAAAAATTAAAAAAATGCTTTTCGAAAAATTCTTCATTCAATACCTCGTGAAATAAAATTTTGTACGCTATTCGTGTGAAAAAAAAAAAATTTTATCAACTCGTGTGATCGCAACGATCGATTCCGGATGCAAATTCACGCGCTTCAAGATCATTTATTTCGCACTAGCATCGTAATATACTATTTGTACAGAAAACGTGACGTGATCTTACTTGAATCCTGTAAACGCTTGTCATACCGGAGCAAGTACCTCCAGGTCGCTGCCAGGTCCAGTTAGGGTACGGAGCGATAAGGGGATTACCTTCGGGGCTCTTTGCATCAGTCACATAGCCGAGTGTAACTGGTACTCCGTCTTGAAACCGCGGAATGGTAACGAACAAGACGTCAGCTTTGTTTTCTGGGGATCCAGAGAAGAGAATACTTTAGAAATCGACGTTGCGATAATTCCCTCGGAAAACCCATGTGTCATCTATCGCGCGTCGATGAGCACTATTATAAAGTCTTTACGGCCTTCGTGCATTTGCTTTAGCTAGATTCATGTTATTAAAATTTATCGAGGACGAACCTCCGGAGTATAAATCGACATCTATCGGCACTGGGACGCCTGGAATAAATTCACCGGATAACACCGCAGCTTCTCTGGCTTCCGGACTGGGAAACGTAAATTCCAAAGCCTTCCATGAATAAACCACCCTTAATTTTTTGGCACTAGGATCGGCCGATGCAGCGAATGTCGCAAGAACTGGAAGCAGCAGCAGCCGAAAACCCATTAATCGCCTGATCTCCATTCTGTCGATCTATAAACGTGAGACAAGGTATTTATTTATTATAAACAAAATGCATTTTTTTATAAATGTAAATATAAATTATATTTATTTGAGTTTATTCGACCAAAAGTGATTGACTGTTAAAAAATACTATTGTGAATACGATACTAGTCCATTTTGACGCGAAATGACTGTTATAACTATAGTATAATCATGACGCTCCATTGACCCATTCATCAATTTAGAGCGAGTTGCTCAATACGATAAGAATATAGTTATCCTCGTTTGTAATCCCTCTGTATATTTTCTAAATGTTTCCCGAAATGCTTGATCAGAAATATTTTACCGGTTATGTTTGCAAATTCTCCTTAGTTAATTTTTTTTCTTCTTATTTTATTGACTCAAGTCGTGACGGAAAAAACTCCAGTAAAGCGGGGCAACCGTGCGAAACAATAGCTGCTCTCTCTCGTTCAGTAAACAATAAAGCGGCCAACGCGGCACAACTTTTTTAAATTTATTTTTTATTAATATTTTTTATTCTGCTTCAACAACCGCGGCACTTTCACTTCAAGCAATAAAACCTAATTTAAGTTTAAAAGGCACAATAATTGATCGTACGTGCGTTTACAAAGATGTCGAAATGTGTTTAACTGAAAGATCTACAATTGCCCAAAAAATACAGTTCACTACACTGACGATAGTCTTAGATAATCCCGGATCGACCCGATAACCGATCTCGTCAGTCGAACGGTTAGCGACGAACTGTGATTTCGTTGTTCCCAGTCCAATACGAAGCCGGCAGCTGTACTCCGCTATTGTGACTGTTAGAACCGACTTTTACTGAACCCGTGAATAACTAATTTCTTTTTGATACCTTCTTCCTCAATTATCAACTATCAAGTAGTTTGGTTTTTTCGAAAATGATTACAGACTTTTTTAGTTGTAGCTCGGACTTACCGTTCTTTTTTACACACCTTTCGTTTATTCTGTTCGGCTGATTATACTTCTCCGCGAGCTCGTTGATGTACCGTTGCGCGTTGTGTTGGAGCTACTGATGATGCGTTACGATGACTACCGCCATTTATTATCCCTCCTCTTCTATCTCGGATGGAGTCAGATGTTAACTATTCGTACAAATTGTTTTCGATAATTCCCATCTGATCGTAGACTAGACACTGCTACAAATAGTGCCTCATCGATCGACCCGAATATACGTATCGTGCTAATTATAGCGTAATAGCACGATTTATAGATTTTTACACTAAATGTGCATATTTACATATTGATTACACACATTAATTAATTAATTACACACATTAAATGAACTTCTCAAATATTATTCATCGAAAAATAAGGAACGTTCAATTTTGCTTTTTCGCTTTTGCGCGAATGAACCCGAGATTAAGGCCAATCTCACGTATCAATGAGAAGTGATAACACGCTGTAGCGAATCCGAGGCCCGAAGCTGAGTATTCAAACAGATGTCTCCCGAAAAAATATCGCCCGAATAAAACAGGACACTGATGCATACTTCCGCTTCGATTAAGATTTATTTCGATTTGTTATTGACAAGTAAATGGAATCTTTTAATCCGGTCTATCGATAATCATAAATCTGCCCAAATTTCACCTCAATCGGACAAATAGATTTCGAGATGAAATGTCCGTCATTAATTGCAATTTGTTATTGAAAAGAACTTAAAGCTCATAATATTTTGTACTTGATGTGTGTAAAGAACCGATCTCGTAACCCCTGCGTTAAAAAAAACATTGATAGTCGATCAGCTTTTGGAGTACATACTTGGTACTTTAAGGCAGTAGTCCGGTATGACGATCAATTCGTTTTTTTGTGAAGTATATATCAGTATTTTAAGGTATACAAAAAAATGTTTTGACTTAATTTTACAGTAATTTATTTATAATTTTCAATGTTAAAGTGGAGTCCTCGAAAGAGTGATGAGCTGCTTCGTGGAAGCACACGGCCTTCCGTAGTCATATGAAATAAAAAATGCAAAGCGATGATTATTGTATATATATCTTATTATAATGAAGCAACTAATAATATGCTAAGAAAAATATGGCGGACTTGTGAAAAAAGGTACTCAAAATCGAATTGTTTTTGTTGATAAAATGTACAAAAAAACGAATTGATTTTTAAAAATTACAAGATTTAAAGGTTTTGTATTCAGTTGTGTACATCTAGAATAACCAGTTGAATTTTTAGCCAAATCGGATCAATAGTTTTGGGTCAGTGCTTCCCCGAAATTTCAAAAACATGATTTTTAGAAAAACCCGCTTATAGTTTTGACGACGAATAATACTTACATTAATTAATTAGCTATGCCCGGTTTATAACTTATAAAATGTTTCAGTCTGAAAATTTAAGACCACATTTTAAAAAATCTATTTTTCCGAAACATGTTAAAAAAAATCGATTTTTTTTACCCATCACACTGGAAAACTACCTTAAACGGAAAGTTAAATTCTGCCCTTTTTGTACTTCGGCGTGAATAAAAATGATTACCATGAATATAACGTTGCAATAGTGGAGCACGTCACAACTAATAAAATAACACGTAGGAACGCGCCCAAGGCCCGACAATTGTTGTAGCTATCTCCCAAAACACAAAATTCTTCGGAATAAACAAGACAGTGGATACGAAGAAAACTACGCACACGTAGGTTTATTCATGCAGAGCCCGAGTCGCAGTATCTCCACAAGATCTCCTCGGCTCATCTTTGCCATCCTTGAGTTGCTCGCTATTTGCACCGCACAAACATGCCCGTGACGATTCACCGTATGCATCTATAATCGAAACTGCGTGGGCTTTCAGACCAATAGAAAAATTCAAGGGCATTGGGAATTCACGATCGGCAAACCGTGTCCCTATTTTGAACATATCGTAATGAAGCCGACCTTGGATAATCCATTAGTCTTGCCCGTCCAAATAGTCGCCCAACAAGTTTTATTCGACCTTCGCCGATCTGATCGCGGACCAGCGAGAAAGTCTCCCGGGCCACTGATCTTTTAAACCGATTCTTTGAATTTTGCCATTTAATATTTTTGATCGATGAAAACACGATCGACGCCGATGCTCGTAAAATTTCGCTGGGAGCCTTATATGCCGAGTATATTGGAAGTTTCAACGACTTTTTCCGACGTTGTGTGTTGCTCGCAGTTGCGCATGTGCTCCGCACATCTTCATTTGCGTCCAGTATGTAGCGACGGGAGCTCTCTCAGTCGTTCGACGCGACTGGAATAGATTGCAGCGCCTGTAACAAGGGTCCTTGATCTCGGTTACCGGTCAAATCGGATCAATGGCACGCGCTGTCTCGTTCGTCGCTGATTACGGTCGAGGACGACAGAACGGAAGGTAGTGCCTCGGCCAACACCCCTGGAGAACAGGCAACCAGATCGACATTGGCGCCCACTTCGAAGCTCCATTGAAGGCGCTCACACTGCGACTTACTGGCACGCATTACCGATCGAGTTAAAGTTGCTTTTCAGCTTAATTCATTCTGTACATTTATTTGTCTATCTGTAGGTAAATTGAGCGGTATTAGGAAAACACAACAAAATCGTTGAGGAAAATGGGCAGACTATGAAGACATCTTTGGAGACCGACTTATGGACTTTAAACTTTTAGTGCGATGGGAAAATAAAAATTCTCTCGTATACACCAACGACGGTGGCGTGAATGCTCGCAGACCGTGCGCGCTTAGTTGCAGATAGAATTCGTAAGGTCGGCGAAAAATGAAAACATTTTGAATTCCATGAGAGACGTTTTGCAATTGTGTGCGTTCTGAATATGCCGAATGTGGATTATGCATCGACGGTTGAGTGTTATAAAGATTCAATTCCGGTGTTACAATATATTATTAACGCCTTTCCGAATTTCAGCCAGTGATATCGTCAAGTTGAGTGAACTTTGATAATTATTATAACGAATTTTAGGTAACTATTGTTTGCTTACGATATATGCTGCGTAAAGCTACGTGTAATTCTATGCAAATACATGCGGACTCTTAGTGGCTACTAAGAGTATCGCATGTTAAATAATTATCGGCCTTAATCGTAAGGCGGGACGTTATCCGTCTGTGCAGAACAAAATATAATAAAATTTCTTTCCCCGGTCGACTCAGTGGAGAAGGGTGTTGTTGTATAAGTTGTAGCCGTAAATGGAATCAAACTGACGCGACCGATGGGAAGGATTCAGCTGTCGAGTGTTCGGTCGAATCCTCATTATGCGGATGTTTATTTCCCGCGGATCGACACGGCGCAAGAAGAACTTGTGGAATCTCGTCGACAGAACCCATAGATTGCCGTTGTCCCTCTCGACCCATCGTACTTCAGCGGTAAACTGCAGCTTCTCGGGGCTGTACGCCAAGATCCTGCGAAGCGATGAAAAAAAACATTAATTATCTTTTAAAGGAATAATTTTTTTGCTGCCAATAATCCATCGGTGCGATCTCTTATAATTGACCTTTGACTGTTGGTCTTCGGTAGCCAGGTCACTATGGAAGTCTCGGACAACGGAGAGAACACGACCCTGTCATCCCGAGGATCCACGGTCAATCCCAAACCCTGACTAGATTTTCTACCGACGAGAGTGACCGGAAGTTGTTCGCCAAAGGCTGGCGGTCCAGCTTGCAAAGCTGAAGTCGGCACGCTGAAGAGACGATCCGTAGCGAGAGGTTGATAGTAGAGAAGTCCTTGCTTCGGTGAAAATGCCAGACCAACGACGCCATCGAACAACTCGAATGTTTCTTCACGTATCTGGCAATTAAATCAATCGATTAGTTTGGGTATTGCGTGTTGATAATTGCACACACTGTAAAAAGAAACTGAATTGAATGTACGGAACTGGCAATTTTCATAGGAGAATGTAAAGTACGATCATGATGAAGAGATCACGTATTTTTTCATGGAAGTTAAAGTAACTTATAACAATTTAAGAACTTTCATAATGAAACAAAAGTTAATAATTAAAAAAATAAAGCATTCCCGATGTTTTTAATAGCACGAGCATCAATTTTTCATTGCAATGGTACATGAAATTTATATATCCGGTTTGCAATAAAAGCTTCCACTGCGCTGCATTGAATATCATACGAATCTTTTTTACAGTGCGGCCTTTCGTCGAGTCGGAACGAATAAAAACCTTGTAAGTCGCATAATCGGGATCGGGGAACATCGAGGCATGAAGAACTCGCCAGCTCCTATCGGTCGCACCGTCGAAGATAAGTAGTCCTGAAACGCAAACATGTTATCCACGGTGGTACGAATAAGACTGGAAAACTTTCTCTAATATCTATCCTCACCGGGACCAGTGGTGTCGGTCATGTAAACGAATACATCGTCGCATGTAGTCGCCGAGGTATCGTCGATCACGAGATTCGTTAGCAATGTGTTGGGTCTCAAAACCTTGGAATAAATGAAAGAGCGATTAGAGAGTTATGGGCGTAGACTGATGGATAATATTAATAGTTGACATGCGTGGCAAGAAATAATTGATAGATCTAACAAATTAATTTAATTAAAATAATATCACTTATTACTATGATTAATATAGATCGATCAACGTACCTCGGGAGGGAAAGTGATTTGACGAACAAGCTGATCCGTCTGAAGATCGAAGACAAGTAACTTTGGTGGGCAAACAACCCTGAAGTTGTCGATTGATGTATTGATACCACTGTCGAGAACCCAGAGCCTGTTGCATCGATCGACTCTCACGCGATAAACAGATATCATCCCGGAGCAGTTGAAATCGCCTTTTCCAGCGCCGTGCCAATCCCAGGAGGGATAGGCTTGCAACTGCGGACTACTGCCGAGAGGCAAATCTCTGGGTATGTAATTGAGAGTCGCAGGTACACCCTGACGAAGCCTGGGAACCGTTACGAAGACCCTATGCCAAGCTACCTCGATGCCTGTCGGAACAACATTCTCCGGGCGGAATTGCTCGAGATAAAGAGGATCGTAGGGCAATGCGAAATCCAGCATGGGCCATTGAGCTATCGTCTCGAGAACTTCACCGCCGATCGACCCCAGACAGATAGACCCGGCCACCAGGATCAACGTCCAGACGTTACTACAGGATAATAATTTCGGTTAATGAATCAATAAAACTCGATCATTTATTCTTATCATCAATAAACAAGGAAATATATATATGGCTATTTGTACCGATAAAACAATCATCGTCTAACTAATGGATCCATTGACAAAAAAAATATTAGTCACTCGAGTGAAATTCGTTTGTTGGCTGCCGAAAGGAGATGTTGTTATTTCAATTCTACTTCTAATTGTTACTATTCTATATGGGATTCTAAGGATTGAACGGAAAATCGAAAGACCAATTTTTTTCTTTGACATCCCTGAAGCGAACTTTTTTTTTTTCGTCCCACCATTAACGGAAAAAAGAAAGGGAAGATTATTAGTAGGCATCCAACGAGAGGCCTATATTCTACATCCTCTATACGGTAAGTTCAATCGTGTGGCCAGTCGACTGCGACCGTAATCAGACCTTCAGGTATTTCCCGCTAATTTCTCCGAGAGACCTTCTCGCGTCGAACTCTTTTCTTATTCTTTTTTGCGGTACAATACGACATTCGCATTACTTTCTACGCTTGATAAACTTCGCGCATTCTGGTGATGGTTTCATAATGATCGTTATTCATGCCGGACAGCTCTTTGCATGACTGCGAACCATAAAAAAGAAAGTCTTCGCACTAGGCGTACGCACTATTTTAATAATCTTCCGGCATATCTTTTCTATGATTATTTTATTGTTGAGTATACGCTTGTAATCAAGTATGATTCATCGTCGCTGCTCAGAGTCTCGCGCCGGAGAATGGAAACGACGAAGAATCATCAATGTTTTCCGGAACGCGAGTGTGCTTAGTAAATATGAATTATCGAAGCGCGCATCGGACAAAAGCTTGCTCCAAGCCCGATCACAGTCATTCGCGGCACGAATAAATCTATAATATTTTCCACCTTTTTCAAGCTTTACCCTCAAAACATAATATTTTTTTCAAGTAACATGCAATAGTAGATTGTGACACGTGCAAAGAGTTTGACAGATAAAGTCATTAACGCTGCTTCGATAATGTTCACGACTCCATGTAAAAAGCGACTAGGAAGCTTCACGATCATTCCGGTTCGCAAAGTCGATTACAGAAACTTCTCAGGTGAGCTCGTGAATCGGTGACGTGATATCGACGTGCCTCAATGATCGATGTACTCCACTCTCACTTAATCAAGCAAAGTCAGGGACATTTATGCAATAACTACGTACTTCATCGAGGCCCAACTTTTTTCGAGTCCGCTACCGATTGAATACTTCCCGAGCTGAATACACGCGAAATATGTGTTAACAGATGGGATGAAACACCGATCGTTTGCACTAACAAAATTATCGCATTAAAACGGCTGCGTTGCAACAATTGAATAACTGGTAAAAGAAAAAAATGACTGATCGAAAAAAATTATCGTAGAGATCGACGCGTTCTCAACTGCAACCAAGCTATCACTGACCAAGAAACTCCGCCGATCTGTTCTGCGAATGCCATCCATCGAGCATTTTATCAACAACTATCATGAATCGTATCGATGAAAGCATCCCATAAATACAGTGACTTAGAATAAGTGACCGGTGGACTCGTTGATTATCGTATGCGAACCTCACCGTCATTTTTATTCGACTTTCCTTTGTTTCGCGGGTGGTTCTCTTTCGTAACGCCTGATTATACGATACAAAACGACTTGTACATTTAACAAAACATATCCTGTTAACTTTTGTAATTAAAAAAAAATTAAATTAAGCTCGTCAATGAAAAACAATCGGAACACAATACTTACCACATGATTAATGCAATTAATCCAACGAACGGTTATTTGAATAGGGAATACAAATAATTCACTGAATTTATCGACTAGAAGAGACTAAAACACCGTAACCGACGAATGTCTTCGCCTCTTACTCGGTTAAATCTGTTCTCCACCGTGTACCAGGTCTCACTGAACTGTACAGCGAGTTACCGGTGATCTAATTTCCAAACGTTCTCCGCGCGGATTGTTGTAGAGCGTAGGATAAAACCGGCTACGGTATTGCCGAACCCCGTATCACGGTAAAACAGGGGACAGGACAATCGAGAGCTCTTCGAAACAGGCACAAGCGTCCCGCAGTAACAAAGTCGAGCCCGTACCCTACGTAAGAAAACCACTCTTTTTATGCTCGTGCTTCGATATCTCTTGTGTAACCTACTGCATATAAAATGCATGTGTGTATAAGATAACGACCTTCTCCTTAAAGTGGCACTCCCATTCGCTGATTCCGTTCGTCGCCGGAGCCCGAAATCTCTTGTCAAGGCTGTCCCCAGGATCTCGCGATCGCAATGACCAAACAAAAGAAGGTCGTAAAAAAAATTAGATACTTCGAGCTTTCCGATCTCCCTCGCTCGAAATATTCTGTGTCAGAGGTAACAAAAATTATTCTCTCTCTCCGATTTTATAAAATTCACGCTGTGTACCCAGCTTGATCGTTTGCTCACGGCTTTCGAAAACTGAGATACTTGATGAAAAAAAAAACAAAAAAAGCGTCTCGCAACTTCGAAAGGCTCGCGGCGCTCGGACGCGCGTGTGCTCACAGCTGCGGCAATAAACGGGCTATAAATTATTCTCTGGCTGGAGAACCACGGATTCATTTTATTCACAAGGACGAGTAATGTTCAGGCCCCTTGATTAGACGCGGGGGATAATATACGTTCCGGCGTTACCGTTCGAGCGCAAGTTATCGAATTGTCTACATCAGATAAGTTCGTGCGAAAGAAGAAACATTTACGTAATATTTATAAAGGACTTTTCGATTCGTTTCACCGAGTCAACTTTAATCTGCGAGAAATATACTGTAATGACGAATTATAAGAATAGAGAAAAAAATTATGAAGAATTTCGAGCCGCAAATAAAGAGGCTCGTCGCCGCGTTCTCGGTAACATCGCGGAAACATAATAACGCCCGTCTATGAGACAAAGCTGATATTATTGGCAACAACTACGAATACCGTTCGCGCACAGTTTGTATCCTGCGAAACATTTCTCGCGCCATTCACCCGGGTACTCTCGCGATATGGAGACGCAAATTACCTGTAAATGTACCCACGACGACTATTTCGTACGCTGGCGTCCTTGATTCGCACATAACTCATAGACTTCCATATATACATATATATATATATATATAGAGAGAGAAAGAGAGAGAGAGACTCCCGTTTTGAACGGATCGAAATTAAACGAAACACCGAATGACCGCACCCACTTTACGGTCGTCCGCGTCCCTAATCCGTTCCACATTCCTCGCGGATAAAAAAGAAAGAACAATAAAAAAAGAAGATTAGACTATTTACCAATTCCGCATTGATTCAATGTCCAGTTTCCGTCCGATCGAAAATAAAAAATGAGTGGAGAAAAAAAGAAGTGAATTTGTATATTTTAAATCTGTTTATACTAATAATTGTTATTTTTATAGTGACAGTATTAAGAAACTGTCTGAATCGTGATAACTAGTCTAATAGGATTTAGGGTTATTTCCTAAAAAAAAATTCGCATGCTCTTAGCAATGTTCATACATTGCTTGAAGTTTACTCACTTAATCTTGTTTTCTTTGTCCAAATGGTCGAATCCTGATGTATGCATACATACCAGTAATTTGCGACACAAATGTGGTAAAGCGAACTTTATACGCACGCTCAACGAGCCGAATATGCCGTACTAGTATCACATAATATTTTCAGTAACAAATGCGAGAGAAGTGCAACTCCGTGGTTGCTGATTGTGGTGCTGCGAAGTCAGCGTGCGTAAAGTACGAAAAACGCCTGCACATATTGAGACGCGTACGTAAAATACAGGACTCGTGCGTAAAGTACGAGAAGCGTATGGTAAAGTAGAATCAGCTGGTGTTCGTATACGCCGGATATTTATAGCTGTGTTCTTGGCTGTAAAGCACCATCCATGCCAATTCTCGGCAGACACGAGAAGTAGCACTTTTCATGCATGACTTACGTGAATGTATAAATTTGTATATAAATGCATGCTACTTATCGAGATTTATTCACCGGCATGATTGATCAGAATCGTACTTCGGACACCTGTCTTACGAATACAATTAGGTAGGGCTGATTGAAGGAACAAGCTCGTAAATCCGTTCCGCGGACAAATGAAACACGCGAGCAGTACTTATTTGATTGCGTGTCGAACAAACCTCGCGACAATATCGCGCGATCTCGAAAAAAATGTCAGTCAACATTCAGGCCACGGAAGGTTCGATGATTTCATTCTCACAAATTTTTCGAAAACAATGAGAAGAAGTCCGTGTTCAACGGAGCTTGCCAAAACAAAAGGCCGTTTCCGTTTCGCATACACGTCCATGACTACAAGCACATGGGCGTTGCGTTTGTTGAAAAGAAATCCGCGAGTGAACCGGAGACAATAATAATAATTGCCGGAAAGTCACGACGTTGAAATCATTGGAGCGAGACAAAAGCTCTCTCATACATACTATACGAGGCACGGCAATTATTTTCTCCGCTCGTGTTGACCATAAATTATATCAATCGGTCATTCGTTGCTCGAATACGACTATCGATCAGAACGTCAGTCCGAAGAAAGTATTCTATGCAGAGAATTCAATCGGTACCTAATTTTTCTCTTCAACACTCATTGTTCAATGGAACCTTGTTTAGTTTTCTCAACGAAAACGTCACACCGGAAATACGCCATGCCCGACCGAGAAATGACATTTTCGAATCGGAAGTAACGTGTTGCTAACAAATCTCCGGAAATCTACGTTTTTAATATCTAAATTTCACGGCCCATAATGTCACGATATTTGCTACGCTGATGAACCATCAACAACATCCACAATTTTTTTTATCTCAAAAACATATGAGAGTAATAATTTTCTCTTCAATTATTGAGAAAAAAAATGTAAATGATTATAAAATCTCACTCTTTTTTACTATTTTTATATCGCGGTGGAAAAAATGTTTGAGCAAAGTAGAAGCACAGCTCATCAGAGCTGATGACGTTAATTTGCAGTTAGCGATCGCTCACGGTCGTTAGTTGTAAGATCACGTCTGAATCACGACCGATCAGCAGACAATAAACAATCCCGGTATAGATTTGATCGAAAGTCAGGAATCGTGAGGCACACCCAACGAAGAATGAATGCAATCGCAAGCGCATAACTTCTTCTCGAATGCCATGCAGTCGTCGATGGAGCTGCTTGGTACCGATAACTCTATTCACCTTTTCCCGGCCTACGTCGGACAGCCGGGAGAGAGTTTGGTCGTGCGAAAAATGTTTAAGGGCCGCGTGCAACAAGGGTCATAGCGTTTTCGAAGTCTGGGGTCGACGAGGCTACTCCACTTTCTGTCTACTTTAATTCACTCGATGAAATGTATAACACAAATTGTCTTTCGGCTGAAATTACTTCGTCCACGTTTTCACCGCGGCGCGTTCACGGGCTCTCATATTACCACGGAAGCCTCTGATATACCTCCGGTGTCTCGAATAACGTACACGTCGAAACGTCCGTGTGTAATATTAATACTGTGTTACCGGCTGAAAGAAAGGTTGTGTCAATACGTTTTTCTTTTTTTGTATTTCTTTCGTAAGTAAATAATTCAGCAGTGCATAAAAAAATCGTAGACATAGAAAAAGAAAATTGGTTCCAGGAACGAGTTAAATATTTTTTCAATTTGAATGTTTCGTGACTGCGGTTAACCGGTGCCCAGTTACCACGGGAAGGTTGGAACTGTTAACTTCATCTGTCCAATGGTTCTTCGGTTATTACCCCTGATTTATAGGTGTGACCGGATTTGATAATAGACCTTGGATAACACGAGTCCTGTTTCTAAGCAGAGCGGGTACAAGGCGGTATGTTACCGTAACGATCATAATTAGTCTACCCTCTCCCCGCTGAGAAAGGATCTAGTTTTTTTACCTTTCGTCCGTTCTTTTCCGAGTTCACAAAGTACCAGCTCACTTATCGAGGCACTTGCGAAATATCGATTGTTTGCCCCGTCCGTCTTCACATACGCTTCGTTTACGTTTTTGCAACATATTCCGCACAAGCATCAAATGCGAATGCGATAACTTTTATCCACGTTTAACGTGTTACAACTGTCGAAGCGGATGCAAAATCCCTATATCCTGCCCAGTGTCCTGTTACATGGGAAAATCTACGGTTAGCTAATCTAGTGAAACTGGAGTCCAGCATTATCTGCGAGTGTCCTAGCTCGTTTAATGTCGTTTCACATGTTACGTAAATCGGTAAAACTGCGCAATCTCGAGCAAGATGACAAGAGTCCAGTTATAATTAAAAATCGATCAACAAATCGGTTTTATGTAACTCGGCAAAATATTGTTAAAAATTCCTGCAGAATTTTGTGCGTAATCTGCAGTTCAAATGTATCGCAAAACGCGTAAACGTTTCCCCTGTATGTTATGCCGCGCATGATTTCCTACGGTTAACCTACCGTTTTTACACTGGGAGCGTTCTATACGTAGAGGGAAAACTCGATGATGTGCTAGAAGCCGTACGCAGAGAACACACGGCATACGAGAGCTACGGTTTATGCTGACAAAGAGTTAGTGGCTGGTTGGCTCGGTGGCATAGTCGGTGTTAAATTTATTGCTCGACCCAGCCCTACTTTCCCATGTATAACTATAACGATACATCCCGTACATAAAATTCATAGGCATGACCTGTGTAGCGAGGAAAAGAGAACAAAAAAAAGTAACAGAAACAGAACAGCACTGCATATCCAGGTGTATTATCTATCGGTGCAATATTTTTCGCTAGAGTACGACGTGAATTTGTACGACTTTGGTGCGTTGAATAAACAGAGAATAAATTTATTCCGTCGGTTTTCTGCCCGCTTTCGAAATATCTTTTTTAAAGCCAAACGGAGCTGTTTGTTTGAGGGGTGAAACGAATATAGAGAAGACGTAAGCTTTGAAAAATTCGTTTATTTAAACCGCTGTTTTTTCGGTGCGAGTGATCGGACGGACGGAGGTGGTTCCGGGAGTTTCGGCGACCGGGCTGGTCGACGAGTTCTCAGTCTTTGGCATAGTCAATCTTCAATCTCGTCGAAATATGTACGGGCCTTGACGTTAAGGCTACCTTGAGTTGTTACTCACTGTTTTCCCTTCGTAATATAGTCGTGGGAGATCGGGAGACAGGATCCTCGTTCGTGAAGGCTTTGGCTTCCAATAGCATGGAAAGCCCCGAAAAACTCTCCCATCGCGTTCCATGTCGAATTCAACGAAAATCCCGGAGATTTATCTAACGACCGGGAGAGCTTACAGGATGTTGAGTGCATGATTGGTACCGCAGCCGACGGTGCCCTGTATAAAGTCAGGGAAGTTCGACTCGAGAACGCGCATCCTGCCGCGTTTGTAGTCGGGAATTACTTGGGTAGCGAGCGAGCACTCGTTGCCCTCCGAGACCCTCTGGAAGTTGGATGGGTTGAAGCAATCGTTCGAGTCCCATCGGTACACATCGGGTTGTCCCTCGTAGCGGAAAAATATGGCGCTACCGTTGTCGGTACCGAGAATTACCATCTTCTTCGGCTTGAGTCCCAGATCGTGGATCTTTCCGTTCGCCGAGCCATTCTGAAGATACTCTGTCCTGATGCTGAAAAGCCTCGTGCTGCTGAGATAGGAGAACAGGAGGCAGCTCGTGCCGTCGGCGCGACGAAGAAGAGCCGAGTAGAGAACATCGCGTTTTGCGCCGCCCATGGTCGTTGCCTTGGGAAGAACGACCCGGTAGCCGCGACCGGAGGTGACGTCGTAGACGAGGATTGCGCGAGTCGCTGCATCGGTTACGTAGATGAATGCCCGACCGTCGAGGCTGTAGTCAGCGACTACGTACTGAAGACGGGAGGACGCTGTTGCGAGACCGCTGAGATCGACAGTCTTCACCACCTGTTTGGTCACCGTAGAAAGAGCTTTAATTAGTGAGTAAAAATTACGTAGCAAGTAGATTCACCCATGTCGTCTCCATACATAACTCAGTTAGATCATTGAAGCACGAACCTTTCCAGTTTTCAAATTGATTGCTACGACCTTGGGAGCGCATCTGCGCACCGGCTCCTCGAGAGAGTTAACGACTCCGGTGTCGAGAGCCCA
This sequence comes from Listrodromus nycthemerus, assembly GCA_963978505.1. NCBI lineage: Eukaryota > Metazoa > Arthropoda > Insecta > Hymenoptera > Ichneumonidae > Listrodromus > Listrodromus nycthemerus. Next base: position 17,026,396 of record OZ021679.1, on the reverse strand, counting down.
CAGGATATCCTGGGCGTCGAGGAAGATGTCGACAACGCTCTGGAGAGCGGCGCAGTTACCCTCCTCTTGCAGGGACCAGCAAGGGTACGGAGTGAGGACTGACTGGCAGCCATTCTTGTTCTTCAGCGACAGCTTCGCCAGAGTCGCCGGCACGCCGGACTTGAAGCTGCAAAATCATATGTTGGTCAGATTTTTATATCTTCAGGGTGGCACCGACTTGGGATTGCTAAAGTAATAATTACCGGGGCAATGCAACCAAAGCCTCGTCCTTGTAGATGACGCTTCTGGTAGCGATGACGTTCTTGCCAATGTAACGTCCACCGCTCTTATACATGCTCTTCGTCGTCTCGCATGGCCAATCGAAGGTGCCACCAGTCCACTGGATTTTCCTTTGATCGGCCCGAGGGCTATCGCTCGCAAAAGCCAACCCGACGACTAATGCAACCGTCACGAACTTTAGCATGCTAACTTCTTGCTTCGTCACTCGAATTGACCCGTGAACTCCGGACACTGTTTTTTTCTGAATTTAGTACACGCCTTTGGAGTCACCGAAATCTGGCGCCCTGATGCAGACTGACCGTGATTGTCGTTACGCCATTTATATACACTTGGACAAGAGTCAAACAATTGGGAAACAGCGGCAGAAAGGAAGAACAAAAAGATGACGCTATCAACGGAGAGGCATTACTCGATGTCTCGGAAGCCATCGCATGAAAAACCATTTCCGGATTGAGGAACGAGAGAAGACGCAACGATCATGAGTCTTCCTGTTTACAGCGACTTCCGCGCTGCGAGGCAAATTTTCTGAGTCATATGTCGAGAACGATATGATATTCACGAGCCGTTGCGAAAGACGACAAGACCGGAACGAACATCGAGACCCAAACAAACATCGGAATCGAGGAAGCGTCGATGCATCGTCGCTCGAACGACTATATATAACACCGACATCGAGCCCTCAAGTCGTACACTCGATACGCTTTTATTGGTCTCAACTCCGTTTACACACGAGAACTCGTGAGTCTCATTTTTTGACAATTTTGATCCGAAACCGACTAAGGTCCATCGAATTTACTTTTTTAATATCATTCATCATAGTGCAGGATGTCGGGACTCCTGACGAGCGCTCTGTGCATTTTAATGCTGGTAGCATCGAGCTGGGCCGGATGCGTCGATCGTCAGCTTCTCCCCGAACTGTCGTTCACCCTCTCGGGTCAAAACTTGGAGTGGCCGTGCGCTAGCACCAAGAACATCTATGAGACGAGCGGACGTTACATACAGAGGAACGTCATCGCCACAAGGACCCAGATCTACAAGGACGAGGCGATCCTCGCGTTCCCACGCTACAAACCTGGCGTACCGTTCACTCTCGGGGTCGTGTCCTTGAAGTCGAAGGGATGCACCAGCGCTGTAGCTTCTCCGTTCCCCTGCTGGTCCATCCAGGAGGAGGGTAACTGCGATGCTATTCAGAGCGCCGTCGACATCGTGCTTGATGTTCAGGACATCCTCTGGGTGCTCGATGTCGGTATCGTCAACACCCTCGAGCAGCCCGTTCGCCGTTGCGCTCCTAAAGTGGTGGCAATCAACGTCAAGACCGGCAAGGTGAGCTACCACAATTCTTGGTTGAATTGTTACTCTTGCATTTACGAAAGTTTTACCGATTATATGTGTTCTCCTCGTATTCAAACAGGTCGTCAAGCTCGTTGATCTGAGCGATCTGGTGAGCTCCGCTTCGCGTCTGCAGTATCTCGCCGTCGACTACGCCGACGATGGCAAGGTCTTCCTCTACATATCGGACGCTGCGACCCGAGCCATCATCGTTTATGACGTGATCGCCAACCGTGGTTTTCGGGTTGTTCTGCCAAAGGCCGTCACTCTTGGTTCCGCTCGTCGCGACGTTCTGTACATGAATCTCGTGAGAAAGAGTTGTGGAACTCCGGTTTTGTACTTCACCTACCTTGGCTCGAGTCGACTCTTCAGCATCAAGGCGGCAAACCTCAGACGAGGAACCGCCAGCGGTTCCGTCGTCGACGTTGGCCCCAAACAGAACAAGATCGTTCTTCTCGGTACTGACAACGGCTGCGCTATCTTCTTCAGAAACAAAGGACAGTCGGACGTTTACATGTGGAACACCGAGACGTGCTTCAGACCGGAGAACATTCTTCTCGTTCAGAAGGGCAACGAGTGCCGTCTTCCTACGCAGGTCGTACCAGGATACAAGAGACTGATGTGGGTACTGGAGAGCAACTTCCACGATTATATACAGAATACCGTAGGATGCGCAGGTGCCTCGGTTGCTCTTCACCCGCTCGTCAAGTCATGCGAGGATTTGTAAAGAAGGAAAGGACTGTAACGAACGGAAGCCCCGAATGATAAGCCGCGCTTCAAGAGATACCGTGCAGCTGTAAGAGAAATTGAACCAAAATTAATTTTATTTATGGATTTTTGATAGAATATGAAATTGTTATTGTAAATTGCTGACGATGACGTATTCACGCTAAATTAGGCATTCATTTATGGACTGAATTTTACGTCACCGTTGATCTAGTCAAGGGAGGCTCTTTTCGTTATTGTCTCTTGTCCTCCAAATATTCGACAATTGTGAGTTTTGTAGGAGATGAGAGAAATGTAAAGTAAAAAAAAAACAAAGAAACATCAGAGCGCCTGGACTTGCAGGTCCCCAATGGCTGATGTTACTGGACAAACATTAACCAGTCTCACTTTATAAAATGTGCCGACGTTCACAATATCCGGTTTGAAATAATGATGGAATTTTTTTTTAATACCATCATTTTTTGCATCACCGTCGATAAATCGTGCAACGTTAAACGTGCACTGAATAATAAATCAGTTAATACAGATACAAAAAATACATAAAACTGTGTTGTTTTCTAGCCACCCTTTCCCTACCTTGGATATTAACGATCCACAGCTGACGACATATTTTTACAGACTTATACATATTAAATTCGATGTAAAATTTTAGGCCGAAGGCACTTTTTCGCAAAGAGGCGTCCAACGCGCGAGACTTTCTAAATTTTTGACTACCACTCCAGTTTCGCTTGTATCGCGTTCTCGAATCTTTTCCGGGTCGGCAGCGGCCTCGAGGCCGTTTGCTCCCGGTTGCACAACCGCGATTGTGTTCCAAATATTCCTCCGACCGCTGAATACGCAATCATGCGAGCGAATCTGTACAAACTCGCCAAACGCCGCCGAATTTGTAACAATTAAAAATTTTACACGAAAACCAACCATAAGAAAATTATTATCGGTGCTTACGCCAAGCCGGTACCGAAAGTGAGTAAAAAAAATTAACTCTCTAAACACTCTTGATTAACATTATTATTACTCGTTAGATTTTTTTATTGAACCAATAACTTAATTACTGTGCACACGCCATAAAAATCTGATGTAATCATTAATCATGCAGTGAGTACAGTACGCTATAAAAATAACGGAATAAGAACAATTAAATCTTACTTTCACGTTTCTCGATTCGCGTACACACACATGCAGTCCATTATTGGACCTTATATAACTAACGCTCACATTTGCTTGGTACGTGATCGATCTTATAAAGTAGCTAGCCTGGTTACGAAATGCCAAACTCCACTCTACTTTTCATGTGGTCAAGGTATTCGATAGATTTAGCCAAAAAGTATTAATGCCCCGACAGGGCACTCGGACTGACGCTGCGTTGCTAGGAGACTGTGCTAATAGTTACAACATTTTATATAACAAGATCGCAAGACTTCTAGCTCGTCATTAGGACTATTTATTCGTTCCGTTGCAGGAACATGAATTATAAGAGGGTGACAAACGGCTTTGAACCGTCAACGCCTATAAATCCCACATATAATTTGTTACGTAATTGTTTCATGCGTGTTATCTGACACGCCCTACTATGGATCGAATGAGTTGTGCTTATAGATAAGTACAGTCCTGTACTTCGCGTTCCAGTGTTTATTGAACTTCGAACTCATACTTTTCGCAAATGGATGTTGAAGATTTACGAGGCCCCAAACGTTCCTCTGCATATCCAACCGGTAATCGGTCACACACGGGACGTCTTCGTTTTGCAAAAGAATCGAGTGGCTAGCGGTCTGTAAAGAGTAAGAAATGTTTAGAAATGATAAGCGACGGTGAACAAACGTTATTTGGTAGCCCGGAGCAAAACGGATCGGTGTGCTTAAAGTACCGATGAAGTACTGGAAACGTTTTGCCGATTGCAAACGACTTGCTTTTCTTCAAGCTCAAGAACGATACGGACGTTCGAAATAAATTTTCTTCACCGTTATCAACAAACCAACACTCCAAAGTACATCTGTGCGTGCTTCGTTTCTTTGACCACATTGTTCTCTTATTCGAATCGTTCAAGGGCTGCGTCGCAGTCAATTGTAAAGACTCTTTCAACAAGGATCTGATACATAAAGAGTTAATTCATGACCCTGAAGACATACGCATAACCTCGAATTTAATCTTCGGCAATTTGTTGTCAATGTACTGATTTACGAAGAAAAAAATATTCACTTGGGCAATTTCTTTTCCAAGTGGACAATCGGGAGCTAAATTTGCACAACGTAAAACAACAGCCGTTACAACTCGACGAAATTTAGTCTTGGGAGGATATCTTTAGGATTACATTAATTCCAGATAAAATGTCGTTAAAAGAAGAAAATTTGTAAAAAAAAAAAAAAAAAATAGCCTATTTTCCACCACTATCTCCTGAGATGCAAATCCGTTTGATCATAGCCGTGCACAATGGATATAGAATTTAAATTGGAGTCTACAGAAGAATATGCCTACTTTCAGATCTTGGTTCGTGTCCCAACGCACGCTCGCATGTTCCGTGATCAGGAAGTAGTGAAGGCCACCCTTTTGATCACAGACCATTCCCGACGAACTTCCCATTTTCGTTCCAAGCCATTTGACCGTGTAGCGTTCCGTTGCGACCTCCTGTGTGGTATTCGATTGGTAAACGGTTTGCACGATGAAATAAATACGTGTTTTTAGAGACCACACCCAATTGTGCGTAATTGCGTGAGGCTTTTATTTTTTTTTCCATTACGGTCGGTGAAACCCAGTCGATTCTCGGCAGTCTCAGGTCCAAGCTGAATAAATCTTGCGATCGAGTTCCCGTGAGGTAGAGCAACGAACTTTTCCGCGATATCGCGATCTCCGTGCTACAGACTCGCGGCCCGTTAGGACCGCGATTTAGTCTCAGCTTCCACCATTTTCGTTGGACTGAAAGATGAATTATCCGACGCTGATAAAGTTGCGAGAGCCTCAGGATATTTTTGTTATTACTTACGCAAGCTGCATGTTATTATAGTTTCGTCACCGGGGTCTCCTATGTAAGCTCGCGGCCCCCAGATACCGACAAAGGGATCAACTACGAGGCTTCGCAAATTGCCTTTCGGCACGCCGTGCAAATCAATTCGAGCTACCTGCATAAAAAAACTCAGTATAGAATATCGCAAATCGAACAATTTTGAAAATGCAGCAAAGTCTTGAGCACTTTCTATCTTTTGCATCGGAATCTATCTTTTTCTTTCGGTGAAATTGCTTTTCGAACTTTGTCTTAATGTAATTTTTTTAAAAATATAAATAAAAAATTTAAGAGATATCTACACGTATAAATTATATTTATATTATATTCATGTATATATTATATTTGCCTCACGATCGTTGCGTCTCAGATCATAGACGACAATTTTAGCCGGACAATAATCGTGCTCCTCGGTGGAATCCAACAGCCAAAGGCGCCCTCGAGAGTCGACGTCAAGTCCGGTTACTGAAAAAAGTCTCTCGCACTCGGTGCTCGTATTCGTTGTAGACTTTGGAAAGGCACGGATCGTGGACGCAGAATTAGATACACCGATCGTATAATTACGCCCAAGCTCAGGCCAGTTGGCTTCCAACAGCGTCGCTACACTACCACTGTATTCGTTCCCGCGTGTCCCCGAAAAATCCGGAATGGATAGAAATGCCCTATTTCTCCAAATAGCGAATCTCCAGATAGGCACATCGTTTGGTAAATCGACGGTGGAAAAGTTCCAACTCGATAAACTCACTTCCGGCAGAATACTAATAATTAACGACAGTAAAATATACGATAAATAACGTGTTGAATCCATGTCGACTCTCGTTCGCTAAACGCCTCATCAGACGATTCGGGCGGTCTCTACGTCGTACCGAACGCCTGAGACCGGCCGACGTCCGCTTGCATCGTCAGCGAGATAATTAAGATAGGCATAAGTGAATGCAAAAAATAAAACAAAAATAACGGCGGCTTCAATCGTACACTCTCTCAGTCTAACGGGAACAAATCGTTTACTGAAAGAAAGAAATATTGTGGAAATGTTTGTTACTCCGTTCAGTGCACGAACGCACGCCACAAATATGTAAGAGTTGCCCCATTAACAGATCAACAACTGCACGCCGCTATTTCTCTGAATCGTAAAAAGTTTACGGTTAGAAACGCACGCGTTACATGGGACGCATTTGAAAGTTCACAATATGTCGTTGTAAAAATTCCCGAATGCAACAACTTTTGGAAATACCATATCCGTTTGAGGCAAGTGAAAGTCATGTGACGGAGGCAAAATCGTGAGAAATTGCGGCATTTATCAGACGAGAAGGTGTTTCATCTTACCTTAAATCTGCACGCGGCAACCTTAAAGTAGGGGGGGGGGGGGGGGTTAAGAAGCACATACCTACTGTCGTAACCGGCCATGTGGTTCATTTTACCTGCGTAATAAAAGAGACGCTTATCGAACGTCCCTCTCAAAATCCGTCTGTCCTCCCTGCCAGTGTAAAGTCAACGATTTAATCATCTGGCGTGTACTGGGAATGTTATTTACAAAAGTTGCTACGTTTAGCCAGTGTTATAACAATATATTGTTAAGTCTCAAGTGCGCTGCATGCCAATACCTAAACTCTCTCTCGTATAGTGAAACCGCAGTGTATAGTGTTTGATCTGTTAATAAAGCAACTGTCACATATTTGCGGTGTAAGGTTGAGCGATGTTGCAAAAGTTTGTTACTTTTTCGCAGTGTACGACTTGTTTCTGTTTTAACGAACGGGTATACGGTTAAGCGCGCCTCAGACAAAAAATGCCGAATGATACTCTACTTCAACACTAATACTCTAAGCTGTATGCATCGGTTACAACGGAAAAAAAAAAAATTTATATGTTTTTCCCGATGAATATAAATCACATGGGCATAAAATGTCGCACGATTGATTCTTCGTGACGTCCGATGGCGTCTGATATTTAGATTATTGTGGGATAGAATCTCGAGAGTACGCTGCCTGGACGAAAGTGATACCTAATGTTAGATTTAGTTACCTGTTACATGAGTAATAACTAAGGTGGGAAATGAAAAGGTTGTCGATGACGGTTATGCAGCGGAAACGGCTTACATCAAATGAGATAGGGTTGTTAAACGGTCATAAATGATTTACGATGCACAAGGTTGTTATCATGTGCTATTTGAATCAGTAGCCCGTAGCGGCTCGGTGTACTTAAAATGTATGTAATCCGTTGCTATAATTCTTTCACGCTAAAAGTTTATTAGCACTAAACGCCAGTTTCGCAGAACGGACTCTGCTAGGTGTAAAAATTCGTAAGATTCCCTAAGTACGTGAAGTACAGATTGTAAAATATGAAGTACGTTAAGTACTCACTGCTCGCTAGTTCTCGAAAACTGACGTACCGATATTGGGCAGAACCGAATTGCTGCAGTTTCGAGTACTTAGCACTGACTCCGTACTTGACACTATACGTACTTCGAGTACATAATGGACTTACCCAGCCATGCTCTCTTCTGGCACCGATACTCATGCTGAGTCGACATAATGCAGATATGTGTGCTGACATGTTTTTTTTTTCTTGGATATTATCGAAGTAAACAAGAAACACTTCATCACTAAAATTCAAAAATACGGTACGACAGAAACTTATTGAACGAAATTCATTAACACTGAGCATCCATGGTGAGAAAAATTTCGAAACAACAAAGGATCCTTTTATCACTTTTTCATGTTCCTTGATCCACCCGTTTTTGTCGATGGCCGAGTTGGAGATGAATTTTTTGAACATTGAAATCTGGGAAACAAGTTCTTTCAACCACTTTTCCGTGATTCTTTACCGTTCATTTAGGTTAAACTTGAGAACACTTAAAATATTATAGAAGAAATGTTTCTCGTTCGACGGTCATATACGACGAAGATATGAATGCTCCGATGGTTGAGGTATCTCCATTTTTTTGCTACTTCATAGAAGGAGTCCGGTTGTATGCATATGCATGTGCGGTTACTTTTCTCGTTTTTCCCCTCTGTAAAAATAGCCAAAAATTTACAAAAACATTCCCCAGAATTTTATTCTGAACAAAAAAAAAACAATTTTGTTTTTTAAATGGTAAGAATATCTTATTGACCAAAATGATTTTTATTAACATTTTTTTTGCATTTACCGTTCATGTAATCGGTTGGAAATAAGATTCCTTAAGCTGGAAATAGTCAAGTAAAAAATTTTTTTAAATGTTCCAGTTTTTAGTATTCTGTGTCGAAAGGAGTCACTTAAATTGAATGGCGGTGAAAAAAATTCGAAACCTCGGAAAAAAAATGTTTGTCGTTTTGAACGTGAAAAAATTAGAAGGAACCTTTTTCCGATTTTCCACTTTGGAATAGCTAAATTTATTTTTTTCGAGATATCGGACTATATGGCAGTAGGATCGATACCCTACTGCCATTCGCTTCAAGTGACCCAGTTCTCCATAAAATCAATAAAATTAAAACGTTTGTTCGACATTTTATAAGTTAACCCTTTACAAAATAGGGATTCATATATTGAAATTTGGGAAACGACACCTTTTTAAAAAGATTCGGGATATCCCCTCCAAACTTTTGCCATTGTTTCCAAGTGGCATATTTCCAATCTGACAACACTAACGCAAAAATTCTGAACAATTTTCTTTGGAAAATCATTTTTTTTTTCCAAAAGTGGTAGGGATATCATTTATCGACAAAAATGGTTTTTTCAAAACAAACATCTTTAGAATTCTCTTGCTTAAGTATGCAATTGGGAAATATGTCACTTGAAAACAATGGCGGAGGATTTAAGTTGATTTTTCAGAAGATACAATCTAGGTCGAAAACTACCCAACCTAACTTCGTCCAGCTGCCTGATTATTGAATCGAATATAGTATAGTAACGCTTGTTTACCGTCTCGCCGATTATTTTCGCAAATATAAATTGAGCTCAACGGTAGTATAATGTTTTTCGTTGCATGAAACAATCTTTATATGAGGAGTAAATGAAATCTGCATAAGTGTATTCCATGACTGAGACGTGGCGGAGCACTTGTTACCTGACTGATGTTTTTTTAACCGCTGATGTCAAATCCTTCACTGATTTTCCGCAGTTATCCAACCTCGCCAAAAAAACACGCGCAAGAAGATCCCATCTTTATCGTCGGCAAGTTGCACACGAAGTTCGGCCACTGTTAACTATAATATCTGTATTACTGGGCGTAGGTAAGGGTCTCCTCCTTGAGAGTGCTTCGCATTCCGTACGGCAGACGGCGCGTACTTACCCCGAGTAGTTCAAGGTTTCGCCGCGTCCCAAGTTCGGCGCCGCGGGCGTGCGTACTTGAGCCGGAGAGAACGTAATCGTGGATGCCCCTGCAAAAGGCAAATGGCTGCCGTGTCGCGCGAAAGTCTTGTCGCCGTCCTACGCTGTATCACCTAGTCTCGATGTAACAAGTAAAACGGCATGTAAAACGAATTCTGTGGTTGTTAAGTTGGAGAAAAAAAAAACCTAAGAACAAGCAAGAAGAACAGGTGTCAAAAGAGTTCCGTAATGTGAGCAGACGCGCTAGTGTGTCGAGAGGGCCTTACCAAACCACCGCTGAGCGTGTGTTGCAAGTGAGCGCCGTGACGCCGGCGATGAGCAGCGTTGAGAGTTTCACCGCCACGGTTATGAAATCCGTGTCCGACGGTGATCTGGGCGTCAATGAGGTTAAACCCGAGAATCACTCCAACACTCGAGAGCAATACAACAACTCGCGCCTTAAGCGTACGTTCACCCTGTCAAAAAATCCTTTTCTTAGCACCTCGAGAATGTCAAAGAGACGTACGAAGAATCAGCAGCAGAATCAGCGGGACCTGAGAGATAACAATACGCCCGCAGGCGGTAGGGAAAACATTCGCAACAACATGCAGAACGAGCAAAACTCTCTGCCGCTGCTCGTCGGCCAAAAGTCCCACGGTGGAAGCATAAACGATCAGCGAAGTGGCAGCAAAAAAGTCTTTCGACGACCATCGTGGAAAAAATTTATCAACAGAGTGGTTCAGCACATATCGAGCGTCGGTGTGTCGTCTTACAAGACGTCTAACAGAGCCAACTTTGAGTCCAGCGCGAATGACATTCGTGTACCTCCGCCCAGGCCACCTCACATACCGCCAGACCGAGTACCGGGAGTTATCGGACTTAGAAATCATGGCAATACGTGTTTCATGAACGCCGTACTGCAGTGCCTGTCGCACACTGACATTCTAGCTGAGTACTTTGTTCTTGACCAGTACAAGGTTGATCTGTCCAGGAGAAACAAGCTCAACTCAAAGAAGTATGGAACGAAGGGTGAAATTACCGAACAACTTGCGCTGTTGCTAAAGGCTATATGGAGCTGCCAGTATGACCCCGAAATGAGCACTGCCTTCAAGAGCGTCGTCGACAAGTATGGTAGCCAGTACAGAGGCAATATGCAGCACGACGCTCAGGAATTTCTACTCTGGCTGCTGGACAAAGTTCACGAGGATCTTAATCAAGCCACTAAGAAGAAGTACAAAATAATAAAGGTAAGCCGTGTTTGAATGCTCAACAGATAACTATGACAAACAATGTCTGTTTCTTTTTATTCGGTGGACATAGTTCACTTGTTTAATGGCTGCACGGTGCATGAAATTGACGGTTGTATAAATGCATTTATCCTACAGAGGGAAAGCTTTGTCAAAGTACATGGTAACCGGTAAATAATTATTGATAGTGTAATATCAGGGACATAGATAAATCAGTGGCCTAAAAGATCACAATTATTATTGTCCAATCTGTAAATATTTCTAGATCCGCGGATCAATGAAACCATAAATTCTTTTTAGATCAATGAATTCTTCTATTTTATTCTGATCTATGGATCTATCCATTTTTGTAGATCCATGGATGCATTGATTTTTATTTTTATGATTTATCCATAGATCAACGCATTCTCTTTAAATAATATTTGTAGTTCGAGAACGGTAAACACGATTAATCCCTCAAACTCTATGAAAATGTTATAAGGTATGTCTCGTAGAGGATTCTGGTAGCAATTTTGGCGACTTTAAAAAGTCTCCTGGGCGCAAGCAAACGTAGGCATCGGTAGGCTGCGTTCAATTACCGTAGACGTGCGTAAAACTCGTGACCGAGTGGTTATCGATGTTTGCTCGTCTCCCTTGGTTTCGCGACGATCTTGAAGTGGGATTAAACTCGAGCTGATGAAATACGGCGTCGCGTCGTAAAATCCGAGATTTTAATAGCTAACAGACGGCAACAGAACTGAGTCGCTCGGTTACTTCCGATCTGTACAAAGAGTACGAATCCGTTACGTAATCGGCGACGAGGACAACGTCACGGGTAATTCAGTAATGAGCGGGTGCCGAACGGTTGGTGCGACGTGGATTACGCGAAAGAAATTCCGTTTTTTTTTCTATATAACAATATTGATTGATTTAAGTTACATTAGTTTTTATTTGATGTCACAAACGAGTATATACATAATTCAGTCGGGTGCGTTCGTCCTACTGGACTGACCTTGAAGAGATTTCAATATTTAGCACCCGTAGCGTCGAAGCCAATCAGTCTCGAGCTCAAGACCAAACAGTCAAATGTGTTTTACCTGTCTACAAAAAATGTAAAAAATAGAACACTACTCTCTTGAACGAATCCGCGAGTATTTGCGGCATCGAGAGAATAAAGAGGGGTTCGATCGTGAAAGAGCAGATAAAAAAAGAGCGTGTATGCACACCGTCGGGAGCATATAAGAGAAAAGAGATCGACCGAGCACACAAGAAAGATAGTGATAGAAACTGAGGCGATGGCCTGGAAGATTTCCGTTCGACTTGACACGAATTCTAGATAACGGCGAGACTCGACGTTCCGTTAGGCTAGAACGATGCCGAAGAATATGAGACGGTTACCTGCGAAGTTGCACAAGAAATTGTATTTTACGGGAGTAAAATATGGTACTTTCCATTACGGGAAAGCTGCTTTCCATTCCAAAACGCAATGACTCGTTCCTTCAGATTAAAATCGAGTCCCAAAAATTTATTTCGACGGCGATTTCGACTTCTAATCGAAGCTTTAATTGTCGAGGCTACTCTGCCGAACAGCTCTTCCATGTCCGCCATTTCGATCCTCGTCTGCGCAGAGAAAATACGCTCAAATCGTCCATCGATTCCATGTCGATCTAAAACATTTTACGCTCGTTGTGTATCGCACAATACAGAGTCAACAGCTCGACGGCAATTACGATAATACGTGACGTAATGAAAAACAACATGCGAAGGAGAATGACTGCTGGCTGCTGGCACTGCGGGGCCCTGACAAGGAATGATTCATCGCGCGAGGAAGGCTACGCGAGTTCTCTCCTAGAAGTACCCCGGGTAACCGCGTTCACCGCACGATGAGTACCGGAAAAATATTGTCTAAGCTCGTGGGCGATCGCGAAACTCTTCTCCTGCACGGGGAAACCTCTTCGTGGCTCATACATTACACTCGGACGAATCCTTTGCAGACACGAGACTCTTCGCGTATTCTTCCTTCATTATAGCCTCGGCAAAGAAAGATCTTTGCATTTAATCGAAAAAATTAACAAACAAAAAAAACACATATGGACAAGAAATTTTTAGAAAATGTGAAGTTGAAAAAAAAAGTATCTCATGTTACAGTGAAGGAAACGGATGTTGATCTCCTGTGATTTCTGTTCTTGCTTCACTTGGGTAGCAAACATTGCACTCGATGAAAATCATTTACTACAATAATATTTTTTTCTCGTCCTTTCGTCGATTACTGCGGTTTTCATTGGAAACGTTTGATAATAAATGTCAACCAGTTCGGTTTCTATCGAAGCTCCTACGGCCGCTCTCTCGAGCCCGTTCACATGCAATAACCGCAGTCACCGAACGCGTGCCACGTTACGCTTGGACCCGGTCACGAATGTGTCGATATTCGAACCTTTGATTTCCTTCATTGAATATGTTGCAAATTCATTCCGTACGCCTTGGCTCGCCAAACGAGTCGCGGGTTCGGCGGATAAACTTGGTTTCAATATATTATTTCTTTTTTCGTATATCGCAATGGAGACGGCGGGATGTAAAGCGAGATCTCGAAATAGCGCGGATAGAGCGTCAACCAGGGTCCAACACTCCCCGAGATAATTATGCGTCTGGCATACTTGGTGTACGCATTGCTGGAGCGGGAAGTTGTAAACTCTGTTTTTTGCACTCCCTCCCGATTCACCGTTCTGTAATTAGAGATTTCTTGCGGGTAATGCTTTTCTTTCTTTGTCATCCTTCATTACTACGTTTTATAGTATTTCATTTCACGTTGCTGGCCATTGAAACAGGACGCCTGAGATCGCAAGTTTTTTTTGTTTGGTCTAAAGATACTCGAATTTCTGGATGTAAGGGATTTTCATATTTTATGTTTAGAATGAGCCGCGCGCATTCCATGGTAATCGGAGGCTGGTAATGACCAACATTTTTTATTTTTATTTGAGCGCCGCATCAACATCGCGAATTATTGTGCGACAGTGCACATTCATTTTTTTTTATTGTTGTTGTTTTTAGAAAGTTTTTAACTTTTTTGCACCCCTTAGCATCATAGTGTTACCTTAATGTCTCTCAGGTGCTCTCTGTATCATATTCGCATTTCGCCAGTATATAATTAACTATGGGTTAATTTCTTGGACACGACGCTGGTGAACAAAAAATTTAATTATCTTTCATTGAATCATTAATAATGTTATTAATAAAACTATCGGAGGACCAGACAGCTGAATACAATTTTGAAAATTGGGAAGAAGCTAGCTCTGTGAAAAAGTTCAATTTTCAACAAAAGATAACCTCAATCTCCGTTCTTAACATAAATGAACCTATTAAAAATCGTCTGTTTATTACACGCGAAGTTTTACTTGAGACATTCAAAATTGCATCTTATACTGACTGTACAAAAACTTGGTAGTATTATTCTAATACTCACTTTAAAAATCAAATGTGAAAAATCGACAGGTTTTTCTGGCCAAATCTTCTTGCCAGAATCTTAACGAGGGCTTGGAATTATGAGAAAATCCGCGAGTTACTTCCTCAGAGCTGCATCATCCAGTTAGGATATTATTTCGCACGTATTTTGACCGCGATACCCTTTTCTCTCGACGTTAATCACCGGGCGGTCTTAGCAGTCCGTGTACGAAGCGAACCGTCCGTTGTGCATAGAAATGGCGAATCTTCGAAGAAAGAAAATAATAATAATGCCCAAGCACGAGCGGTGCGCCTGCACGGGAATAAACTGGACGAGCCCAACAGCAGCTCGGTCACACGTCGAAGCCTCCGAGACGACGGAATTTCGGTCGAGTGTCGCCCGCGTACGCGTCAGTGAAATCGGTCACGGTCATGCTTCCGAGGCTCGCTGGTTTTTATCATTCGGTGCTGTCTCGGCACCAATGTGCGACCTCGAGGTTGGCGGCGCTTGTGAAACTTGTTCAATTATGTTCCACCCTCCTCTTTGCCTTTCTTCGTTTATAATTCCGTAGAAATAATAATAATCAAGAAACTGAAAATAATTAATAAAGGAAAACAAGAAAATATCGCGGCAGCAATTACTCACATGTATCGACTCGAAATTCAAAAGTAGAACCTCCACGTCTCTGCATCACCGCTGACCCACTTTACGATTGCTTTATCCTTTTTCGTATATATATTTTTTTTCTTTTTTTTTGCGTTTTAGCGACCATTGTAATTAGGTACTATTTTCTTGATAGTTTAACGTCGCGCGCCAACGTTCTATTTGCGAATGGATCGTAAATCTATTAATAATCTCGATCTCTCTCGGCGTTCCCTTCTCGATACTCGAGTCATTTATTTTTTTTTCGGCCTATTTGCGCGCGTTTGTTACCGCTACTGGAGTACACAAACCGCCCGAGGGAGACCTTGACGTGGCGCGCTCTCGCGAGCGCCAATCAACAAGTTTCTCGTACGTGTGTATACATCGTAAACCGAGAACTATGCTGCTTGTTTCGGTTTTGGGATTGGCGCCATGCGACTCCGCTCACCCGGCGTAAAACACGTCGATCCGTCGCAGCCCACAATGTCCAGTCCTTGGAATCAAGAGGGCGTATCTCGCCGCGCTTTCACGTATTTCATACTGGTTTTTTTTTTGTGGGTAAAAAAGAAATTTCATAAAAAATCCTACGAGGCTTATCATTCGTGACCGTCTTCCGGATCGTGCGAAGAAACTCCTTGGCATGAATATAAGAAGACTTGAGAGTTCGGTTTTTTTTTCCCTATTATAATTGTTTCGATTATTAGGATTTAAAAAAATTATATAAAATGTTTCGCAATTGTTTACATTTTGTACGCAATTGTCTTTCGCTGATAGAAAAAATAATGAACAAAAATGAATAAACCTCTTGAAACTGAATGTTTTATCGAAGAACAAACGCGCGCTCCTTTCGCATATCTGCCAATAAATATTCGCACGAGACTCCGGATAATAGTATTTATTTCTCTTCATTTCACTCCCCGAGGTCTGACCTCGTTTGGAGTTTCCATTGAAACCATAAAGGTAAAAAAAACAACAACAACAACAAACCAACAATAATAACAAAACGCCGCGTCGTTCCGTAAAGGGCATAGGATCGAGTTTATTCTCTCGGACGCGTCTTTCCTTCGAACAAGATATGCGCCGCGTCGCGCCAACTGCACCGAATGCGTAGGTGGCGAAGCTGCTTCGTTGTCGCGGGCGTTGTCGGAGTATCGCTTCTCTCCTAGCTGTCTGTCCTTATTTTTCACGGCGTCGGATAAAGGCGACCGAAAGTGCTAGGCGTCCTTCGTGGTGGCGTGAACACTCGAGTTATAATAAGTAAATATAATAATCATAATAATAATTGTGGGAGGACCGAGCGGTAGTTGCGATGCATCGAATAATGATACATTTCGAGGCCCTTGTGCTTTAAACTCGTCGATGTTCCGCCACGACCCTCGGATTACTTATCTCTAGGTCCGTGCACTCCTACTCGCTGTTAATCAAACTTATCTCGGATGAATGTTGTTCGATCAAGACAATGGCACATGCAATTGTAATTACAATATTATTGCCGGGGGACAGTAAAAGTGAGGGTTCCAAGTCCGCGATGCGAGTTTCCCCGATGGCAAAGTGCCTTGCGAACTTTAAGCTCTGAAACCCAGCCAAAACTTGCCTGAGGGCGGTTTCCCTTTTTATTGACTGCGATAAAAAAATACCATTTCGCCCCGTCGTGTAGCATACCAGCTGATTGTTGTGGACTGCGGTGTCTCGCCGTCGACTCTAAAAATTTAGAAACCGGAAATTTGTCCTCTTCCACAATATAATTTTTCGACCAGATGTCCATTCGCCAAATTGTTTGCTATCTTTCTTTTCGATATACGAGTTTCTCGACAACAGAGTGTCCGATGAAATTCAAGATCTGAAAGCCAGCTAGACTTCAACTTTAAACGAGACTTTCCTTTTTATTGACCGCGAAATAAGAAATGAAAATGAAATAGTCCATTCTGCCCTATTCTACCGTACACCGCCTAACTGTCGTGGCAACTCGTCTCTCAGCCTCGTCGTTTATTCCGGAATTTAGAAACTGGAGATTGTTGCGATTTAAAAATCTAATTGTTCCGACGGAAGTCGATGCGGAAAACTGTCCGCTCGTCTCTTTCTTTTCAATTATCTATACTGTCGAGTTCATTGTCCCGTCGATGCCACACGCCAGTAAGATTTTTCGCTGCCAGTAATCGAGCGGCTCTGACTCAACCGGGCGCTCCGCTTTCGTTCCTTTGACAATAAAATCGTGCTCACTGCGGCGAATAACTCCGCTGCTTTCTCCGCTGCTTCGACGAGTAACGAAGAAGCCGCTCGAGCGCGGGCTTCGTGACTATTGAGAATTGTTCGCGAGAGGCCTCCGTACGCGAGCCACATCAATTATAACTACACTGGCGAACCGTCGCATATACTCGCGTCGGCCAACCGGGATCGTGGGTAGGAAACCTCGAGAGTTCAACGGGAGATAAGAATTTATGACAGACAATAGCCAGCGACTGTTGCGGTGTGAGCTTGATTCTCGATATTCAAACGAGTAACTCTCGTCACGTACCTCGAAATCATAAATCCCGTTTGAAAATAGATCACCAGAGATTCACGTTTTCGTTTATTTGTCAACCACGAACAAATAAAAAAATTGAAAAAATTGCATACCTAGAATAGAAATAAAAAACGTTTTGAGATATCGAAGGGAGAGAAAGACCGAAAAGAAAGTCGTGTAAGGGCATATATAAGCTCGCGACAAAAGTTTCAAATTCCAGCCGCCAGAGTACACGCGACGACGTCGACGATCGTTATTATCATGCTCGCTGCACATACGCATACACGCGCGCGCTCATATTAATATATATATATATATATATATATATATATATGCCGATGAGTGTAACGTCGTCGATATTAGAACCGACCGAGAACGCGGGCTAATTACAAGTTATGAATCAGGGCCAGTGCACCGAAGCGCGGTGCACCGAGAATGTTTATTGCTTTAGTACATCCTGTACAACCGAGATCCTCCGGGCCTCGGACATCGAGCAAGATTAATGTGAATTCCAAATTATTTAAAATTTATTATTATTCCCTTTTTTCGCAGTTCAGCCATACTTGACCAATGACCTTGGTCCAGTGTGCACTAGATCCCTATCTCAGTGAAATTAGACTTGATCACTAATGATCCATGACCGGACAAATCGCAAGAACGCGCGTCTCGATTCCAAACTTTGTAAGCGTTAAAATTTTTTATTTGTTTCAAGACCGAGTCCGACATCGAATAGGTCGTTGACCGAGTGGCGCGGACCCTACCCAGGGTCTGTAGCAGGCTCGATTGCAGCGATACGATAATAGTCCATCGATGAGAGACCAACTGTCGCGATAAAAAATTTCGGTTTGGACGGTTGTATAACGTTTACTGTTCGTACCGGTGCAGGAGTAATCGTCGACGATGAAGTGGGTTCCTTACGTGTAGATTGCGTCGAAGTTGCAGAAAGTGTTATCTCAGTGGGACAGCTGCTGCGGCGATATCTCGAGGACACGAACTAGTTGTGTCGATATATTAAAATCCACTGATGTATGCCAATAAAAAATCGTCATACATCTTTTTAAACACTGACGATTAACTCGTCGAAAGAAACGCGTCGGTTCCGCTTGATTCCCATGATTCAAAGATCCTTCGATCGCTCTTCCATATAATATTAACGATTCCATATAATATTTTTTTTGCTATAAGTCATAAAAAAAAATTGACAATCGATATACGTCGGAATCTCGGGCGTACAATCACCCGAACTTTCGAACCAATACCTGAGGCTCGAATAGTTTCGCCTATTTACCGACTGAATATGATTAACTTTTTGATGGGCCACAAATGTATGGTCAATAGAACAAAATTCACTATTCAAAACCAAAACATTCCGATTAATGAAACAATTTTGAGAATCGAATGTTTGCAGTTGGCTCGTGTGTAAACATTCGTAGATAAAATCTGTCGATATTCCAAGCCAACATTGGAGCCTTCCATGAATACGCCGCGATGACTCATTGGAATCCTCGTTCGCTCGCACTATGGACCGTTTCTTTCCCTCAGCAAAATGAGTCTCTGCCAGTGATGTGGAAACTAACTGGCATATGGATGCATGAGATGTTTGCTCGAACGAAAAGTATGTATATTGAAACGTTTTTCGCACGGTCGCTCAGCCGGCAACTGGCAAAACGAACCGCAGAAAATAGGCGACAATGCGCGGAGCGCAGCCCGCTTTGCTCTAATGAGCGACCCATTTATTTCGAGAGGTCCAACTCCGGGCTCAAACCCCTTTGTGCGTTCGAATTTCCCTCGTCTCAACTTACACACCTCTCCCCTTTACGTCCCCTCCTCGAGCGTTATTATCGGCGCCACCCTCGTCCCTCGCGAATTCGCTCCATTTCTTACGAGCGAACTCTCATGGTACAGCCTCGTGAGTATCAACGGAACTTTCGATTCTCAGCCGGCGTCGCATCTTTTCATACTAAGTTCGCTGTAATTATCTTTGCCTGTTTACATTTTTTTACCACGCTCGTGAGAAGCCACACTTCGACTGGCGAAACCTTTCATTCCTGCGTGTATCGCATACCGTATCGTGTATCACACGTGTGAATAATTTCCGGCCTAATTATATCGTAAGTCGGGTATCGAAAATAATAATAATAATAATAAGTGTTTTAGGTGACTCTGTAGTACTGCTCATACGCTCGCTTACGAAACGCGGATGTGTGGATACGTATGTTTAAAGAGGTATTTTGTGTAAAGGGACGTGCATAACTTGTACACATAGTGGGACGAACCGCTCCGGTGATCCGATTAGGGGAAGCCCATCGTGTTTCGTTCCTCTCGGCGCGTACACGCGCGGTCCCACCCAGGAGTTCCCGCAAAGAAGCTGCATCGAGTCAAAGGGCTGCAAAGGAAAAGCCGATAAGACTACCACTATCGACCATATTTCCGTCCCTCGGCACGAGTGGTTTACCCGGAACTCATTGACACTCCTAGGACTTTAATAACTTTGCTGTTACTGATACCTTTTTTTTCAATTACTGTCGTAATTGTTCGATTTTTACTTCTTATAAAGCGATACATGCGCGAAACAAATGTATTGTATACAATGACAATTTACAGAATATACAATACGCGTGGTCATGAAAAATTATGGCACCAGTATCTGTGTTTTTTTGAATTCATAATTTGGGTATATAATTTTTTTTTGCAGCGAGTGATTTTGAGCGATAATTATTTGGTATAGAATAAATCGGCTTTGTTGATTCGCACACAAACTACAAGTTATTTACCGTCATCGCTCTTGAATATTGAAAATCGTATATGTATTACGTACCTTTCTTATCATTCACCCGTCTATTCCACTCGTCGTGCGATCGAAACGTAACAATCATACCGAAGCGAATGCAGTTGCCCTCGACGGAAACCCACGAGCGATCGGAGCGTGTCGGAACTTCCTATAATAACAGATCTGCTTCGCGTTTCGAGCTCCGTTTTCCCAACGCGTTGATAATATCCGCGGTTCTCCATTGTCGGTCTTTCCCGGTCAGATATTGTGCCATACATGATTTCTTCTTTTTTTTTTTATTCCTTTTCCGGTGGCCGGACTTTACTTCTACCCAGCGAAACGCGGCGAAAGACCCTGAAATCATTTTCAAGATTGGAACAATTGATCATGCGTAGTACTACGATCTAAACGCACGAGAAGCCCCCCCCAATCAGTTGATCCCGCGGAAGGGAGTCGAGAGATATATTCGTTATTCGATTTTGCAATTCCATCGACTCGATCCTCCGGAAAATTTTATCGCTCGTTCTCGACATTGTCGACGAACAAAAGGAATATTTTTGCGAACGCAGCGACGATAAGGTACGAGGAACATTTTTTTTCCCGTTTATTTTATGCATTTTTCATGGTCATCCGGGATACTCGATCTTTTTCACCTTCCGCAACTTTCGTATATCCTCCTATTGGTTATTCCAGAAGACAGTCGAGCCCGCTTATCTACTTATGAATATACATGCTGCATCGTGAAACATAGATGTACGAGAATAGATAGATCCAGGATATATTTAGAACGGAGTCCTGGCGGCGATGTGCACCCTTCGTATACCTATTCGGGTCTTGCGTGTCGACAAATGTTTCCCTCCAGGAAGTCTGAAATTCTTATTCACCAAAAAACTTAGAAAACATTACCATTAATAAGCAACGAATTAAACATTTTGTATGCTAATGTCTTTATTTGCATGTGCATACTGGTAACAAAAAGTTATAATGTAATGCAATGGAATGAGAGTTTTTATGTCAAAGTTGGGATATTAAATTTAATGTACAATTGTGATGAATTGTGAATTGACTTTTGAAGCAAAGGTAAAGTAAATTCATTCGATCCAGAGTACTTTCATAATAAAATTGAATACAGATTTAAATATACTGTACGCTCATTTTTTCATCGAAATTGTATGGGCTATTTCATTTACCAGCGTATGCATAAAGATATCCGGAGCTGGCACATTAAATTTCAAACGAATTTTTTCCCATGTATCCTTTTGGGTTTATACAGCTTTGCTACTGCATTGCACTCACCTCACGCATTCCGAGCTGTCGCTCATTTACCTTTTACGTATCATTACACACCATTTTCGCAAATTCTGTTATAAAATTACCAAGTATTTGGACAGGTTTGTCTCTCATACTAGATTCAATTTTATGTTCCAGCTTACCAGTATCGCCTGCAGCTGTCGAATTATCTAAATTATTCACCATCACTGTTTTTATTCGTTCTCTTACGTCCTTACGATTGAGAATGTGGCTAAAGTTTTCTCTCATTTTCTATATAAACAGCACGTAACGTCTCAAAAACTTCTGCCACAGCTTTTATTCACATTTTCGCGTGCTATCCTCGCGCAGATTTCTTTGACTTTCGCTCTCACACCTTCATCTTCCTCGCAAGCTACAGTCTTAATGTACAGAAGTTCCAATTTTTTATTCTTTACGATCATAGAGTTTTCCCACCTTAGCCGAGTCTAGTTACAATTCTTGGACCGTCGGTATTTGCATACTTTTCTTTGACATTATCTCGAGTTTTTGTATATTTCCTTCAGCAATAACATGCCATATTTCCCTTTTCCTATCATTTCCATTCAGGTTTTTAATCCGTTTCTCAAATCCTAGACGTTACGAATTACAACTCCTCTGATCTTTTCCTTAAGGAATAACATTTATTTTTTTTGGCGATTGTCACGAGCCCGATTATTTTGTGCCACCTTCAATATTCGTTGCGGAAGCTCGCGGATCAGAAACAAACAATAGTTTTCATTGCTTCTACCAGGTATAAATCATTCACGAGCGGTTGAAGCGCTATCAACCTCGTCTGCTAGACATAAGCGGTGCAATACGTTTTTTTATTGCATAAATATCTACTAACGATTCTTATTTTTTTCTGTCCGTTTCAGAATTCATTTGGAAGACCGGACGCGGCAGTAGCCGCCGAGACACTGGCGAATCACGTTCGATGCAACAATTCCTTCGTCCACGCTGTGTTCCAGGCCCAATTTCGTTCGAGTCTCACGTGTCCGAGATGTCACAAGCAATCCAATACGTTCGATCCGTTTTTGTGCGTCTCCGTGCCGGTACCGCAGCATCATCGGCAGATAAATCTCTTCGTCAACGTTCTATACACATCCCAACAACCGAGACAAGTTAGAATCGGGGTCAGCGTCAATCAGGCTGCGAATGTCAAAGAGCTCAGGGAGATTCTCGCTAGCGATACCGGCATCGAGGAAAATCATATGCTGCTCACGGAGATACACGACGAAGGTTTTCACAGGTACGGCATATTTTGAGATTGTGACCGACAAGATTACTCTCCAGCCATGTTCGTGACAGAGCGATGCGCTGGAATAACAATTTTCTTTTTAACGAATTGCTCTCTCGCCTACAGCAAAATGTATTTATGTTTATTTATTCTTGTCAAGATTAATTTATTATCATTATTAACTCTCTCGTTATTTTTGCTTCGCAGAACTTTCTCAGACTGTCAGCCACTCTCGGTGATAACGGAGAACGATCCGCTTTACTCCATTGAATTGCCGCAACTGAAAGAACCTACCGAGCAGGCTTACATATTACTGGTGTGGGTGAACGTGGTTGCGAAAGGAGACTTGCGGGAGCGGTTCGGCAGTCCCTACACGATGCAGGTGTCTCGGGAGACATCCTACGAGGATCTCCAAAAATTATTGCTCAAGGAGATGCACACGACGCTGAGCGACGATGTACTGACGTCGAGTCAGAATCCTGGTCTGTTCAACATCCGAGTGGCCGATCCAGCGGCGACGCCGATACAGGACGAGCATCCTTGCATAGATCCGGGCGTCGAGCATCCCCTCTATACCGAGCAAATCGAGCAGGCCCTCGCTCTTTGCGCCGACGATTCCGGACCTCAGCACGTCAAACTCGTTTTGGAATGGGACGAGTCGACGAAAAGCAAAATAATACAGGACGACAGCGATCAGATCGAAGAGCACGCGAGTGTAAAACAACTGAAGACGAACGCCGCGCTAGGCTGTGCGGTGACACTCGAGGAGTGTTTCGACCTTTACACACGCCCGGAGACTCTCGGCGCGGAGGACGCGTGGCACTGTCCATATTGCAACAGGAAACAGGAGGTAGTCAAGAAAATCGGACTGTGGTCGCTTCCGGACATTCTCGTCATACATCTCAAAAGATTTCGCCAGCAATCGAGACAGCGAGCGACCTCGAAATTGACGATGCTCGTCGATTTTCCTTTGTACGGATTCGACATGAATCCTCATTTGGCGCCTCATAACGGTGTACCGAGCCACAACAACGTCGCCACACTAGGTGGCCTCGGATGGTCACCCTGGAAGAAGCCTCGACCCCGTCAACAGAATTTACCAAAATACGAAGAGAACGTCTACGATCTGTACGCCATATGCAATCATCATGGTCAAGATCTTCAGGGTGGACATTACACGGCCTTTTGTCGTAATCCGTACGACACCCAGTGGTACTGCTTCGACGACACGAGAGTGGAGACCGTTACGGACACAAATCTTGTAACAAACGCTGCCTACATGCTCTTCTATCAGAGACGCGGCTTATCGAACAGCTCGGCGACCAACTCGTCAGCCGCCTCAACGAGCTCCGCGGGCTCGGGGCTCGATCATTGGGTCTCGAGAATGCCGCCCTTTCACTTCAACAACAAGAACGCCAGTAGTGTGACAAACAACAAGCAGAGCAAGTCGCAGGAGGTACTGTGCCAGGACAAGATGGTCGAGGAGAAAAATTTAAACAACTTCAACCGTGGCTGTAGAAATTACGCGACCTTGCAGCCGAGCAAGAGGAACGTCTCGACGGAAACGGAGACCGGTGAGATCGATCATTACTCGGACGACGAGGCACCGTCGAGACGGGAATGGGTTAGTATTGTCGCTTCAAATTTTCCACAAAATATATTTCGTTGATACTGATATGTACTTGTTTCTTTTTCTCAACAGGCCTCTCCGAAACCTGTAAGAAAGACCTCGTCGATAACCCTTTCGCTTCACATGCCGCCAACGATAATTCAGGACGCAAGCAGCGATCCGGATACGACTGTGATACACGAGTCGACATTGTAACACACGATCTAAGCCGCACTCCAGCGAGAGAATTCAGGCTGTCGAAAAAAAAGAAAATATTGTGCCTGGAGTTATGCTACGGAGTATCGCGTGCCAACGGGAACGCAGCTTTTACCAGAGACTCGAATGAAACTGAAACTTAGATAACAAGACAAAAAAATCTATTGATGATTCATAAGTGGCCAATGTCCGTAGATATTCGTGACAAAACGAAACGGGGTTCTCGCTCGATATACCTTATTTTCCGAGTCAACAAAATATTAGCTCACCATTTTTTCTACGTCTTTTTCGCGAGCCTCGGGAGGAAAGAATGCGAGTAGACACACGAAAGATCTCCAAAAAAAAGGATTTTTTTATCAAGCGCATTTTTCCTCACGACGGCATATATACAGTGAGACTTTTCACGTGTTAAAAAGAATGTTTTTTCTACGCGTAATGTTTGTTGATGTGCGAGTGTGGATGAATCGATTCTCGATGGCGATAATGTTCCACCGTCGTCTTAAACCAGAAAAATGAGTTGTGAGGTTACGTGAGGCCGCGATGTTTGTAGACGCGCCACCTATCGGTGCGGTAAACAGTTCAGTAGTTTTGAATATTAAATACCATTTGGAGATCATCTATACCCTTTATACAGAAATGAAAAAAAAATAGACGTTCGATGAGACACCGATAAGTACATATATCTAAATATATATATCGTACGAATGGCCCAATTCCTCTTGATGCGTGTCCAGAAAAAAAAATAACTACGATGCAAGTTTAACGATTGAGGCTACAACACCCGGTTCGTCGCATATTATACAACATGTGTATCCGGGCAATTACGGCATCAAGGATAAACCGAGTCTTGTGCCTCAGGAAGGTTCTTTTAGCTTAGCACAAGTCTGTGACAATAAGCGTGTTTCATTCTTCGGCATTCGAGAACTTTGTGAGTTTTGACGTGATAATGAGGAAACAAAAAGACATTGCGAGTTTCAAGTCTGTAATCTTTCGCTTTTTCCCACATTCTCTCTGACTCTATTTCCATCTGTATATTTCTCATTCGCTTAGGATTGAAAGCTTTTTTTCTGGACACCGTGTATAGTCGCCGGTCTCGCGGCTGCCAAAACGCTGGCGATCGCTTTAGCCTTAATATTTATATATATTGTACTTGTATCACCCACTAGTGGCCTTAATCTCGTTAATTAATATACCCGGTAAGTCAAGACAGACAGGCGGACAGACACACATATACACACGCGCGCGCATACTCATACATCGATATTTAACACTTGTATAGTATATAGTCCACCTATCATTCAGCGATCGAGCGTTGCGAAGGATATTTTATGAAAGTGAGTCTTTGGGAATATAATATCTAAGCCGGAAACGCTTCCGAGGATAATTGGCAAGCCAAAGCCAGAGGCATACTTCGTTAATTAATAATTCTCATGATAAATAATGTTTACCTTAGAACTGGCAAAGACTGTACGAAAGCTTCCGGTACTAATTAGACAACATTTTTTTCACCACTCGGACTTGCGTTATCTTGCTAAATGAAAGAATTGTCCATGTCAGTGAAAAAAAGGATGTGGGGCGTGATTTTTACTTTCATAGAGATATTGTACCGCGTTCGTCCAAGCGATTCCCCCCTCCCACTTTTCGGGTACAGATACCATTAAACGAGCAATTTCATATTTATACACAATACTCTTTATCCTCCCAGACTTTTATGATCATTCCAGATTGAAAGGTTTTTTTTCTCAGTGCAAGTGACGCCAAAGGTGGATGACAAACTTTCGAGCGTTAACAGTCACCAAGTGAGAGAATATTTAAATTATTTCGGAAGCACCATTTATTACTAGTCACACGTATCGTGGACAGGGGTATAGAGAGCTCGCGCGATAATAGAAAGAAAGAAAAGAAAACTATGTATGTGGTATATTACAAGAGAGACGAAAAGAATTTTTTTAAGAACGTAGACGTGCGTCGTATTACTGAAAAAAAATAATACCTATTATTATATGATTCGCAACTTATGTATTCACGTTAACCGACTGAGGAATATATTAATTATTATTCATTAATATCGCTATCGTTTTACTTTTATTTTGTTGAAAATATATTGAGAATGTATATAACGAATGAAAGAATCAGTGTCGTTGTGTGCGCGACTTTTTTAATTTACATTCATCCTGAAAACATCTTCGTTATTCTTTTCCCCGCAATTATAAATTGTACAATGCCCGAATCTTAAACAATAAATGATTTTATTCCTAAATCTCAGGATCTATACTTCTTGTCCGACCTTTAAATGCGCTTGAAACTCCGTGCACGACCGAATGGACTATTCGTTTGGGAAAACGGAGTATCTCGATCTTCGCGACGGCGATGTGTGCAATGAAGTGACACGCGATCGAAGATGTGCGATAGACAAGTGCACGATCGCAACTTCGGAGTTTCTTCCACGAGAATATCTCGACGAAAGGATGGTCGCTAGCCCTGCGCCATTCGCTGGCTCCTCTCGATTTTCGGAAACATGGCGCCGACGGATGGCGTCCCGCTGATTGGCGATGCCGGCGTCTCGCTTTTGCTCCCTCCCCCACTCCCGCGCGCCACCGACATCCTCAGTTGAGCTCGAGGCTTCGTAGTGCGTGGTTCGTGTGTTGTGTTTGTCGAGTGTTACCGTTCGGATTTCTCACTGAAAATCAAGGTAAGCCTTTGCACGTGACTCTAGAAAAGTAGCCGCAGAGACAAACTCGTACTCTCCTTCAAGTTCTTCCATTTAATAAGAACCACCCCGCCGAAAACAGCTTCGAAGCACACAAAACCGAATTGGAGAAGCGTCCGACTGACAGTGGTTTCTCGGGTCTCCGCTGACTCGATCCAAGCTTTCTTCTGCAGCACGGCAGCCGCTCGCTACAGTTGTTTTTCTTTGCGGCTGCAAGTGAGAGTAAAAGCGTTGCATTTGACATTGTCCCGACAAGTTTTCGTTCTCAATCGTTTTATTCCAATTTTCGAACCATTTGAGCGTATTTCGGGCGTTCCCCGGCGGGCTCGAAGCGAGCCGCGATAACGTCGAGGTACGAGATTATCCTAGGACGTTGGCTCTAATCTGCAACACAACACAAGCGAGCAAGCGGTTCTTCGCCGCCGCTCCCTGGGACGCGAGAGAGAGAGAGAGAGAGAGAGAGAGAGAGAGAGAGAGAGATAAACGTGGTGGCGCTCGCGGCTGCCTTTCGCGTGTACGCTCGGGGATCGATACACACGGTGGAGACACGCGCGCGCTCACACAACACTCGTTCTCGTCGTTCCGCCTCGCTCTGTTCCTCACCCTCGAAGGTACGAACTCCGCACACCTATTGGCTTCAAGCTGTGTATGTGTATGTATATATATATAGCATGCATATATGTATATATATATGTAAACGCGCGCACAGGAACGGCAATCGTTTCTAGTACCGAGGAAAGTACGCGTGTGCGTAAGTGTTGTTGCACGAACGAGTGCGTGCCGGCACAGAAAGGAGGGAAAATTGTGTGCTGAGGATGAAGAGAGAAACTCGAGAAGTAGCAGCGGAGGGTTGCAGAGAAACGTGGCGAAGGGCGCGCGAGAGCATTGAGTGGATTGTCACTCGGGCAACGAACACGTAGGAATTTTATTTTCGTCGAGTAGCGAGAGCGAGCACTTTTTTTATTTCCCTTTTTAAACGCATACGGAGGCGTGTGTGAGTTTAACGCACAGGGGCGGGATATGCGAACGGGATGCAGGGAACGGTTCAAGGAGGAGTATATAACGAACAAAAAAAAGGAAAAGATAGAAAGGGGATGAAATGATAAAAAGAGGAAAAAATGTGCAGCTCAGGTTAACGCGTCGAGTCGATGCTGGCGTCAACGGGGAATCAAAGCGACGGCGAGGGAATTTTCGATAAGGAATTGCTCGGTTTTGCTCGGCGAGTAATACGCAGCTACATCGATGAAATTATTTTTTTGAACTGAAACTCCGTGTCCAACACCAACGTAATCTTCTCTGGTTGAACTCCGGATAGGCAATGAATAACGATAATTAATTGAACGGATATTCGATACAATCATTGGACGTTCGATCGAATAAATTCGTAATTCCTCGTTCACACTTCCGGGAGATAAAAGCGTTGTTCGTCGTTCGGCTCGCAGAGTATGTGAATCCATGACGAACATCCTGGGAGTTGAGGAAAGTAATTCAATTTGCTTCCTCCTTCTGTATTGACCGGGTGTGACTGTGTGAACGAGCCCGCAACACCACATTGGGGATAATCTGAACTGGCCACAAGAAAAATACTTTATTCGAGTCGTGTTTTTATTTAATTTGAATTGATATTTATTTTCTATATATATAAAAATATTTATTATCGGGCGTCAAATAAATAAATTATTTTTCTGGGCGTACCGGTCATAGTTACAATTATTATTGTAATCTGGATGCCACAATTCGTTAGCGTACCCTCGTCGTCCCCTATACTCAGTGCCACCCATTATGAATCCCCTCTTCGCCCGCCTTCCTCACCAGCCCCTGTTATAATTTCCCCATGCTGGTACTCTCGATATCCTGAATTAATAAAAATACGCGTCCGGCATTTTACAGCTGCCGCTGCATCATGGTAAAGAAGTATGATGGGCGCGATACACTTTTAATCCATCGCTGAATTTTTCAGTGCTTCGTGATCGGCCACCTGTTTATATCGTCGGTCTACGAGCAGTAAAACAAACTCATGGCACGATATTTTTTTTATAACGATCAACATACTCTGCTCCTCGGTAGGTGTAGCTCGCGGAAAGCCGCGGTTTTCTTCATGTATACATTTCCCTGGGCATTTTTTTCTTTATCGCGCAACCCCATGTTACACTATAAACAAACCTCACTTATAATTACTTGAAAATGTTTATTAGACTGTCTTCAAAAATACGTCATATCCACTTTGAAAATTTAATTTTTTGACTGCAAGCGACATCATATCGTCACACGCTGTCGAAAAAATAAACAAATTTTTAAACAGTAAGTGACGTATTTTCGGGATAACATCACTTCTGGTCGAGAAATCACAGTTTCAAACAGTAAGTGACGTATTTTCAGCATGACATCACTTTTGGTCGAAAAATTCGATTTTTTTTAAATCGGAAATAACGTATTTTCGGCAAACCTCCGAAAATCAAAATTTCTGTTTTCCAAATTCCATTCAACTTGTAAAACTTCCTACCACTGTTGTATACCGTTACAGATAGAATGTTTCGGTAGGCATGGTGATCGTGCCGCGTTGGACAAACTGTTTGAGTTTAAACGTTATTCAAAATTAAACTCAATGTATTTCTGTGCACAACGCTCGCTTCGGTCTTGTACTGTTGACCTCCGATCCGTAAACAGAGCGAGATTATAATCTCTTCCGAGGTAACCGGTCAATACACGGTCTTCGGGATTCTCGTTGGCCTCTTAACCGCGCCAGCAGCCGAATTGGGAGACGCAAGTTACGTGGACAATAACGATCATGCGCCAGACTGGCGAACTCTCGGGGACGCGTTATTATTATCACATAGAGAGGCGTCGTTGAGCCAAAGGGCGAAGAGAAATGGCAAGATGAAACAAAGAAAATAAAGAGAAAAAAAAAACACGAGTGGGACCGAGAGAGCGCGTGTGCCAACGAACCCTGAATATTCATCAGTTACCAACGGTGTGGCGAACTGCACGTAAAACTCACGGTGCGTTATGCCTCTTCAGTTGCTCCACTCGTCGTTCATTCCTGATTCATTAACGACGGGAACCCCACTCTCTCTCTCTCTCTGAACGACGGAATATATATATTTAAAAAAAACTAAGTAAAAAAAGGCTCCACGCTGTTTCAACAGTCTTGTCACGTTCTCGAGAGAACAGTGTATCGAAGCGCTAAACTCTCGTGAGCTCGAACGCTAGAAAATTTGTAATGTTTCCAACGGCGAGAACTGAAGAATGAACCGTAGATTAAAAAAATGTTCAAAAACCCGGAGACATCCGGTCTGACCGATGTCTTCAAGGTATACTTTTTTTTTCGAGCATTCTTCAGTACTCGAAGTTGAAAACGTGAACAATTTTCAAGAAAGAGCTTCGGTACGTTGGGGGAGAGAGAAATAACAGCGGCAGCTTGCCCTGCGTGTCCGTAACGAGGGGTCGTGCTTTTGGGTCGCAGAACTCACACTCTCCCTCATTTTCCGTGGAAATAATTTTACACTGCAGCATTGAATTTTAATCACATATATGCAATATGTGTGTGCGGATAAATTGCTTTACCCTCCAGGAAAATTCTCTCACGCAAAGCCCTCCTCCCCCGATTACCTATGTATCAAGCGTATAAGACATCGTCCTATGTTACTTTCGTAATCGATATTACTCTTTATTTTTATTTTTTGCTTTTTCGAGAACAATATAATGTTTCGAGGTCATAATATGATTGATGGCATCGAATCGTTGCAACTTTGAAAAGGAGCGTGTCCATAGACCATTCGTATGTGTCGATGCTTATGTCATCGGAATGCAACGAAGCGTCGAAATGCGACGACGCAGCTGCATCATTGGTATGCGATGCAATACTGCACCCGCAACTTTTTTTTTCGTATGACTAACCATTTCTGACTCATATCTACGAAAGACGCAAATTCTTTTTTACTAATTTTATTTATTTCAACGCGAAATCGTAATTCAGGGAAATAACTTTTAAGAAATTTCAATTGAGTTTAATTATCTTGGACCAGCAAATTCAATTTTTAAATATAAAAGACACTAGAAAAATGTTTTCTGTCTCCAATATGTCGTTTTCATTACGGAAACTGCGCGTCCACAGTGTCTCGCGAAAAAGCATAGAAAAATCTGTCCCGTACCTCGAAAGCGAAAATCCTTTGTAATTTAATTTATTTGTTCTTTCTGACTGGAGATTTTCACATACACCGACGAGAAGTATAGTAATGTTAAAATAAAAAGTTTCTATGTGAAACGTTTATGTATAATGTCCGACAGTATAGACTTCATTTCTTAAACTCGGCTTAGCCGATAATAATGGTAGCAACTATGATTGTCATTGCTGCAGCTGTAAAATGTAGACTTTCCAGTAGCGAACTATATTTTATGGTAACCAGTGAGTATTGTTGCTCTTACCGTGTTATTTTCGTCTCAATGCACCAAAGTTCAGTTTCGCATCGAGGCGAAAACTCGATAAAGTCAATGAACTTTTTTTTTAATCCACAAGTCACCATTATCGATTTTTACAACGATATCATTCAAGGGCAGAAGAAACAAACAAATGGCAATAACGTAAAATAATTTAGATTCTAAATGTAACTTACATAAAAAAAAAAATTCTGTCCACAATGAGTCGCGATAACGGTGGAAAAATCTTTGCCACATCTGTCTGACACATTCGTTCGGTTGGTAGAGTGCGTCTCGTTGCTGAATTCTTTGTTCCCTGCCGAAGCTTACACTGCAGTCGTTCCGTGTACGTTTCGTGTTTCCTTGACTCGCAGTTGGGTTCTTCGTCATCCCTATTTCTTTGGGCGTCCTCCCTCGGAAGCCTCCTTACCCCGGTACGCCGGAGCGTCTCCTTGTTTACCGTGGGGATTCGTGAGGGTATCCTTGTAAATCGTCTCTCGGTCGTTCGGAAGAGCAGAGGAGGAGTGTGGGGAGAACGGCCATCTGCCAGCTCGACGGTATCCTCGCGGTGCGAAGCCTTCGGAAGAAGGCTTCGGCAAACGCCGAGGGAAACGTGTGTAAGCAGCGAGAAGGAGAAGAGACTGAAAGAAAAAGCGAGAATAATAAAAAGAAAATGTAATAAAAAAAACTGAGATGGGAGAGAAAAGTAGGGTAAGAGACACCGGTGTTCTTCCATGGCCGAGGCATATTGCGGGATACGAGATAAGGACCCGCTCCGAGCATAATTTTTCCTCGGAGGTAATTTCTTCCTGCTACTGTGTCTCTCGGTTCTTCGGTCTCTTGTCACCGGAGAAGGCTCGATAGTCATTATGCCCCGCGTGCAGCTGAGTCTCGGGTTATTGCCGAGCTACTCTCGCAGCCGGAGAACAACGTACTATTAACAAACGAAAAAAAAAAACAAACAAAACAAAAAGAAACAAAAAAAACAAGGTCATTTAGTCCAAAGGTGATCACGTCTTGCGGACAGGCCTGAAAATTAGCCCAGAGAAACAACACCGTTCCTCCTTCGTCGACCGAGCCGAGTGAGTGGCGTTGCTCGATGCACTTCCAGGGGTTCATTGTCGAGTTACTTCGCGGACTCCGAGACCATTGTCTAGCTCGTCGAGCCCTACAATGACAGTCTCATACTAACTTCTTGTGTACATAAAAGAAAGACAAAAATGAACAAGGAAAAAACATGTTAAAAAAAAAAGAAACTTGGATAGGATAAAAAGGAGGGCAAACTTTTCGAGTGAGAAGAGAGAGGAGAAAAAAATAGTAGCGAACTTCGTAGGTCGTGAAGAACTTCGTACTTATCCTGTGTTGCAAACTTCGAGACGATATATAATAATGTGAATATATATATATCTATATTTTCGCGAATCATCGGATGCACGTGGTATCCTCGTGACGACCTCGTTGCAAATATCGGAAGCTGAGCACTCGCCTATCCCGGCACACGCAAGTCGACGTTGTAAATTATCTTTGCATACAACTCGAAGGATTACCGGTATATACAGTAGCGACGCGGTTGCATTCTCTCTCGCGCGGGTACAGTAGCGGAAAATAAATGTACAATGTGTGTATCAACGCTTCATTGCTGTAGTCACATAACTAGAGACGTTTGAGTCTCGCACACGGGTTTATCCGTTTCCATGTGAGAGCTTACATTCCGCCTCTACCGTCCTTGCACACTGCAACAACTTTTGTGAAAGAGTGCACGTGTGTGACGTATGCAACGAAACTTTTTTTTCTTTCATTCCTCCACTGCTCGCGTGTTCACGTCGATACACATGTATCGGTGAGACCATACACGCGCGGATGATAGATCGCCTTTTGCTTTACATCCGCGACCATCGTGAGTCCCTCGCTTGTCTATGAAATCCGTCGCCGCGTGTACACGTGTGGTTTGAAACACGATGCAAGCCAAAACACTATCCCATCCAGTTTATACATACATTCTCGCGAAATATATCACATAATGGAGAACTCTGTTCGCGCGCTCGTAAGCATTTGTATTTTATTCCATTTTATTTTTGTTCTTTTTGTTTTCATTGTGGAAATTTTAGCCATTTTTTTGTCTTATGGGAGGAGCGGAAATGACGAATCTCCATCAAAAATCTGCGACGTTGTATAAAAAAGAAGGTACGCTGGAATCGAGGGCCCAGTTTTTGACACTCTCCTTACTACACCTTACTACACTCATACGGGTTTTGAACAAATTACACTTCGAAAGTCTTTGGTAAAAGTGTTATATTTTCATGCAGTTCTAGGTGGATAGCTCAACATTTTTCAAAGCAATCAAAGTGTCACAAATTTCCGATTCGCTTGCAAGCATTTCATAAAAATGCACACAGAAGAAACGTGACCACCGTCCCAGCTTACCGAATTTCAAATGGCTATATCAAACCACTTACAAGTTATGAATGACGCAAGTCTCTTACACTCCCACGCACCGAACAATGGCATTTCTTAAAATTATTTCATGCGCTTTAACATTTTTTTTTTTTCTTTTGACCATAATAGTGTTCTATATGAGGAACTAGAATCGGAAAAGAAGCGTTCTTGAAACTTGAGAGAAGACCCCGTTATTTCCTGCAGGTGTCCCGGTTTGCAATTGCGATTCAATAAGTCTTCTTCGCCAATTTTATTTTCTTACGTCAAATTCACTCGTACTCTCGGGTCGTAAATTCAATAAATTTCCGAGACATACCCGAGCTGTAAATTTTCATGCTGATAATTTGTGATTAATGGCTCGAAAACGTTCCCGCGGAAGATAAAGAAAATTGCAAACGTTTATTCGTTTCTCGAGGACTCAGAGCTTTTATTTTATGATTTTTATTCTTTTTTTATTGTGGGTTCTCACGATAGATTGAATCGGTCTTTTTCTCGTTTGTGGACGTCGCGGGGTCGTCGCTGCGTGCTTCCCATGCCGTCGGTGCTGTCCCGGGTGCGATATCGTCCGCGACGACGACGACAAGGCTGAATCGTCCGCGCCCCGGTGCCCGTCGCCGCGGGGGCCATTCGGTGGAAGCGAGACGAAGCAACAACTTCCGCCGATCGATTCCTGGGGCTCGCGGTTAACTCCCTCGGGGTTCCTTTATGCCACGCCTTGAAGCGCGCTCGCTCCACTCTCCCGAGCCTGACGGCTTTAAACACGAGCCTCGCAATTATTACACGATCCATTATTTGCATTAGCGCGGTTAAGTGAGCACCAAGTTTCTAGCATATCCCGCCGATCGATAAACCATTAAAACACGTTTAAAATTAAAAAAAAATTACTCACCAAAAAATCGAAGCACCGCTGGTTCGATTAATTTATCGTCCTTCGATACTCGATAAAAATGATCGTTATAAATACGGGTCGGATGCCTCGGACAGTCATTGTATTCACAATTCAAAAAGCAACAATTATTCGACGGATTTCTCCTTTCGGAATCGTAATATTATTAACTTCAATTTTAGAGCTGCGATTAATGAATTTTTATAAGGTTTTGAAATTCTCAACTTGAAGTGATACTTCGGAGTTGAAAAATGGAATTAAAACGATTGAAATTTAGACGATTGCGCAATATCTTCGATACATTCCATTCAGTTAAAATACAATGTATTTGAAAGCTTGAGATAAAACATTCAAATGAAATTACTCTCTTTCGCCCTGTCCTTATTCCCTCTCGTTTGATCCATTTCCGCTTCGACTATTCAGCCTCATTGTTCCCTTGATTCGTTCGAATTTCCGGTCGTAGGGCGCGTCCGTTAAGTATCCTTCGCCCGAAGAAATTTTCTCCGGCCTCAAGCCACGGTAAAACTCGGACGGGTTCGTTAAGACTATATAATGATAATAATAACAATAATAACACTGTATTAACGTTTGCTTCACACTGGTGACTGTTGCCGTCCGGTATTTTGGTTAACAGCGTTACCCCACGCTGCCTTCATTTACCGCTGTCAACACCGCGACAGCTCTGTTGTATATTTACCGCAGAGTTGCTTTTAGCTTTAATAAAGAGTACCTTCGACCCGCCCCTTTCTCACAGCGGGTCGCTAGGAAGCTTTCAGACCAGATGCAAAAAAAGCGAACTCGCTCCCGGCTGTTTCACAGTGGACGAGCATGTACTGTGTTGAGCTGCCGACGTTTCACCGGCGACTTTTTCAAAGATGCAAAAGATCCGGAAACGTGGTGAGAGTGCCGGTGGCGCTGGTAGAACCTTATTGTTACTAGGGTTTCGCTGCTTCTGCTGCTCGCTCGACGAACAGTAATCACATCGCGAACGGTGGCTCTTCGGGTTTGCGACATAATTATTCCAGTGGTGAGATTGCGACGCAGAAGTGCGACGAATACGCATAAAGAATTCCTAGCGTCAGCGAACGAGCTCTTTTTGCCAGCGCTCAAACTTATTAACATAACACTTGCAGGGACTTACCTCCTGCGATCGTCGGTACGTTGTTTTTGCGCGCTTCTCATCGAACTCCCGACTGCGTGTCACGGACGGAAATGTCATTGCGAGGAACGTTAAGCGAGCTTGAAATGTTATTTCGTCAAATTGTAAAGTCAAAAAATAATTTTCAGTTCTTGCATAGAGATGATTTTTCTTTGTGCTGAATCCAATGGCTGTTTTCTTTCGAGAACAAGACATCGGTTTTTGCGAGAGAGAAAATAGAATAAACATAGAATAAATGTTTTAAAAAATGTTCAAACCACTTCTCGGGATGTACTTTCATCCACTGATTTTCAAGGCAACATCTATTCTCTTACAAACTCGGGACTACGTTCGTCTGGAAAAAAAAGTTGAGCGTCTCCGTACGACTATCTGTAAATGCAGCAAGGGAAAATCGAATGGCCCAAAAAATGTTCGGACGACGTACGTACATATATATATTTCTTGGCTAAACATCACCAGCTGTTTTTTTTTTCGAACCTTAGCGTACGACTATCCACAAAATATGGCAGGAAAAAAATTAATGATTTACGACTATAACTCATCCCCATTCGCTTACAGCAGTGGGTCAAGCTCCGCTTCATAAAAACTAACCGACGTTGATAAATCCGAGTGTAACGCGTTTATCTTTATATTACGATAATACCGTAGCCGCTTTAAGCTATTGCATTTGACCCGTTCGTTCGCGACTGAACTGTATCGCAGATTAGAAGAGCAGAGTATACAGTCGTCCATCGTGTGCGGTGCAAACGCGGAAAACGCATCGCCGGCAAGGCGCAGTGTGCGGATCCTACTCACATGAACTGCTATGTGCGCCCAACGATGTTTCGTTCCTCCGGACTAACTGTGCAAAAACTGCCGGTGTGTTGTTGCCACGGCTGTAACTCTGTTTGTCCGGGAACGCTGAAGGGCGCGTTGTAGAATCTTCGAATTTGTTTACTCTACATGCTCCACCGTTGCGGCAGCTTCACAATGGCGAAAAGTCGGTAACGCAAACCCGAACCTGAAGTTTTTCGTCACGATAATTTCCTCAGTAAATTTAGAGAGTTAACATTAAACTCCGAGACATCGAATTATCATAATTACGGCACTAAGAGTTTTCAGCCAGGCAATTAAATACGTAGAAACACGCACAGATGCAGTATTCGTGTGATGTAAAGCTTTTTCACATCTAGTTGAATTGAAATCGTATTTTTTCAAACTTTTTCCTCATTCATCTAGCTGACTTTTCGGCCGTTTTTCCCGTTTCGATGGAAAGCAGAAACTTAATTATAGGGCTATAGCATCAGATTCTTTACTGTGCGGGAGCTGGCGACGCTCGTGTCGCACTCTCGACCCTACGTGTGCACGCGCGCGAGCCCATCGTGGGATTACTTCTCATAAATATACGGAGGGAACGACGGATTGCAAATAGGGGAGCACAACCAGAAGTCCCCGTGACAGAGATACCTCGTTCGACAAGGATACCCACCAGAGTATACAGTCAAGCGGGCCAGTAGTCGTGTTCCGTGCCACGCGCTGCTGTTTCCGCTTTTTTTCCTCCCAGCGGCGAAAGCGGTGTTTCCTAACTGAGGACACACCGCCACGAGCTCGTAAATTTTGATTACAGCATGAACACCGTCCTTCCCCCCCATTCGTATATTCCAATCCACGTGGCACGATACCCTCCGAGCCATCGTCGTCTTTAAAATTGGAATGTTGTTGCTGAGAAACACGTCAGCTTCGGTTCGAAAATTGTATTTCTCGACCGAAACTGGTGCCATATCAGAAATACGTCATGAAGAAAATGTCATACTAGAAAAAGTCATATCGGGAATATCATACCAAAATGGGAAAAAAGGGTACAGAATGTCGAAATGCGTCGATGGGACAAAATGAGACGTCCTAAAATAATTCGAAAATTGCGTTCTTAAACGAAACTTTGCGATAAGTTTCTATACATTTTCAATAATTTTGGGACGTCTTATTTTGTCGCGTCGATACAACCATATTTTTTAAGAATAAGAAAATAAGAAAATAAGAAAATAAGATAAGAAAATCGGTTCGCAGCTGCATTGCTTCGTCTACCGGGTTTCTTAAGAATTTAGTGCAGAAGTTGTTGTCGGAGAGAATCC
Source organism: Listrodromus nycthemerus (assembly GCA_963978505.1). Taxonomy (NCBI): domain Eukaryota; kingdom Metazoa; phylum Arthropoda; class Insecta; order Hymenoptera; family Ichneumonidae; genus Listrodromus; species Listrodromus nycthemerus. Next base: position 16,988,130 of record OZ021679.1, on the reverse strand, counting down.
GCTTTCCGCAGCCCTATTTATCCCTATTTATTATCAGCAGAAGCAATTTGAGATATCTAATAGAAAACCGGACGATGGTGGAGAAAACACGTCGAGTCCATCAACGGTTTTTTTTTATCTATCTTGGTACTCGGATACGAAAGACATTAATATTATCCCGAGCGACCCATCCTGAGCGCGGCATATACACGGCGTTTATGTACGGATGGTGGAACGAAAACCGACCGATTCCGGTCTCTGGTCACGTCGATCGCGTTCGCTTTGGCTCGGCGAGACCGCAATCGGTTATCCTGCTCGCGACAGTTACGTCGGTAGCGCACCGATTTTGCTTCTATCGCTAAATTCCCGCCCATCCCGTACACGATTATCGACGACCGAAAAATCGATAGAGTTCCCGCCGTGGCCGGGTGCAGATTATTGCGTATCCGTGTGTCAGAGACTCTCAACTTCCGGTATAGCGACCTTACCGACCCGCTCCTTTCCGAAAGCCCTCGAAGAACAAATTATAGGAAAATACTTGAAACCAATTATCCCGTGTCAAGTCTTCAGTTTTGTGTTTTTATATTTTTTTACTCGCCAATAATATATATATATATAATAAATAACTGTCATTGAAAAAACGAAAAGATTCATATAGTAAGAAAGGCGTGGTGTGGATATCTGCGCCGGTTTTTTGAAGGTGAAAAAATTATACATGAATTGTAACCGTACAACTCGATCATATTTTTTACCTTCTAACAATTCAACTATCGCAAAAATTGTCATAAACTAATTGTTTTACGCTTCATTAAAATAATAATATGCATTCGATTCGCGCCGATCTCGTCTGCAGGTGAGTGACTCACCTGCTCTACTATTTTTGTATCGTTTTTCTTTCGATTTCTCTCTGTAGGTCCAGTCCTCACGAGATCGCCGAGTTTGATAAATAGTTTCTACCTATATATTCATAAACGAACATTTTGCTTTGCATGTATTGTACATTTTTGTTCGTACCTGACAAGATGCGATATTAAAATATTTTAACGATAAAATTATTGAAAAAGGTTTTACTGTCTATCTTTTCTCCGAGTAATCGAAATATTGGTATGCGTTCGATCAGCGACAATCTCGTCTTCTCTCGCCATCTCTTATTCTTAATTTTCTTCTTCCTCTCGTTCTTGTTCTTCTCGGCAGCGTGCACGATAAATTTCTCGGAACGTCGCTTAGACGTATGTAAACGCACGAAACCCGAGGGCAACGAATACGCGGAGCGGTCTTGCCACTGTCAGTACGACACGCGTGTTCTAAAAAGAGATTTCAAGGGTCGGGCCCCAATGAGCGAGAGCGGCATGGTGGCTGATAAAAAAAAAGAAAGTCCGGCTCCTCGCCACGGGAACCACCGCGCCCGATCCTCGTGTTGCTGTCTGCCGCCCCGATGCTACCGAACGAGAGTGAACGACGCTCGTTTAAATAGCCGTAAACCGTCCGTAGCTCGTTCTCTACCGGCTGCGTCTCTCTCTCTCTCCCGCTTTAGGAAACTATACACATCGCAGCTGCAGGCTGGTAAACGCCAATTCTCACGCTGATGCAACCCTGTTTTATGTCTCATTTCTCGGCGCTTTTGGTGTGAGAAGATCGAGCTCGTTTTGCTACTGAAATCATCTTTTTCAAAAGTAAGCTGTAGACTGAAAAAAAATTCGCTTGCGTGCTGCGAATAATTTTTTTTTTTTTAATTCCGTTCTTATTAAAAATTTTACAATCATATGATATTGAAATAATGACGGGAGAAGTCCTTTCAATTCCTCATGGAATTATAAGAATTGAGAGTAGAGTTTTAATAATTTTTTTTTCATTGCAGCACCTAAGCTAATTGTACTTGAGTAATTGATTCCTTTTCGGTGATAAAAACGTTAACTGGTATTATACGATGTTTATACCGGGGAAAGTAACTGACGCATTGATAGATTAATGTTACGCAATTTTTATTTGAAAAAAAAATCGCTGCAGAGTAAAATCACTGGGATAGCACGTGGGTCGACCGGTGTATCAAGTGTCGTGTACAGGGAGGCATAAAAAGCACGCTCGGGCGAGTGAGACCCTGCGGGTTCTCTCGCAGCGGTCGCTCAGCCTCGGGTGTTCCAACTAGCGTCACGAGAACGGAGCAGCCGGCACGGATTTCGTTAATTAAGCTCTCTCGTTCCTTCCATAACGGCGCGCTTTCGGGGCTAATTGAATAAAGTACCGCGAAGAGTAAAGCGCCGACCCCAGAAGAAGGAGGACGCTTCTCCCACTCCGATTCGCCACTCAGAATGACGCCCGACGCTTCAATAAAGATTAAATCGCATCAGGCTGCATTTTCTCCTCGCTACGCTCCGATTATATTACATTCAGCCTCGTTTTAATTCGGCTATTGTTTTCGTCTCCTTTGCTTCATTTTTTATAAATCTCATTTCGTTTGAAATTCTGTTGCAGAGTATAGCATATAGCATGTCTTGACAAGTGAAGAGTAGCTGTTCAACGCGGGGGTCTCGGCAGGCAGAGGGTTCACCAATATGGCGGGCGGTCATCAGCAACTTCCGGAACAGTACACCGTACCCCAGCTAGCGCGCGTCTTCCACAGTCTACCCCACCTCAACGTCTCTCTACACTCGGTTAACAACACATTTAATCCACATTCCGAAATCTATCTTGAGGTGAGCTCACTGTTTATTTTATTTATCACCGGATGTGCCGGTTCGCGTGCCCGCAGGGTTGTGCGTATTTGTGTGTATCCGGTTGAGGATCTGTGAAAATCCATGTAAGTGGCCAATCGACATAAACTTTGTTAATATTGTTCTATCGGCGGAGAGCAATCAGTATCGATAATAATAACAATACGATGTCTTCGGATATAGCGAAAATTGATATGCGATGCCACAAAGACGTAAAAAAAAAAGTCTCATTTAATGTTCGTAACTTAAATTACAGATGTGTATGTTGTTTTGCATATATTTGATTTCCGTCAGGGAAGCCTCGTCGTTGAGGCCCGAGAGTAATATCTCTTCGACGTTCGCGCGAGGTCACGAAGGAGGCGAAGCGGAGCCGCGAAATTGCGGGAGCCCCAAGATTAAGCGAAACGGGGTTGGTTTGAGGACATGGAGGATGAGGACGGAGGACGATGGAGCGACGACAGCGAAGTGAAGCGGTGGCATAAGCAGCTGGATGCCACGCGTTTCTTGCATGGGAATCCGTTGTGTGACCGCCATGAACGAAACTGTGTGAAAGCACAAAGGCCCCAGCAGGCGCACGAACAATGCACAAAGGGGGCGGCGAGAATACTATATTCTCCACCGTCATAATGCGCTCGGGGGCAGCGCACAAGGCAACGTGCGGGCCTTCTCTTCCTCTTCGGGTGTCCCTCGCTGCTACTCGTTCGGCTCTTCTTCCGTTTTATACCCCTGCGGCATTTCCTCTCGCTTCCTCGCGCTTGCAAATTTATACCGTAGACCAGCCGCGTACCGCGTAGTACGTCACACAGCCTCTTTCTACGTCGCAGCGAAGCCCTCGGATAGAGAACAAGCTACTCCGGGATCTGCGGAGAGGTGACTCGAGTCTGTCGCATCGTTGAGAGAACGAAGAGAAAAAAAAATCGTAAGCAGACTCCATGAAAAAGAGAAAGAACTGATGTCGTACCTTCCAGACTGAAGCGCCGGGATCGACAAAAGCGCTCAATAAGAAGAGCTTTCCGCGTTTGAAATTCGCAATGCAAGAAATTTATTCTCGAAACTATAAGAATCGATAAAAGTTTCATGAAAATACGGGACAATCTGAGGGACAGATACGGAAAGTATCGATTGCGGTGCTGCTGTCGAGGTACGGAAAGTAAATACGAGAAAAGCTCGATTCAATCTCGGTGAAGCGGTCTATGAAAGCGTGAGAGACGAGGAATTCAAGGCTGAAGCTTGCGTAGAGAGGGGAGCGGTCTTCGAAGGGAAAACCAGGGCAAGACGGACTATCTTTGCAAAAAAATTTCAGCACACACGACAGAGGCTTTCTCTCAGATGGAGGACACTGTTTTATTTCGCCCCGATCTTGGCTCTATACTGTCTACGTAGTTCGATGTTAGAAGCTCACCGGATATGTGTATAAGATTGCAAATGGATTCTTTGGAAGCAGTTTTTACCGAAGCTTTCTCTCTTTCTCTCCCTTTTTCTCGGATCTCCCTCACTAGTTTCGAGGAGCACCCTCAGCATGGAGCCGTTGGTGCGGACAGCGATGCTGAAGAGTGAAATGGAAATAGCTGGGAGATAGAGAGTAGTACCCAGCTCGCCAAAGCTTCGAGAGAGGAAAAGTTTTGTTCAGAGAACGGAAAACCCGGAGGAAAATAGTCCTCGGTCTCGCAGACTCGGGAGCCATCGCGATTTTTCATATATATATACATACATATACACCCACACACAACAAGCACTATAAATTTTCGACTGTGTAGCGCTGCCCGTCCTCGACGCTTTGATCCCCGTGCGCACTTGGACCGACAAGCTGTGGGGCAAAAAAAGGAAACAAAAAAAAACACTCTTTTCTGGACTGTACGGCGCGTTGGCTTGAGTCAACGGCGAAGAGACGAGCGAAGTCGAGTGGATGGAAAACGAAGGGTACCAACGAGTACCCCGATGCTCCGATTTCTTCGTATGAAGAGAAATAATGTTTCCTTAAGGATCCTCGAAGTCGCTCAACGGTCGAGAATCATGAATGAAATTGCCAATCCGAGAAAGGCCTTCCAACAAAATCTCATTAATACTATTTAATCGAGCGGGGATGACTGCCGCCCGTTTGAGAGAAACAAATTCGGACATAAGCCGCTGATTCGATCGAACGCCCCTCAACTCCGATCGTCCTCCGTCACGCTCGAGTGTTCCGTCGAGTGGCGGCTGCAGCTCTTCGACTCCTAGGCACCGTTCTCGATTGACGCTCTTTAGTCTGATGATGACCGGCCGACGACCTCGAAGCTTTGGATTAATCGATTTCAGGCATTGAACATGATCACTCCGCCAAGTGGGGCACCGCCTACTTTGGTGCCGACGGCTCCGACGCTCCGTTAAGTTAAATTAAAAATGAAAAAAGAAAAGCAAAAACCGAGACTCTCCCATAGCCATTTCTCTATTGCAATGAAAAAAATAATTTATGTCTGTTGAATTATTTCAGAGCCTGGGTATACTCGGTAGCATTCCCGCTGCCTGGCTCATCCTGACGCTTCTGGTGCTGCTGGTGTATCTCGTTACGAGATGCTGTGACCGGAAGCCTCGTCCGCGGAGGTCGATAACCCTGCTGAAGTGCTCTCTCGCTATCCTCGCGGTACTTTGCTCCGGTTCCGTCGCCGTCGGTCTGTACGGCAACGACGACGTCCACAACGGCCTCGTGCAGCTTCTCGTTGCCGCGAAAAACGTCGACGGTATAGTTACTGCTGTAAGAAATCAGGTATGTGTGACGACGTTGAGGGAAGATTGACGCCAACGCCGGCCGAAAAAAATTACCTTGTTCTTATGTGCCTCAGACCGACACCATCGAGATCACCTTGAAGAAGAAGATGGAACCGCAGTTAACGTCTCTCGGGGACGCCTTCGACGCGCCGATCGGCAACAAGACGACCCTCGACTACTTGCTCAAAGCTTTGGCCTATATGAAGCAGAACACGAGTATCGCGGTCAACCGTAGTTTCGAGATAAGAAAACCGTTGAGCGGCATTAGTTTGGCTGGCGCGATTGGCATGGGCGAAAAGGTCGAGCAACTCAGGTGGCCCGTGACAATGGCAGTTCTCAGCGCTCTTCTCGTACTTTGCGTGGTTCTGCTGGTCGGAGTCGCGCGCCACTCGCGATGCGCTCTTATTACGTGAGTACAACCTTCTTTTTCAACGAGTGATGGGAGTGACCAAGAGTCAAATAATAAGAGTTTTTCTTTAAATTTAAATTTAAAAATTTAAAAATTTTAAATCTTCAAATTTTTGTTGAATTAATTTCTACAGATTCTCCGTTTTTGGCCTCTTCGCTGTCATAGTCTCGTGGCTGATGGCTTCCTTGTACCTGGCGACGTCGGTGGCACTAGGTGATCTTTGCGTGTCACCGGACGGTTATCTCACCAGAGCCGTGCCGACGACACTCGCTTCGGAAGTCCTCTCCTATTACACCCATTGCGAAAACACTCGAAGCAATCCCTTTACTCAACGGTTGCGCGAAGGTCAGCGAGCCGCCGCGAACATGAGAGTCAGTCTGAACACCGTCGATCGTCTTGCTACGGAACTCTTTAAGGATCAACAATTGCAGCCCAAATTCAGTAGTCTCACGACCGACGTCAATGCCGTTGATAGACTGATGTCTGGCCTCGCCACTCTGCTCGATTGTAAACCTCTCCACAAGCAATACGTTCACGCTGCCAAGAGTCTGTGTCATCTGGGACTGTGAGTTAAAAATAATGTTGTAATGAAACTCGTTTGGTTTATTTTCTTTTGTTTAGATTTTTTATCTCTTTTGATAATGTAATTTTTTTCCTTTAGTTACGGACTCACATTCATGCTTCTGGCGAGTCTAGCGGCTGGTCTGTTCTTCACCGTACTGGTATGGGTTGATTCGCACACGTGGATTTACATACGAAAACGGTGATTATCGCGAACTGTTTATTCGATACCGGATGACGTTTCATTCTCGACTAGACGGTTTATCTACGATGTTTGTAACTTTGTTCCAGAAGGGATTACCACCAGGTTGACGAGCAGGATCCTTACTTACCACCATCGGCGGCTTCGCAAGCTATTGCAGCGAGGACTCTTCGTGGCCAAGGGTCGTACCCGCCTACAGCCCCTTCTCTTAATCCGAATGCTCATGGCACGAATAATACAATTAAGCAGCCTCTCCTGCTAACGCCGCCCCCGCCGTCCTACGCTACTGCGACAGCTCGAGCACGTCAGCTGCACGAGAGCATGTTAAAGTTTGTGCATGATTATTTTTCATTTAGTTACGTTCACAGATTACACTAGTGCCTTTAATATCACGAAACGGGGTTATAATTTACGCCGTTGTCTCGTCTCATTTGTTTTCTCTAAATCGCGTCAAGCTTCGTACAATAGATCGTCGTTAGCGGTAGGCGAAAGCTTCCGATATTTGTTCGGCCTCAGTTGTTGTTGTGTTTTTTTTTTTTTTTACAAAAACTACACAGGGCATCCTAGGTTTACGGCCATTAGATGTTTCGGGTGATAAAGTAAATCGCTTATTTTTTTTACCTGAAAACGAAGTTTTTTGCTTCAAGGGCCTGATTGGTATACAAATTTTGTCGCTTTCTATGTAACTCGTCGTTTACCTTGGCAAGGCGCGATAAGTAAGATACGGTCGTAGCATTCAATAAAATCCTTCCCGATGAAAGTTGATCCACTGACGATACGTCAATTCGACTATAGCCGATTATCTAGCTATCGATCGTTCGGGATTTAATTTTCAAAAAAAAAAAATCCCCGTCACATACGCTTCAATACCATCGTGATATAAGAAAAGGGAATACTGCAACTTTGTTCTCTTGGCATTGCCGTTTACAGAGGTGGGGGAGTTAACGGGAGTGGAGGAGCCGGGGATCACAAATCTGCTCAGCATAATCAGCAATCAGCGAGTGGACGAGCTGAACACCGTGCTGGACTCGGAGATCAACCTGGCCAGTACGCGACTCTGAGCAAACAGTGCAAGACCCTGGAGTCAAGTGACTTCTACTGAGGGCACGCCCCCTCGGGGCCTGGTAAGTTGAAGCGAAATCTTAAAAACTTAATATTATATTTTCCATTACACGAAAAATCTTTTCTAAACAATCAGTTCATGGCCTCGCGACAATTCAGGTAGGGAACCGCCGTGGACACCGAGCGTTGCTTCGTTCACCGGCACCCTGTCTCACAATTCGCACGGACCCGCGCATCTCGCAACTTTCCAGGACTCACGCAAGACGCAGACACTCGATCCGAAGAATTTGGCGAGCCTAAAGCGGGGCCCTACGCCGGCTTGGAATCAGAATCGACCGCTCCCGCCGAATCCGTCAAGCCAGCCAACGTGGGAGTTTGAATCGCGCTCGCAGACGAACATGAATCAGTTTCGTTCGTTAGTGAGGAACAAGGCGCCGAACATAAGGATTCAGGACCAGATGCAAGATCAGGTGAGGACGCTTGATCGAAACTTTACTCGGGGACAGTTCAACGGTGCGGCGCAGCACAGCGCTGTGCCGAACATGTACGGTACTTACAATAGAACACAAGCGAGGCAAGAGAAAGCAGCCGCCGTGCCGACGCTTAGTCAGGTACAGGGCAGCGATCCTAATCTTTATGCCGTTACCGAGCTGTGAGCGTGTGAATCGAACGGGATCAAGCACGAGGTTCCCGTCGCGTTGCTAAGGAAAAAAGCGAAACCAAAGCGAGAAATCGAACGAGCGACAATATCCCACAGCTTCGATACTCCTTTTTTTTATTAAAAATAAAGGGGGCAACAGGGATAAAATCGCGTGTGGGCACTGCGATTTGGATTAAAGAGACTGAAACACTGGGGGAGGGGGCAAAGTAATTTCGGATAAAGATACGAAAGAATCTTGTGAAGATAACAAGAGAATCTCCGAAACTATTTTAATCGACGAGTTTCTAACATAGGATGGATAGGATGGACATGGAATAACGACGGTCGGTGTGGAACTTCGGTAGAATGGACAAATTATGATATTGAAATTACGGATTAGCATCAGGAGGATGTTTCATCAGGGCAGAACGTATTCTGATGTCGTTCACGAGGCTCGGTTTTTTTTTCTTTTTTTTTTAACTCTCTCAAGCATTATTGAGAATTTGCCCAGGAATAATCGAGTACAGGTGCGCCGAAGCCTGCGGGAACACAAGCATGAAATAGAAATCGAGACACAACCTTCGTCGGTGTACACACAAATGTCTTAAACAAAAAGTTCGACGATTGATATTTCTAAAAAAACGTTATTCTTGCATTTGTACGCCCGTAGTTCCAAGTTCTTTTTCCACTTTAACGGGTCGTCAAGTGGATTGACGAAACTATCGATTTTATATCAGCCTATGCACAAATCGAGAATTTCGCGAACGTCTTTTTTTACAAATGCCAATGGGGGAAACGATAATCATACTCGCGAATCTCATCGAATGCAGTGTGGCAAGGAGAAAAAATTCATGATGCATATTAACAAATAACGTGAGAGGGATACCAAAAGACACTTTTTATATACTTTTTACTATTAGATAATCGCGCGATAAGCAACAATCGATGCGGAGCATTTTTTAATCTTTTTTCTTACTTTTTCTCATTGTTCTTCGAACAAAACGTTTATAAACCAGCCTATTTAATAACCGATAATAACGGCATAACATATTTACGGAAAAAAAAATTAATTAAACAAATTATAACGGTTTTTTACAAAGCGTTATGAAGTTACCGAACGGATTGCCACGAGTGATAATAATATTTATCGGAGTTAATCTGTGTCGCAGGCCTAAAACGGCATCACGATTAATCTTCATTGATAATATCAATTTACGAATATACTGCCATTGCTCAGGCGAATATACACTTTAAGTACAAACCCATGTGCGATCGAGGCATGCGTCTCCGTTTTCCATCTACACTTATTCGTTTTATCGCAGTATAAAGAAAAGTAAAATCGAATTTAACAGCATCCACGTACAGCGTTGAGCGGAGAAAGGACAACGGTTTTTTTTCTTTTTTCATCGAGTCCTCGTAGAGTGTAAGACAAAAAAAATATCGGTGCGATTTTTCTGCGCAACCTATGAACTATCGGCACTGTCAAAATCGCAACACTAGAAATCATTGAACAATCACATTCGACAGAGTAACTTTATTGCTTTACAACGAAACAACATATACGTCGTGGTCCAGAGTTTCGCAGATTATTCGATCATCAACCTTGTAAATAATTAGCAAAGTGTAAGACTAAAAAAAAATATTAGACGTGTAAAGTGTGATAATTTTAATCTTTAATGTACGTTTCAAGCGTTTCGTGCTCGAGGAATATTTCTGCTCGTCGGGCACCCCTCGGGTTTTTGAGGAAATGTTTTGTTCGTTAATTTCATTCATAACGAAGTTCGCGTAGCGATCAGTGCCATTCCACAAGCATTTATTCGTATACTCAGTTTTCTTGTACAATCCGTAAACATTTATCCTTCGACTACCCGAGGAGTCATTTGCCTTCGGGTAGTAACAAACAAAAGCTAAGGGAATGATAATACGCGACCGCGTCTTCGGTAATCTCGGTCGGTGCCGTTACGACCGCATTTCGACAGGCTAATACTTATGTAGAACACGGATCCGGATGTAAATAATTGTAATATTTATTGTGAAGAGGAAACAAAACATGAGCCGTAGAATCTAGACACCGAGTTATTCGTAAAGTTAGTTTATTACTTAATTAAGTTTAGGTATTTCGATCGCAAAAGCGGTCAAAGGGGGTAGAACACGCAGATAAGAAACACGCGAGCGAAGAAACCGAAGAAAGTCGATGTTTTTTCTTTCTGTAAAACGAAAGAGGGGAGAAGGGTGTAAACAAAAGAATATAGTGTCCTAGTCAGTAAATAACTTGTAGTGTACTCATCGTCATTAAGAACAGAGAGCAAGAAAGAATAATCGTAATGAATAAAATATCTCTTGCCAAATTCATCGTGAAGCGGCTCATTTTTTTTTTACCTTAGCTGGAATTAACGTATTAAAAACACCCACACAAACAACAACAAAAAACAACTACTCTCTTTCTCAAGTAACGTTACCCACTACGCTAATAAAAAAAATATAAACAAAAAAAAAACAATTACTACTCCGACTATAAACGAGAAGAAGTAAAGTAAGAGTTAAAAAAAGTAAAAGCAAGCTATCTTAAATTAGCGTCGAGCGTGAGTACGTTCGACTTTCGTTTAGCCGATAAGACACAAAAAAATAAAATAAGTAAGTTGGCTTGAAAGTTGTCGGCGACACGGACTCGACGGACTAGATTGCAAATGTGCGCGAATTTTTATCTCCTTCGTCGTAAGTAGAATAATTATTCATAGGGATACACACGTGTGTATCGACGCGTCGAGGCCAAATTCGCCGCTGCGACCGTCTCGATATTCACAATTGTTGAGCCAACCGTTCGAGATGATACGGAATTATATTACGGATGAATATTCTTACTCCAACGAAATAAATCGTCGAAGACCGCCGTGAGATACGCAAACGGGATCAATACAGTATTCTGTACGAAAAGTCTTTCGCAATCTCGGAAGGGGAAAACTAATCTACAATAGCACCCGAAGAGCTCGAGAGAAAAAGAGAGAGTTGGGATCGAATTCGCCAACTTCCGAAAAGTATAACAAAAAATAAGAAAATAAAATCGTCGTGGCTCCAGGTGAACGTCATCGATAAACAAAAAATGCTGTTCGATTATCGATTACGCGAATATGTTTAAGACGTAGACCGCGCGGACGACTGTTGTCGACGATTTTCGTTCTAATAGTTCGTCAATTCTGTTTAGGATAAGCCATTAATCGTCATTCGAGTGGTGATTTGAAAAATGTCTAACAACATTTTCCAAACAATAGAATCGTCGACGCTGTTTCAGTTTTTTCACATGGTTTTTATACGTGAGAGTGATAATCTTGCATGAGAGAAAGTGCGAATGTACGAAAAATTCGGGGATGGAAGGATTGCGCCGATAAAATTTAAAAATGATTGGAAATCGATATTAAGACTTTTTCGATGATGGCCTATACGAAGTCTCGTTTCTGAGTCAGTCGTGAACGGTCGATCGGGCGAGAGGATATGATATGTAAATCAAAAAAACTAAATTTATCATCTGTCGAGATTGTTAAAGGGGTTATCACCGGTGAATATGGAAGAATAGAGCACCAAAGTTTTTCTCTTACTTCAATTTTCACGGCTCAACTATCACTAATTGCAAAAAAAAATTTGTGCTTTTTTTAAGTTTAATTTAGTTTTTTTTCGTAGCTTTTCATTTCCGTGACTATCTATAATCCCCTTCCACAGGTAAGAGAGCGAGAGAAAGATGATATTTCTTATTTACAAAGTGCGTAGAGGCTATCGAGAGAGCGACCGGGAAAGAGAGAAAGATTAAAGCAACATAATAATTACAAGTTAATGAACTCGCGTAAACTGTAAGATTTGTATAACGTTTCGTATGCGTGGCGTGGATAAGCTTTAAATATAGAAGAGAATAATTATTATTTCCAGAGATATACAAAAATGCAGAATTGTTAATTATTATTATCGATATCGATATTGAGTTCTGTGGATTATGATTGTGTCTAATTGCCATGCTACAAACTTTATTCCTCCTATTGTAATGGTAAACGAATATTATGTGAAGAGAAATAAAAGGAATACAAGTACGATCCTAGTTATTAATTCTAACCAAGAATGTTTTACACCTTCCCGGATTTCTCTCGACGCAGGATGTAAAAATATGACGAAATAATTTCTTTTTTAAGATTTAATATTTTTTCATAATGATTTATGCGGTAGCAATACTTTATTACAACAGTTTGGTACATAAATATACATACGAGCTTAATTTTAGATTTTTATAGATAAGTTTCAACAATGGGTGTTGCGCGTGGTAATGTTTATTTTTCAACTTATTTTAATTTTTTAAATATTTTTTCGTGTATGTGTCTTTTTCTTGTTGTGTAGTCGCGCAATCGCGAAATTACTCGCGAAGCACGAATGATTAATTGTTTCATTACTACGTCGTTTATACCTTTCGAGCCTTCTTCCAATTACGGCGATCTCGCGTGGGTTACCTTTTTAAATTTTGAACCGATCGGAAGCGAGGCCAGATTCTTTGGTGAATCATTTTAATTTAATATTGCATCTGGCGTTTTACTTTATATTCACAAATTCATTAACGTCACTCCGCGGCCACTCGACTCTGGTTGTTCACTGAGCGAGAATGAGGCATCTTTGAGGATCGAAGAAAAACAAACACGTGATACATAAAGAGCCCGTACGAAGCGTAATACTAGGATTGTGATCACGATTCAACGCGCGATTGCTTTTGTTGCTTTTTTCATATCACAAAACCGTCCAAGCATAAAAATTGTGCTCAAGTTTCAAGGCGAAACGAATTTAAGGAGTACAAAGAAAAACTACGCATGAAAAATATTAATAAGTGATTACGCCCGTTTTGTTAGGTTATCGATCAAATACCTCTCGACAATATAGTTTTCAGGCCCGTGGGCTTGTGCAGTTGCTCGAGTGGAGGAAATTTGAAATAATCGAAAAGTTCGATGACGTGTATGAGAACTAAAGAATTTGAACAGGCATGGAGCGTCATTATTCATCCGAACGCAATGCGGATATACTCGAACAGTTCCGATAAGTACGCTTAGCCATATCTAATCACATTATCGCATAGCCGATCTGCGAATAAACCCGCAAGGAAAAAGTAATTCAAGTTAACGGCAACGAATACTGTCCGGGGAGAAAGAAGAAAAATAGGTGTTTCGCAGACGAAGAAGTTACACTGAGCTATCTCCGTGAACGCAAACTCGAATGTTGAGGCCACTTTGAGAGTTCGGTCGTATGATACTTAGGGGTAGAAGTAGAAGCTTTGGAATACGCGAGATAATCGCGTTCCTTGGATGTGTGAACGCATCGTTTCAATTTAAGACGAGCCGGTGTCACCGTACGCCTCGAGGAACTTCTAAGTTCGCCGTACCTTGGGAATGAGAAATAAAACGATACTCTGGCTGCTTGTCAGATGTTTACTACGAGCGAATCTCGGCAACGGTCTCTTTGGCCTGAGGTACATTCGCGTTAGCGACGATAGCCGCACTCTTGCCGCTCTGAAGACTGGAATGACTTGAGGAACGACTGTGACTCTGGCTACCGGCGCCGACCGGAGTCTGAACGAGTGGTTGGGGCGGTGTTCTTGCTCCAGAACCGTTGCTGTTAGTCGAATTTGGCTGCAGTTGCATGTGATACTTGTATATGTTTTCCGTACTCTCGACGACACCTAAGTATAGTTTAAAAAAAAAGTAGAACAGAATGTAAGATAGAACATTTTCAGTTGTCTACCGATACAAAAAAACACTAGAAATAAAAAACCTACTGTGCATGAGCAACGTTGCATAAGAAAAGTAAAGTGCAACGGGAGGTTGGGATATCTTTCAAGAATTTATCTGTACAAGCTTACCAGCTTGCAAATTCAAGCTGCGTCCCCGTACGCCAGCCTCCTTCGAGGGTGGACTCCACCAATTTACGAAAGTTCCAACCACCGGAACGTGTCTGAGAATTCCTTCCTGCCAAAGTTTCTCGGCATTCTCTCGCTCGAGATCCGTCTGAGCGGCCTCGATTCCACGCTTGACTACTTCCGACATAGTGTCCAGAAGCTTCGAACTGGCCTCCACTTCCTGACCAACTTGAAGCACCAGCGACAATAGCTCCGCTACATCTGTAATACAAAATAAAAAACGAATAATATCTGGTCTTTTTTTGCATGTAAAAAATGAAATGAAAGGTTTGTAATGTTTGTTTACACAACTGACCAGTGTCCTGCGTGACCATCCCGAACCGTACGCAGGCCAAACCGTCTGCACCCTCGCCGAGCGAGAAAGCCGCATCCGTGCTTCGCAGAGCCTCCACGAGTTGTATGTTAAGTCTGTTCAATTCTTCTTTCGCCTGGTCTGTCATAACGTGAATCCAAGTGGGTGGTGCATAGCGGACTCCACCGAGACCCGCCCATCCGGGCATATCCACCAAGTGCAAACAGTCGTTGTCCGTCACTAGACGAACAAAAGTGTCCTTGTGCTCGACTGTGGCGAGTAATATTTCCTATGAATTTTTAAGAAATCAACGTCAGAATTTCTGTCAGTACTGGGTACACTACGTTTCAACGCTGTTGGCTCGGCACCAGGCCAGGGCATTCAAATTCCATAAAACCTCCAAAACACACGAACTACTTCCATGTTTAAAAAAAAAAGATAAAAGAAAATTATATAGTTTCACGAAATGCAGGGTCGAAACGTTTTGCTCTATTCGTGATAGGCAATACGAAAATTGCGAAGCCACCCTTACGATTTGCTGCTCCAGGCACGCGACAACGTTCTCGATGTCCTCATCTGTCGGTGGTCTCTCGGGATTCTCCAGAGGACATATACGAATCGCCACACCATGTTGCTCGATCTCACAGAGTTCAACCTGAACGTTCTCGATGTCTCGTTGAAGGATCTGTCCGAGCCAGGAGTTGAGCTTGTCGTAGTAAGGCGGCACGCGTTCCATGGATTGAGCGTCACGATCGGCCGGAACAAATTGAAACACAAGAGCGCTCGCTACCACCTCGAATAGCTGAGGGCTATTGATAGGGTTTGTTGCGAGGTCATTTATCGTGTACGTGCCAGTCTCACCGCCTGGTGTTTGACTCTGTGTGGAGTGTAATAAAGTTCTCAATCGATTAATAACAAGACATTTGCTGGTTAACAGTGCTCATCGTTTATGAAAATCTTGATATCGTCGACTCACGAGCAAACGGATGCATGGAAACTTCTTAATCTTATTGTACAACTCCTCGACGATCAGGAAGCACCTTTTGAACCTATTCTGAATACCCTCGCGCCCGAGAACCTGCAGAGCCGCCCACAGTGGTAACGTCGGCAGCCTTCTGGACAGAGAATCCGCCATGAGACCTGATACAAGCGACAACGTCGTGTCTCTCTGGGTCGGTCTACCGCCCTTCGTGTCCGTTAGCCTGTACAACGTCTACGGCGATCGTTAAGTAAATATTTTCTGAGAAAAATAATTCGTTTAAAATCTATTACATATTTTAGAAAGTTGTGGGTTCGTTTGTATGTTTCGCGAAACGACGTATTTCCGATTACGGTAATTCCGGTAAAAAATTTCGCTTTTCAAATCAGATGCGACGTATCGCAAGCTAAAACAAGCTGCTGGTGATACATATCATTTTGCAAAAGGATACGACTACTGGCAACGATGGAATGCCCAACCAGACGCCAAGAGGTAGTGTGATGCTGTCCGCGATCTTCAGGGGCTGTTTGAAAAAATCGCTTAATAATCTACATTATTCCAACATTAATCATATTATAAGTATCGCTAAGACAGCTGCATTACCAAATCTTTTGTAAAATTGTTTAACGCCAAAGCGGCCATGGAGTGTCCTCGCAGATGCAGCCATACGTTGTACTTGTCGCAGATTTCTCGGAGACGCGTTATGTTGTCGCAGTGTCCGGTAAGCACCGAGCCAGCCTCGGCGAGAACCAACAGCGGTGTGACACCGTTCGATTGACTGTCCTCCGCTAATCGCCGCTCTAGCGCGGACACATCCATGCTTTGCCGTGAGCCGAACATCGTGTTGTGGGGAATAGGCCGAACGCAGTGAAGTGGCAACGACAGCTGGAGTACAAGAAAAACGACTTTTAACTACTCGTACAAAAAAATATTAATCAAAAAGTATTAAGACCTAGTTATAAGACTTAGTTATAGTGCCTTCGCCCGATAAATAATAAATTTAAACCCAATGCTTTATATCCGTAACCAAAAACCAAATCCTGGGAGGTCTCAGGTTCGAATCCCACTGCCATAGTTTTGCTGGCGGACAAATATTGTGACGCGACGAAGTTCCCAATATCTAGTTCCGTCCGGTAGTCGAAATACGTTAGCAGTCGACTAAAGTTTACAGTCAGCAACCAACGTGACGTATCTCTGATGTGATGAAATAAACTTATAAGACCGACCATCATCGGCACCCAAAAAATATCATTGAAGTTAAATAACTGCGGCTACGAACGACAAATCGAGACATTTGTACGGTAGATATAATGTGCGCGTTGCTAAATTTTTATTTTGTTAAACTCTTAGTCACAAAAGTTAAATATCTACTTGATTAGTTTTAGGAGTAACTATGAATATATGTAACTATCAGATAAACCCAAAATGGTAGGGAAATCAGTTTTTGAATAGTTATCAGATTGTTATATGTAATTGCAAGAATAAATTTCTGGAAAGAACCAGCAATTTGCTCGAAACGTTAAAACATTATTCTCCATCTTTCAAATGTGGCAATTAGTCGTTCATAGACGCAGTTAAAAAAAAGCTTAGTTCACTTAGACTGAACAGTGCCCGAAATGGTGCGATTCCCACTCAAGGGAAACATAGGTCCGGTTGCCAGACCTATTTTATAACTGTAACTGTAACGGTAACTGCAGGGGTTGACGTAATGTTAACAAAAACTAAAAAAAATTGTTTGAAAATAAATAAAAAGTTAATAAATTCATATCTTGATAGTAAAACGTTTCCTAAATACCTGTCGACACAAATGTTGGACAACTCCCAAAGGAGCGGCTACCGAACTGTAGATCAAGGGAGGCGCTGAAGCTAGAGCAGTGAAACCTTCCTCCATGTAACGAGGATACTTTCTGTGCAGAGCAAGCCTCGTAACGCGAACCAGTCCTTCCAGGTGATCCTCGTGAAAGGATGAGGCGCAGTCTACGAAGTGGAATATGTGGCTGAGCCATCGCGTAGTGTCGGCGGCGAGACGCCCGGCTAATCGTTGAGCGTGCGGCCTAGATAGAGCCACCGCGTAAGCGGAAACGGAATGTGCGACGAGGGCGAGTTTCGCGGCCTCCGTCAGAGGCGGCAAGCTCGTCAGGTGACTGCCGGGAGGTTCCTGGCTTCCATCTTCATTAGGCTGTGGAGAGTCCTCGTGAATAACTAGGTCCTGTAAAAAAAATTATATATATATGGATACATATTCGATAAATTCCCGTACATTCAGTGGCACCTTAGGGCACCTGAAAATTGTGTAACTCAAAGTAGGGCTCAGTTGCAAATCTTTATAGATTTAGTACTGAATAGAAAACTGCTAGAACACTGAAAATCGAAATAATGCTGTTGCAGCAAAAAAGAATTTTCATGGGTTGAGGATGAAATCTTACTCAGTTAATCATGTGACTCGTCCCATTCAAAACAGCGTTATCGAGTGGGATAAAACTATTTTATCAAGCGCAAAAGGAGCAGTAGTCTAAAAAGCTATTGTCGAATACCGCGTTTGTCTTGCGAATTACAAAACCTTTTTTTTACCACGTCTAAAACAATCGTCGTTTTATCTCTTCTACAGTTATAAATGTTTCAACGCATATCGTTACTGGCAGAAAAAAAGAACTTGCGATAGCACACAGCTATCGCAAATTTTTTTTTTCATTTTTTTTATCAAACGTTCAACCGGGAAGCGCGTAAAGACCACGTGACCACTGAGCGACGGTGTCGGCGCCAACGGAATCGACGAATGACACGCGCATATACGTCAAAGCCAATAAAAGTTGGCGTTTTCGTTAATTCATTTTTCGTGTATCCTCTGACCTGTATAAGTGACAAAATATCTTCGGTGGTTCTAGGCTGGGAAAGAAATCCCGATGGGTTGTTCCATGTAGTTCCACCGCCCTCGGCGGCCCGTTCAACGGCTTCCTCGAGACGCAAAATAACTTGAGAGGCCTGGAACTCGAGAACACCTACGTCGTTCTCGCACGGCACCACGGCTCCGGCACTACTGACCTGTCAAAATCGCACAAAACACACCAGCTTTTAGAATCCGTCGCTCTCGACACTGCAAGATTATAACTGAATGACGACAGAGATTCCGCTTTTGCGAACAAACAGTCGTTTATTTAGTATTCAGGCATTACCTTGATCTCATTTTGCGTCAAATTTTCCATCGTAACTGTATCGTTTGTGTCGGGCTCCTCGGCCATCGTGGCAGTGTCGTGGCGCAGGGACGTCCCACTAAAGCGGGGGCACAGCTAACCACCACCCAAGCTCTCTCATCGATTCACCCGATTTCGCTTTTTCTTTTTGTTTTATTTGTTTTACTTGACGAACCGCCAGATTACAATGTACAGCTTTGCTCGCGATAATATCCTGACAGTGCCGTCGCGGTAGTCGTGATGGGAGCGTAAATTTAATCTGCTATCTCGTAAGCGCGGGGCGCCGACGTAGCGGTCACAAGCCTTATTTTATCGATGCGGTGGTCGTCACCAACCGACGAA
This sequence comes from Listrodromus nycthemerus, assembly GCA_963978505.1. Classification (NCBI taxonomy): domain Eukaryota; kingdom Metazoa; phylum Arthropoda; class Insecta; order Hymenoptera; family Ichneumonidae; genus Listrodromus; species Listrodromus nycthemerus. The sequence continues at coordinate 16,969,079 of OZ021679.1, read as the reverse complement.
CCAACGGCCATTCTTTCCAAAAACCGCTGGATGTAACGGCCATTCTCTACGACCACGCTGGACATGACCCAAGTATAAAAAAAAACATTATTTTACTGAAAGTCATCCGAATGAGTTACGAATGCCCGTCCGCTTAGTAACGATAGATAATCCTGTGTCCAAAAGTTAACTTTTGGAAGGAAAGGACGGACAGTCGGAACCCATTCGGATAACTCTTACGTAACTCATGTTTTTTTGTTACCTGGGAACGGACGCTTTTTTGTTGCCATTAGGGTCGTTTTATTTTGTGACAATGTTGAACTTTTCGTCAACATTTCTTCTTATCGAGGATTCACTTCTGCGATTCATCTTTGAGACAATTCAAAGTTCAAAGACAATCGGGTAACTATCGAGAAGAAAATGTTGAGTAGTGATTTAATGGATTCGCAAATTTGTATATAGCCACGTTCAAGGACATGCTTTGTGATGCTAATACGTTTAAACAGGGAAAGCTTCTTAGCAAATTTATAACAGTAGTTACTTTAATGTTCCGCAAATCTCTTGGAAAACCTCCAATGCACCATCGACTTCTATCGCTTTTTTCAGTTGATCAGCCCTTTTCGCGGCATCGGATTTTACGATCGTTCTTTGTTTGTGGCAACAACAATTCCCGTAAATTTGAATTAAGCAGCGATAAAGCGAACGATGTACAGCATTATTGGAACTACTCGTTTGTAGTGGAACCAAACCATTGCAGAATAGATACTTTAATTCTTTTATGAGATGTTTTTTTTTGTTTTTTTTTTTTTTTTTATGAATTCAGTTAATTTCATGGTAAATGAGTCCCTACAAACTCGGAGTCGAAGATCACGGGATTTGGATTATCCAGGCGATGGTCGCTCCTGGTACGAGTACACAATAACGACGTTGGATTTAAAAAAATATATATTAGGTTGTCAAATATCTCTCTTCCGCTTTTTTGCTCTTTATTTAATGCAATGCATGCAATGCATTGAATAAAGAGCAAGGGAGGGAGATATTTGACAACCTAATATATTCGGATAATGTGGACAACTTGTGTTTGCTATCGTCAGCAAATTCAAGAATCCAGTAATCAACTGGAACGAGGTAGAGTAACAAAAATCAAATATTCGTATTTCATTTTTTTTTGTCCGAGGATATTTATTGCCTCATTACCCTAGAACGCAGGACCGATATAAGCTCCGCGGTAAATTTGAGTTTGATAGTACAGAAACATACTTTATACAATTTATGAGATCTCAATCTCACCCCCGACCTTGGTGATTGCCTCTTTGAGCTGCTCAGCCTCTTCCTTTGGGAGGTCAGACTTGACTATGACTGGTACACTCTCGACGAACTTCTTTGCCTGGGAACAAAAAATACAAATGTAGTAAACCACTGTTACAATGAACTATACACAGTGGTAAAAGGTACTATCTTACTTGAACTAAATTTGTCCCGGGCAGTAGGTTCTTTATCTCCTTTATGAGAGCCACTTTCTGTTGGTCATCAAACTTCATCAATTTCACAGTGAACGATGTCTGTACTCTCTTGGGTGCGACAGCTTCCTCGTCCTCCTGAAAATTAATTTTACATCATGAATTTCTTGTATGAACGTCATAACGAGCCTAAGAAACTGGAGCAATAGTACAAAAATATTTTTGCAATGGACAAATTGGAGACACCGTGTTATATAACAATAATTACTAAGGACTATAAATTTGTTAGTACAATAACATAGTACTATATGCCGTAGTAACATCGGAATTAACATTTGTTTATGTCCATTTTTCTTATCTTCCTGCATACCGTCTATATAAGATCATCCCTGGGTCAGTAGTCAGTGCCTCCTTGTGGCCATATCTGGCTTCCTTTGCATGTATTATTATGTACCACAATGTACATACCATATAATTCACGATACTAAATAATTATTATCAAGACGTCGTCAATACCTCGGCTTTGGACATGGCAAACCCTCCAACTGGCATAACCGGTGCATCAGGTAGGTTCAATCTTTTCTTGAGGACTTCGCTTAGTTCAGCGACCTCAAGTAGATTCAACGCTGAGATATCCGTTACAAGTTTGTCAATTTTCGGACTAACAGGCTTGTTAGGGCCTTCCGGGACTGGAATGGTCATTTTTTCAACTGCTGCTACAGCCTCAGTCTGACGATATGTAGCACTGTTGAATGGATGAGAGAAAAGTATAAACACGTTAAAATCAAGAATATAAAAAGAGAGGTTGTGTAACAAAAAATAACATATCACGCATGTTCTATCTTTGAGTAAAGTGACTGACATACCCTTTGTGAAATTGTCGGAGTTGATGCACATTCTGACGAACGACCATACGGAGAGAGTTCATCATTTTAATTGATAATATATATTTTGCCGAACGGAAAATATCGAAAAAATATCGTCTCCACCGGGTGGTGAGCAAGCGACAAAAGATGGGCCGGTGCGGTTGGTATCACGTCGGTAAGAGCGCAAGCTCTAACGTTGCAACCAATCAGGGCGCAGCAACACCAGACGCCCGAGTTAAGTTGGTAGCAGTGAAAGTTCGTTATGTTGTTCGCTGGTGCAGATATTTGAAAGGTCTCGGCGTCAGTGCGGTACTCTTGAAAAAACAATTTGAAATCTTTGACTCTTTGTAATCTTCCGTACCCGATCTGTGTATAATCCACCGTAAACATATTCGAAATACTTCGTAACGTGTGAAACTCTATGTTTCCTGCTTTGTAAAGTTCCTATTACCGTTCGTAGAAGTAATTGTGTCCGCGAATATAGACGTGGAGCGAGCGATGAACGGGCTAACATTATGTCGTCTTTGTAGTGAATGATGAAGGACGCTTCAGCCGCGGAAAGAACCTGAATTATGTGGACTATTTCGGAGGATCGAGATGTTCAGTTCAGCGGTGAGTCCTTTACTGTTATCGTTATATCGAGTATCGTCCGCATATGAGCCACTTTTTTGAATTCTCGAGTCGGCGGTTACTCACACTTTTGTCACTTGCGGATAATCGCAGGTGAATCTCATGTGTCCGAGAAATATCATGTTTAAGATCGTTATAACGATATAGTAAACGATCAGGCTGTAGACTATCTGAAACAATAAAATTCGCTGAAACTCCGGTACATGTCGATATCGTACGAACGTTGCGTTTACTTCGTGATCCTTCATGTCGTAACGAAATCCCCATCGGCAAACACAGAGCCAGAACGATAAAGAGACCAGCAGTAGAACAGCTGATGTAGGCGAAGCGCAAATGTGTACGTTCAACATTTGTCGCGCTCGAGGGTTCCCTCTCGTACGTCGATGTTGTAGAAATGATTAATTACAAGCCAAATATGCCTGTTCATTGTTTTTTTAACCTTAAATGGTCACATCGGACTGAAGAGCGTGAATATTTTGTACCGAAACAGTTACAGCTGACTTTTCTTACTGCAACAGGAATTTATCTGCCTTGCATATGCCTGTAGACTTCTTTTTTTGTTTTACGTTTTTCGTAATTACTTTTTCACGATTGAACGCGCTAACGGAAAATTTTGATTCTAGACTTGTGACAAAGAAGTAAGTATCTGAAATTCGCGCTGAAATAGTGCAGAGTACCAAGTGTTTTTCAGTTTATCTGTTTCTGACACTGGTTATAATCGAGATTAATTTCAAATACATTTCAGCGTTTCACAAATCGCACCTCTAAAACAGCAGTATAACATTTCTTATTGGATTACCGTACAAATGGTTAAACCATTGTTCTAGGTGTGCAATATATTCTTTCAGCCATCTTCCTGTGTTTCTCCATTCACTCTTTTTCCCACCTGCTACATTTGAGACAATTCCTTTCAAATCTTGACTTCGAATTTGAAAAAGTCACTTTTAAACTCGAAGGGTCTCCGAAAAATGTCACTATGGAATTAAAAAAAAAGTAACGTCAGTACCGGTTTGAATATCTAATTTTTCCGACTGACAGGGACGTCACATCCGAAATACATTATTTACGGTTTTAAAATCTCAATTGTAATCGAAAGTGACGTTACACCCAAAATATATTATTTGTTTACAAACCTCGATTTCGACGAAAAGTAAAGTCACACTCGACATATTCCACTTCTGGTTTAAAAGTGGATTTTTCTGTTGCCAAAAGTGTCGTCAAATTGAAAATACGTGATTTTCGGTAAATAATCATGATTTACAAACCGGAAGTGGATGAGAGATCGGATATGATACGTCTGAAATATATTAAGAATTTATCGGGAATTTAAGCCACGACAACAGCGGATGAATGAAGGAACACACGTTTAATTATGGTGGTAAGATTTATTCATCGTTATCGATAACGTTGTTTTACAAAATATACGGATAACGTAATCGTCTTAAGCATTAGAATGACTAGTTTCGATAAAATATCTCATACACAAATGCTTATGTGTCGTAGTAATTTATTTTTTAATTTATTTTTTATTAAACAATCTTAGGGCATTAACGTGATATATCTAAACTTAAAAATTACGAGTTTAACTTTCTCACGAGTTCGTATTATATCCTCGTCCGTGGTTGACGTTTACGATCGATATCCTAACACACACTGCGCTTCTGCAATTCGATTGGAAAATTAACGGTCTTCTTACGACTACCGAGTTTCTTCTCCCCTCGATTAAATGCACACCTTTAGAAGAATGGTTTTTTTTCCTGACTCAATTCCCTAGCGTTATTAGAGATCCGACTTCGAAGTCATCTTGCATGATTAGAAATTCTCCAAGTATTACTTTTTTTTAAATATTTTTGTTTGTTTAAAAATCTCGTTATCTCGAATGAGCGACGATCCTCCCTTGCGTTACAAACTTGAATTATTTACAAGGCTCGGCACCTACTATGGTGTTCTATGAAATATTCGCAAAAAAAAAATCCAAAACATTTATTGTACCGTATAGAATAATATTCGAAAGTAACGAATCAGCAACGCGTCATTTTACCCACACAAGTTTTTTCAGTGAGTATTAATCGCTCAACATTAAGATATAAGTTTTCCTAAAAAATTTTGAAAACAGCTGATAGTCGAAAGAGAATAATTGCGACAAGCGTTTCGTCTCATAGATCACCATTATAAAAACCCTTAGACATCTATATGTGCGCGTTGTATGACTTAATATTATGTCTCGTTTTAAAGCCTGTGTAATGCCGAGCGATTTTGGGACAGAACGCATCGGCAACAACAGTGTATCGCTTGCCGTATAAATTTCATCGACTTTACTTAAGGTCAAGATATCCTGTGAATCCAAATTTTATTGATTTTTTCCCAAAGTTTCTCGGCTCTTCATTTTTTTTTTTTAAATGACTCGTTATATGGAGGATTATATGGAGATTCGGAAATAATGCCTCGTATCAGTTATTTTGTTACGCAATACGTAGCTTAGACGTTTACTTTTTTTTGGGGTTTTTTTTTCTTAGAACACTTAATTTTATTATGTCGACAAAAAGTTTAAGCTAGAAATTTATTAAATTTCCATCGACGATCGATAAACTATAAAGATTCTCATAATTTCTTTTTTTTCTGTTATCTTTGAGCCCAATCGCCCAACGGATTAGGAGAAGCGATGAGAAAGTTAAAAGATCAGGGGATCGATAGATCTTGAATTTTCAAGGTCATGGGGATTCTTATCTTTATAACTTTAGAATGCATTGTGAAAAAGGGCTGCACGCTCTATATTCGCGCTTACACTCGCGCTTACGCATACACCGTGTTCGGCCCGTGCGTCCATGTCAATAAAAAAATATTTCTGATCGTCCCTGACCCAGTAGATATGTAGCCTCCCAAAATTCCACGATAACGTACGTATTATTATTTTTTTGTCTGTTCCATGGACGAGGCAGATTCGATTCACATATTTCCGGAATAAAAAATTCCAGTCTCCAATCGATTATCCCTCTCGGCTTTTCTCCCAGAACTCCCAGGTCCGTTACAAACTAATGATTACTGTAAAAAATCAACGATTTTATTATGAGCTAAACAATCAACGCTAATCGCAATTATGTTTCGTTTCTCGAGACGCAATTTTCCTCACCTCTTTCAATTATCCAATTACGTACGAAATTTTTTTTTTCACTCTGAAAGTTTGTTTTTCCTTCAACTCTTTATTCTTCTATGCTACTTGAATCTCGTAGATTCGTATATGACGATGTACGTATTCTAACAACTAACGTGATTCACATCGTGAATTAGTATGCTTTTGTTGGCTGCTCCGTTTGCGTTCTTATATACATATATAATAGATAAGCCCCGCTTTTTGTCGATAATGCTCAAATGGCTGCACTTTAGTAATTCTCGCGTGACTTTGGGAAAAATAATAATTAGCTGAACTATAAGCGAAAAATGGACCGAACAACTTGAGTAACTGTTGTTTGTTTTTACATAATCGAGCGGGAAAACTCGTACTTCAATTTCTGGCCATGCGCAGTGCTTGTCGCGGTTATATTTTTGGTTACTCGAACAAATTGTTTTGCGAAGGCAGCGTGAGGTCTCGCACGCGCATGCGCAGGAGTTGAAATATGAATGATTTCGTGATGTATGTAATAATAACGAATAATAACGTATATAATAATAACATGTAATGACGTACATAATACTAACATATAATGCCGTAGATAATGAAATAATCGGTATAAAACCTGATCTGAAGGCACCGTAATTTTTTCTGTTATTTTTACGGCTGCTCAAGCTGCTAGAAAAAGTTACGCTCGAACGGAAAATTTACGAATTTCGACAACGCTTCGATAGTCAAAAAGTAGTATTGTTAGTTAATATTTGCTTCTTTTGGCAGGTAATTTTTGCTGAACCGTCACATAATACAGCTTGCTACTAACCTCGGTCATTTATTGCCTATTGTTTGTCCAAAATTTGTTCCGAGGTACAAGAAAAAGAATGAAATAGAATAAAAGAAATCTGCTTTACGCGACACTGAGAGCGCTGTGCATTGTGCAGTGTTATGCTTGCGGAGCTATCCCAGTGATATTCCTCTCGAATAGCATCAATTTTTTTATAGGTAAGGGTCGTTAAATATTAAGTTGTACGAGTAATAATAACGTGTTACAGGAGCTAATGTTAGCGATTACAATTTTGTATATCGATTTTTACATTACCCGATAAAATATTCTTCGAATATATTTTAAAAAAAATTGTTATTAGTCTGATTACTGTAGAAAGTTTTAGAGTCACTTTCATGTATCTTTACGTTGCCTGTTAGCTCTTTAATTTTTTTAAATTCTTCATAATTCTTTTTTGTTCCTTGTCTTCTTCGCGAAACGTCTCAGCCCCGAATGAGTGTCAAAAGATAAAACGCGCACCGGTCTCGATGTGTTATTGTGGTTGACAAATGGAAATCGCGATGAGCTCGTAGATCAGACTTATTCGATTGGCTTTGATTGATGAAACTCGACAATGCGATTGCTATTTCGAACACATTTACGCCGTCTTGAACGTTAATCGGTATTATTTTATATTTTGTCACGTACGTTTAAACTCCCGACGGTTGTTTTCACGCTCTCACTCTCGATATCTCTATATTACTCATTGTATACCTGTTAAAGTTACAAAAAGTGCTTTTTCTCGCACGTTGTTATAAATTATCGATTAAATTACTTCGACGCGAGAATTTACCTTCTCACTCGCAAGATCAAACTATACATTTTCACTTTTTTAATCGAATTACAATTAATAGTCGTTTTTTAATGAACTTTATTTCTTATCGCGAAACTATTCGCTTGTGAGTCCTTATCGTCAGTTATCACACGCATTTTACACTCAATAATTTTCAACATTTTTTTTTTCATTCGTTAAGGACTCAGTGACGCAAATTACAACTTTCCGAAAAGACCGCCTCTCAGAGTCGTCGGAAAATTATTTTAAAAAACATATGTAAAATCAACGATTTGCGGCGCCTTAACAGCGACCCTACACCCAAATACAACCCTCGAAACCCCCGTAGCAAACTATGTGATTCGCGTCGGTCGCGTGGTAAACTTTTGCGAATCATTTTTTCGTTTTAAATTAGTTTATTTTCAATCTATCTTTCGCTTAGTTATTTTATTTACGTACTTTCGCTAAGCTCCCGTGGCGCGTTGTCGAGTGAGCATCTCGACAAAGCGTCTGACACATCGTTCAAATAATCCAACAATAACGAATCGTGGCTCCGACAATCGGATGCTAAATTTATCCGGAAGATTTTCAGGCTACCTTTGGTCTTTTAATCCAAAAATCCACTCGCCACGCGACAACCCGAAACAAAGCCGCGCCTATTTTTTCGTTTTTTTTTTAAATATGTTTCACAATTAAAAGTTTTTCCCCGTTATCTTGCCAGCTGTGCTTTGCATAGTGCGCGAGTGTTGGAACACGGTGGGGTTTTTTGTCGAGTTTTTTCCATTTTTTTTTCTCATCACTCGCTCTCATCGGTGCGTGCTCACCCGTAACGTGACGCTACGTGCTTGGTCGACGTCGAACACATACCTGTTCAACTATCGCCCCTTTGTCGATACGCTCTCAACGTGTATATTACGTATACCTACATCTATCCGCTTTTGATATACGTCCGTGTGAAATCTAGGCTGAGTTGAGTTGAAAGAAAAAGAGAAAGAGAAGAGAGAGGGAGGGACGGAGAGAGAGAGAGAGAGAGAGAGAGAGAGAGAGAGAGAGAGAGAGAGAGAGAAAGAGAAAGGTAGTGGGAGAGAGTAAGAGTGGAGCGTACGAGATACAATTAAGCGAGTGAGAGGTAGAGGATTCTATTTCGCTCACGTTGGCTTTCCCTCTCATACGAGGCTGTGCTCTCGGGAGTCGTACCTATGGGTATAGAGGATGGAGGAGCTCGTGCCGGGCGATTGAGAGGACGAGGAGAGTGACGAGGGTGTGGTCGGGCACGGCGATGACGATGTTACTACCCTCTTCGAGGCAGGCGGCACCTAGGTGTTGTGACCTTGCTTACGGATCTTGGTCTCCAAAGCCGTTGTCGGTCGTTCGACGAGGTCCTCCAGTTCGTCCGGCGTTAGGACGGTGAAGTCTCTGTGTTGATAGAATTAACGTTACAAACTACATTCAGAGATTGACATTTTTTTTTCCCCGGCTATACTAAAAAAATTTCCCTTTATCACCTACAACGAGGTTGTAAAGTGGTCGATTCTCGGTGAGCAGGAGAAAAAGTGATTTGGCGGGATGAAAGGTTTACTTTTCTTAAAAAAGCGATTTAGCTGGAGCAAAAGGAACAGTTTCTTTTCGCCAGATTACTTTTTTTCTTGCTAATGAAAACTCGTCCGATTTCCATCGTCGCTGCAGGTATAGATATGTGGTAACTTTTTTATTTAATTGGAAAAAAATAGCGTGTGCCATTTGAGGGAAAGAACCTTTTCACCTCGTGTGAATTTCCGCCCTCGATCGGCTCGGGTATCAAACTTCACACTCGGAAATCTTACGCACTTTCCTCCTATGTAGCATAGTATACTATTTTTATCCCCACCACTGATTACTCGGGTGCGAACGCACCCTCCGCTAGCTTGAAAAGTTAGCTTTTTGCTGATTTTTTCCAGTTTTGAGTCGTCGAATAGTTTTTTTTTAATAGTTAAGTAAACAGATTCAGATTTTTCGTATATTTTCTCCCTTATGGAGAAATGAAGAGAAATGATTATGGGAAAGTCTGTTTATCGGCATAAGAGCAGTTTCATGATCGCGAAAAGCGAGGGTGCGTTCAGAGTCCAGTCATGCGTTTGGCAAAAAAATTAAGTCACTGGTGTGAGGTTTAATTCATTTCGCTTCACTCCTTTGTTTTGGTTGTGTTTTTGTTTTAGTTTTTTTTATTAAAAATTGCGAGGGGTTAATAATTGTTAATAATACCTGTGCTGAGCCAAGAGCATGTCTATACTAGTGACACTGCGCTGATGAGTGCCCTCCTTCTGCGATGCTTTTTGCCGTTTTATCCATACAATCCTGAGCTGTGCGAGCAGAGCTCCCAGCGACAGGAGCGCACATCCTGCGCCGATCAAGGCCGTCGAATTTTGGGCAGCTTCCGCTCCCGGCGCCAACTGGACGAGTCCTACCACCAGGATAACCGAACCGAAGAGTAGAGAACCCACCACCACGTGGAGGGCGTTCACCTGAAGAGTCGCAAAAGAAAAACGTTGATAGACAATTCGGGGATAGACAATTCGGTGCACCATTTCAAACGCCGAATGACATACTTTCCCTTTATGATATTACCTTCGATCGGAAAAATAAGTTTTCAAACCGGAAGCAACGTATTTACGATAAATCGGCGTAATCTAAATTTAACCGGTTTCTGAATCACACATCCTAAAACAAGGGCCTTAGGCTTTCGGGGCCATGACAATCCGCTAGAAAATTTTTATCGGCCTAAGGAGTATTAACTCTGTAAAACGAAGATCGTCTATGTGGACAGTATTATTACAACTGTTGCGGGAGAATAGAATCAATCGGTCTGTTTTGTTAACCTTTTCTCCTCCCTGCTGTATATCCTGCATTAGCAAACAGCATTTCGGTATAGAAATCTTCGGAGACCGATGCATTTTGAATATTTCGAATAGTACGATGTTATTCGGTACGATGTTATTCGCGGAGAATTTGCCAAAGGTATATCGGACCAGTTACACGGTAAGAAAAGTCAAATGACGTCATCAGCTGTAAAGCGACACACGAACTCTTTTTTGACTCCCCACGATTCGCCGAACGTTTGGTGCTTCTTAATTTGCCTACATTAAAAGTAGACGTTTATTTTCCGTTCATCGATTACTGTCCACGCTTCTCATGAATGAACGGAGCAAGATAAAATTGCCGATTGTCAGACGCTTCAAGAAGTTTCGGGCATATCCGGTTGCTGGATACGCCTGAAAAATCAATTGAATATAATTGATGATGAAGAATTGAGTTGTTATATAATCGCGTAAAAATGCAATGCTATGATCGAAGATTTTTTATATTAAATTTGGGGAAAATCTATCGAAACGATCGAAGTGTTTGTTTTTTAAATCCTAAAAAGTGTCTAATTCGAGTGGACACTCAAATGATGCGTCATGAGCTGAGATCCATTGGAGCGACATGAAAATTCCAATTTGCAGAGTTTTCACCTTAATATTACAATTTGGATTCCTTTAAATTTTATCAATACTTTCTCCCGTCAATATTCACAATATATACAATATCAATGTAACCCAATACCATCTAAAAAAACAATGCTTCGTTGACGAGAAAGGAAAAAGAAGAAGGCTTGCAAACTCGGCTACATGCGATTCTTTCCAATCGTAGAGTATTCACCGTCTAAACGCCTATCGACCTTGCTCCGAGAGGGAGGAGAAAAAGCTCCGAGGATTCATACAACCGACGCTTCCCTTCGTCCCGTATATATCCGACAATATAATTGTATGTATCTTGTTTGAGGGTGAAACAGCGTGTGTCATGGCCTCGGAGCTGTGGTGCCTACGCCCAGCGATCGTATATTTCTAACCCGCGAGAGGTCCTGACCTTTATGAAACAGCGCCTACGTTCCGAACGGTGGTGTTATATTTTTCCACCCCTATGAACGTAAAAATACATTCCCGTCACGTACGATACTGCCGGCTCGTACGAGCCTGCGCGCACACTGACACGAGATACCGCGATTGAAGGGCGGAATAGGAGATGCGAGACGGAGCCTGAGGCGTAGTAACACCTCCAGAAATCAACGAATCGGCCCCCCGTGTTTGTATCATCGATCGGCGGATTATTCCGAAGACTGTATAAATAACTTTATCGAACGGAATCTCTATCTATCGGGACGTCGATAAAACTTCCATGCTCAACCAGGACAATCAATGATGTGCGACAATACTTCCCTCGTCACGTTCAAGTAAAAAATTTTTTCTTGTCATCATGTCACGAATGCCGAAGAAATTGGAAATGTGGCAAGGGTGATTAGGACCGTAGGGGCGTTTGTTGGCTGAGCTATAAATTTATTCGGAGGGTTACCTTTCCGCAGAAAAAATATTCCGGTTGTTCCTTCTCCATGAGAGCTATAACCGCCTCGCTGTCAGCCAGAGGACTTCCTGGCTGGCTGTTGCCGACCCTCTGCGATTTTTCTTGGTAATACGTTTTGTGAAATACTTTCACCGATGGCACCGGTAAAGCCGTAATCATTCTGAAAGTCAGAAAAGAACGCAACGCCGTTATTGATTTTCATTGATAGCCACCAACATCGTGCAAGATTGACGTAATTGCAATCAAGGTAATTATTAGCATTTACACAAATTGATCGGGCTATGTAATTTAATGTTACGCCAGTGCGGACAATGCTGCTCTAGTTGGGGCGACAAAGAGTCGATATTAGAGCGGCGTTGGCCAGTATTGGCCCGACGTCGACCACCACCAGTCCTCAGTGTTATTCCCAACCCGGCACGTGGGAAAATATGAAACCGAAATTATATTTTTTTACTAAAATTTTCTTCGCGGGCAACAAGTCACGAACAGGTGGAAGCTTATTACGAGATTAGTTGGCTTGGGGTCGCAATTTCTCGAGTGAGAAAAAAAAGCGTCGGGGGTTGAGAGAGTGTCTGAATCATGTTTGATCCGACGGCTGAAAGGCAGGCGACGAGACAAGCCCTCCAGGGAGAGGAGAGAAGGTGGCGGGAAAAGACAGGTAATAAGGCAGACGGAGGAATAGCCGACTTAATGAGGCCTGGGTGAAGACGTAATGCACACTTGTGCAACGTGCGGGAAACGTGCCGGTGTATCCGTCGTAGTTTCACTGAGAGGGTTAAAATTACTCGGAGCGCCCGGTCGCGCGCTCGATACGAAAAGTGGAGTAAGCTAGACAACACGTTACAGCGAATTTCATGCTGGTTCGAGTACTCGTATTTCCAATATCAAACACGCTCATGCAATCATCGCCGTTTGTAAGTGCAACGTTTTTTTTCAACCCAGTAAAAATATACGTTGTGTATTTTTTTTATCGACGTCGCCACTTTATTCGAGAGCTCACACTCCATAATCATGCGGTTAAAATTTGTTCAAGTTTGTTTAACTTTCTTCAATAAATATACCATCACAGGTCAGACGGGAAGTCTTGCCTTTTTATTAATATTGAAAAATATAAGTAAAACATGAAAATCGGATATTTCGGCTGTTCACTTGTCGAGTACTTTAGTCTCCTTTCGATTTCGTCCTTTGTTCAATTCATCTTCGAGGTCAAAACGCGGATCTTGAAAATATTTTGTGCTCGAAGATTCCGAGAACAGGTTATCCGTTCAACCTTGAAAGTATGCCAACCCCTTCGCTCTCGATTCAATTCGGCCTTGGATTAATTTTCCGACTCGGTGAGCAAGGTGAGCTTTGAATGAATTTTCATTACTAAGGGGGGGGGGGGGGCCTCTATCTCCTTCCCTTTATCGTTCCGTTTATATCTGTATCGCAGATCTGTTAAGTCTCCTGGAAAACACGAGGCGTCGGCTGAGAGACTTTACTGATTTTACGTCTCGACAGCGTGGAACTCCATTCGTCATTTTTTTTTTTTCACGAAAGTAAACGATGCATTTCGCAGTGTCTGCGTCACTATTCATGTTCCAATCGTTGCGTTATTGAAAACATGATAATCGAGCGATGTGAAAATCCTCGGTTGTGATGGACAGCTATACAAAGCCGATGGATAGCGGGGGGCGAGGTGGGGGGTGTATTCTCGATTATCCCCTCGCATTAATTCGAGCAGCAACTCTGGAGACCTTCGATCACATGGTACGTGCTTCGATCAATTTTTCAACCATCGGGATCCGAGTATGTCCGATGAATAACGATGCGGCCGGCAAACTCGATAGAAAATATGTAGCGCGGAAACGGGACAACAGCATAATCAATCATTCATCTCTACCCACCAGCTGGTTCCCTAAAGCGAGACAACAACTTTTACTTCCAACTTGGCAATTGATAACATTTAATAATATCAAAGTGTCTCATGATACTTTCTGTAACGAATACTGGTAAAGTGCTACCTTGATTGTAGCGTTATGCAGCGTGCTCAAAGTATGGGACGCGTGTATAAATTACAAAATACGTGCGTAAAGTAAGAGAATCGTAAGTAAAGTAAAGATAATTATAATTGTAATAATTAATAAATAATGAACAACAGACTCTTATTCTCGAAGTCCAATATACAGAATCGCGATATGAAATACGGCATTTCGTCGGGAATGGATGAAGCGTCTCCGTCGCATAATTATTCGCCTCGATTGTCTCGCATCCGCCGACAATGGGTGAGTGGCAGTGGGGGAGGATAGGGCAAATAACTCTGTCTCGGTTTATGTTCGACGCGTGGATCGGTCTATTGTACCGAGGGGTCGGTCTACCGCGGCCGCGTTGCTACAGGGAGTCGGTGAAAGCGACGGGTACCCCTATCCGGGTGCTGGTAGCGGCAGTTTTCGTAGACGCAGCGGGAACGATGGCGGTGATAACGGTGGCATGGCGGAGGTAGCAGCGTTGCCCTAGATATACTCACGGGGCCGATGGCCGTTGCACCTAGCTGGGCCGAGCGTTATCGAACAGCCGAGAAAGCTGCTCGCTCGCAGAGGAGATCGCAGCTGTGCAGGCTTCCTGCCGGGGCGCTTGACGCTCGGAGTGCTACAACCTTGCGGGGCTCTTCGCGTCTCTTTCCACTTCGACCGATTACGGTTAAGAAAGAAGATTGACCAGGAGGATTTGGAACGGTTCAGTTGCGACCACGAGTAAGCAATTATGTCAAAGTAAAATTCATTCGTCGGATGAAAGCGGTGAAGGTTTGCTGTATTCTCGAATTAATCGTGGTATTCATCGGTGCCCTAAACAATGTCTCGCGACAAAATTTTCGCCCGGCACGATTACGAATAAATTTGGGGAAATTTGGGGATGTGCACTTGCGAGCTCAAGTCATCGACAAGAACGAAAAAACGGATAATGGCGAATAAACATTAATTCGCCGGACAAGAGTGAGGTATAAGGGAGGGGAGCACGATGGGGCAGTAGGGGAATGTGGAACCGTGAAGGCGAAACTCAATTTTTCATAACTTTTAGACGCCCCATTTTGTCCCAACGATACATGCGGATTTTCAACTCCGGTTTTCCTCACGGACCAACATCGCCAACATCCAAAAGTTGTTGGGAAATTGCGTTTGATTCATTACCCTGTTTTGTATCGCTCTTGCCTATGCCGGTATTCACCACAGTTGAACGGCGGTTCAGCGAAACTTCAACTCGCGTGACTGCTCTTCACATGCATTCTATTTGCGAGCAATTATTCGGATAATACGTAACCGTACAGTTCACACTTTCGTCAGTGGTATTGAAAAAGTTTCGAACATGCGTGTGATTGCATAGCTAAGATCGAAGCTACGAGAAACGTAGCAGCAGTTGCACACGTGTAAGATATTCTCGATACACTAGGAGAGCCTGGGTGCGTTTGACCTAACAGTTCCTTATCGAAACGTGTTGCGACAATGTTCAATGGAAAAAAAAAGAATAATTCTTATGATAGAACCGTATCCTTGAACCCTACCCGATAAATACACTAAGGCTATGGAAAACAGACTAAATGGGTAACAAAAACTGCCATGGAAGGCATTCGGAGATAGTGGACATTTCGCGACAAAGCAAAGTATAAGATTATGGTCAGATCCAATATTACCTCTTATGTATGGCATTGATTCTACGAATATAACAATTTTCTTTACACTCACATGTCACGTGGTACGTGTTTCAACTCGACTCAAGGCAATGGGAGTGAATATGGAGTATCTTGATTAGAATGTGAATCTGATATGGATATAGATCGGGTCATAATTGCCACCGTCGATCTACTCATAGAACAACTATTCCAAAATAAATAAATAAATCAAAGGTTTTTAATGTATCTAGAGAACCGTGTAGATGCCCTATTACATTTTACCCTGGTCTGCCCTAGATGAAAATCCAACTGACATGTACATTGAGATTGTACGGTGACCAAACCATGTGCCTACAATCATGTGTAGGCCTGTTCTATGCGTCTGCGTTATACTGTCGACAGCGTATAGAGTTTGTAGTTTCAGCTTGCTACGTGAGTGTGCATTCACACACTCTCTCCGTGTTGCCTAAAGTGCATACGATCGTCGTATCTGCAAGTGTGCACGGTCATGCCAGTGACATCCAACCGGATGCAATTTAATCCCATATTTAAGTCGATAATGACACTTAAACCACATGTTTTATCTTCTTTCTTTTTGTCTATGCAGTCATTTACGTTCAATTGCAACGAAACAATCCGCACCACCGTTCTATGGTTTATCGGGGTTGATCGAATTTTCTTGGGCATTATAGTCGTGGGCCGGGGAGTTTGTTATAAACCTATCGGCCGAAATATAGAGAGTCGGAGGAAGGCTAAGCCTTTATTGCCTGGAAAGGCGTAAACTGGGACAGTGGCCTGAATCCCGGTGTCATGGCTGCGCGGCATTCACACGTGGTAGTGGGGATCGCTGCTGCATTGCTGCTAAAGGCTGTGTGTATACGTGAATTACTCCCGACTCGGCTCCCCTCGTCGAGGGTTGCATCGGGGATGCACACGCTTCGTCTACGCTGCCGGGCCTCACTCCACGCTATGCCTCGTCGACCGTTTCCCTCGAAACCTCTTTGGAATCTTGCCAAAAGCTCTCTCGACCATATCAACCGAAAAAAGAAGTGCATGCATTACTTTCGTCGAGTATCTTGAATGAGAATTCTGTCCACTACGCTCCGTCGCGACGTGCGCAAAAGTTCGAGGCACTGAACAACCTTCTCAAACTCCCTCGCCCCCCTTTCCCGAAACGTCTTCCGCCAAGGAAATTTTCAAATGAAAAATCGCCCCGTAATTTATGATTACTTCAAAAATCCCCGTTTCCTACAATGACTTTGCTGGAAGCGCGGCTTCGTCGGTTTGAAAATGATACACGGACAGAGATAGTTAGTCGCTCCGGACGGTTCAATTTGTTGGGCCAAGCGATTAGTTGGTTTCGAGTGAACCAATTACATTGGTCAGGAAATTTGATGGTTGCGAAGGAACTAATTAGTTCGCCCAACATGTCGATTGGTTACCGAATTAATTCTTTGGGTCAACACCGTAGTTTGCTGAGTCGGGAGAGCAATAGTCTGTTCGGTAGTTGAGTGGGCAGTTGGTGTCGGGCGGGTAACTATTTCGCCTGCTCATACTCCGATGACGAAGTAAAATACAGATTCACTGGAGTGACGTTGGGGAAACTCAGTTCCGAGTGTGGGTGCCTGAGTACACCGGCCTAGGTGATTCAACTCTCACCGGTTGAATCCAATAGCACGAACCACGGGGGTGTTCCGGCACTCGACTGCCAATCATTCCTAATACAAACACTTGGTAACTGCTCGAAAGCCCATAGAGTTTATATTGAGTATTTATCAAATTTGTCATTCGTCTTTCAAGCTTCCCGCATGTCTATCCTTCATTCTTACCCTTTTGCACTATTTACGAAGACTTTTGAACACTCAAATATAAAGGTATCGAAGTGTGTGAATTTTTTTTCATCGACTAGCAGAAATTGAAAGAAAGCAGATGTTTCGGCGATCGGGTTCGGAAAAAATGTAATCACCCGTGCCTTAGGGAATCGGCCCGCGGTACAATTTGTTGCGATTCTCAGTGTGAGGTCACCGATACGTCGACCCCGTTGGAGTTATCTGAAATCCGGATCACAGGAGAGGCCAACGGCGATTAATCGAAATGTCTTGTTTCGGGCTACTGCTCGTTCGTTGACTCGCGAGGTCAGTCCGTGAAATAAAGTACACAGTGCATTGCAACGTTCGCCAATGAAACTTTAACGTACTAAGATCGAACAAATAAAATGAAAAATAAACCATTCCAGAAGGGAGATCGACACGCTACACGGCGAACGGGAATCTCGAGATGCTCGTCGGTTCGGTAATACGAATTTATACTCCGTGGCTTGGCGTGTGGGTGGCAGGTATAGTAGTTACATATTTGTGACATTCGTGAGGCCTAGTTGCGCTGCGACCGCCGGCGCTGCAGTCTCTGGGCCGACCGACCTCGTTTTCTGGAAATTTATCTGTACGAACCTCGAAAGAGGCCAACAGCGATTAATGGAAACGTCCTCGCGCTCCCTGTATCCCTCTCTACCCCGCCCTCCCTTTGCGATTTCTCACGTACGTTGACTCTGTCCGAAAGGCATATCTGCACCTCACGATGCAGTCCGACGAAAGTGGTCTAAAGTTCTTCGTCCTCCTGCACAGATTTATTGTCGGATCTCTTGTCAACGCACCCATCGTGTTGCCCTCTCAGTTACACTGCTCCCGATAGAAGTGTCGAGGCTCGGTCAACGAATCGGTTCGACCTTCCTTACTCTCCGTGTTCTTAAATTTTATCGTTAACTTTCTGCTTTTATCATCTCTTTGAATAGCCATTTTTGAACGATTGGATTCCTTCTCGCTGCGAAAACATTATATTAGTGATAGGGAGAACGGGAAAATAGGACAGTGGAGAAAAACGGAATAATGAAAGAAAAGGCAATTTTCCAATAACTCTTGGATGGTGGGGCAAAGGGGTTTTGAAAATCCGGATGTATCTCTGAGACAAAATAGAGGCTCTACAAATTATAGTGAGATGGAGTCTCTGCCCTTATTGTTACGTTTTGCCCCGCTGTATTATTTTTCCCCGGTCATTCTCAATTACGAGTACAACATTAACTCTCCTCCTGAGGACAGATAAAACGTTCAATAGAAAGAATAACGGCACGTCGTTGAAACGTGCGAAGTAGTCTGCGCCATCGCATTACCTAAGGTGATGAGGCGTAAAAAGTTTAACTCAAGCCTCACAACTGCCCGACATATGTAACCCTGGAGCCGCTTCCGCTGTGTAGCTTAGGCTGTTGTAAGTAAATAAGGAAAAACAGTATAGATTTCCCGGTGACCGTCGAACCGAAAAAATTGCTTTATTGACCTTTGAGTTCCCAGTGACTTTTGTGCCACAGGAGCGTGAGACAAAAAAACGCCCCTTTTTCTTTTCACCGCTCGACCCTTATTCCGACTACTTATGACAACAAAGAATCGGGCTAGATGACTATCAGTGCTCTTCCACCGGATCCCGTTTACGAGGAATTAAACTAATCGGACAGCGAAAAAAGTCAGTTTGTTCGAACAATGTAAATGGATTTATTGTAATCCCATCCTCCACATCGAAGCACGCTCGTAATTTTTCGGCAACATATCGTAGTTTGGGGTCGTCACTAAGCAAATTATTCTCTTTCCACAGTCGTCTAGGTCTTACGGTTCCGAGTGCAAGCTTCTTCAAGCCTGGATGAGTCATTGTTTCCAGCTTTCACGCTAGGCGAAGCGAAGCCCGGCTTTTGAGAGTCGAGTGGCAATCACTCGACCTCGATCGAGCTGTAGATCCGTTCGCCGAGCCAGCTAAAGGTGTCGATCCACGGAATTGTTCGGTACGTTATTGACGATAACCGGCAAGTATTCCCGTTTGGAGCTTAATCAATTAGAGGCAATATGTTTCCTATAATTGCACAAGTTTTTTTTTTAATGGTGGGGAGAATTTCCCGGCAGGGAAAGCAATATTTTAACTTGGTTCCGGACGACTATGAGATGGGTGCGGTGGTTCGAGGAAACGGAAAAGAGGCCGATTCTGATTATGCGCAACGAAAGTTCTTCGTACCAAGCGTTTTCACGTTCGTTGACTTCTAGTGCCGGTGCACCAACTGCAGTCGCAACTTCGCTTGGCTGGGTTCCAGCGCAGTTGCTCGATCTAAATGTATATACATATTTTGTGTTCATATGTAATGCATTATATAGTGGGGCAGAGACCGATCTGCACATATTAGCTGGCGGGATGTATTCGGTAACAGTAAAGCGAACGGGTCGCTGCACTGGCTCCGGTGATTGTGTACTGAACATTCATCACTCATTTTCGTGGTAAATTCGGCCTTCAACACGCTCCGGTTATACGCTATAAGAGGACAGGGAAAAGAAGATGCAAACCGAAATGCGAATGTACGCGCATTCAAAAATATTTTACGAACTGGTTTTACAATATCTGACTCAGATGCCAACACGACATACACGAAAACATGTTTTTTTCCCGTGACACAATTGTCGACCCTTTAACTTTCGGATTCGTGATTTAAAAGGTTTTTTATTCATAAAAAAAAAAAAAATCCGAGACAAATGAAAGGCTTTTATATTTATTTTCTACGACTTTATAGTTTTTCTGCAACGATGCGAATATCGAAACTTTTTTGGCAATTTCGGATCGACCGCATGGTCGATGCTGATTGTCCTGACTATGTCGAAGCTTTGATGCGTTGAACACACAAAAAAAACCGCTGGGCTTGGGCGCTTTAGGTTTTTTTCTTCAAACAGCTATCTCGAACAGCAAATACTGTTCGAGATAGCAGTCGCTCCGAGCTTTCGTCCTATGCTTTTCTACATATATCACAATGTTTTTCCGTCTTTTTATTTACTTTGTTATTCATTGATGGAGTTTCAAATTCCGGTCATGATCGAGGCAAATAGCTGTTGCCATGCGGCTGGTGTGACCGTCGTTGCTATATTCGTGCATTTCCATTGAATGCAATTTAGTTTCACAAAAAACTGTGCTTTTAAGCTGCAGCCAGATTTTTATCCGGAAATTGGCGAAAGTCGCGTTTATTTAAATGGGTCATTGGCCGATCCGAGCTAGCAACAACCCTTAACGTCGTCCGAGTAGAATAAGTCGTCGAAATATTTTTTCATAAATATATAAGTAAAGAGAACCATGGTGCTTTCGCGAAAAAGTTTCTTCGTCCCCCACTCTTCACGTACTACAAATGAAAAGGACTACTAGGGCAGAAGTGGAGAGCGAGAACTCCGCATGAATGAGTCGGGGGCTCCGGGGTGGTTTCGTGTACGCACATACAACCGTACGTTTTCAGAGTTGAATACTTGCATGCATATTTGCAAGCCGAAGGGTGGAAATTTGCGACACCAGGTGCGACGATGAGTAGTTACCGAGCTTATCCTCCGGGGTGCTTTCACGACATTACAAAAAAAAACAAGAAAAAAGGCATGCCTCTTTCAGCTAGGGTTGAAATAGCAGCGCGCGACGAAAAGGCCACATATCTATGTATACCGTTCGAATAAAAGACTTATGTTTTTGGATCTGATAGGTTAAAATACTTCAGAAAAACGGATTATAAGTTTTACCAAAAAATGTTCTAAAAACTCACTTGAGTTTTTGTGTCTCGTTCCTCGACGGACACAATAAATTAACGCGCACTGGCGGAAATCGTTCTTTGGTTTTGATAATCGTTTGCGATAATTCGCTCCAGCAATTTGTCAAGAGTGGTTTCCGACACCGGTCCGGTGCAGTTGCGAGAGACGCGTCCGTCTCGACTCACTTTGACGGGTGGAGGTCCCACGGATACTGAACCTCAGTTGAGCTTCTTGGGAGCAACGGATACTGAACCTCCCTAGGTCGATAAACCACCCTCCAGCAGCGTAACGGTCGCCGCCACCGTTAAAGCCACCTCCACAATGAGCTTCTCTGTGTGCACGCGCCTCTCAAGTGAAATCCAGTGGACACCCAAGCCAGTGTCCCGTAGCTTCACATTCCAATACCAAATAACCTACATTCGACTACAAGCTTTACCTGGTTACTTAAACTTTTCTTGAACCAATTCGTAATTCACAAGATGCCAATCATTCAAAATCATTACAACGTAAAAAACTGTAAAAGTAGATTTAATTTTGTAAAATGCGAACAGAACTTTGTACCGGTTGAGCTTTTCGGCTGAGAGTTTTTTTTATCGCGAACTGTATTACCTGCCGGCTACCTATGAAAAGGGTTCCACGATCCGCCGCAGGGACGCGCTTATTTGGGTCAGTAATTTTACGGTGGTCCTTGCGTGTGACGTTCACTCCGCACAAGTTTTAGGCAAATGCGTGGGAGTGACAAGCACTTCTGGATAGCATCAAAATCTTTAAAAAATCGAGTGCATTAAGGGTGCCTTTCACAATAATAATTTCAAGCTATTATTAACAAATTGATTAAACAGGAGAATTGTTTAACAAATTTCAGACACAAAACTCTCATGTTTCAAATTCTCTTGGAGCTGTAACTTTTTTTTATGAATGCTATTCGTTCCCTTTTCTGAAGACACATAACTTTTTAGATTCTTAAATTCACCTTGGATTTTCCTTTTTGTTTGTGGCAAAAATATGTAGGAAATCATCAAATCCAAAGTGATTTAAAAAATCTGACGAAATTCATACGTATTCAGATAAATAATCGAATAATTTTAATATTTAGAAAAGTTCCGTTTCCATAACATTTGTTGAACAAGTTTGTGTATCATAATTTGTTAGTATTAATTTGGAATTTTTTTTATGCAAGATGAATCTTTTCCGCTCCCTTAACGTACCTCATTTTTTTGCAGAATTTTATACCACCAAGAAGTGTTCACGATTCCCTCTCATTTATCCTAAGGACGACCTTAGAGCGTTACGAAAGACCTGTCGAGCTCAGTGAGTAAGAACATGGATTTCTCTAATTTCTTCGCAGCTGTTAATTATTAACAAGGAACGAAAACCCGATTCAATTTTGGCCGAATCATAGATTAATACTGGCAGAGAAACAGAATCGAATTTCCGTTCACATCGCTGTACAGTACGGCGGAAGCTCTTGCGCAGGTTCTTGCAAGCAAATGAGTGTCAGGATTGGACGATTAATGTATGTGTGTGCGCGCGTGTGTGTGCGTGTGTGTGTGGAAGAGAGAGAGAGTGTGTGTGAGTGTAACGAATGTGTAATAAGAAGATATCATTCGATGCAGGCGAGATTACGTAACCGATTGTAAGCTCGTAAGGTATTCACTTTGACCCGACAGCGTGGGCAAATGGCGATTAAGCCTCGGTAACCAAAGCTTCACTAAAGTCCCACCAGCATCTAAGTTATTTTATCGGCGTGGGATAATTGCAACGCCCACTCTCTATCATATTTGTAGCATAGTTAAAACATGCCTCGAAGTTCTGTAAGTGAAAACGTTTTATTAAACTCTGAAAGTTACAATAGCGGTAGAGTTTTAAAAAATTTCAATTGTTTTTGTTTTCTTTCTGTTTGGTTGCTTTGTTTCATACAGTAGACATACAAGGATTACAATTTTTTAAAAATATCTTACACGGTAGATTACGAACGGATTTAAAAATCCTCGGCAATAATATAGTCGGTTTCTTAAATACCGCGGGGACAGGTTCGCGGGTAAGTAGTTAATTCAAAATAAGCTGTGTTTGTGCATAAATGTTGCATATGTTTTATATAAAAAAATATGAGACTGGAAGTTGGCGAGACTTTTTTCTAATTATTCGGTTTTTGCCTTTGCAAATTCTTTGCTTTTCAATCTATTTTGTTTTGTTAGTTTCTCTTTCATCCCTCATCGTGCGGACGATAGAGAGCGGATAGATGTTAAACGTACAGGACAATCTTCGACTAAAACTAAAATACCATGGTCAACTTTTTTCACAAGCGCGGCTCAATTGTATGTCTGCTATGTTTAATGTTTTTTTCAATCGCGGGCTCGAACTTTTGACGTTCACTTTTGTCTTGTTTTTCAAACGGTCAGCTTTGCGATGCTGTCTCATGTTTTTATGTGCGTATGATTGTGTCGTAATGCATATAAAAAAATAAAACTTTCAGACGTTACAAGATTACCTAGTCCCACGACGAACACACTTAATCGCTTATCTTATCGTTTATATCGTGTTAATCTAATTACAATTTTCTACGATACCTCTAAAACCGATAACGTACGAGCTTTTTTGATACTTCGTAATACGCATTTATGCGTACAGGATTCAGGCTGGTAGATCCTTGTTCTATTCTCAAGATGGATTTTGAATGTTATAAGTAGAGAAACTTTTTTGTTTGCTTATTTTTATCACATCAGGCATGAAAATTCTTATGATTTATGTATGCGTGTTGTGGGTGCGAATGTTTCCTGGACGCTCGTGATGCATAGACATATACACGCACACACACACGTATATATACCAGAGGGAAGAGATTCTTTTTATTCACAAATGGTATATTGGTGCTTTTTTATAATTTAGAATAAGCAATCAATTGAAAGACAGGCCACGGTGCTCTCGGCCGCACCGAAATTTCAAGCACATTATTCACTCGCGACAAATATTCACTCTCTTTCGTAAGGCAAGGACGTAAGAACTTTGATTTATTTTTTATTTATATTTTTCCAAAGAAGTGCCGATACCGAGCATCGTCTCTTTGAAAACCCCTTCGTAATAATTTTATTATCCCACGATCGGAACTGTAAGAGACACATAATTCAAGTGGCAACTTATTCGTACGAGTTCGAAGCATAACCGAAAGATTCTTTTTTTTTCCTTATAGTTAACGAAAAACGAAAAATAACAACGAAATGATAAATCAGCGTACAAAAACATCTTCCAATTTGACGATGCGGCGATCGGAAGCTTAAATTACACATCAAATATTAGTTTGGGTTCTTTGTTTTTCTTTCTCTAAGCACCGATTGGTGCCGAATAAGGTATCCGTTTGACACTGTTCGCAAAGACGAAGGTATATCTTAATATATTAAAACTTGTTATCGTTAAAACACGTTTACGTCATTGGAGATAATTTGTTTGTATATCATAGATCAATATACATTTATATAGTGCATAATGTATTTTATCACTATTCTCCCAGATATAATTACCTATATCACTGTACGGAGTGGCCAAACAAAAATCGGGATTGTTCTGGATCGCGCGAATGTATTCTTTGACCACGCTGTACGTATCGCTTTGTAAATTATCTTAATTATTTGTATAGATGTAAGCCTCGTTTTATTTTTACTTTTTTAATTTTTTTAAATTAGTAATAAGTTTAAGTGGACCCCAACGGTAGTCGAACGTATGGTGCCCGCGTTTCGAACAACTCATGCGGTGTCTCCGTCTCGTCCATTTTCACGGAAGTTGATTGACCGTTTTCTGTTAAACATTTTTTTTTTTCGTGGCTTCACGCTCATTCGATTTTTTCGACACGCAGGCACGAGAGATTTTTTGTTTTTTTTGTCATTCCTTACAGTGTAAATATTATTTTTTATTTTGTCGTGTAAATAGATCGTTTAAATACTTAACTCGAAAGACACATAACGTACGCATAACGATGCGTCAGTGAAATCGTTTAAAATACTTGGAGATTCCCTTTGTTCTTGTTTTTTTTTATCCGACTTACTTAGATCGCTACATCAATTCATTTCTGGCCTCGAATCGGGAAATACCATCGAGGGCAGAGGGTGCGAGTGCTGGATATATAATTTTAAATACGCGCAACATATATATGTGTATATGTATGGATCATTCCATACTGAATCGACAAATTTTATCCTGACCCCCTTCGATGTGGCTCAAAATTCTCTATCTTTTTCTACCCCCCCCCCCCCCCCAAGGACATTTTTCAGAATTAAAAAAAAAATTTCCGCCATCAGGAAAAGTTACGAATTAAAAAAAGATCGGCTCTTTTTTTTTAATGCTAGAACTTTTTCAAAAATTGACCGTTTACATTCTTTTTTTAAATTTTTCTTTTTAAACGTCGTTTAAGAAATAAAATATGAAAAAATGTCCAGAAGCCCAGTTATATAAAATATTTCGTTTTTTCTTTAATAAACTGTCATTTTCTCAAAGTCCGATTGTATTTTTTTCTTGCATCTAAAAAAATGAATTTTGCACTCATCCCTAATCTCGAGGTGTGAAGACAATTGCTTCTAATTTTTTTTTGTTAAAAGAAAAATTCTTAATTTTGGCATATTTTATAAAACTTTGCAAACATTTTTTCGATTTCCTCGTATAATCTCTAAAGTTGCAGAATCAAATTTGTTTTTAGAACTTTAAGTGATTATCGTCCAAAAAATCGTTATTTTTTGGAGAAAAGTAAAAACAAAAGAAAGACAATTTAAATCCTTGAATGAATTAATGGTTTCATCTTAGCATTTTAAAATAAAAAAGTAATAAAATTGAATAAAACAAGAAGATTTTTAACGTCATCGGAGGGGGTTAGGTAAAAAATTTGTCGATTTGGTATGGAAGGACCCATATCTGTACAGATCAATGTAAAGTTTGTGTACCCGGCCCAGAACTTCGTGAGTTTCAAGACGATTCCTTATCCCAGTTTTTTCGGCAGTATAAAAAAAATACCATCAGCTCACAAATATTTCTTATTCGTGCGGAGGCGTTTCGAACATGTATCGTGATATTAAAAAAAATGTACAAAAAAATAAGTATATTATCGAGTTGCTGATCGTAAAACTTTTGATCGTATCGTCATATCTCTCTCCAGTTGTAGTCGCAGTACACAAACTTACAAGAGTATATTACGCACGCATACAATTTACACAATATGTATAGTATGTTTAATATACATATATAGTGTACGGCTATATAGAAAGTTATAAAAGATAAAAGGATCGAGTACAATGTACATGTACAGGTCGGCGAAATCCACCTCGTCAGTTTACGATAGTGTCTTCCCCCGTCGTTTCTCTTTTTATTTTGGATCTGTTCATTCATTTACTTCTTTCCAATTTTTTTTTCCGCGTTTCGCGTTTCGAGTTTAGTGGAAGATTAGGCGTCGTCGGAATGGGAACCCTGAGAGCTGCGCTTCTTCTTGTGATTCCCGTGGTGGTGATGATGATGATGATGATGATGGTGGTGGGGTTGCTGTTGATGCTCGGTTTGCATCAGGGCGTCGGTCTCCGGCTGATTTTTATGTCCTACTAGTAGATCGAGGGTTCCTCTGGCCACCGGGGGTTGATCGGTAACCTGAGGCGGCAGCGGGGTCGCGACTGGCGACTCCGTCGGCAACGGCATGCAGTGTAACACGTAACACCTTACACCTGCTAGTATTATACCTGTGGAGAGAAAAAAAAATTCAATTCACTAATTAAAACGGTCGGGCTTTGTCGGGTGGTAATTACGTTTCGCGAAAATGGCTCTATCATCGTTCCGCTCATCCGCTAGTGACATAACGAAAAAACCAAAAAGGTTTTTTCGTCATGTCACTCGCGGAATTGAACGTAATTTAATTACGGAAAGGACGGAGTAGGATTAACACTCAAATAGTGTTAATGCGATTGTGCATAGGATATCGATATTCATCTGAACAAGATTGCTGACTGACCGAGATAAAAAAAACTGGCGGTGTTGTCGTTCGGTTGGAGATCTCGGTGTGGACTATGAAATTTGGAAACGAGTATTGTAGATTTTTGGAGGTTTAACCCTAGGACTCATTCATTGGGTACAAAAATGCCACGCACGATATTCAAACAGCAATCCTACGGTAGAAGTTGACATTGTTGATTAGGACCTCTGCGATAATTTAGCACCATGATCTGACGATGTTCTGTTAGTAGTCTCGGTAACGCGTTGTATGTGAGACGGGATGCGTATATAGCGCGGTTACTGTACTGGAATACCTCAGTCGGGAGGTCCTGTTAGTTTTCATGGAAATAAGTGATTGTTTTTTTAGGGTAAATATTTCATTACTTCGGAGTGGAGCTCTGTTGCTTTAGGGTAACTTTTGAGTAGGCACACAGTAAAATACGTACGATCGTTTCTTGTTTGCAGACGTTAATTTTTCCTTTCTCGTTAATTGTACGAACAAATGTAATCCATTTCATAATGAGGCAGTCAATTTCCCGAACATTTATCATTGGATTAACAGAACCATAATTAACGAGAAGTTTGTCGAGATAAAAGTTGTTAAATGTAAAAATCTTAGTATCCAGATTGTCAGGAAAAAAATGGTCTTACCTCCAATTTACCGTTATTTGTGTAAGCGATAGATAAGAAAATCAGTGAACCTTCATTGGATTTTGAGATCGCCGGGGCGATATAATTGATAAGTTTATAGATATAGTCCATATTTTTATCGCCTGTGATCGATTGGATGTATGAATGAATGACTAACATGTGACTCAATAAAATTAATACGTTCTGGGAATCTCTGAGGCATTGTATAGGTCGTAGAAAAATGAATCGTCATTATTATTTTTGTTTATTTTTTTGTCACTATTCTTAATTGTTCGTGTCTTTAATGTATTGCGTAGTTCCCTCGCTATAAATTCTTCGTTTGCTCTACCGTAAGAGCAAGACGTGGTTGTATTGACAAACGCAGGGTGACGTACGTTCCCAGGTTTTATTTACGTGATTCAACAAAGGCATTAGCGTGAATCAACGAATTTAGAGACGACTGAAGCAAATAATGGCTCAACAAAACAACTTCTTACGTTAACCAAAGAAATAACAGCGTATGTAGCCCCAGTTTTCGGTTAAGCTAAGCATTTTTCCCTCAGTGTACGCTTCGCGACGGATGACAGTCGCACCTATTTGCATAATTTTCGTGCAGAGAAATGTTATCCCGGTTAGTAGGGCGTCCATTTTATCTTACCCAGAAGGAGGAGTGTAGCGCCAGCTATAAGTAACGCGAGCCTGTGGTCCGTTGTCGTTGCTCCTGGTGCTAACTGGACCAGTCCAACAACCAGGACGACCGCCCCCAGCAACAAACAAACCACAACGGCGTGCAGTCCAGATATCTGCTCAAAAGGTCATCGAATTAAAGAAACAGAAATACGCAAACGTAACCTCCCGAGGGTCTACACTGCTCGTCTTATATACATGAAAATTATCTTTGGGACGTAAAACTGTCCATTATCTTCATTCAATTCAGTATTTGATGACGGGCTTTGTGAAAAATCGTCCTACTCACTTTGCCACAGAGATAGAGCTCCGGTAGTGGATCCAGGTGGCTGTTATGTCCATGAGGACTGGGGGTCGGCGGAGAGCCTTGAGGTGGCGGCATCCATTGGCCGCCCAGGTAAAGTTGGCTGGGTCGTTTTAGCCTTTTTTCCTGTCTTCTGCGCTCGTGGCGTACGGCCACAGCTGGCATTGCTCCAATCATTCTGAAAACAAAACGAAAACCATTGGTCTTTGCCCACTACGCCATAAGAAAAAGGCCTAAAAGAAAGGTGCAGTACTTCATTCGTAAAAGTGAAGACTATTTTGTCTCAAAACGCAATGATAAGCAAATCATGAAAAATGCAGGTTCGAGCATGCAACGAGAGCTGCAGGAAGCCCTTTTGTTTCCCGTTGCCGGTTCGCGAGCAGCCCAGCCACGCTGCCTCGTCCGAGCTTTTATTTTGACTGCTCCTCGGTACGGCGCAATGCACTTGCTGTACGGGTTCGTGGAACTGCGAGACGCTGTGAACTTTGGTGACCTCCTATGACCCCGAGCGGTCGATACGTCACTATAACCCAGCGAGAGTCCGCTCCCTCCACCCTCGCGAGAGCTTTCTCCTCATCCCGCTTAGTCCGCTAACCCCCTTGGGGGAGAAACGCGCTGCGTGCCACTGACGGAGAAAACCGGATTCGTGAGTCGGGTAGAGAATTAAATAATAAAAATGACACCAGTCACGGGTTCGAATCCGAGTGGGACGCCAGCAGGCCGAAATTTTTCCTCTCCTCTTTGACGGAGTAAATAAGGCAACCTTGGTCGAAAGAAATTGCTGTACGGAGCCGCATCCGAATCGTGATAGACTTTCCGTAAAGGAGTATGCGGGCTGGATCTCGGTTGCCAGGGCTTGCCATGCAAATTATTGTCTTGCCTGTGGCGAGGGCGCGTCGACACAGCGCTCGATGGCGCTAACGCCCGAGTCGGCGTGTTGCTATTGGAACCACGATAGGGCTACCCGGCTGTTACGGGGAGTGTCCGCGATGGCGAACTCTCTCCCTCTCTCTCTCTCTCTCTGTCTTTCGCTGTATCGAAGGCATCGAGCAGGCCATTGCGCACGTGACTCTGTTTACTTGAGGGTAAATAGTAATTATACAGCTATTAAGCACGCTCCCGTCACTCGAAAATAGCGCCCCCGAACCGGACCGACGCTGCCACACGAGGACCGTCTCTTATTTGGCTATTTGGAAAATTCGCTAGCGTCGCTTCGAACCCTCCCGGCTTGCCCGCGTCACTCAGCCAGTGTTCTACGAACACACCAGTATTTTTCAGTGGCGTGAATGTAGGCCGCATGTGTTCACTCGGATAACTTCCACGCTACTTAAAATTTCTTGCAATTCAGACGCAAGATTATCAATTTTGTAATACACTGAGAAAAATATTCAAATATCATATAACACTTACGGGAAGATTAGAGTTTGTGTTCTAGAGGTTGTGTTCATTTCTGTAACCATATGACTTCCTGGTGAAAAAAGCTTTGTTGCTAAAGAAAAATAATCACGATAAAAATTTTCTTATTTGTCACCCTTTCTATGTCTGTCTTCGTGATTTTGTTTTATTGCCCTTATACATTACATTTTACATTTGGGCGTGTGCACAAGAACTTCATACATCGCATGTAAATTACTGTATAACTTTTGTGTTTATACGGCTTTCTAGCGGAGGATACTTTGTCGGTAAAAGAATATACACGCCCTAAAAATTTTACTATTTTTAAGTTTCTCAATGTTTCTTGTTTTTTCATGAAAGAATCTTTGGTAAAAAAAAATGTCGAGATTTTCATAATACCGTGCTCAGAATGTTTCAAAATTCAAAAATTCACATATAGAAAAAAAAAGTCCGGATGTATGTGTCTGTTTGTGTATGTAAATCGAATGCCGGAAATTCGAAGAACTATATCTTGAGAATAGTTCGACCGATCAAGCTGAATAGGCTAAAGTACGTATGTTTGGTAGTGAATATTTCTGCAAAAATTTAGTTAAAAAAAAGTACAGCGCTTTTTGTACGCCATGATTTATTCCTTCAAAAATGTTTGTTCGCAATTCGGCATTCACAATTTCAGCACCCTGGCTGAAAACGCATGCCCAGTTGGAAATTATCACTCGATGGTTCCTACAAAGTTTTGGACAGGATCGATCGAGCCTCTAAAAGTTTATGTCTTTTAAATTTCTTATAAATTTCATAAAAAATTGGTACTTTGCTTAAGACACAACATTTTGACTATACTTTTATGTGAAATTTGATCTTCTGGCTTCTGCATAAAACCTTCGTACGTAGGCGAATCTTTCGCGTCGCACTACCGATTATGGATACGAATAACGAGATTATTGATGTCTCGATCACGTCGACACGTTGGCGGGAGAAATCCTCGTTGAGGTGTTTCACATTCAATCCGATAGGCAACGCGAGGTTCGATATTTGTGATACAGACGATACCATCGTCGAAAAATTTTGCGGGTTCCGAAGTAGTGTCCGCGTGAAAAATTCAAAAACAAATCATCGACGAAAAGTTTGGGCTCGACGATTGCAAAATTGCTTTACTGAGAGCGAGGGTTTATAAAGGATAAGTGGTTATCATGTATCGAAGAACAAAATGAAAATTGAATTACGGAGCACTCGAGGGATTATTGACTCTGCGCTCGATTGTCCGACTGCCAATCAAGGAAATCCCGTCGAGGCAGATGCTGCGTTCAATTGCCAACCGACGGAATAAATCAACAAAAGTAGAGAAAACAGTTTTTTTTACAGAGCGCTTCATAAAGTTTTATTCTCGAAAAGTCGTGCGTGTAATGTATATATATATTTTATATATATACGTGGTACAATAGAGAAATGCGATAAGAAAATTTACTCACTAATAATGATAATCATGTTAATAATAATATTAATGATATCAATATAGATCTAGTATCTTCAACGGTGTTCAAATCAGTGCGACTAGCTGGATTTTATAACATTATTTGATTAATTTTCTTTGGAAACGCAGAACATGAGGATCTCCTGATAAATCCGCAATCGCAATTTGAATCAACTAATATATGTGAACCGTAAACTGGAGAGTGAATTTTATTTAAACAGATCGGATCTTGACAATTTATCGTGCGGATGACCTCGTTGTGTCGCATTTTCATATATATATTCATATACAATACTATATGGATAATGTAGAATAATCCGTATGTGTATGATCGACGCCGCGAAGGGCCCTCATCGTTAACTTGATTTCCTTTCCGTCACGCGAGTTTTCTTTCGCAAAGGCATGCTGAGGAGAATCAAGCCCGAAAGGTTATGTTTGATGCTGGCATTGGATAGCAGTGCGAACTTAGTAGAAAGAACGAAAAACAGAAAATTCCTCTGATTAGATTAAAGTTATTAAACTCTTCGACACATTTTATGCTCATAGTCGGAAAGCGGGTAAAAAGTTGCTTAATTGGGTCAAGAATATCTTTGTCCGTCAAAGTTTCAGACCTCACTTGGTTCCTTCCGCGAACGCGCTTACTACAATGTATATTTATCATTACAATTTATCCGTTCAATTTCGTTACACGCGAAAAATATTGTTTTCTTTACTTTTTTAGTGGTTACGCAAGAATCGCGCGGTCTTCGTTACAAAGGCAAAAGCTCTTCGCATAGCAACAACGGGAGGTCTTACGGAAGCGAGCATAAAATGCAGACGCGATAAAAAATTTAACCCCGGATATAAATGTCGCTCTTGTAAATCCTATTAACATCCCGATAAGAAAATTCCACGGCCGTAAAAAATCCGAGGGTGGAATGTTTGCTTCGCTCAGATATTATACTTCCCGACCATCTGTGTGTATTTTTTTCCGAAATGAAAACAGGATATTTGTATTATGAGCTTCGATTAATACAATTCGCTCGAGCATAACTTCGTTATCGGTCTTTTACGTATCTCCAGCGACGAGAATTATTTTCTCCCGTTTGAGAGCCGCGAATTTTGTAGGATCCGGTGTTTTCGAATTTTTTTCTTTTACAGTAATAGTTCGTGGTTGAGCAGTAGCTGTTGCAATGATTTGCTTACTATTCGCATGTTACGAGAGTCGATGAGTGGCCCACATGCAGTTCTAATTTAACTACGAGCAATCGATATACGTCAAGTAATACTACTTGTAGTTTCAATCGATATGAAATATCATTCGAGCAACGGGTCTGACCTAACTTTTGATTGATTTGACGAAGATTTCGTCGACGGTGACGCGAATTTGCGAAAAAAAACGAACAAACAAAAAATAGCAAACTCAATAGGAAAGGCACTATTACCCATAATGGCAAAATCATCATATCAACATTTATAAGTGAAAAAACTTTTCTGTAGAAAATTACATATAAAAAGAATCGTAGAAAGTTCCGTGAAGCGTTAGTGGAACTGTAGTGCGGATATGCTGTAGACTCGGAAAAATCTTCGTTATTCCGTACACAGCAGAAAATTGTCGATTTATTGAATTTATCAAATGCTTATTGTACAGATAAATATTTACCTTTTTATCCGTGTATATTAATCAATCATTGATTTT
This sequence comes from Listrodromus nycthemerus, assembly GCA_963978505.1. Lineage (NCBI taxonomy): Eukaryota > Metazoa > Arthropoda > Insecta > Hymenoptera > Ichneumonidae > Listrodromus > Listrodromus nycthemerus. The sequence continues at coordinate 16,935,715 of OZ021679.1, read as the reverse complement.
TCTTTATTAATATATAAGTGTATATTTACCATATAGAATAAGATTGTTAAAAGAGCTTCACTTTGTCGATTTTTCTTTGGATCACAGAATGGTAGCGCCCGAGCGTGGCAATTTAATACCTTTGGAGATTTTCGAAAACTATATTTTTCGAGTGTTATTGGGGTGGATGATTTGTGTTTGGAAATTACTTCGTAATTGCAAATACTATATCTTTCCATTGTGCTATGATCAGTTTCAAGAACACGAAGATATCCGCTTTTCCTTTCGCATTGTGTATCACTAGCTCGTGATTTTATCGACGTCAAAACAATATTCTCATTTCATTGGGTTTCCTCAAATTATATAAATTTTCGAAAATCTCGGAGTCTAAAGCTAGCGCACGTAGGTTAGTATTCGAGGTCATGTAAAATGGAATATATTTCTTTAATTTATGTCTAGGCTTAAATTTTACGGCTTTATAGTTAAATTCAATAAATTAATAGATATAATTAGAAATTGGACGATCGAGGATTTTGCTTTGCGCGGAAATTATACGGCAGGAATGTCTATAAACTATACGATTATTCGTTTAAGGAATTTTTTATCCCGTAGGTCTGAATCGAGAAATTATTTCCCAAAACCGATGTCAAAGCCAAATTTGTTGTGGATTAGAGTTTCGAATTCTTTGTGGCGCTCGGCATGTTTTCATCAAGGTCGATTGAACACATTGAAGAGCGCCTTTACTTTTCTATTGGGTCATTCCATATTACACACTCGATTGAATCGAAATCCACCGTCCGCAGTCCACAATATTTTCTTCAATTGCAGCCTTCAGTCTTTTCGTGCATTCTCAATTTGATGATTTTTATTCGATCAGCCTTTCAACAATATAAAAAACTAAATGATTCGACGGGTTACTACCGCAAATAAATTTATTCGAATTGAATAAATGTTTATTTGGCGGGAAACCGTTAGATAAAACATTTTTCCTATTCCTCATCGATCGTGTACTTGGCATCGTTATGTCGCTAACGAATCGCACTTTTATAATTTCGCGCAATTACTCCGTACGATGCGCCAACTTATTCTAAACTTTCTTCTCGATGCTTGATCAAATTTATCTTCCGAACTTCGATTTATCAATTTCCGGCTTCGACCTCGGAGGTTGCGTTTCTCGATTGTAAACGATAATGAGTATGTCTTTTTTTAGCTTTGGCGATTTATCTACATGTAGTTAGACTAGGCAATCTTTCAGACAGTAAATTTTCGATTACGTCATTGATATTCGATCGAAGAGACCAATTTTTTTTTCTTAGATAACATCGATAAACTGCCGGTTTTTCAATTCATTAAAGCTTGTTAAGCCTCCTCAGTTTCGACCACGTTTCATTTTTTTACTCGGTCAACTGTATTCCACCGGCGAATAAATTATTCTTGGTCCTTAGATCATCTTATGCTTCTCCTTATAGGTTAAATCGTAAGTACTCCATATATTTTACTTAACGGCGTCTTAGGAAGACGCCTTCTGGAACTCCACATACGTTACATTCATGATTTTTAATAATACTATTAAATGTTTTTCTTATTACCTATGTCAAACGTCTAGAGAAATGTGGCGATTATTTTCAGCCTATATTGCAATCAAATCAGATCGTTCAGCTCGTATACGTGGTAAACTTTACTGACGATATGTCCATATTTATCTTTTTTCCCGTAATTCTCCAATCCGTCTAGTGATCAATAAAAAGAAAAATTCGTGTACAAAGCTTCGTGTGCTATGTGTTTCGTCATTGTTCGTTGCACGCACGAGGACAAAGATGCGAGTATCAATTCGGAATCCCAATTTTCCAGATGTCATGCGCAGATGCTACTGCGTACCGTCCGGTTCATGCGGCTTATTTCACTTCCGTCCAATATTTTGTGCGAGTTTCGACCGACTGAAACGTCGAGTAAAGCATACCACCTGGTATCCAGCAGCAATCAACTTTCGCTCCTTTACCAAAACAAAACAAAAAAAAACAACAAAAAAACAAGAAGCTTTGAAAGCTTGACCGACGAAGTTTTCCAGTCGTCTGTCCGGCTCCTTAGGATCTCTAATCCGGATGTCTGAAGCAAAATCATGTTTCCGACTGAAATACGATTCTTTTTGTCTCCCGTCTCAATTCGTTTCGCATTTCCACGGCCGCGACTCTTCCCTCTGGTAGACTATCATCCCTCAGGCTTTTCCGCCCGTTCTACCAATGGGCATTCGTCATTTACGATTTTCATTTTACCAAGAAAGAAACGACAGCCGTGACCGTCGACGAACGCTACACGTTGCGAATAACACCAAAGAACAAGTCAATTAAATTAAGTTCCTTCGGGCGTTCGGAATGTTTCTGGTATTCCTTCATACTCATAAACATCGACCTCTTCTCACACTGGCCTTAATTTCTCGTCGGGTGTACATAGATCGGTATGTGATCCTGACGGTGTTGGGGATTGTGATTCCCATTGTGCCTGTAGTGCTTTGAGTTCCCGTGTAGCAATTCCCTCGTCTCGCTCGGCGATCCTGGACTCAGACTGTTCGTAGTAGAAGTTCCGACCCGGTCGCTGATGATCTCCTCCTCGGTGATCTGCTCGAGGAAGAGAGCCGACTGGACGTTCTGATGATCGCCGTTCGAGTTCGGAGGCGGTGAGTAAGCCGGCGGTGGACTTCTCGGCGGTGAGTCCGTGTTCTTCTCGCTCTGGACCTCGATGGAGCTGCATGAAGTGACAGTCTTCAGTTGTCGTGCCTTTCTCGCGTGTCTCGTCGTCAAGCCGCCGGTCTCGACGTCCCTCTCAAGTCTGTGACCCGATCTTGATCTGGTCAGTTGCCTCTGAACGTACTCCTCGAGGTCGTTTTCCTCTTTCTTCGCGATAATTCGATTGAGGATGATGAGAAAGACACCGACCATGAGGGCGAAGACGCCGGTGGCGACGAGCTCGTTCCACCAGCCACCCGATCCCTTGGAGCTCCAGGTCGCCAAGTCTCCGGGCAGAAGACCGCTCACAAGAAGAAATCCTCCGAGAACGAGAAAGACGACACCTATGTGGAGCATTCCGATCGACGTTACCACTTTTGAATCTAGCATCCCCTGACCGGCGGCTCGGTGGACTTTCGTCGGATGGTGATGGTGGTGATGACGTGGATGATGGTCCAGAGAGCCGGTCGAGGCTCTCGGCGACGTCAGGCCGCTCTCGCCGCTCTGCGCGCTGTAACGACGTTCGCGGGCGCGCTTCTGCTCATCCCGACGTTTACGCTGACGCTTGATGGCCAATGCCGAGTGCAATCCAACCGCGTGCATCCTGCAACACCGGAAACAACAGCCTGCTCAGTAAGCCTGCCACACACAGATGACTTTTTGGGATATTTTATCTCTGTCTTTGCTCACTATTCTCGCTATTCCCTTTTATTATCGTTCAGTTTCTCTTTTTTTTTGTTTACCATCGAAAATCTACCGCGAATTCAACGTTAAGGGCAAATTCTACGTGTTACGCGAAGTTCCAATGATCGAAGTATCGTGGGGTTTCAGTGATTCACGATTTCGGGGTTGCAGGATGCACTGCGACGTCGGTATTTACTCTCGTCACGTATTTTTTCTTAGCTTTTTTCGACGCTTTTTTCATTTTTTTTTTACAGAATCGTAAAAACAGCCATACAAATCTTTAGCTTTACCTTCGTACCGATTCTCTCTCGCAGCAGGACGTTCATGTGGCCAGCTGAAAATATATATATAAGAAACTACTCCGGAATAAGCGGGAACAGTAGGTGGTCGAGAGAAAATGGCGTTCCCGACGAGGCAACACCGAGACAATAAACTATACAGTGGGTTTTTCCATTTTTTGCGCGACTTCCCCGGACACGAAGCTCTTCCCGCGTACTTTATACTTTCGCGACCGCGATAATGCGAGGGAAGCAAAATTTCGCGAGGACTTCCATACCTCTCTCCGCCAATCGTTTGAAATATTGCGATGCAAAAAGGATTTAAGTAAAAATGTATATATTTGGAACGAGGACACTTTGGCGAGAAGGAGTTTTAACGCTTCAAGTGGACTTTTGTTTACCGACAGATAGAGACTGGGAGCTTAATATGCAAGCGCATTCATCAGAATTTTTTGAGCTATCCGACCCTCAAACGAATTGGACTGGGGCGCCAAGTGGGCTTCGGGTCGATTTAATATTAATCTCTCACACTGAGGGACGAAATAGGTGAATAGGGAAGTCATTGGAATAAATTCGAGTTATATCTTACCGAGAGCTCTATCGGTAAGCTAGGTCGTATGCATGCCCGATTCCGGCTCTCCGAGGAGGATCTCGGGCGCGAAAGGCACGGAAACCATCCGAGACCTTGGGAGAAAACGAACGAAAGAATTCGAAAGAGTCGAATAAGAGGCGGGAGCCGGGAATTTTATACCTCTCATTTTTTCTCCCCCCCCCCCCCCCCCCGGGACGGGAATGTGGGTCGAGTCTCCATCAGTGCTCGCTCCTTGCGCCCACGAACGCCAAGCCTTGCGAGCTTTTCTTTTTTTCTCCTTTTGTTTTTGTTGTCTCGCTCTATCTTCGAGTCCGAATTTACAGTAAATAAAAAAAAAAATTCAGGGAAAACCGCAGAATTTTCCATTCGTTGATTACACTCGAATCATCGGAAGGTCGCTGTGTCCGAGAGTCAGTAAAAAAGCAAGGGAATGGAAAACCGCGAAGTGAAAAAAAAAGCATTATTGCGGAGCGAGAACTTGTTTCGTTGTTTGACGTCGGCTACGACACACGGCCCGTCATTAGGTTGGTCATTGAATTGAACATTTTTCAATAGTTGGCGAGGTATAAAATGAAAAAGAGATGTGCGAAGGGTTCCGAAAAAGAATGCGATTTTAAAGGTTGCTACTGGAAAAATGTGCATTTTCGAAAGATGTAGTTTCTACATTTGATGCGACTTCCTCAATCGAATACCATACTGAGAATAAAAGGAGTTATAGTTTTGTAATCAGTTGCGAAAAATAGAATAAAAATGCCTAAAAACTGCGAAATCTCCACTTCTAAAGTACGGAAAAACTGGCGATGTAATTGACTTCCTTATTCATAATTTCGTGCTTCGCTTTGTTAATTTTTCAACTTTGGTCATAAGGTTCACCTGGTCGTATTTTTCGACTATTAAAAAACCTTTGACGAACCCTGTATCCTTGTTTTTTAATGTCATACATATATATGTAAAATCGACAGAATAATTATCTCTCCAGTTGTAGCTGAATGGGAGATCCTTTGAAATTAAAGGAAAGAATATCAAGAGCGCATACGCAAGGGTTTATTTCCCGGGAGCTTCATCGCACCTATTTTCCGAACCCCCATTCTAACTCGGCATTCACGTATTACCGGTAAAATTTTTGAGGTCCAATTTTTCTTTTTTCTCCATACAATTCGTGAGCTTAGATGTGTCGAGAGTTAATTCCGCTGATCGATGAATGACGCTCGCAAGTACAGAACGGAACGGCCGGAATATACCCAGTTTGCGTACGATGCTAATGGCAGACTTGTGTATTTGAACACGAATGAGCAATATCGACATTTCGCGGATGATTGAGGAAGGCTCTGTGAATGCATTATAAATAGCCGCTCGTGCGTGCGACCTAGCACTAACAGTATAGAGATTGAAAAAAGAGCTTCCTTTATGACGAAGCATAATGAATATTTCTTTTGATTACATTTGCATTCTTGGTGTCGTCTACAAACATTAACCCGCACAAGAACGCCACGTAGATGCGTGCATGAGCATCAATGAAAGCGCGGTCTTCGAAGTTGGAAAAACGGAGATATTCGCAATGTAAATATTTTTCCCTATGGTCCATTTTCCTTGTGGGCTCGAGTTGAGAACTTACGTTAGCCTTACTGTCTACGGGTGTGTATGTACGTCGGTACGTACCAGAGAGTACGTGACGGTAGTCGATCGATTGAGACCCGGTCGAGCGAAGCATATCGCATTTTTCCATTTGCGTGACCTCTCTATGACCAAGGGGCGTGAGGTATGAGAATTCCAGGAAAAAGCATTAACCGTTCTCTCGGCCATTCACTCTGCGAACCTTTCGGGTATCTGATATTTCAGGTATTTGATATTTCAGAAGGAAGGCCAACGCGTATCCACCATACGCGCACGTACATCTAACAAATCTACCCTTGAAGGGATAAAAATTGAATTTCATTGTTTTTATCTTTGCGTCTTCCATCCGTCCTCCGTCCCGACACTCAACGTTGTGATCACCTTAGCCGCATATTCCACTTTGTCCCTCTCGACCACCGTACAACCCGCGCGTGATGCGAAAGCTTAAACGTCCTCTCATCCTTGAACCACCTTGGTTTCCTCGTTCCCTCGGGCGCCCGAATTGCCTAATTTGCCGACAAAAAGTGTTGACAACTTTATCATCTCCCTCGTGACGAGCGTCTAAAATTATTATTATCCACGATTTTTGTATTTAACAATCTTAAATTGTTTCCGTTGTTCGCGACGAACATAGAAGCCATTATGTCATCATTTGTCGGCCTGAAGTAATGACCAAAGTTCAAAAGCTCATGCCCATGAGGTAACGCTAGTATAGAAGATTAATCAAAATAAAAAAAAACCTCATCGAAAACAGTATGGCGTGTTTTTGCTTCGTCATAACGGAAATTACATTTTCATTTTTTTTTAATTTCGGTTTTCATGTCGAAGTACTTAAAATAGTCTAAAACGTAGAGAAATACGATTTTCAGTCGGCATCCGGATGCATATGTTCGTGTGCCCGTGGCCGATTCATCGTTTAAAACGACTATAACATGTAATACCTTAAGACAAGTTGAAATTTAGTAGACGACTAGGGGGCTTACGTAGCTTCGTTCAGTGCCATTTTCATGAGAATTAAAGCAGGTCTAGAGATTCTACGCGATTTTGAGTTTGTGACAAATTCTTTGTGGCAGCTCTAGCGCGCATATTTTTAGGTGATTATCGTAGAAGTTCATAAAAATACAAAATTTTTATCCAAGACCTTTGGTATTGAATTTGGTGAAAATCTAGCCATGGGATGAATTTTTATAGGATTTGATTTTTTTTTATCATTGAAAAAAGTTCAATGCCAGTGAACATGAAGGTATCGACCTTTGGTTTGAGTTAGAAATAGTGTTCAATCCTGTGTTATATTTGGTATATAGTTTAGAGCACATGATTCCAACCAAAATTGACTTCTAAAATTTTGTAATATAAAAACAAGATAAGCCTTAGCAGGAAAGAATATAAAAGTCATTACCCAAAACGACGACGTATGAAAATTCCGGTGAGTGATTTCTTCTAATATACTTTACGTTAACTTTCCACCATTTCGCTTGTATATCGTCAGATATTTTTTGATGTTACGAAAAAAGATGCAAAGTCGTTTGCTCATGATATCCGTATCTGTCATAATTTTGCGCGTAGCTAAATTAAGAAAGCCCAGAACGATCAGCGCATTTTCTCACAGAGAAAGCGATCCGCAAAAATGTGATAAATTAAGAAGTCACGGCCAATTACTTCGCACCTTTTTCTTAAGATCATCATTCGTGCTTCTCCTCTTCAATTCATCAGCTTGTCTGACGAGCCTCTCGACGAAGCCCGTCCGTGATGACACACGGGATAACAACCGCTATCCGATAGGAACGCACCCTTCGTCCCATCAGGGTCGCTCGTTCGCTACAAGTTTTACCCGATCATCTATCCGAGCCCTATTGTTCCAGTCGATGGGTCTGGGAACTGTGGATGATGACGCTAGACAGTTTTCCACGTACGCCACGATGAATCACATCCTGCGCGGTGTGCAGGCTGCGGACTGGCAAAAAATTTCGATACCCGTATCCACTACGAACGAAATTCATCTGACTAAATCCATTTGCAGCGAGTGGAATTCTTTTATTGTGCGTTGTACTCAAATAACAGAACCTTCAGACCTGACTATCCTGCGAAACCTTCGTGCAGATAGTCGGGACATGGCGGTACCGACGTCCCGTAACCGATAAGAGTCGGGTAGGTCTCTCCGATTTCAGAATCCATATTGTTCGCAGCTCGGGAGAGCTTTCTCATCTAACAAACACGAATCTGTTCTCGCGAGCGCTACCGAGGACATTCCATTTTCTCTGCTCCCACTCCGCGCCTTCTTCGCGGTGGCATCGAACTCGAAACGAGCATTTCGCATTCGCGACCGGAGAACAATGGGCTCGAAGAATATTGGGAATATCACGGTACAGGTACGGGGAAGAATCAGCGAGAATGCGGGACGTCGCGAGGCAGGACCGTTGGAATAGATAAGGAGCACGCAAAGATTAAGCGCCAGGGAAGATGTACAGGGATTGTTAGCTAAAACGCAAACGAGGCTTCTTGCACTGTAACGCTGACAATGTATATTTCCAAGAGTAAGAGGAGAGAATACACAGGGTAGCCGTTATGACCCCGCGGAGCGATCAATAAGCGTCCTCCTCTGCACTTCCAAGCCTGGTCGGAACGCAAACGCACCATTCTCGTACATCCGAGAGCTTCGAGCAAACACGTACATGATAAAAGTGGGCAATATGACCTGTATTCCAATGAGTACATAAATCAATGATTAGCATTCGAAGTTTTTACCCTATTAAGGTGGGGGGAAGAATTAGTGAGACCGAAAGTCCAAAAAAAAAAGTAATGAATTGCATTTGTTCAACAGTTTTTTTAAAGGAAACTCTGAAAAATTGTTTTACAAATTCGAATTCGATGAGTAAATATATATTTTCATCAGAAAACATTAGAAAACTGAAACAAGTTGTAAGCAAGTCATGACAATGACCGTTTTTTCCCCAACAACTGTTTGTAGTTGCGGTACCCGTTTTGCACCGCTGCCCGATTGAACGCAATCTCCCCTACAAGATTTTGCTGGTTCGTTTGGCAGCGAAACAGATAAAACATAACAAAAAAATAATACGGATCGTCCGTATGAAACTGGAAATACTGAATATTAACTTTTCATAACAAAAATCAAAATCCTTAGGAATATTTCAATTACTGGAGAAAATGGCAATTCCAGGATACATAGATTAAATCTTACGGTGAGTGATACTCCATTGAGCTCCGTGTCGATATCATTGAACACAGTCCACATTTTCCCCCACAATGGAATCACGAACGCACTTCCACCGACCTCTAGAAAAAAACCCCCCGATACCTGTACAATAAATACCTACGCATGAACAAAGCTCGCATAAAAAATCCGGGTTAAGTGGAGAGCGTACGAGGCTCGATGCGCGAGGTCTCTTTCGTTTCTCTCGGTTTCTATCGGCCTATCTCAGTGCCTCGTTCCCTTGCTTGAGTCAACAGCGTTCCCTTGCTTGAGTCAACAGCGTCCCCTTGTTTGAGTCAACGAAACAACGACCTGATTGGATTACCATTCTCGAGAGCTTTACACCCGACAAGTGACTCGAGAAAGGAGTAACTACGCCAGAGCGATTCTACAATACAAGACGCCAACACAAATATACCCGCTAATTATCTCATAACGCATTCACTCTCACAGCAAGATGCGTGTATCTAGTCGACTCTGGATCTTTCTGGCATAACAATGTTACCGCATGTAATAAAATGGAAACTCAGTATGGTTGGATTGTTCTGCACAGTATGGTAATTCCCAGGGTTAATGTGATTATCAAATGAAAGACCCTCATAGATTCACGGGTGCTTCTCGTCTATTCTCCGGCGATGCTCAACAACGTCTGTAGTTTGTGCAACAATCAATTGTTGCACAAACTACTTTATTATTTTTTTCCTACTATTGCCGGCTGTAAAATCATTTTAAGTAATTAGTGACTTTCGATGATTAGCCACTGATAGTCTATAAAAAAACAAATAATCAAGGGGGGGATTTTTTTGTGTTTCTCAAAGCTATCACTGGCTTTTGTAATCGAGGAGAATTGACAGCTATTAGTGTAATTACCGAAGGAACTATTTGCCACAGAATTTCATATTTGCGGCCTAAATTTTTTACCTCCCCCGAAGTCGTTGGACGAAAAATCGGTCGAAAGTTATGGAAGAACTTTGTTATGAGGAGGATAGAACAGCTCGAAGTGTCGGACGGCATGGAGAGCCGATAGAAACCGTTCTCTCCTGATTACGTCAATCCTGACACGACGAACCCCTACGGATGGTTGCACAGCAGGCCGCGTTTCACGTTGAGTGTGTATATCGATATATCGGTTCGGTGTAGAAAAGGTCCACCATACCGGGTGAAACGGGCGAGCGATGTGTAGACGAATATTATTCTCCAGCCAAATCGTATTAGGTGATACGATTGATGTTGCGTCGATGGAGCGTTAAGTGATACTAATGCGATAAACCGCCCGTCAGTCCGTTTCATCGTCCTTCGACTATTTCTGCATCCATTGATATACCACAGTTTCATACCGGCACAGAAAAATTAATTTTCTTAATTGAGCGACGAATTAATTACCGGGGTTGATTATCTTTTTGATTATCTGCTTGAAATCGATCTATAGTTTTACCTTACATTTGATGTTAAGTTCGAGCTTCCTATGAACTCAGACTCGATCTTTAGTTCGAACTCAAGATCAAACCTAAGATTAAAACTACGATACAACTCAAGCTCAAACTTAAGATGAAACTGAAGTGCGAACTTTACCTCGAACCCGAGCACAAAATTGGTCTTCGAATTAAGGTTCGATCTTAAGATCAAACGTATGAAAGATTTGGATGGGCAATGCATTCCGTGCCAAACTTTGACGTTAAATCGAATCTCGGATTGAAACGGTGTCATAAAATTCGACCGTTCGTATAAATTTATGTTTGCAAATTTGTTCGAGAACTGAGAATATTCCTTGACAGGAACACAAGATTCCACTCAAGGGAGGAAACTTGCACGTCGTATTACCACTTGTTCTTCCATGAGCTGCAGTCTCGACGTTCAGCTCGTCATCTTTAACGAGGAAACTTCGAGGGGACGGGCTTTCATCAATCCTGTTGGTCCAACGATTATATATTGTAAAGGAAGTGAACTCGATTGTCCCATCATCGACGGACCGCGTTTATGGATTTAGTCGTTCGAGTAGTAAAAACAACAACGTACTGCTGCTTCTGCTAGTGACCGTTCCTCACTTTCTCGATGGAGAACCACGTTAGTTACGTGTTTGAATAATCAATGTACCACCCGGGTCACTCACAACCGGTGTTCACCTCGTCCGGCTTATCACTCGTGCAATATTGGTATAACGACAATCGTAAGCCTGAGTTTGTTCAATCTCCCGTGTACTCCGGAGTACTCTCCGGGAGCGCGAATTAATAATCCACCAATAGAACGAGCTCACGGCTCACCTTGTCCAATCAAAGATTCATATTACTATGTACCTTGTAATGTCGTTCTTTATAGTGCGCCGTCTTGAATCCCGTAAAATACGCGACAATGGGTATAGATAGAAAATAGCGACAAACAGTAGAAAAATCGAAAACCTCTTGGATAATATACGGCGATTTGGCAAGAAGACTCGATAAAAACACAATCGTAGGTTCGAGTTTGTTAATCACCGGAGTAAGTCGGAGTACTTTTCGGGAGCGCAAATTTACTAATAAACCATCGGTACAACACGCTCTCGATTTGCGCCGTCGAATTAAAGATTCATACTGTGCGGTTCGTAATGTTGTTTTGATTAAATACACCGGCATGGAACTCGTAAAATTCATAAGGGGTATAGATAGTGACCCGAAAACAACAATGGGTATAGATAGAAAATAGTTGTAAATAATAGAAAAATCGAAGGGCTCTTCGATAATATACGCCGGGGTGGGAACCAAGGTTGCCGTAGTGGCCGAGTTTACAGTTGCTTCGGTTACCCTTGTATCGATCATATGTCTTATCTGTCGACGCTATGAAAACCCTTCATGTCTGAATCCAGTTTTCGCCATTTTCTACAAAACTCTTCGAACATAAAAAAATAGGCATTGGAAAATGCACATGCAAAGGTCCATTTTCACACCTCGTCAAATAAAATTTTATATGATGCTCGCGTGAGAAGCGTTTTCTTAACTCGCGTATGATTGCAAGACTCTCCCGCGGATCGTGTTGCAAACGTGCACTCGTTAACAAAACGTTCTTTCGCATTGATATCGTAATGTATTATTACAATACTAGTACGGTAAACTTTTCCTGGCGAGTGTGAGCCAAATCGTGTAATCGTAAGAGTTTGGTTTTTTGCACGTTATGGGGTTCTAGCGCACGCGAGGCGTGCGTGAAATTGACTTTTTTGCATCGAGTGTAGTAATATTAATTCTTTCGGCCTTCCGGTTCGACTCCGAATTGCGGTGTAGAAGCATTAAATCTTTATTATTTTCGGACACCAACGGGTTGACATACAAATGAGCGTAAGGAGACAGACCCCTGTACATAGCGAAGTAGAGCTCGGACATGTAGAATAATAATGAGTGAAGTACAACCTCCGTCCCTTCGTTCCGTCGACCCTTCAACCCCGCCAGTCAGATACGAGATCGTCTGGAATGTTGTGGGGTATGCATTTACGATCAAGCAGAGGCGCCGCGACGCCGGGAGCTTTCGCGCATCGCGCTGCTACAGAAGCCCGAGACATAGAGAGGCGAAAAAAACCTCCACCAGAGCTGAGTCATTTATGAGGTCGACCTTGGGAGCGATTACGTCGATGGAGCGTTGGGAGGATAGAAGTTATTCGATCCCGCGGATTTTAATGGCGGAAGGTAAGGCTCTGCGACTTTAACGATCCGCGCATGCACCGTCCATCCGAGACCGTTCAGTCTGACCGGGCGTTTACTTTTACCACCGAGAAGCCGGCTACTCGATGACAGTGGATGGAGAGTCTCCTCGGAACGGCTGCAGGCGGCCGAGAGTAGAGCATGTAATTTCACAAAGTGTCAGGCGTGTCCTCTTTCTCCAAACCTAGATATTCCAGCTGGATCGTAGATTCAATGAAAAACCTTTTCGCCCGAAGCTTCCTTTGGAAACGGCAACAGGCTGGGCGGCCGTTCAAGCTGCCTGTAGAGCGAAGACTCGATCTAAACTGTTATCGTAGGCGCATTCGGCATGTGGTGCCAGTTTACTTTTCGGAGGCTAGTTCGCGCACTCGGTCAACAGAGAAGATGAGCAATTTACACTGTAACGCGTGTTCAGCAGTCGTGAACACACCCGGAGGTTTGAAATGTTTGCGGTACGATTTACGTATGCATGTATGCTGGCCTTTGCTGGATATAGATAAGGTAGCTCGCGACCGTCAGGACAGTCAATAACTTTTTTCCAAGGGGGATGGCCACTTTACTATAGCAAGATAGAAACGTAGGCGGCTTATTATCGTTGTTTTCAGATTCCGGAATAGTTTTATTTTAATTCTGGAAGAGCTCGTATCTCCTGTGGTATAGATTTCCATAGAGTTCTAATATAGTAGATTTGCTTGGGGAGAAATGTTTTACAGTAGACTTGTTACCTGCCGTAGTTGTGAGTAGTAAAGACATAAACGTGCCGCGAATATTATCCGAAGATCTTGTAACTCTTGGTGGGATATAAGTTTTTACTAAAAATTATAGTATCGGTGGTGTCGTACTCGCACGACGCACGACGCACTCAAACGCATATCGTTTGTTTAGGGATTAGACACTATACCACCTTATCGTAGTCATCAATTTTTTTTATGCGTACATTTATAGAAAGGTTTGCATCTGATTTCCTATAAAAGTTGAAAATTAATGTTTTCATAAGATTTTCTCACAATGTCCGTTTATTAGCGAAGCTTTTTCTCTGAGAAAGCATTTTCTTTATTGCTGCTAATTATCTAAGGAAAATTACTATAGCACATATTCGAAGGGAGCCAAGGCACCCAGTACGACGAAAAATCTCAGACTATTCCTACCATAGGTCGCACCCAAGTGCCTTGCCACTACATGCGACGGTAATATCTCTCAAACAATATAGTCATTTTTTACCAGATCCTCCACCCAGTGTACAGCTTCGATAAACCGAATGGATTAATCCGTCGCCATAGCCTCGGCGATCGGGATTATAAATTACCCGCTCTCAGCTTCGGCACCTTTGTTCGCGCTCAGCACTGACCGATGACTAATGAAAACGTGACCAGGCTTCTTTTACTTTCGTTCTTCGACTAATTATTGCATTTACTCTTTGACTTTGTCGTTGGCCAGGGGTTCTTCGGGCGAGGTTAATAGGGGAGCTCCGATAAATTACGTGCAGTTGATAACTTTCGTTCGACCGGAGCACGAAGGTGGATAATCGTTTCAGTGCAATGTGCTGCATACGCTACTCACTGCACGTTAGATTAAGGGCGGGGCGTTGCTCAATGTTCGAGAGGAAAAGAGCGTAAAAATGCCACCTACCCGGTATAGCAGGGCGCGGACACACACGCAAGAGCACCGAGATGAAATAATGTTTGAGAACCTTTGGGAATTGCGAGAAAGCCGGGCAGACTGTGCGAGATTCCAGGCCATGATTTGTAGCGGAGCTTTGTGTTATATCCTCTTCTCCTGCGGGACAAACGTACAGTGGCCGATACTGAAAGCCTAGCCGAAAAAAAATCGAGCTCACCCTTATCCGGCGTAGAAGCAGATGAGTCGTCAAGTAATGAGTCGAGTATCACGAGATGTGACGATAAGCCTGAAGAGAAAGGTTTTTCGCTTTATATTATTGCGAAACAGTTGAACAAACATTCTCGTTCGATTCCTATTATTTGCTTCGGAGCGGGAGTGAAAAACATTGAGTCCACGGTTGACCCCCAAGTCTGGCGAATGTATTCCATCGGCACTTCATCATTCCGGTGTCAAACGCTACGGTAATTTACAACCTCGGTACTTCGAGTGCCACTCACACTCGGAGATGCGAAATCTCTGTCGTGGTGTTTGATGTGACACGAATGAGACGTTTTTTTTTTCTGTGCAAACGAAACAGCGAGAAACTCCAGAAACTTCGTGTTATCTTGGTCCGGCAGAAGGCTTTTCTGAGAACTGAGACTCGAGTGCTCGCGAGATCGTTTTCCGGAGCCCTGAGCCAAAGATGAAACTAGAAAGACGGAGCGAATGCCTTCGAGATTGCTCCAAGCTTTCTGTACCCACGTAAGGCTGCACTCAACACATGCGCACTTTCCGGCCTCGGCTGTTGCGTTGCTGCGTTCCAAGCCGGCGATGATGCGGGAAGCGCGGACGTGGAAAACGCGACGTGTAACACCGTCGCACCGCACAAATTTAGACCCAGCGTAATATTTCTGCGTGGCAACAACTGCGAGCTCAGACGGGCACTTGCGATTGCGAGAGACGATTTTCGACCTTGCTGCGTCTCATTTGTGTGTTTTCGATGTACTATGACGCGATACGCGTTATCAGACCACACCCTGTCCGCTGACACAGATTTTACCTTGCTAGAAGTTTTGAAGCGTTACATCCGGAGTGGCTTAGGAACACTAGGCAATGAGGTAAAGTTTCTACCGAGGGACGTGGGTGATCCACGTTTAATTACTCGGAGTTTTGTGATGCATAATTTTGAAGTTTTCTTCGCTGGACCATCATCTACTTTCATTAGTCTTGAATAAGCTCAGATGGCAGTTTGTTAAAAATATCATAAATGGTTGTAGATTTGGGCGTTAAATAAAAAGTAATTTCATGCTTACGAATAATGTAAAAGCTAGAATTTCTTTCTTACACAGTTCAGGTTTTCGACATATATGTAGTCGAATTTGTCGATGTCAATGTACTCATTGTGTCGTAAGTTTTGCATCACTAGACACATTTTGCCCACTCATCTGACACATTGTACCCTTCGAGTGGTGTACAACGTGTCATTTCGCGAACATTTATTGACGGAATTATTTAAATGTGTTCCAGCTCTTTGCAGTAACGATTTTCAAAAATCGATTACGAGTGATACTTATTATACTTTTCTGGGAAAAAATTATAATTCAGTTGGAAGTGTTCAATAGCGAAGTTGGGTTGAACCGTAAATGAAAAAAGTTGCGCCAGAAGCGTTTTTTGGCTGTAACAAATTTTTTTCAAAGTTGTTTCTCGAACGATTCGTCCAGTCCAAGAATTAACCAACGAAATACG
Source organism: Listrodromus nycthemerus (assembly GCA_963978505.1). Classification (NCBI taxonomy): domain Eukaryota; kingdom Metazoa; phylum Arthropoda; class Insecta; order Hymenoptera; family Ichneumonidae; genus Listrodromus; species Listrodromus nycthemerus. The sequence continues at coordinate 16,919,624 of OZ021679.1, read as the reverse complement.
TCCACGTGTAGAAACTGCACAGCTTTGCAGAAGGTGACTTCGTTCGTTAAATGCGAACCCACAATGGTGAGCGAGCTGCGCTTTGAATTGTACGTGCGTTCTCGCTGCGAATTTGCACGTTCCATACGCTCGTCTTGAAACTTTCCGACAAACGTTTAACGCTACCCATTGTACAACGTGACAAACTCGAAGCCGTCTACCCCCGGCTGTTTCTACAAATGGAGATTGCGAATACAATTTGTCCGGAACCAACGTGCGCGAAACTTTTGACGGCACAATGGCGATCGTTAAATAATTGTCGTCGGCAAGACGGTATAACATTTTTTCCGCGACTGGTATTCGGCTCGTCGACGTTCTTCCGTCTTCCGGAGTTGTTCGCATTCACCGCGGTATCTCACACGAACAATCGGCGGAACATTGCTCGCCAGGAACGCCAGCAGGAAGTTTGGCCCGATGAGGCCCGATCGATCGCCTACCGACGGCCGCCACCTGTTTCCCTCCAATCCGCGAGGTCGTCGAACTACTTGGCAAACTCGATGCTTTCTTCTCTTCTTCTCATCCCGCAAGAGATATATATTTTTTTTAAATAAAGTAAAATGCTACGCGCACTTGTTCGCCGGTAATGTTTCCTCTTCGAGCAGTTAAAAAAAATTATATATCTAATGGCCGACCCCCAAATAAGTACCTATTTAGTTCAGATAAGTGTTCTTATTTACGTTAATGCATTAAATTATTTATAATATTCATAAAAACCTAATCAATGTTCAGTTACAGCAGCCGGTCAAATAAATTATCTCACTGAACGCAAAGGAGTCGTGAATAATTTTGGAAAATCGGAAGCCGATGTTTGGAAAAATAATTTTCTTATATGAGTCACAAACCTCTCTCTTAAGATCTTAATATACAAATCTTGTCTTTGATTTCCTGTATCAGTAAAAATTTTAGTTCGCACGTTTGTTCACAAAAAGTGAAGATGGATAACGTGATTGGAAAAATTAACAACAGAAAATGTGACCGTTTGTGGACAATGAGTTCTTGTAAAAAGTATATAGTTTTTACTGTGCAGTTTCTTATGCTATTGTCCACCGCGGATAAAATGTTCCTTATTATCTGTCTCAGTATACTCCTTACCACTCAACATTGTTCGGATGGTTTCTGTTAAAAATATCTGGAAATAAAAAAAAAACGTTGTAATTGGCAGGGAATCTGTAAAGTTCATAGGCGTCACACCAACCAAGGAATTTAGTAATCGATAACTAAATAATCCACGTGTCTGTTTGCCCGATACAGAATTTTTTAAAATTCAATTTGTTTTCTTCAGCGTCCCAATTTATTTTCCGGCATCGGCGGGATTGTGCGAGAAAAATTCACCCCGTCTCAATATCGACAGTAAACATTACCCGAGCATTAATCAACACTACAGCCGTCACTGCAAGTTTTTTCTCGAGTCAAATGAACGCCAAGACGTTCTCTCGCTATCGGGACTTAACTGCACTCGAGTCTCCCCGTCGATATTTCATTTACCTTCAGACTGAATTTATCGTCATCTGCCGTAAACCAGAACCCCGTTGTCTTCTCCGAGACTAGACTTTGCGAGTACCTGGACTTATATCCTCGTGATCGCAAAATGCCAAGGCGATGTCGCAACATCGTCTTTCTAGGAAAGAAATTAATAACACCGAACGCACCGAGTACTCGGGCAGTCTCTCGGACGAACGCCACGTAGCTTGTGGAAAGATGTCGGCATTTAATAACCTCGTCCATGACCTCAAGTCAGAAGAAAAATAATTGAAAAAAAACATCAATGAAAAATAAAATTCTGAATAAAAAAGATTCTGCGAAAAATGGTGACAATCTCATTGTGGTTTGTGGCTCCGCGAATTCATGTCGATAGTCAACTCAAACCCCGAACGCTTTATCCGGTCTCGGGACGAATGGCCGGGGCACTAAACGAATTTGCATCTTCCGTGGCAAGTCGTTTGTTCGTTCGGTCGGAGTTTGCCGACAACGGAGTTTGCATCGCTGTGTTGATTATCGTTCAGCACAAGACTGGCACAGTTATATCCATTGATCGGATCCGCGTTCCGGAGGAAGCCTTGCTACATTCAAAGAGACTGCCTGTACGACGCATTTCCATAAATCGATATATAAACCCAACCGGGCTGTGCCTTAAGGCAACCGACACAAAGGTGACAAAGTATGAGTGCGCCGGAGCCGGCAAAGGAACTCAATGGCTCGACATAATGGAGTTTAATTGCCATCGAGTTTCGGAGCGGAGTGTTTTTCATAGACTGAAAGAAGGATCCATTATTAGAACTATGTCTGCGATTCCACCGTGAGGAAAACTTAACCAAAACGAGTATAAACTAGTGGAAAAATTCTAGTTAATTCGAAGTAACTCTCGACTTGATCCAATGATGAAAACTCGTTATACTTCACTTCAGAGATATTAACGTAGCACAGTAGTAGCAAGTACCGTATTTGTAAAAATTCTTACAAAATCAGAACATTTCGACCGAAGGTGGCGCCCCAGTCGTCTACAGCTATGTTCTATAACAATTTTTCTTAGATAATTCGTTGTATTTATTGGAATTTTCTGTCAATGTTCTCTCCAGGCAGATTAACCCAATAATTGCACATTTAAGTTTTTTGTTAGATGTTCATGTTATGTTCTTTTTATTTTTATGATTACTTTTATTTACATTCCAATTGTAAAATAGGCATTCAAAAAAATGTCTTTATGTGTTCATTAAATGTGCAAATCTTGTTTTACCCTCTGATGGTTATTTGTACAATCGGTGCGAGGGGAAGCGTGGAATATTTTCACACGACAGAACTCCGATGGAGATCGCGGATTTCTCTCCTCGCACTATTTTCAATGCCTCGGAGGCACATTCGATACAGGACATATTCGATGCAGCGTACGTATAACATACCGTGGCTACGGTTTTCCCGTATCATAAAGCCGAGTCCGCCTCGTGGAAAATTGATGAAAGCATTGAAGATATGCAAGTTCAAACTCGATTGAAATATATATCTCAAAGGAGTCGCAACTCATATTTCCGTCGCCATGAAAATCACGATATCGTAAAATTTCCGATATTTCCGACTGTTAGACATAGCATAGGCGAGGCGGGGAGATCGTGGTAAAATGCAACAGTAGGACATAAGGGGCCAGTAAAGGCAACACTTAATTTTCCTACGTTTTCGAATTTATAACCTCGTTTCTTTTCGAGGACCACCATCGCCATCATCCAAAAGTTATTAGAAAATTATGTTTTCTCTCAACACCTCGTTTTGCCCCGCGGTGCCATTTTTCCCCGCTCTATCCCACGTACCTTCATCCTTTTTTTTTTCAAAATATAATATCGTTTTAAGATCGTCTTTTTTTATGACTAAAAACAGTAGAATTCGAGGAAACAAGGAGATACCAATAGGTATTAAATTTGACGAAAGTGGGTCTAACCGTTAAGATTTTATAACATTTTGAGAGTTTTCGATTTATCGATATTTTATTTTTACGGTCGACATGAGAAAGCCCTCTACGGGAAAGCCAAACATCGATGAGCAAACTTTCTCATTGAAAAGGTCTGCGTGAAATTTATAAAGACTTTACAAATCTGTCTCGAAAATGGAAGGTATATACAAACGTATATATTGACGTCATTGCCCTCCTCTATATTATGTGAGGTTCGCCAGATCGATCCGAGGAAGGAGGCTGCCATATTCGTCCGATTAGGAGAAATCACCTTCGCGAAGTATTACACCAAGGCGATCGTAAGATAAATTCGCCTGCGAAGCAGAGTCCTTGGTTTTCCTTACTACGATCGAGCATTAAAGCTCTCCTTGCTCGCAGAGGCCTGCCACGGAATCCAGTTTTAGATCGTCGGGATAATAAACTGTGCGCTGCCCGCGCTCGCGCCCGCTCGACGATTGGGCTGTTTGTTTGCTCTGCTATACTGCTGCTCCTGTCGCTATTCCGGCACGAACCGATCAGACGCGCTCTCACAGCCAAGACCGCCGATTCCCACCACCTTTCGAAAAGTCGATTTCCATTTTTTTAGATCCAGTCTATACTCTTGCCTGTGGCAAGGAACCCTCTCTTCATCCACGACGCGGAACGTTTATTTTTCTTTCATCCCCCTTGCGATCTCGCTGCGTTCGATTACGCCACCGTAATTATAGTTCTTTTTGGTCCGCGAGGTTTCCCAAGGCCGGTGGCTCGATCAATCTTGATGTTGTCTCGGTGAGGAATTCTTAGATGGAACAAAAAAATCACCGACTCATCGTCCTTCCCGTGAGCTCTCAAATTTTACGAATTTGCAATTTATCTTCAGTATCGCTGGTGCAATTTTCTCGCTCTTGGGTTTTTTCCTTTTGTTTTGTTTATATACATCCTCTGGCCGGTCGCCAGCGCGCTTCCGCTGTTCGTCGCTTCATCGTCGTGATACACGGGATTCATGACGTTTCGCTCGTGATACAGTGCGTCGCCAGCCAGACGAATATGAGCTTGTACGAATTTTAGATTACTCGCTGATACAGCGACATTGAGGGCCAAGGTATTTCCTTCGAGTACCCTCTCACAATTTTCTGTTCTCGACAACACTCCCTCTCGAAAGAAGATCGAATCGTCATCTTTCTCTGACATCAATTTCGTTCCGCAACTCGACCTCACTGCTAAGTTCTTTGCGCATGATATTCCGGTGACTTGAGGAATCTTAGGTCTCTTCGTTCCGAAACTTTCACGAATCTCCGCGGGTAAAACTTCATCGGGAGCCCGACCGTCGAGGATTTTGAAGCCAGATGCACGTTGAGGGAGGCGAGGTGTTCAATTTGATTTCGAGTATATTTGCAGATCCGCAATCTCGAGGAGCTCGACCTCATCTCTTATTCTCGGACTCGAAGATCCGCCAGCTGTGCTGTTGTGCTCGTTGATAATATTTCCCGGCAAAACAAGCGGAATCAAAGTTCGTTCCGTGTTGGAGATAATTACAACCGTCGACATTACGCGGAAGTCTGGTTCGCTCAGACCGCTGACCCATTGCCGAGGGTGCGGGCGCCCGTTGCGCCACGTTCTCACACATTATGCCGCACGTATCTCGATCGGTGGATCAGCTTTCCGTAAACCTCGGCAAAAGCCGTGGCAGGGAAAAGCGGATGAGACGGCTCGGGTTTGCCATTTCAGATAAGACTTTTTGTAAAGGCACAAAAAAAATTGGGGGGCCACATTATTTTGACGACAACTACGATCAGCCGAATCACCTTACGGACGAGAATCTTGAGTTAGATCGCAGTTCATCCGAATAGTCGAACTTTCCAAACTTTATTTTTCTCAACCGCAAACAGCCAAATATTTGGTTAAATTGTATTAAATTTCTGTAAGTGAATGCACTTGCTGAATACGTTTGCTGAAAATCGTGTTTAATTGGACATTATCCCTTGGAATCGTCATTCAACGGAACGTTATTTTTTCAAATCCGGAAACTCCAAACGTTAAGTCGCCGAATCGACATTCGTTTGAATAGTATGTATTCGAAATCGATTCGTACTATTCTTCGGGATTCTGATTCACGAGGCTGGTCTAGACTATAGTAGTTATTCAGTTTCGTGATTCGATTCATTGGCGATTCGGGCGAAAGTCTATGCGAGCGATGAAGATTTGAATAAATTCCATGGGTGACTTTTAAAAGTTTTATGACGGAAAATGTCGTTCGAGGGAATCATTGTTCCGACTCATCAAGTTTGGTTAAATAGCCATTCGGTGGGAATAGTGTTCGGCTAATTGTAGTTTCTGCAAATGATAATTAGTGGTAGGGAGAAATAATAAAATAACATATTGATTAGGATAGAAGTGCCGGATATAACCCGGTCCATGTATCATTGATCATGCGTCAGTCGGACTGGATTCACCGCTCTCACCCTATTACCCTTCGTGTGAGTCGACACTTTTTCGACGCTATGCGTCACGCGCATAGCAACTCTCTTGTTTCTTGTTGCACTCCCCATATATGACGTCACCAGAGTGTCGGATAGAGGGAGCCAAAATCAGCCAGTGGGAAAAAAGTCGAACGGGGTTTTCGGAATAATGGCTGGATCGCTTGGCTATTTATCCTATGCGAAATGCTGTAAGTACTGCCTGACCGCGACCTCTCGGTGCTGAGGAGATTTAACGCGGTGCCCGGTACCACGCGTTTAGTGGATGGAATAACTGGGTCGATGTCGTCGTTGTTCCACTTTCGGTGCTTTTATGTCTCGATGGATATTGTATGCTAAAGCCTCGCACTCGCGACGGTTTGTTTTTCGTTAGACCCGCTGCTCGAGCTCGGTCTGAGTGTTGCAACGATGCCACTTCGTGGTAAAAAAGCCGTGTATTTTTAACAACAATTTCTTGTCAATGAACGGTCCTAAGTATTCTATAAAAATATTAAAATATACCCGTTTCCTTTTTTTGTTTAAACATTTATAAAAAAATAGAAGTTGCAGTTAGTTGACAAAATAATTATTGTGTATCTTTGTAAGCGAAAACAAATCTCTTAAAAGTACAAAACATTCTCACCGTAGACTATCGTAATTCCAAATTCGTCTTTCCTCATAGGAGGAGGATGATGCAACATTTGCTATAAATCGGATCTGGGTCACGCAGTCGACCTTCAGTCCCTTGTAATATATATCATGCAGAGGTTTTAAGGATACCCTTTCTTATCTTCAAATGTCATTGAGGACGAAAGTTCATTCGCGATTTTAGGCGAAGAGGATGTTCATCGAGATATTCAGCGTGAAGGGGATATTCAGCGTCTATTCAACAAGGATGTATCTGTGTGTCAACAGAAATTTCATCACCATGCGGTGCCAGCGCAACAGTTAACTGGATGCCGGCAAAACTTTCGTCTTAATGCCGTCAAGTGACTTCCACGAACGAACCAAAAACTATGTAGATGCAACTGTGTCGGGCTCCTGGTTCGAAATACTTATTCACGAAGGGTTTAACAAGAATCTTCAACGAGAAGTACAGTCAACTCCCTCTAACTTGACGCTCTCGGGCCTCAATTTGCCTGCTACTAGAAAAACTCCCTATCAGGATTTACCATGAGTCATCCATAACGTTCGGAAGGTATTGGATTACATGAATATTTCAAACTCGATAATCGCTCAATAAGTCATATGAGAGTTTATAACACGTGTGATAAAGTATCAAGAACTAGAAAGTCATATATACTGAAATGATTTTTTTTTTTAGTGTAATCCATATTTACTTTTTAAAACCTCGCCTGAGCGAGGTCAGATTAACCATTTCCCGAGATTTTTTCTCTTATGCTCGGAGCTAACCAAAGTCACCGAGCTAAAAAAAGCTTACCGATCATAAATTTAAAAAAATTAAGCTTTACATTATCGTTCACACTTTTTACCAATTGAGTGCAAGTCGTGACAAATGTCATTGTAACTAATGAAAATAAAGTTGTAGCATTAGCCATTATTGACTTATATTTTCTCGCTGTCTTGTCCGAATTCATCAAGATTTCGATGAGCCTGGGTCTCCTCGTTCCCGAGTTTTCCGCTTAATGGAGGGTCGTCTACACTGGTACTGTTACAATAAACAATGAGAGGGCGCGTTTGTGCGCCAGATTCGAGAATGTCAGGCTAACGTCCAACACATTCCCGCCCAATTACTCCGCACCCAGTTGATAACAAAAACTGCATCCCGTTTTAAGGCCGTAGATTGCCGAAGAAAAAGAATAGTGTTTTTGTTCTTCATTTTTGTTTTTCCTCCACGGCTTGTGGTCTCAAAACGGCATTCAGTATTGTTTATGGTACCGCCGGCGGTATTTCACATCACTTTAAGAGAGCACTAAGGGAAAATAGCCTATTGACGCGTGGAGTTTGAAGGTGTTGATTGTATCTAACCTATACGCAGCGCGCAAGATCTAACTGCAAACTCGGCAGAGACTATCGATGCTTTCGCCAATCTAAACTACTGAGGAGGAGATGCCTCGCATCGTCAGATTAGCTAGGCATTATACGAATCACCAAAACGTGCACGCCTCTCATTAATACCCAAATTCATATCCGATGATATCTTTTGTGATCAACATCCAGATGTTCCCATACAGGATATCTTCGATCGTTACGTTAGCTTCCGATAAAACTTTTATCAGACCGCGGCAAGATCCTGGCGTAACTTTCTAAAATTTTCCCCCTTTCACCCTTAAAATTCACTTTGAAAACTATTTTTTTTTCTGTTCCTATTCGTCTCTCACTGCATTTGAGTCGGTACCAACTAATGACGAGTTGCAGCCGGCTCTCAACTTGGGAAAAGTTCGACGTGGTTCTTCGAAGTGGATGGAGAGGGTATACGATAATAGTGGAATCGTACGTGCTGCAAAAGCAAACATTGAGGATCGGACGAGAGACCCGGTAGTAGCAATACTAGAACTAAAAGTCCCCCAAATGATGCTACGACGCGGCGCTTGCAACATAACGCGCACACAGAATTTCTAGGGTTATGACGTCACCGGAAAAAGTCTACCACAAGATATCGCTCCCACCGATGTACTTTAGCGACAGATGTGTGAACCTCGTCCGTTTATCTGCAGTGGAAAAGCTTCCCCGCGTTTCAGTCGGCAAGTGTTTCGCTGTACTGCGGAAGCAGGAAATTCGGCCCAAACATAATACGCTCAAGGAAATCAATTCGACGAGACAGCGGAACGAATTCAATAGTGTTAATGCACGCGGATGAGGCGCAGATGTATGGCCTTGTTATTATCTTCCAATCGGAATTGCTTTATCCTGTTGTGCCTCTGAAAACAAACGACGAAGGAGCTCTTCACTCCTTTCAATCTGTTTTACTCCACGGTGCATTGTAATATGGAATGGGGATGACAATCTAACAAAAGCTCTATTCTCTCGTCTCCCTCCGGGGTTTTTGTTAGGGAACTTTTGAGTTTTGTAAGGAAGGTTCTTTAAGCCAAAAGTGACATTGGCCCCTTGGGTTAAGGCCATGCGGTTCTTACCAAATAAAGGGGTATTATGTTCGTAGAGAAGACGGGGTAAATCAGATATATTTCTTTAATTTATGATAGGAGCTTTCTTTTTTCAGGTTCCGCTAACGATGTCTAAAAGTTGACCATTGTGTCTCCGGTTCTCGTTTTTTATGTGTAGCGACTCCGAACAGCAAACGACTAAAACGCGCGCGGGTTATCCAGTTGCGAAAGGAGCGCTTCACCCCTTTTCAATTCATTCTACTGTACGACTCATTGTACCTTGGAACGCGACAGTCAATCGAACAAAAGCTCTGCCCTCTTGCTTTCCTCCGGGCTTTTTATAATAGAACTTTTGGGTTTTCAGCGGAGGGATTTTTCGGGCTCTAGGGGTACCATATAGGTAAATACAAAGGGGCAAAATGGATTGAACTTTTTCACATATGATAGCTCTTCTTTTTTCTAGCTCCCGCTGGAAATTGGCAATAGTTGACGATCTTCTCTGGGGTTTCCGTTTTTTTATGCGTGAGACGATTTTTCACAAATTTATTGAGCGGTTGCTCGTAACAGGCGGTGCTGTTGTTCTTAAAGGTTTAGGTCTATATAGCGAATCATTGAAATTGTTTTGAAGATCAAAGCGAATACGGCGCTCTCGGAGCGACCTCTCGCTCGCTTTTCGGCCCATCAAGGAGGCAGGATAGTCGGCCGTTAACGGATGACTCCCAATTATCGCGGATACCGGATATTCAACCCCACGACCTTTCAGTCAGGCTGTTGCGGAGCGGCTATGGCATTGACTATAAATTCCCAGGAAATTTCACCTGCTTGTCTGGTAGGAGCTCCCTATGTGGGAAATATTTTCTCATTGTCATCATTCGATTCGATGAATTAAACTCGGAGCTTTCTTCGAGACTGTTCGTCTGGATCGATTGGGGTGCGGAATGTGGTCAAGTGAAAAGAACAACACAAAGAAGCTTGTCTGAAAAAAACCGAACGACGGTAAGCTTTTCGGGGGGGTGGGGGTAGAAACAACAGTCATCGACCGTTCCACAGTCATCGACCATTCCACTGTTTATGTTCGCCCCCAGAAACGGCGTCTCAGGCGGTTTCGCGAGGATCGACCGCGAACTTTCACCCACGGAAACTTTCTATATGACTACTTTTTTCTTCTGGAGCACAAACGCGAACGTATCGTTTAAAAATTTGATTTTAATATAACACTGATAAGCAAGGTAGAAAAGTATTGAAAGCAAAAAGTAATTTAAACTCGGAATTCAATATTTACACGATGAAAGCCGCATGTATGCTTGCGAAACAAGGGAATAGAGAGATTGGCAAATTATCAACGATAAATAGGCATTCAGGAAGGCATCCTTGTCGGCAAACGTCCACAATTGTGATCCTTGTTCATTTTACAATTACTCTTTTATCTTATCAATTTTAAGGATGATTTAATTTATATCGTTTATTGAGAACGAAGAGAAAAAAATGTGAACCTTTTCCGGACAAGAAGTGCGTGTAAAATGTACAAAACCTTTTTCTACGATTTTTTAAAGTCACGGAGATTAACAGCTAAAACGAATATCAGCAATTCGGAAACGCATGCGGTGCGGACTCGGCGAGCAAAGATCGACCGCGAGCGAGTCACGCCGGCTGCGTAGATAGCGTAACGCCTCGTCCAGCCGAGAAAATTAAAAAAACATCGACAGACAGAATCAAGTGCACAAGTGCGTTGATGGAATTCTCACCCGAAGACTTTGATGAATCACACGGGGGTTCGAGAAATAAGAAATTCGCTGCTGGTTGAGGTCTCTCCTCCTCGTTTGCTCCGCTTCTGGACGTATTTGTTCCTGTTCGCCTGTCGCTTCAATTCCTCTCACGCAGAGCCATCAAAAGAATTGCGGCGCTTTACTCACGAATTCCGCACGCGCGACTCGGCCGTACGTTGTCTCGTGTCACAAGGAAAAATAAAGTTTCCCGGGGTGATGGAGGAGAGGGGAGGATTCGAAGTTCGGCACTCAGCGCGGTTCTTCTTCGCGGCCCTTTTTTTTCGAAAAAAAAGCGTGTATTCGCCGTTTCTATTTTATCCTTTCTCGAGGTTACATCCTCGCCCCTCTCATCGGTTTCACTGCGACAAAAGCTTCCGAGTCTCGGAGAACCGCCACCTTTCGATGCCTGACTAATGTTTAATTTTTGTTCTTTTCCCACCTCTTGTTCTTTCCGTCCTGCGTGTTTGTCGGTTCTGCGTGTGTGTTTTTTTGCACATACGCGATGTCTGCAACGTTTTCGACCGCGTCCGCACACTCCCTCTCTGCCACGGTAGCCCGGAGACGAATACGCTTGCCTCGCCGAGCTGGCCGAGACGAACCCAGAGGCGCAGGCGAGACGCACCTTTCCGAAGCTTTGCCGCGCAAGCCCGCCGCCAACGGAGACCGACCGAAACCCTCCTGCATGTTACATTCCTTCCGGCACTTTGCTCACCCGCAAGAAAATCAACGGCTCTTTCCCCCAGGAAAGCTTGCGGCACTTATCCCAAAGGTAATTAATAATTTCACGATTCATTATAATTTTGATTCGCGCTAGGAGCAGTGAATCGATGGCGGCCATCACAACTGCCCCTACGGCAATCCTTTGATAGAGAAATTTTTAGTGAAAATTAATAAGTCACCGTTCCGGCCGCTCGGAATTCATCGAACATTATTTCGGGGCGAGGAAGGAGTTTCTATTTCCCATTAGCGACCTTTTTTTTTTGTGGAAAGATGGCGGTTGTTCGGAAATTTTTAAGAAGCGAGAAAAAACTTTGTCGGCTCGACGGGAGTTTCGTCGAAAACTCAGGGGAAACAACAGCCAGTTGTTTCGATCGCGTTATCCGTCTTGATAACTAACCTTGCGAGTCGCCGATTCGCTTTACCGGCGATTGCTGAGTACGCAGAGATAGTTATGTTCCGTAAATTCAGTGAAAAGATTAAATGTATGCAGCTTGTCGATAATCGTGGATGTAGAAATGCATATGTTCTTCAGTCGATAAGACAGATAACGTCCATACCGAATGATTTTTCTTAGCGCACAAACATACAGAACGGGATAGTGGACAGAGTCGAAGCGCTTCGGTATTGATATCAATTGGCATAAACAAACAAGACAAAGGTACATCATGTTTTAATCGCTTCTGAAATTTAAGAACATCGTTTTAGACACAATATATATCTGACAGTGCTCAGTGCATTTTGCAAATATAAATTCTAACCTTCAACTTAGAGATACGTAACCTCAAAAAAGTATTTACGGAGTGCAATATTTTTCTCTCAGATGCGTCACCTTCCATTTTTCGCGAGAACGGTCTTCGTTCAGGACAATAACATCGAGGCTGCCTGTCGCGTATTGAACAGACTCGTCGGTCGGGAGGGCTTACTGGAGCAGTACAGGAGATGCAGGTTCCACGAAAAGGCTACGCAGACCAGGCGAAGAATAAATTACGAGAAATGCAAGGCTATTTACGATGAGGACATGAATCGTAAGATTCAATTTGTACTGAGAAAGAACCGAGTTGAACCATTCCCTGGCTGTGTATAATTATCTCTATACTACGTCTTTAGGAATCTAACAAAAATCAATGTAAGCGGTTCTCAAAATGTAGATATTTTGAAGAAGTCAGGAATGCGTTCACTTATTATGATCCCATTGTCGTCAAATGAAACTTAACATTTATTTTGCGTATAACTGGATCTACAAGAAAATTCAATGATTGAATTTTCGGCTCCTTGTAGAGGAAGGTGAATGAGAAAGCTGGATCCTATTCTAAGTACACAATATTTCAGGTACATATATACTCGGAATATGAAAAGTGCTCGAAGTACTTCAAGGATGATATAGTTGAAGTATAGTACTTGTCGTCAAATTCGGAAAATAAAGTCGATACAGTGCAAAATGAGGTAGCCCAACATAATGAAAAATGTCACACTGATAGAACAGAGCATAGCATTGCGAAATGGGGTACTCTCAAAGGTCTGGACACAAGCCAGTCTTCTAAGGGTGTGCCTGAACTGTCTCAGTATTAGGACCGTTTCTGCGATATTTGCAAAAATGTTAATGAGCAAATCATGTATAGTCGTTGAAGCAGTAAATAGACCAACAACCCAATAGATATAGCGGCAGAACATTAAATAAATAAATAACCATGTCAGGTGTGGCATTGTGAGCTTCATATGTGTATCGCATTTTAGACTGCTGTAATCTTCATTGAAAAGTTCAATTCGCTGTGCAATCTGTATAAATTTAACGTCGAAATGAAATACCCGCACTTGGAAAATGTCTATAAACGTCTACCTGCAGAAAATTTCACCAACTCATAAGTTTTATTCTATAAGTAATAATGTATTATTGATTTATGCATATATATTTTTATTCCATGTTAAGAATAAAATATTCTTAAAATAATTGCTATTGTTCTAAAAAGTTTTCCCAGAATTCAGTAAGGTAGTTTGAATACTGGAGAATTAATCGAAAGTGACGGCGGTGCGGGTAAAAGAGAGAGCGGATAATGAACGAAGTTCTACTTCAATGAGGCAGCCAATTTACCGAGCTCTATAGAATCCTCGCGTTTGGAGTGCCCAGTGAGTGGCGCCAAAGAATCTAACGCACACGGCGCGGCGAACCTCCGTACTATCGACCGATTTAGCTTACGCTGATATGTACGAATACTACTTTATGCCTGTTCGCTTTCATAGCTTTCGATCGATTAAACTTTATAACAGAGTTTTGATGGATTTCGAAGATTACGTTGTATTGATGATTCCGGGACCTCGGTCCCTCCGCCCGTGGACATCCAATTTCAGGCCAATTCTCTTCATTTCAGTACCTCCATTGCATCAACTACGAGAGCGTAGGTGAAACTTTCAATATCATTAAGTCGCGGAATTCAGTTAGAGTTCCAATAGCGACGTATAATTGGATCGAAGAGTTCGCTTCAGAGGGCCATTAGGGAAGACACTTTTTCTCGTGATTTTCCGACGTTTTCATTCACAATAATGTCATTTACGTAATGCCCATTAGGGAAGATACTTTTTCTCGTGATTTTCCGACGTTTTCATTCACAATAATGTCATTTACGTAACGCACGACGGTTAATACTACATTAAGTAAGATAAACATCGCCCATTTCACATAGAAAAAGCTACATATTTAAGAAAAAACAATGCTTTTGCTTTGCAGATCCGACAAAATTCAGTTGGTCACCGCATAAGTAAGCAAACAGGCATAAAGGCGCGATGAATAATATTGAATTAACGAACAGACTAATAGCCAATTTTCCACGATGAATATAGGTACGTATTTAACGAAAACAATTCTTTGACTCTAACGATTCAACCAAATTAATTTGTTCACTGCGTAAGTAAGCGAGCAGGCATAAAGTAGCATTCCTACAAGATTCATTACACTATACGAATACATATTCATGAAAGGACCTCTGCTGTAGTACGGGGTTTGCTGGCACAGGAGCCGAGGTGGTTCCGAGACTTTGGAGCCGAATTGTCGGGAACTTATCTATCCTAATAACAGTGGGCCGTGCCCAGGGAAATCGTTGAGCGCTGAGGAAACGAGTTCGGTGGAACGATGGAGTTGTCGCGCGGGATTGCGGACGGAAGGAACGAGAGAGGGCCGAGCTATCTGCGTCTCGTCGCGCGTAACGCGTTCCCAACGTCTTCACCCTTGGCCACCCTGCCGTCTCTGCTCCGGCTCGTCGTTGTCCAACCCTTCTTCACTCGGTGAAAACTTGGCACCGACGACTTCGCGGGCCGCTCGCGTTCGAGGTAACTCTGTGTAAGCTTCCTCGACCGCGGGGATGGTTCCCTCTCGCTATCTATTCAATTTTCGCCAAGTTGGCGGAGCGACTGCCAAGAAAAGCCCGAACACCCTCCACCTTTCCACCTCCTCGCAGTTACGTTTTGTCTTTTCTCACTTGCGAAGAAGCGAAAATAAATCATAGAGGTTATGAAAAAAAAAAATTTCCGGGATTACTTGAATGGAAAGCGTGTCTCTTTTTGCGAGTTGAACAAGACTGTCGCGATTGTGTCTCCAACTTTTTGAAAGCCTATTTTCACTTTATCCGCCAACTGTTAATGTCTTGCCGTCTTCAACATTTATATGAGTTTCGGTGACTAAACGGTTTTCATTGGGCTACTCTACGAAGTGTATTGGTGTGTGTCGCGGTTTTACGGAGTTGACGAACTTTCGTCATATAACTTTAGAGAGTGTAGTCGTATTACTGGCTGCAACGGTGTAACAACAATCCCTAAACTTAAGATCGATGAACAGTCCTGCGCGGGATTTCACGAAGACTACACAACATTTCGCCGATTAGTCTAAGAGCGTATTCACGGATAGACGGAAACATATTCTGCATCGCCAGTATCATTTGCCAAGCTGTGGGTATACCCCGAAACTTCTGAAGCGGATATGCCGGTTAGGGAAGACCGGTGCGGCAGTTCGCCGATAGGAAAGCTCGAGGCGGCTGATGTTGCAGCCGCCAATAATTACGGCACAAAAACGTACATACAGTCAAAAACATTGGACAACAGAAGGTGTATACGGAGAAAATAATTAGCGGCTCCAACAAAACCGAGTTTGCAAAATTTTTTTTCCACTAATAAATTAATTCATTTGGTAAGAAAATGAATTGCCTGGAAACTGTTTCAACTACAGAGACCTGGTTGGAACGAGTAATTATTTTTCTCCGTGCACGAGCGATCACTGAGTGCGAGGAATACACGAAGGAACTCGCGCTGGAGTGGTTCTTGAGGGATTAGATTGCGGTGATGTATTTCAGGGTCAAGAATAAGATCGGTCATATTTAAGGAAGCCAAGCCGCCAATTTGGTGAAAACAAAGCGAGGGATTGCGTCAGCGTATTGTACAAGGTCCAGATAAGTGATAGGCGGCTCGGAGAAAAGGAGAATAACGGAGGCGTGACGAGAGAAGAAAAGTCACGGGACGGAGAGAAGCGTGTCGAGAATCCCTGGAGGGGATCGAGAAACTTGGATCGCACTTTCAGGCAAACTGTCTTGCCGGTACCGTCCCCTCTCGTGATAGAGATCGTTCCGGCGAGTCCGAGATTCCCGAGGAGTTAAGCCAAACCGCTGCTTCCACCCTCTCATTTTCTTCCTGTTTCTCAAGCTCGGATATAGTCTCGACTCGAATGGGAAGACGCGACACTCAACCACCTCGCGCCGCTATGAAATCAGCCCGCCAGTGCACTCCCCATTGGTGGTTTTCTCCTCAACAAATGGGAAACTGAGCTACCCGCTGGAAAGCCGACACAGTTCTCGCGTGTCATCGAACAAACACACGATTGACTTTACCACTTTTCGTCGAGAAACTCAAACTTTCAATGAAACTTCCTTCCGTCTACAATCACGTTCATTTTTCAAAGTAATTCGTCAGTCCGCACTCAGAGAAATAGTTTATTACATTGAAGCATATTAATGCATTCCAATTTCTGTTATTCAAATTAAATTCTTTTTTTGCGAAACAATTTTCGATTCAATTAATTTATCCATAACTGAATAGCCAAAGACAACTTCTTAAAGTATCAACTAATCACGATATTTAAAATAATTAATATAAGTAATTGTTTCTTTAGAGTTAATAAATGCTAGATTAGAATTGTGTAAGTCGTTAATACACGGGTTGGGCAACAGGCGTGCCGTGCGTTTTCGACCGCTCGCATATGTCACACATCTACTTCGGCGTTCGACTCAGTCCCCTCGGCTGTTGTGGAAAAGATTCACGGGATTTCGTGTGTCAAAAAAATAAACAAATCAACTGTGCTGTTGTTTAGTAACATGAGTGTAGAGAGCCGAAGGGAGCAAATTTGGTAGTTTCGACTCCCTTAATTTGCGCACATTTCTAAGAGATAAAGACCTAGCCTCTACAATTAAAAGTTGCAAATAAAAATGTGTTAATTAGACAATGTTTCTTTCATGTCCGGCCAAAATAAATCAACGATTAAGAGATATGGCGGAACCTGTTTGTTATCTGAGCAATATATATTTTATTAAAAAAATATTTATATAGTTACTAGGAATAAATAACGCATTTGTTGTATCTACGACATCGCATTAGATACAAATAAACTAAGTAAATAATAATTATACAGTTATATAATAAACTGTCGTTGATACAAGTAAAATGCCAGTAAACAGATATGCGAAGAAGACAATATATTCGTCTGAAATAAACTTTATTTATTACAAAGAAATCGGTTCTATGGGTGTAGCATACCGTATGCCGATCTCCTCTCGATAGTTCGTTGGAACTGAGATCATGGTGCGATCAAAGCACAAATTCTATCGTGTACCATCCATCCGGCCATCCTTTCGAACTTCCGTTTCATGCATAGTCGCAGTTAATAATGACCCTTCAGCCCAGCGGAAATTGGACGAAAGTTTGATTAAAAAACATTTGCAATAAACACGGAGAGTTCGTCGAATTTTCCATTGGATGGAATCAGAAGTTCGAACCAATGTGCGCAGCGCGCCGAGGTTTCCGCGCGTCTTCCATGGTAATCTTGCTGGCAACGTCAGCCCACGGTGAGGTTGTTCGACGATTACTCGGCGCAGCTTTCTCCCGGCTGGTCCGGTTTCTCATGAATATTGCTAAGGCGCTTGCCTCTCCTTCGTTCGAGTACACTATTACAAAAGCGTAAGGGATAGTTCGGGATGGGTTCGATGTACCGTCGAGCTTCCTCCTGCATATTGCAATGAATTTCGTCCGTAACCCCCTCGCCGCAGCATGACGAAATTACTTTCGTAGACTCGTCGTAGGAACCTCTGGTCCTCCCTCTTCTTTGCAGCAACTGTCTTTTCAAAGAGCCGATAGAAAATAAATACTTCTGTTTAGCGACAGGAAACGATGCAAATAATATAGAGTAGGCGGATAATATTGGTAAGGGTTGTGGAAAAATGTGGCCAATTCGCAGCGTCGAAAAGTAACGATGATTTTTACACGAACACAGGCAGCTCTGAAAAATAAATCGTAATTATGATATGACCATGAAAATATCTGCATCTGCGAAAATTCACTTTGGCAACGTATAGCGTCTAAATTATCGGTTCAAGACAGAAAAGTGTAGGGACTTTTTTGTTTGTTTTTTGGTCTTTACCAACGCATTTTCTCGGATTTCTTATTTTTCAGTTTTTGAGCTGGTTTTTACGAATTTAATATTTTGGCACGCTACCACGGGTTAAATAAAAAACGAAGAGGAAAAATCTTTAGAACTTTTATTTTCTACTTTCAATTCTAAACCAACGCAGTATATAAGAAAAAAAAATTTCAAAATTTTTGTTCGGCTGGTTTTCGTGAATTTAATATTTATTAAATTAAGAAAACTAGCCCAAAAAAATTATTCATTATTTAGGCTTGTTTTCATGAATTTAATAAATATTGAATTCATGAACACCAGCCCAAATAATATTTTATTTTTCTGGGCTAGTTTTTTTTAATTCAATAAATATTAAATTCATGAACACCAGCCAAACAAAAATTTTGAAATTTTTTTTCTTGTATAATGCGTTGGTTTAGAATTGAAAGTAGAAAATAAAAGTTCTAAAGATTTTTTCTCTTCGTTTATTATTTACCCGTGGTAGTGTGCTAAAATATTAAATTCGTAAAAACTAGCTCAAAAACTGAAAAATAAGAAATCCGAGAAAATGCGTTGGTAAAGACCAAAAAACAAACAAAAAAGTCCCTACACTTTTCTGTTTAACCGACGTCTCCAGCAGCTCGATGTATCGCATTACATTCAAAGCTCACATTTGTCGCACCGTTTTTCGTGGAATCGCCACAACCCGAAGGGCGTCTTGCGCTACTAAGCTTCGAGTTTCTGTCGTACGTGTTGCAATAATGACGTAACTACTTGCAGTTGCACGCGTACATTATAATCGATTCCAGGATTTCTACACTGAGTCCAACGTTTATAGGTTTCCGTATAGCCCCCTTGAGTGTTTTCCTTCGACGTGTTATTGCCATCAAGACTCGGTGTGACACGGGCTTCAGTTCGAGTCTCTTGAATTTCCAACGTCGAAGCGATTTAGAGGACTTCCTAAAGATTTCGACTGTTAGACACATTTCTTCACACGTTCCTCGAACATAAATACATGACACCAGCGAAAAATCCTGTGCCTTTTGTGGGAATCGTTGGAATATACATTTATCACGAGGTTCGAGTAGTTTGGCCATCGAGGAGTATCGGCGGATGTTGATAAAGTGCAAGGTTTCAATATTACATATTTGAATATCCGATCAAATACGAACCGTTAATCCCTTCAATAAATAAAAAACATGCAGAAATTTGTTTAGCCACAAAATATTACCCTATAGAGTGAAAGTTGTGCGAACATGAAACAGAGCTTCGCATGGTTTGATTTTAAGGGAAAAGGAATAATATTAATCAACGTGTAATTTATTTTTGTTTTTTATAACGATAAATAACCGAAATGGATACCTACGTTTGTTTGTATGCGGACACGGGTATTACTTTCGGAATCACAACACTATTACGGTCGATCAATAGTCTGGGCTATTTGATACTATTGATTTTCGACTGGCATAAAAATATAGAATACGCATTGGTTGCCGGGATTCGGTAAAGGCCCCTTTTTGCATTGGAGATCGGTGTCATTTATCGAGTCAAATCGATGGCAGCGTATTCATATTTGAACTCATTACAACATTACATTACATGATAAAGAACCACCTTTGGTCGTATTTATTCTATCGACTCGACTCTGTTCCAAATTAATGGTATTACTCGATTTGCAAATCATATTTCGAAAAAACGAGTTTGCCTCCATATAATTAATTTGATCTGTTTGTCCTTCTGTACAGGCTGTCATATTGAAATCGTATAAAGTTATCACGTTATATTATTCGATCGGCAGCAATGGCTGTAAAGCCCACGTCTTCGCGATTGGCATCGCATAAGCTGACAAATAACTATTGCTCCGATTTCTCGTCGTTATATCCGATTCCTTCGGGAGAATTTCCCTCACGCCCCAATTCGCACGACAATCCGAGATGCGAAGTCGCTCGGGCTTTATAAACAGCTATACCTTGTCGCCATTCGTTCTGTATTTCCATACTCGTACCGTGTACAACCATATCGCGCAAATATTCGCAAAGTTAATATACTCGGAAGCCCACCTATTCGGGGCATGTTCGATTTATGCCTGAGTGAATCTACTCGACTTCCCCCCCGATAAGCTGAGATCCTCTGATGCTTCGGCATTAATAGAAGACTTGATGAATTAATCATGAATCTGATTATAATTTCCACATTTCATGACTCTGCTAGAAGTTGATCCCAACTATTTACCGCAAAATCTATTCGATTCATATAATAATCACGTCAATACATGAAAAAAAAACATAAATAATGTCGAAGAATATTAAAAGGACAGGTTTAATTCTAGTCTGCATGAATACAGTGAATTCGTGTCTGTTCATATAATAATAAACAAAGTACGAGGGAGAATACATATGATATTTGGTAAAGGAGCGAGCCCGAAGACGCGAGCGTGTTTCTCAACAAATTAAAAAAATCTATACGTTCGACAAGGTAACGAGGGTGGTGTAATGGCGCGAGTGAATTCGTCAAACGGGAAGCTAGTCGACGAGTTCTTGACGACAAAACGAGCGTACGAGCTCGCTCTCTCGTCAAGGGATTCTCGCCGATGGCGTGCTCGCCATTATTTTCCGCGTTCCCCGGCCGACCGTTGCATTTCCGTGTGGGATCTCCATTATACCGGGTCACAATAGGATTCGTGCCGCCGTCGAGTCTCCCGCTCTATCGCCGATCCACTTCCTTCCGTTTCGATATACGCCGTTCGCTTCTCCATGATTTCGTTCTCGCTTCTGCTTCTCCCGTTCAGTATCGTGCATCGCCCCAATCCCTGGAAGCGGCGGCGTGTCATCAATGGCTTGCTCCAATTTTGTGCACCATTTGCCGACGGCTAACCCACTCGAAAAGTTGACAAACGTCACCTCTCTGCATCTTAATTCCTAATGCAAATCGGCTTGAACTGTTCCAGATCGAGTATTGAATTTTAGCTCAGAGGAATTTCGGTTAGTGGAGATTCGAAGTCCAAATATCGGCGAAGGTTTTTCCGGAAAAAATTATTTTGTAACTGAAAGACGTTCCAAATCCGCCGAAGTTCAATGATGCCGATCTAATATCCAAGGCTAAACAGCATCGACGATTTTTCGCACCCGCGATGAACCCGCGGTCCGAGATATCTCACGCGTGATAATCGAAGTGGTAGACCCATCTCGTAACGTCCGGGGCACACGCGATTTTGACTCGAGCCAATAATCAGAGATCGGTAACGCATCCGCGGCACGCGATAATACCGCCAATTTTCTTATTTAGTATTGGCAGAAGGCACGAGATCGCTGCTTGCTTTTAAGCATCGAGGGATAAACGTTCCGGAATCGGGGCCAGTTTCGAGGCTGGTCTATTCAACGGTTTCTGGCCACGTTTCCTTTGGACGCCGTGAACGCACTCGTACCTGCGGCTTCGTTCGCGTTTCCGACTCATTCGCACAGTTTGTGCGAAAAAGGGGCAATGGATCGAGGGCATGGGAGATGAGAACACTGAAGAAGCGGTTGGAGCCTGAATTCTTGCTCGCTGAGCTACGAAGCTAGAAGGTGAAAAAAAATATCAACAAAATAAGAGAAAGAAATTGGAAAATCGGATACTTTGAGCGATAGCAAAGAGTCGGGGGGTTTCGCAGTAGAAGCGGTACGTTTTTAGTCAGACGGTGCGAGCAGCAGAGAAAACAGGAGGACTATTCACGACTCTGTCCTTCGCAGAACGCATGTGTTGTGTTGCATGCCAATTGGATTTCATTCAAAAATACTCATAATTGAACGTTAAACAAGGTTGTATGAAAATTTATATAGTGTGTATGAAACTTTGATACACCGGCTGATAGATTCAACTTAATATCCGCGTCGTTGAAAATTGTTTGGGTATGACGATAGTTTCAAATGTCGCAAGAATGATGTACGATGTATTTTAATTCAATGAAATTACGTGACAACAAGAGAAACGGTCTTGCGAGACCGACGCATCTCGAGAAAGTGGCACAATCAGGAATAAAAGAAAATGAAAAGCAGTTTTTCAAAGATCAAGGGAAGGAAGTTATACGCACATATGCGACGAAAGTGCGGGTCAAGAAAGGCGGTATCACTCAGTAGTAGAAGCTCGTTATTGAATGACTTCCATGTAACAAAACCTACCAGATGTGCTAAGAGAGTCAGAAAAGTGTATGAAAAAAAATGCAGACAAAATTAAACGACATTTACCATCCATTTTTTTAAATCCATTTTCTCTTCTTGTGTACTTTCACTCTCGCTAATAAGATATCAAACTTTTACAACCATTATATTACACAAATTTTCCGCTCTAATTCCCCATCTTATGATAATCAATTGGACTGAACAGTCTCGCGAACCGTCAATTAGTTTTAAATTTTTCACTTTTTAAGTTGAATGTCTGTGCTTTGCATCTAACATCGTGCCATGGCATTTCAACTTCTTATTGATCTATGTTTTTTAGTATTCGTTCAAATGCGTAATCCAGCATTGAATAGTTTCTTTCCTGGGGCTTTCGCACATAGCGAAAGACTGCCTGATGGTACAAAGTCGCGCCTTGAAGCATTAAAGTTTACATATCGTAGGCGGATATCTTGGTGAATACTTGCTATTTATTCCAGCGGAACGTATAGTCTGCTCGGCAACGTAGCAGGTGGTAGTCTTTTTATTTATTCCTTCGCAAATCAGATTTTCCGCCCGTTAGCTTTTCGAATGTAGACCGGTGAAGAGGATGGGAGAACGGGGGAGCATAAGCCATCTACCAAACGGAAAGGCATTGCTCTAGTTTGCCTGTAATTCTCCGCATACTCCCTAAGCTCCGCAGGTTTTTCCGACTCCAATGGATCGAATGCAGTCCTCTGCGAAGCATGAAATATTCGGATTGATGAACGAAGGTGCGAATGCTTCGAGAGTTATGACTTTAAAAAAAATCTTTTTTATACTTTTGTCATCATATGCAAAATTATCAAGAAAAGAAGTTTCGTGATCTGAAAAAATTGCCTATAATACTAGGATATAGAAACATGTGTTAAATGCGATTTTTTCCCATATTGAATTATTTGCGAAGCCGTGTACCGCATAAATCTACCTAACGAATCCTCGTTCGATTTTTTTGTATTTTTCGCGACAGTGCGCGAATATAACACAGTCCCGTTTCGCCTCAAGTGTAAAAAATGAAAATTGAACAGTTGTCGAAACAAAAAAAATACATATGTACGGTATTCCGTTCGATGACGGGAGAGTGAAATAATAAAAGAAGCACGTTTTCACGCTCGAAATATGAGCGAACGAAAGTGTTAAAAAATAAAACACGAGAGTACAACCGCGAAAAAATGGTTCCCGACCGATCTCAATTAAAATCCCCGAAGGACGTTTAGTTTCCGGGCGAAGTCGCGCGAAGGAGTGCGGTTTAAATTGCTCTTAAGCGACTCGAGCCCGACGTGTTGTGCACTCTCTGACGCAACTTCCAAAAAGTCCCTGACGAGTCATTGTGAAACCTGCGTAGACGAACGTGATCTTTTAAAATTTTAATATCCCTTGATCGCAAAACGCTATCAAGCGGTATTGATTCAATTAATCGAGAATGATTCTGTATCCCTCACATTGTGGCGGAAAATCCTCCACGCTTCTCACTACTGTTCACCCCACGTTGCGCCGACCGGAAACCGTTCTGTAAAAAATATTTCCCTTTGATTTTTCCCTTTCGAAATGGGCGACTCGTATTGCTTTAGCGACAGCTCCGACTAAAATACTCACGTTTCCCAGTTTTCCGCAGCTGTCCATACCGAAAAGGAATTAGCAATGTACATCATAAAATGCACAAAACCGAAGTTACGGTAACCACAGTCTTCAAAGCCGTAAAATCCAAACGTGTAGAGGAAAAAATTGAAGTACTCGCAAAAGCTCCCTCCCGTAAAATTGAATGTTACTACACAATTTATAATTCAACGCGATTATGGACAGAAATATTTAAAATCATTCTCCCGACAGTTAGGACTCGCTCTGTCACAAACAGACGTACACATTGACGATGTTCGCGCTCACGGAACAGCTGTAAGCAGAAGAATTGTTTATTTGATAAACGCCCCGCAAATATTTATCTAACTATCGATCGAGCATTTCGCTCCGAGCGCTAGGTTAGCATATTTAAGTTATTATATTCTCAGCAAATTATTATCATGTATGCTGCATCCAAGCAATCCAATGAAATTGCATTCGGTCGGTAGGTTGAATAGTTTCAACTGCCGAGCCAGTTGCGTAAGAATACAGTTCAGTTGCTTTCAAATATCGCGTCGATAGCGACTCGGACAGCGGAATAGGCGACTCGACCTTGCATAATTCTTAGTGAGGAGGATTCCAGATCCTGAAGAACCAAAATCTGTTCACGGGCTGATCGGGTCTCTTCAGCCGTTATTTCCTCTCCTCGGCCCGCTCTCGCCCGCGGCATGCGATACATTATACAGTACTAGTAGCAAAAGTGCATACAATATCTAATACATCTCTCTGTGCACTGGTTATAATGATCACATGAACGGCTTCGATGGCCATCGACCGGACTCCTTCAGCTCGGTGCATAAAATACTTTACCAAATAACATTTCGAAATTTTTCTTTCCTTGTAAATTAACGACCTTAAAATTCTCTATGCACGTGATGTAACACATCTGCACCAGCTAAACATATACTGTCGTGTGTGTGCATTCCATCAGCGCCACCTACCGGACAGTCAAGTCCCAAGTTACACACCCGGCTTTCTGCATGCATACGCCATAACGGAACTTGGCCTCTGGCATAAATCCATAGGAAGAAGTGTAAGCGATACACATTCATCCGGTGAGCTTGTCTGGGTCACGCGCATGTCGAACAGCCTGAATTTACTATTACTGCTCCGTGAGGAGGAAGTTTGACGAGCAGGCTTCCGGGCGCCAAGTGCGGTTTGGTAGAAAAGAAAAAGCGAAATTTCATCGCTCCAAGTATCGCAGAGCCAGTCCTTTCCGCAGTCTTTGGAGTCCCGCCCCGCCGAGTTACAGCCGCGTTACCCGGAACGACGAGTTGTTTGTACTTTGACTATTATTCATCGGGAATCCATTGGGAGCGTACGCCGAATCGGCTTCGTGCATTCGTGCCGACTGTATTTTACAGCTGTTAGAGCTCTGCCCTCTCTCGCGAATAAACACTTTGGTATAAATATCGGAAAGAAATAAAAGCTGCACTCGAGAGACGGCTCTCTCGCCTGTAGCTTCCATGTCTCGCGGAAAAGCGAGAGAAGGCGACGTGACCTCGTCGGGTTTTTATTTTATCCGCAGGCTCCCTCGAGAGGACTCTAAGAGCGATTTCGCCAGAACGAAAAATTCGGAAATATTGAACAACTTATTTCGCCTGTACCACTTCCCAACCTCACACCGCTGCTACGGATCGACGCCTTGCCCTCCATACTTCTCTCCATCTTTCTATTTTTTATTCTCTCTTTTTTATCTTTCGATATGTCTTTGCGATATCGGAATCTTACTGCGAATTGCATAACGGAGGATAATCTTCCGTAATATTTCGTCGCTGCGGATTCGACATTGTAAAGAGATCCATTACCGCACAGTTCCGTTGCCTCGTTAGACGTGAAAAAAAAAAAATAATAATAATCCGAAGGAGCTGTCCAATTTATAATTTCCTTGGGGGATCTGCCCGGGGGCCGAAGCGGGCGAGCAGTAGCGCGAAAAGGAGGATCTATCCGGGTAGGACTCTGAGAGTATGTGTCGTACCTCAAGGCTTTTACGCTCCCGCTCCATCGCGGAAAGTTTCTCACGACGCAAACGTGAATTCCACGCGACAGCTAAATCTTCCGTGGAGATTACGCTCCAGCGGCTGTCTCTGTTCCGAAGCCGGTTGCCGTTTCTGTTCGAGCTCGCCGCTACCGACGACGCTTTCTCACCTCATTTAAAAAAGCGTCTCGGTTGGTTCTCACGGGGTCGCGCAATGAGCAGCAATAACGACGTTGTTGCAGTCCTGACCAGCGTCAATAACTTTTTTTTTTCGGTACGAATAGGAACGATTGTGTAATAAACTGATAGATAAATTCAATATAACAAATATATTATGTACAATTAATAATACTTAATTGCGTTTTCGAAAATGATAATAACGTTCTCATGAATACGAGAGGTGGAGAGATTTTCGTTTAATTGGTATAAAAATAACAAACTTCATAAGGGATGCACGGTTCGGATGGTATTTGTGTAAAGCGCCCGCGGCCCACCCGGTGATAATATGCAACTAGCCAAATGTTTATTATTGGTTGTTTTATAGCTGTATAAACTCTTGTGTCCAGCACCGTACCCGCGACTCATTTTCGGCGGGGTTACAATGCTCGCTCTCTCGCGAGCCTCGGTTGGAATTCCATCTAATTCGCTCTCTCTCCGAGTTCAATTATTCCCGGAATCGGAAGCACACCGCGTTCGCAGTCAACGGCTATGGAAAAACTAATTATTATCGACATTTTTTTAAGCTCCGGACATAAACAATTCCGTAAACTCGCCCGTTTGTTAATGTTCCGGAGAATCGTTTCGTACATCGGTGGTGAAAAAAAAAAAACACTACCACGGATTCACTGTTTCCCCTTCTGTATAATGCATACACCATGAATATTATAACAGGCGTAAACAGAAGGTTTGCACATTTGATTTACTTTCAGCAAACTTTGACAATTCGTTTACTGTTAATATCACGATAAAAAAAAAGTAAACATAGTTCACGATAAGAGAAAGTTTTTAAAAAATCGACCCATCGATCTAGTCAATTCTTCCGCTTTGAGAATCAATGAATACTGTCTGCAAACTTTATTTAATTTTTTGCAATCGACATTTAATAGTTTTGCAGGAAAGTTGGGAGACCGAGACGACACGCGCTATGAAAAATTCCATTTCGTGTGCAGACATTCAGTTGATTATAATACGCTTCCTGTTTAACATGTCTCTTGACATTCATAGAACGGGCAGACAAGATGCGCTCGAGTTTCCTCCAAGTTATCGAATATTCCTGTGTCCCGCTCGTACAGTGAAGTTAGTTCATTTACGAATAGCTGAGAGACTCCGGCGCATCGTTTGCTTTACGTGCGATAGTGTCGGCGGCTCCGATTCGTGCCGAGTCACGATCGTTCACGGTTCACGTACATTTTCGACCGACGAGACAGATCCACCGGAATGTGCGATAGCACGAGTGTGCTTTGCGTTCCTTGTTTGACGGCGCGACGAGGCAGAGCTTGCACGCGCGGTCCGCGCCAGTACGCTGTTCGGTTCGTTCGATCGCGCGGACCCTCGCGGAAACCTGTTCTCCGAAATTCCCGTCCGATTGCCGACAAAACCCTGAAGCCGACAAAGTGACCACGTCGGATCAAACTTCCAGGCTGTACAGCCTCATTCCCGGAGCTTCGACGTTGCTTGAGTCATCGGAAGTTCGTTGAGGAGTGCCGAAGCGCTAACTTTAATCGACGCGTATACTACGTGTGTAGAATTACTTCCGGTTGACTGTGGATCGCTGGGCATTCGATACATTTGGAAAAGAAACATAACGCACCAGAATAGCTTCGAATTCGTTGATTATGCGGCTTAGAACTGCACACGGAAAAGTTCAATTTAGCAAAAAACCCGAAACTGGAATAACCGGTCTGGGTATACATTTTGACAAACTCTACGGGATCTTTTCAGACGAAGTTCGTTAAACGACGAAAAGGCATGTCGTGTCTTTCCCGTGTAGTGTGAAATTTTGGTCCGAATCCGACGGGAAGCTCGATGGCGCATTTCATTCTTGCCGCAGCAAGCGCCCCGTATAACGAGCGAAAGAAAAGGAGATGCGGGGCATCCTTCCCCGGTACCATACACCAGAAATGGCTCTGCACTTGTTCCTAAACGAGCACCATTCATCTCTCGAAACGAGAAAATCATAGGAATTAGTCGGGGTCCTCGAGGTAAGAGAGGGATTGCGAGAAATCCGGATATCCTCGGCAGAGGCCCGTTGAGAGAAAGTCGGAGTCCCCGGGGCTCTTGACTCGGTCCGTTCGGTCGTTCGACCTTACTCGTGGAGCTTTTACAGCGACACAAGATGGAGTGTTCTACTCCGGATAATGAAGAGCCAGACAGATTAAAAGCATTGCTACAGGATTCCAGGAATAACGGAAAAACCGTTGATGTCGCGTATAGCCTTATAATTGCGTCCGTTTTATTTCTTGTTCATTCGCCGTCGATTCAATTTACGGCAGTACAGTTGGATGTCGATTATGCGACCTTCGATCATACGGGCCCCGAGTTATCCGAAACACCAAACTAGGCCAAACCCTCGGAGTAAACCGAGTTTCAGGGTTTTACTTTCGAGACCTTCACATTTAAGCCAGATGCATGAAAAGACGTGGTGATCCGTGTATAAACGTGATTTTACTGACGAACGAGACATTTCAAGGTGATCCATCTTGCCCCGGTAGAAATGGTTTTGTTTTTTTCTTTGTGATTTAGAATAAAAGAAGTTACGCGTTTTATAGCTTCATCGTATTTCGCTTCCTCCTCCTCGGCGACCTTATTTTTCCATCGCGATCGCACTCCTTAAAGTGCAGGCCCCAGTGTCACAACTTTTTCATCCGGTTTAGACTCGGTGCACAGTTAAATAACACAGGAAGGAACTTCGAGATTAATTAAATTTTCTTTCCGTTAAGAATAAAAGCGCCCCGGCCCTCGGTGCGGTATTTATTTCCCTGTAACACTGCTCGAGAAGGCTACTCGCGAGAAAGGACTTCCCGCGATTCGCCACTGCAAAACCTCCACTGCCACAATCAACCTGGTAGCCTTTCCGGCGCGCGTACTTTTCCCCGCTCCGAGAAGCAAACGCCTCGTCGAAGAGCAAAATAAATGCGCTCGTCGATATAAAAATAAAATTTAGAAAGCTTCTTCCTGCTTAACAGAATTAGTTTGTGAAAGGCAAAGTTCGGACTTTCGCACTTAGAAAGTAGGACATTGGATGAAAAAAAACGAGTCGTCAATGTTACGTGTAAATCGATAAATTTAGAAGGCCGAGCTGCTCCGTCTATTTTCGTCCAGGCTATCCGGATTCTACAGCGTACAGGCGGTCGAAATGGATTGTTGCGAAATTTTTGTGAAAAATTCATCGGAACACTGGACCTACCGGTGTGAAATGAGGACTTCGAACATAATGCGCGTGCCGCGGATAATGGTGTATCTCCAATTTGTCTCGGATTCTCGGAATAATTATTGCGAATACCATCGTCACAATTCGCTCCCTCATCCCAGGTGACTTCCTTTCTCAATTAATATACATGCAAAACACATTTTTCGGAATGAAAAAAAAGCATGTAATCGATATTACATTTTCGGCAAATAGATCATGTCGAAGAGATGATGTCGAAGAGATGAGAACTCGGAAAATTGGATGGAGCTCGACGTGTGGGTAGTCCGGTACGCACAAAGCCGTAACGGCGGAGGGTTTCGGTCCCTTGGGGCGTAAATTCACTACACGGAGGGCATTCATTTTCCAAATGGCTAATTTCACTGGAACGGGAGAAGAGACGAAGGGTAGGTGGAGGTGACACGGGGGAAGAAAAAGGGACGTGGGCCGGTGACAATGCACCCCCGATGTGCCTGGAAAACCGGTATACGGATTCATGCTAATCAGTCGTTGAGAGAGAGACACAGAGAAAAAGAGAGAAAGCGCGCAGGACACAAGTGCGGAACGCGACGCAAATTTTCCGCGAGGCCGGACGTTAATTTTGCCCATGCCCGCCTACCTCCGCGTGTGACCCCCCTGACCCGCTCGCGAAATTCTCTTGCACTAGCGGCGCAGCGCCCTTCGTCTTTCTCTCGAGCTAGTCGTTTGAAGAATATTTCCCCAATTCATTTGCACCTTATTCGGTAAAATCTCTAACGGCAGATTCCCCCTTTTCTCATCTCTCCGATTGTCGGCTGCGTTCCACCGTTCATCCGTTATCGTTACCCGCCGTCGCTCTTTACTCTCGGGCCGCAGTTTCGTTCTGTACGCATCCCGTAATAAGTACCACGACACTAATCGACCGGCATGAATATTTATGCTGTACCGAAGGGTAGAAAGCGCGGCTCCATCTCGCGTCCGCTCTCTCCCTCCCCCCTCGTTCTGTAATTTTACCGAGGAAACGAATTTTACCACTTAAATCTCTTTATAAGAAGATTTATGCACTCCCCTCGCCCCTCTCTTTTCTCCCCTCGTCGTTTATATATTCAGTCTTCTCTGCGTCTGCAATTATATCGTTGTCTATTGTATTCAAAGGATTTCGTGCCTCTCGGGACAAACATTTTTTAAAACTAAGCTTCGACTGACATCTTTGCTATCTAAAAATCACGACATAAGCCGCAAACGGATTTCCCGGCGTTTGCTTTTTCGTCCGAACTACACAGGAAATTCTCGCGTATGTCGATCATTTAGGGACTTATGACTAGTTTTTTGTATATGCGTTCACATATGTATACACATATATATGTTTTTATTCAATCCTTTGTTTGTCTGTACCACTCTACAGGAAAATTTCAAAACCAAAATTTTTTATCGATACCTTTGCAATGCAAAAATGGCAGCGTAAGCCGAGGCTGCTTTTCCAGCGGCTTTGTTTTAACGACCAACCTGTACAAAAAAGGATTTTTACCTCGATACTTTAGGGATCTATTCCTCCGTTTACAAATAGACATGTATATATGTTTTTTTTTGCTGAATATTTTTTTCTCGGTACCACCGGTGCCACTTACATATTCACGCAACTGTCACACCACTTTATTACAGGCTTTTTTAACCAGTTCAGACAGAATAGAAGCTCGAATTCGGCCCGACGATTTTCCTTGCCTCGTTGGTCAGTCAGTTTCGCTCGATCGAATTTATCCCTACCTCTGTCTCTGTTCCCACGGGTACCTCGTTGGCAAACGACGGGAATAATACTCTCCCAATTCTGTAATGGAGGGAATGCCGAGGTAGCGTTTTATTCGTCCAGCAATTTTGCGCGAAATTTAAAATAAGGTCATAAAACTACTCTAGAGCTCGTTAATATTTAGGGTTTACGGTAAAATATGCCGTTGTTTTTTGCTTTGACGAAATTCCGTATAATACGATACTTTTATTTTCCTCGTTAATGCGAGATGAATACCATATTGCTGCGGCTACAATGGAAAATGCGTTGGTAATGAATTGAAAATTTCGTAAAGGAACACAAGAGATTTTTTTCACACGGGTAAGAAAACTGCACGGTTCCGACGCATCCGACAAGGGTCAATGCGTATAGAAGGAACTGCGATGCTCCGCATTGAAAATTCCTTTGTGCCTGTGAGCGGTTTGCCATCGACGACTGGAATGCCGGTAAATCGAGAATAAAGCAGACAGCGACGAGCAAACGCATGCACAGCCGTTCAAGGGCTTACACCGCAGTCGGACGAATAATTAACACGATAGCTGTATTGAGATGTCGTTTGTTCGTGGTTACCAAAATTTAGCGCTGGGTTAGTAAATAATTGCGTAGTTATATAAACGCCAGACCGTCGCGAATTCATCAAAAATCTTCCACTTTTTTACGAAACTTTTCTTAAGTAAAAGGATGTCTTTTGTTTGTAGAACAATCTTTCCATTTAGGTGAATTTTAAAGTCCGTAACCGATATTCTTACGGATGATTTGTCCCGACGTGCCAAAATTTGTAATTCCCATAACTAAATTATGATTATGGCACTGCGGTCGGTAATTACGCTGCAGCATGGAGTTACGGTTTTAATTGTGTTAAAAATAACGCGCGCGTATGACAGATTCGGGTCGGCGAGGGTATTTTATCCACGCCGGGAACGCACGCGTTTGCTTGAGGTTTTCTTGCCTGCTTCGACCGCGAAGTCAGCTCGAGCAGGCCGCAGGAGCAGCGGTATTCCTCGCACGACCGGACCGCTGTGGTCCATCAGAGTACGCTCCCGAGATTAATTGATACTCGCTCCTTTTGGTGACTGGGAGATACTTCCCGGTGCCGGAACGATAAATCAACCAACCGGGGTCGAGTTGATACCTTATCAAAAGTGTGAGCTCAGCGACTCTAAGTCGTCGCGTAACGTTCATTCACGCGGATCCAGCCGGACTTAATACCGAGTGACGGACGAGAGAACCTCTTCGCGGCCCTCGAGATAATTAGCGAACCGTCGACGTCGCGAAAAAAGAAAAAGGACGCTTCGCCGGAGCTAACGAGCTCGACGAGCCGACTAAGGTAATAACAGTCCACTCGCCCGTTCCTTGTTAAGTCCTCCAGCTTATCTCGAACTCTTCACAAAAACTCTGAGAAAAAATCCGATGTTCTTTCTGTTGTTCGTGTGATTCTATTCATTCTTTTTTTCCTATTCGATATTTTCATTTTGCTTGGGTAATCTTTCAAATTCATATGGCATGACGACTCAGCAACAATGCCGCAGGCATTGAACTTTCACGTTCGTTTAAATGAATAATTGGAATTCCGAGTCGGCCGTTCACGTAAGAGACAAAGATTTATTTGTCCATGTCAATTTTTATTCGTTCATTGTTATTCCTCCATGTGCCGGGTAATTATCCCGCGTCCTCCTTGCCTCTCCAATTTCGTACCCTCTTCGTGTATATCTAATTACCGCGGTTTATCCGACGTCCAAAGTTTCGCATTCGCGTTTCATCACCGCGGAACTCGGAACATTTTCAACGCGCGTATCATACCCGATGTCCGTTGGCGTTTATGTCTCCTTTGAAAGATCCATAAGAACCAAAATTTCCCTTGAGTTTCCATCCTCGGCGAAACGGCGAGAAGGCTGAGCTCCCGACTTCGAGCCCCTTTCACTCAGACGCTGAGAAACTGTCCTCGTAACCCGAGAGTCCCGAGAAATTTCCGATAAAGCGAAGAGATAAGACCGAGAACGTAGGAGAGAAGAGTAAAAAAAATGAACAAAAAAATCACAGCCAGAAAATAGACGATGCTAGTTCGGCATTCGCGTCTTAGCGAATGCTCCGCGCGACCATCGGAGAGATCGCGAACTTACTCGGAAAGCCGCGTGTTCGCCGGCGGTGGCGACATTTTCGGGCACTCCGGCAGAGACATTCCACTTCCTAGATAACGGCTGCCTCCCTTTTCTTCATTGGGGGCAACGTTCGGTTACTCCCTTCCTGGGATTTAAGGACACTTTCGGCGCATTACTGCCTCCGGCCGTTATGTCCGTGGCTGGCCTCCGAGCGCCGTGTAATCCGATGGTCCGGTCATCCCCCGAAATCCTTTTCCGCTATATATTCCAACCTTGCAAGTCTTTTTTTTTAATATCTTACCCGCACGTGAGAAATGAGGTTGAAAGGGAATTTGGTTATGAACATTGCTTCAAACCTTGTTGAGCTTTTTTCTCTCGGTTCTTGGCTTTTTTCCTGCTTCAAATCGTCGACTTCAGAGGAGAGAAGTTGTGAAAGTCGTCAGTTTTCCAGGAGCACGGTCGAGTTCGTTCGCTCCCTCGTACGCTCCCTCGTTCGCCACGTTTTTTCCCTCTTTCTCCGAGCGTCGGAGCTCCGCCCGTCCGAGGCCGCGCCTCACGGAAAGCTATTCCCAGTGTTTTATATCGCGCCCCTGGGAATCTCTTAAAGCCGCGATTTTTCATACCGCCCTTATCCACCCAGCAGCAGTAGTGGCATCGGTGGAAGCGTCGGGCGGGCCTGGAAAAGACTCGTAATAGCTCCTTCACTCGAAAGCGAGTTTCCGACGCTGCAGCGAGCGCGGCGGGAAAGGAAGGGAATCTTGAGAATAGAAATGTATACTTAGACGTACAGACATATCAATCGATTTTTTTTATCTATCAAAAATGATCTGAAGTTCATTGTTTTCCTCCCCCCTTCGGTGTATTAATTCAAACGAGAAACATATTTTAATTTCCGGCGCGGACTTTTTTAAATTTACTTTTTCTCCTCGCCCGAAGCTTTCTTAATTTATTTGGCTCGGACGAAATTTATTGTACTTTACCGGCTACTTTTTTCCGCTAAGATAACGCAATGTCTTTCAGATCGTCGGGTGCAAGTAAGTCGTTAGAATCTCAACTTGGCGACCGGGCAGTGCGATATACGTTTTGTTATTTTCATTTAGAGCCAATTTGCGACTCGACCCGCGCAAACCGACCTCGCACGATTGGTGTCAAGTGCCGGGACTATCGTACGAGTGCCCATCTACGAATAGTGCGGCTCGCACACGAGGTCGAGCCTCCTCGCGACGCATATTTGCGACAATGACGTCCGATGTCGTTGCAAACTTGAAAATTATGCGCGATACGATAGTCACTGCGATAGAACTGGAGTGTCTCGATGAATTCCACATGATTCTTCTGGAGCAGGATTTGGATTCTCAATTTTTCATTTCATGTATAGTGCCATGTATTGCATTACCTAAGTTGGTTCACTTGTTTTTATCTACAATGTGACATCTTTGCCGAAATATTACAATTACGAGGAAATTAATATTCATTATCAGTGACCACTATGGGCTTCGAAATAACTACTCAGCTCGGATCGTTCGCCGTGATTCTTGCGATTCATACTAAACGCAGCGTCGACTTTTAACGACATTTTTTTTTTTTTAATTTCGAAGGCTAGCTATTTTCTTCATTAGAAAGAATAATCGTCCGTTTTGCCCCGCGTTTCCCTACGTGAAAAAAATACGTGGAATGAGCGTTAATCGCTCGAAAATCCCGATAGAATGTTTGAGATCCGGATAATTTGGGTCGTTGACCTGATAATGCGATCTCGGCGATTTGTCTTTGTCGGTCGGGGTTCATTCGATACTCTCCGATAGCTCTCAATAATCACTGCAATTGACTCGACGAACGACCATATTCGAGCCGATTCAGTAAGCTTTCGCCCTCGACTATCTCTTCCGCTCTTAACGCCGTCGACGAGCTGACCAATTAATTTTTTAGTTCTAGGTTTCCTGTACGTGTATAGTATCGTCCTCTCCCGCATTGTTCGTCACGGAATCTGTCGGCTCGTATATAACTTTGCTGGCGATATGTGATTTCGAATATATGATTATCCATAGGTATATACAACGCTTTGAGCCCTTCAACCTGCATCATCCGGTGATTCGGACGAGTATATTTCTCGCATACACAGAGAACGAAGTACTCGCCGGTGTTCATCGTCAGGGAGACGGAGCGTTCAAACCCCTCTCTCCCGGCGCTAACTTTTAGCTCTTTTATCTTATGCTTGCTTTTTCCTCTAACATCACAAAAAAATTATACTAGAAACAAGTAGGGAAGAATGGGGGAATATGGGCCACTGAGGCAAAACAAGACAGTGGGGCAAAACTCAATTTTCCAATTATTTCCGTTTACCCGATTTTTCCCTATCGATACATCCGGACTTGAAGTTTTGCCCTACTGTCTCATCCAGAAATAATTGAACAATGTGGTTTCGCTCTTTTCTATAATGTAAAATGTCGCAAAAATTACCCAGTCGACATATTGATTGGGCCGACATCGGATTAGGCCATTCGTCACTTGCATCCAATTATTAATTTTATCACAACTGTCGTTCAGTTACTTGTATTCGTGCCTTTCATTCTCAATCTGGTGCATTTCTCGATCTTATCCTCGCTCGTTGTTGGAAAGTGCCGCGCCATCGTAGTTTCTCCCGACATTACTATGACTTCGTCGCTTCTTCGCTCGTTCCCTTGTCCTCACATATACTCTGAAAAGGAACCCTTAGCTAGCCTCATTCCGCGACGCAGCATGTACCTGTTGCGCGCCATCGGTTCATAGTCTGCTACCTATGTTCGCCGATTGGTTAAACACAATTAGAGAATGATCGTGTGACGATCACGCCGCGGTATGGCTCTCTCTTATTTATATCCCGAACACATTCCCCAAAAATCCCATAACTTCCGGCCTAGGGTGGAACCTCCCACATTGTAGATCGCGACCGAATAATCCCGCACCACCAGTTTGCCTTGGAAAATAATAATGCGTCGTTCTCTCGATTTCTTCTTCACGTTCCTGTTTAAAAAAAAAAATTTTACTATATAATGTTCCGTCAGTTTCCGTCACAGTCTCTGAATACGTGCGAAATCGTTCAACATAATACGCTGCTGTGTTTTTGTCTGACAATGAAATCTATGTCCGTTGTACGTAAGTGTAGGGGCAGCATCTGTTTCCAGCAGGTTACGGAATAGCTCCGAGGCCGCGAACGCCGGAATACAGTGCCGCGTCAGCAGCTATCAATTGCATTCGCATCCAGGTATGTATGCGTTATCGCGGATATACCGACGGTATGTGTGTAGCGAGAGACGCGGTCATTCACCAAAGTTAGACAAGTATCGGTTGAAGAAAACGTATCGACTCGCTTGAAGTGATTTAGGAGAGTGTAACCATAGAGGAAACTGGTGGGTGTGCCAGGCTATATGCTGGTGAACGTGCCGTTGCAAGCGCGAGGGGATAACAGTAGGAAACTGCAATTTGAATCGGTACGGCAGAATCGCTTCGTTGGATGCAAAGACAGGGGGAAAGAAAGACAGCTCCAACAAGTTTCAAAGCCCAACGTGGCGTTATGAAATTTTTTCAAACTTTTCCGACCGTCCTCTCGCCCTTCGTACCATCCCTTCCACTTTTGCGCTTACCATTCGAACTCGCGAAGATTGGCTCGAGATACTTTTCTTCATCTTTTATGGCGAAGGCATTTTTTATGCCGTTTCCTCTCCAAGCTTTGCTTCTCACACACGGCGCAGTATAATGATATCGACTTTAACACTGTTATCTTTCCCGCTTACTCTTCTTTTTTTTTTGTAAAAAGTCGTCTGTTCATGGAGTCGTGAAGTAATCGATTACAAGTTCGCCGTTACACGTGCACGAAGTCGATAGAGTTTCCATACATTTTTGGCGAGGGTCGGCGAGGAAGGGGGCGGGGGAGAGGAGGAAAGAGAGAATGATAATTCAGTCACGCTACGAAAGCACCCACGTCTCGTTCAACGCCGTTAAACACGATTCACGGTTTCGGACGGAAGTCTGTACTATCGGCAGCACAGAGGGGAGAAAAAGGATCAACGACTCGACATCGATTTCACTCATTAATGATATCATTTTTTTAAACCGCAAGAATGCATTATCGAGCATCTTCGGAGGCCCAACGTTGAAATTTATCCCCGCTCGGGAGTAAGCTAAAACAACGCTCAACGTACGACCCCCAACCAAGTTCGGTTAAAGTAAAAAAGTTTCGTCAATTCAACAAATACTGCTCGACAACAAAGTTCTAACATCTTCTTTTGTTTATCGATGTGGCATATTTCTACCTAAAAATAATGATAGAACAAGTTAAAGGTTGGACTTTTTACCGTGCGTAGCGAACTCTTTAGCAGACCCTTTCGAGAGTCTCTGATCAGCTTACTTTCGATTGGATTCGTACTCTGCGCAGCAGAAAAAAAGAGAAGCACTTTCAATTATTCCGCAATAGCCGTGAACTATTCGAGGTCTATGTTTTTTCAATTTACAGCGAGAGTGGAGCCGAGGGTAACTCGAGTTTAATCTTCTTTTATATACGTTAGCTCCCGTACGTCTGCTATCGAGCGGTTTTTGTACGCGACTCGAGAGAGCTCGGGCTGGATAGAATATTCGAGATCCCCATCGAATATCCTGCGGTATTAACTTTCCATCCTGGTTCGTTTTACCGTACCCGGTCGAGGCATCTCTGCGATGTCCCGCTCGAAACGGCACAGTACCAGCAAGCCACGTGTATTCACCTCTGTATGAATGCACCTTGAGTGCACGCCACTCTTTTATTTGTCGACCGGTTTGATACCCACTCGTTCCGTATCGCGTCTTATCCAGATCAAACGATATTACCGATCGACGCGACACGAGTTGTCACTCCCATGCACATCTTCCGATATCTACTTCCTTCGACGTATCGGGTAACCCTTTCTCCACCGGTCCACACCTCCCTATATATTGTCCCATAGGTCATATATTGTCCACAGGAGAGTGAGAAACCTCCCTAACGGTTACCGGAACGCCCAGGCAAATTTATACGAAACTCTCGCTTTGCCGCCATCCCCTCGTACGCCTCTGTGTGTAAACCGTATACAGTCATATGCATATAGCGCCGTTGTATTGTGTTCGCCGTTCGTCCGAGTCGAGTCGAGGGTGGAATAATTTGGGAAACTCGTGCCGTGAGCCAGCTAGCAGCAGCACACGCTCGTGTCGTCCTCGTTGCCTCGTGAGTTAGTACAATAGGCGACAGCTAGAAGCCGTCACTGTGGCAGTTCCGGATAGTTTTCCAATTTTTTTTTCTCAAACTCCTACGCAGCCCGACGAAAGAATATGGGATTGGTTGGGAACGAAATTAAACTATTCAGCGTGTCAACGTGATACTCGCACGCCAATATGATAAATATTTATGGACAAGCTGAACTAGGGAACGGTTCATCATTGTCCTTTTTTTAATTCAATTTTTATAGAAACATTTTTTATTACCTTCCAGACTTTTCGAACGAGAGAGTTCGCTTGTACGAGATCGGTGAGTTCCGACGGTTATAACGGAACCCTTGTTGCACGGTTTAGCGAGTGCTTCTATCTACCTACAGTGGATATCTGTGGATCTCTTACACCTTGTAGTGTAAGAAGCTTAGGGAGCTTTTGGCATTTCGTGGATTATTCACGAGTCGACACCGAGCGCTACTGTGCACTTCCTCGTCTTTCTCCGCGTTAGCCTTGAAAGCCTCTACCGTCCGGTAGGACTTTCAACGCTCGAATTTCCTGTTGTCGGGCCGGTGTGCGGGCAAAGTCTAGGCGGGACATTTTCCTTCCGATTACCATGGAAAGGCACTATGTCTCCATGAATAACTAATTTCTTTATTCCTGTACCAATCCTCCTAGACTCAACGCTTTCCCTTGCCCTTTCTCACCACTCGGACGGCCGAGTAAAATTCTTTTTTCCCTTACATCGAGTGTATACGTACCATATACACCGTAAGCAAATCTACATCGGTTTCGAACTTTCGTTCCTGACGAGTTACTCACCGAACTTTGGAGTGCCGGCAATAAAAGATTGAGCCTCCTTAACTACGCTTCTAACTTATGTAGTTGGCTTCGATTTTTTCCTCACCATCGAATAAGCATCACCGATAATTACTGTGCAGCAAAGTCGAAGACGCGGTAGGATATCTCGAGGTGAAACGAGCGATTCCCTTGCGCTTCCGAAATTCGACAATAATACAATGTTCGCGGCTAGACCTTACCAGCGGCCATCGGTAATTAGAGTACAGAGGTAGATGCTACATGCCTTCTGAGGTTTCCTAAAGCAACCTCTAAACCGGTGCAGTTTATCCCGCTGTGCTTTGAGCCGCTTTTCTGGTTCTTCTGCAAAGTTTCCTGCACACAACCCGCGTAAAAAAACGTCCTACGGGAAGCGAATGCTGCGTGGAGTAAAATCTGAATGTAAGTTTTGGTCACTTCTCTTTCTAGACTCTCCGCTAGCCGTG
This sequence comes from Listrodromus nycthemerus, assembly GCA_963978505.1. NCBI lineage: Eukaryota > Metazoa > Arthropoda > Insecta > Hymenoptera > Ichneumonidae > Listrodromus > Listrodromus nycthemerus. The sequence goes on along the minus strand of OZ021679.1, from coordinate 16,880,001 downwards.
GTGTACGACCTCGAACATTTTTATGCAATCAACGGTCTATTCTCAGTGATGGCGTACAGGTTTGAAAATTTTTATTTAGGTGGCCCCATAGTCTTTTTCGGGCTCATTTTGAACCATGGCATGCAAACTTGACGAATTTCCTGTTGTTAGCGGTTGGTGAGAAAGAGTCTCGAAAAGAGTATGGGATAGATTGCAAATTTTCGTGGTTGTACGTGATAACTAGGGAAGTGTCTGAAAATATGTATGGGGTTGATTGCACAAACATTTTCAGAATCGTGCGTGGTGGGTGACGAAGAGTCTGGAGAAGTGTATGGGATTGTGTACTGGAAGAAGGATCTAGTAAAAGTGTCTATATCGCTTGAGAACATTACCATAGCACATAGCAGTAGGGCGCTAGGGCTCCACCTGTTGTATAAAGTACCCGAACTACAAGAATTTTTTTTAGCTATTATACGGCGAACATTCTTGGACAATCTGAGACATTCTATGTGCTATCATAATTATTTTGTATGAACGATAATTCGTACTAAACCCCTCAGTGTGCGAATTAAACAAAACCCCTGTTTAGTTTATACTTCACATAACATTTTTTTCCGTACTGCTCCTTATATTCCGGGCAAACTGAATTCAGTACCCTTTCCTATACACGTTTTTTTGTTACGCGGAAAGCGGCATCGCCGTTCGAATCTTAACGAATGTGACCCTCGACAGTGTGTATAGAAGATTGCCAGAAAGGACACTCGGAAAGTTCACTTCATTCATTTCCCACTTTGATAAAAACAAAGATTGTCGAAGATTCGAAGTGACAGGAAGTATCCCCGTTTCGTTAAGGTCTAATGGGGAAACAAGGTGAGGTTTTTCCTAATGGGTTCCCCGGCTTTCCAATTAATTTCTCGTTGACTTATAAAAGCCTCCCGGCCGCGGGTAGGACGAAACTAATCCTTGTTGCAGCAAGAAAACTATCTCGTTAAACTTTAAATTAGCGTTGTGGCCGAGGGCAGTCTGGCGAAATCTTCTTGTCCCCAATGCCTTTGTGCAGCGAAATGATAAGACAGTACAGATGAAAGAGAAAGCAAAGTGGGCGGGAGAATCGAGGCTGAAGTCGAACCGAGGAGAGTGGAATAAGAAGTCCAAGTCCCGACTTGGAAAAGACGGAGGAAAAACAAAAATTGTTTAGTGTATGAAGTTGAAAGGGTGGAGGGAGGATCGTAACAAGAAGACTGAAGGAGTAGATAGATGGTAAGAGAAGGGTATTACTCCGTAGGGCTGAGAGCAGTTTCCTGCGGTGCCGGTTTGTCTCCCGTCTTGGCGGGCCAGTTACCTAACTACCGCTGCGTTTCATTTGTACGTATACCAAGCGATGTGAAAACTTCCCGGCGACTTTCCTTTAACGAAGCCGCTCGCGGGTCGTTCTATTTCCTTCCCATCCTTTCTTTCCGTTCGGGAAGCCGATGCGGATACGAAACTTTATATTAAGTAGGTATTAGCAAAACTTTCGCTGCCTCGTCCTACTTTTACGCGAAAATTTCACTCCCCGATCCTACCCGTTGAATCCTTATTGAAATTGTTGACCTTTCGCTTATTACTTTTCTTCCGCGCTGTACACCCGCTGTAAAGCGAATACTCGTCTAGAGTTTTTTGCAGTTATATATTTTTATATTTATCATCAATAAAATGGAACTCATTGATTTTGTTATTAATTGACATTATTGATGATCGATAGGAAAAGTTCGTCGCCTCGATATGTCGCGTAAAATATTTAAACTGTCTCGATGATTGACATTAATTAACGATGCTCCAATTAGCGACTTTATTGGTTCGCGCGCACTATTATGCCAAGTTGACTCTGTATATGAAAAATCAACCGCGAGGCCTCCAGCATCCGCGCACCGATTCAACAATGCCGTACTTCTGTGTCTCGTTACCTTTTTTGTCTCTCCTCTGTTTTGTTCTTTATTTTGCCGTATCGCGGAATCAGACGCGACGTTGCGTAATAGATGTCGCATGCGACAGGAGGGAATACGCGTTGATTAATCAACAACTCGTCATTGTCACGGATATAACCTGCTTTCATGAAATTGAAGACGAGATGTTTGCGTTTAATTAATCCGGGGATGAGGAGCAGTCGATACCATTGTGCAACTGTGGTTTTACATCGGGTAAATATATTTTTCGACGAAGAAAGTCGCACATCATATGACGGTAAAAGGTCGTGTAAAAAGATTATGTAATGTGACAACGTTATAATTAGATTACGCTCGTGGTTTCCTAAAATTAAAAAAGGAAAGAAAAGATTACCCGAATAGCTCCGAAAAATCGAGTGTTCTAGTTTCGCGTACACACGGGCGACTGGAAAAAAATGGTACAACGGGACAAAGTGGGACACTGAGGGCATAGCTCGATCTGACAATAATTTTGCTATGCCCCTATCCTGTACCGACGATACAGTCGGATTTTCAAGTCCGTTTTACCTTGCGTATAACTATCGCCACTATCCAAGCCTATTGGGAAATTGCTTTTCATCGCAATATCCCATTTTGCCCTGCTGTGCTGTCGCCGTTGCGAATTCGAATTAGAAAGCTCATTCAACAAGATAGCAATTGTTCCCCTTGAAAGTGTTCATCTATACGGGCCATATCATATGGGTAACTCGGCGCTATTAATAGATGGCTCACTTCTCGATCATAGTTCAGCAGAGTTGAACATAAGTATAATAAAAAAATAATAAATAATACTTTCGAGTAACATTTCCAGGGTCGATTTGGACATGAGAACTAATGTGATTGCAAATCGCTGAGTTTTCTGGGATATTGCGCTGTCATATCAGCTAAATAATAGATTGCAATGGTACAGATGCGCGCCATCCAATCGCTTGAAATTTCCACCTCGAAGTCTAAAATATCCATAATTAATATTTCGTGGTACTGTAATTTTCGTGTTGAAGCTCAATCCGACCATAGAGCGCGACCGATGGCATTATCATCACAGTGTATATATGTATGCGCGGTTTATATCGGACGAGTGAGCGTCAAATTATAATATACTTCAGGTGCATTCTATTGTGGGTATAATTGTTCCCACCTCGACGGCAATTCAAGATTTTATCGTAAAACCTTATCGGTTTTCTGGCATTACCGCGACAACAGAAGAATTCTAATATTTTTTTCCGCCCTACCTTGATTACCAAAAACGCTCGTTGCACAAACTTCGTTACCGGTTGGCTGGCCGATAACGAGCAAAGTTTTCGTTCTCATTCAACAGCGCATATTACTGGTGGGAGAGAGCTTAATATTGCTTAACGCCATCGAACATGATCCTGGTGCAAAGTTTCGGCTCTCCGGAGTCGTGAATTTTCGTACGAACGGCTGTGGCAAATGTGAGCTTTCGTCGAATATCTCTGTTAACGATATTTTTTTTTTTTTTTTGAGAGATTTTTTATCGATACTTTTTAACGCTTCGGCACACCGCGTGTGACTAGACCCATTCCGGTAACGAGCTATCACATCCGATTCGCCAATACGGTTATTGCATATCCGATCACTGATGTAGATTTAAAAACCCTATCTGCGCGCTATTAGCAAATATTCCTCATCTTCCACAATTTTGTATATGCGCTAATTTTACAATTCTTTTCTCATTCAACTACAGCACGATTCATTGAAAAAAATGAAATAAAAATAAAACATATATCTTCGTGTGTAGAAAATATTTTTAAATTTTGAGTAAATATCGGTATGATATTTACTGATACCGAAAGAAAGATGAGCGAAAGTCGTACAGGTTTCGGACGTAAGTAAAACATGGTCTTTTTCCAATGTTGCGCATGGATAATAGTGATAGAACTGCCGAAGCTCCTGGCGAATTCAATGGCTGGACCATTGCCGTGAGAAAGCTGCCTTACTGTAGGTGCAAAAGGTATCGCGAATCAAGAATAAATACAATATGACTACGAAAGATCAGATGCTCGCGTCTTAATCAATGTCCGTCGAATCTAGGCACCTCAAATAATGATGGGCCCGTTGCAGTATAACTTCAAAGTGAATTTGCCTTCACGCATTATTTTACACAACCCAGCACGGAGATGTATTACCGTGGCTTTATCCGGAGTGAATTACCGGGAGAGTGAACGATACAAGTATTATGTCTCCGTGATAGTCGAGCCGGGGTTCGTTCAACGGCATAATGGAGCTTGTAGGGCGCACGCGGTGTGAAATTACAACGTCAGCTCTGGTCCGGGCCACCTCGTCCCGTCACCGGAAGCAAGAAGACGTCTCTCGCACGCGCGTAACCGATCCCCGTGCCGCTATAGACACAGTGCATACACACCCACATCTCCGGTTCCGGCTTGCCGGTTCGTCGTGTCGTTCGTCGAAACGCATAGGCTGTGTTACACAGCCTATGCGTTTCGACGCGTTACGCGGCGTGCCGCGACTACGCGTATCCAAAATCCGTGGATTCCCCAAACCTTCCCCAAGTCCACAATCCCGGGTCTCGCGTGATTGTCGAGAAGTGACGTAGGGTGTTGCTGCCTGCACCCGTCCATCCACCAGAGGCTTTCTCGCTTGCGAGCCATCGGGGACCCGGCATAGCTGTACGCAGTTGAGCGCAACGCCGAGATTCCGTCGGCACCGTGAGTGGGGCCGGCAGAACGCCGAATCGATAATCGAGGTCAACTGGTCAATGTGGATCATAGGACACTCCGAGCTGAGCCTGCGAGTTCGCGGAATTCGACCGAAATTGAAATCTGCCGTTTACCCAATTACGATTTGCCGCTCCCCTGTCGCATGTGCTCATCCACGTGTACCAGATATAATTTGTAATAGTACGTCTTCCGCCTCTTTTCGGTCGATTAACTCAACGCATTTACCCTGGACTAGATTTTTTTACGTTTTATATATATTCGCCTGCGAGATTCGCGCGTCTGTTGACAGCCATCGAGAGACTCTCCGAGGAGGCGGCCTGATCGAAAGTCATAAGATGAGGAAAGAATCAAGCTTCGCCTCTCCCGTGACACTTCGTCGGTCACGGATTACCTTCGGTTGCCGGGATTTTCCGAATAGGAGAAGCGAGAAGAGGCTCGAGAGCGTACGTGTGAGAGAGCCCAAGGGCTGGAGACGTTTCTCGCTCCGTCGTTTTGTGGGTTCCGTTAGGATCCCCGTACGTGGATACTGCTTCTCCTCGAGAGGGCCACGTACGAATTCGGAGGGAATTCCCAACGTGTATGTCCTCCCTATTTCCGCCCTCTCCCATCCCCCTGTCCGTATACGTGTTTACCGAGAGACGGAGTGAGTGCGCCAGGTACGGATTCCGTACGTTCGGAGGTTTGTACTACGTGCCAGGTTGGTGGACGAGCAACGGAATCGTATGGGACGACGAGAATCGCGAAACGAGCCGACGCCGCGACTCTCCAGTCTGTACGTACTCGACAGTTTGTATACGCCCGAGGTAAAGACTTCCCATAGATTTAGAATTTGTACCAAGACAGCTCTCGAGAATCCAAATACGATTCACCCAGCTCGCAACTCACAGCGGACACGTCTCGAAGAAGTCCTTCGTCTTTCCGGTCTTTCAGCTAATCCCGGCTTTTTCTTGTTTGATCGGACGATCTCAGGAATAATTTAGGCTAATGGCGCAATGCGAATGAAAAAAAATTACTTTCGAGTGTTTGATTCGTGGATCCATGTACCTAATGCGTCACGAATCGATTGAGGGAGAATAGAAAGCACACCGGACTCGACGCAAACGAAAGAAGAATTATGTTCCGAAAACGTTCGGCTGTCCCGACCGTCGTGCATGGGATTGTCGGATAAGTAAGAATGATTCAGAGAAAAAGCGTCGGTTAGATCGCCATTCCCAGTGAGCTAAACCGGTGAACTCCGCGGTTCACCACCAGCTCCCAACTCTCTCTACATGCTGGGGACCTCGACACTATAAATTTACCAACACCGGCGAACTTGCCGCAGCTCGCCTGAATATAAGGTCGGAAGGAAGAGCGAGCGAGATGTAACCGACGGTCCTTCTCGCCGATATCCTACGAAAGGGATGTAGAGGCGATGCTGCGCTCCCACTCGGCTACATAACACTGGGGAATTTCAGTCGAACCCGGAACGAGCCTTCAAGAGGACGAGAGAATCTCCGTGTGTGTGTCTTCTATCCACGGAAGACTGGATGAGAAAGGGAATGTGTGTTAAGATTGGTCGCCGAAGAAAGGGAGGAAGACCGCTCCACGTACCCTGTGTTCCCCTCCGGTTCTATATGAAATATGGTGCGTTCGAGAAGTCGAAGTCTCTACTCTCCCTCTTTATGCCGCTCCAGCTGGTACTGCCGGTACTGCAGCTTCGGCGAGTTTCGTTGCAAAGCTCGGGGGATGCAGTTTCACGGAGTACTCCATGGCAAAGGAACGAGGGACTCGGAGCCGTGGAGAATATTATGGGCGAAAAGGGAGACGGAGCGAAGAGAACGAGTCGCTCGCCCGGAGTAAAGACTAGACTGGAAACATCTATGTACGTTGGTTCTTTGGGACGAACCCCGTCTAACAACTGTGGCTTACCGCAAGACTTAGCGGTTCACAGATTTATTCAGATTGCTTAAATGTTTTCTGGGCCATTGTTGAAGCGCATACCGAGCTTGGGCACATTGAGTCTCGTTGAAGAAGTTTGTTGCGGCAGGTGGGGGAGCTTATCGCGATAAAATGTCCGGAAAGCAGTAGGGGGTACTTTTAGTTTCGGGGGGATTGAGAACCTCTTTCTTCGAGAGGTTATATATTACCGGATTATATATTCGCGATCGTATATTACTCATCGGGCATCCCCCATAGAGCTATCAAAGTGCGCTCGAGCCGTTCGCTCGAAGTTGACCTTTTCCGCGTACAAAGTTTCCCCGGTAAATTGAGACTCCTACCGATTCTTCGTAAATTAGGATCAAACTCTTAGATCCCATTTCGGCCTTGTTGGATTATGAAAATTATCGATCACGGCAACCTTTCGGCATTCTTAGCTGTACATAGTTAAGGGTTGTGCAGGCTAATTACCACTAGATCTTCGTTTCTGTACTATGGGGCGCGGCAAAATGAAATAGCCGTGGGGCGGGAAAGGGGGGTGAGGGGGTAAAACGGATAATTTATAACAAATTTCTCATAATCCAAAAGACAAAAAGATCTAAAGTAATGTGCATGTGGTTTCCGCTTTTATTACAATTTTATTCAGAGTTTTCTCCGTGAGAACGTTTTTTGATGGATTTTGGTTTTCCCATAGAGAAAGTTCAGCGCAAAATTGTAATCAATTTAAAAGCCATGTACAATTTACTTTTTAACTGTTTTTTTGGTAACACAAAAAAACATCTCCAATTCATAAATTTGACATGAACGACATTTCTTGCACAATATATTGTAGAAAATATCGGACTGAAATTTCCGTCATTTGTTGCTTTCAGGTTGTCTTGTGTATTTTTATTCGCTGATGACGAATCAACGTATTATTTCATTCGCGGAGCATTTGGTGCACCGACTGGGCTCAGATTTGAAAAATACAAATTTTAGGACCAACCCAAAAGTTTCGGATTTCAAAATTTAATTAATTCGATTAATTTTATCAAATGTAATACCAATCATTATACAGCGTATGTCCATTGTTGAGCAACCATGTCTGTGTACTTCGCCGTCTCATCAAAAATTCACCGGAGATCTCATACGCGTGTCGGTGAGCGGATGGGCCGTTAAAGTAGGAAATGGAATAAAAAAGAAGTGTCGTGGCCGAGTGCAGTTTCAAGTATGCGGAATATATGTATAGCGCAAGGGCGAGAGGATTACCGGGCGCGCAAAAGTTGGAAACCACTGGAGGTTCGCACAGAGTAATTGAGAGCTCGTAAATCCCTGGGATCGACGATCCACGATCTTCATTTTCTGCCGCCGTTTTTCCCGAGCAACACCGGTGAATTAACCCCGCTCTGGACCCTCGTTCCTTCTCCTTTTACCGTATAACATGAGATTTTCCAGTGAAGTTAATTTATCATACTTACTCATCAAACTAGAGTCTATAACCTTCGACTCTATCAATTTGTACTGTGATCGATCAGAGAATGTAACATCGTGTGGATAAAAATGAAACGCACAGCAACATCGTATTTTAAATATTTTCGGACTGATAAAAACTATCGTCCCTCGAACAATTCCATTTTTCACCTATCTTGGTTTTCTGTATATGTTTTGTCATGATTATCGTTTCCGCAATTCTGCGTCAAAATCACTTAAAAACCTTCCCCATTTTCCTGCAATTCAACACTTGCACTCATTCGCGATTTATTTTCTACACTTATATAATTTTTTCACTCCTCCTTCTCTTAGTCTTCTCGAAGAATTGCGCCCTGCGCTCATTCCGAGGAACGGCGAGGAAGCTTCGAGTTGCGATAAGGAAAGTCTGTAGCTCCAGCGACGAAAGACGAGACGCGAAGCAGAGGAAATGTAAAAATACTCGCACGATGCCCCGCTCACACTTCTACGGATATCGAATTGCCGCTACCGGGAAACTCGTTGACGTCAAACGTGAACGCGCTCCCATCGAGATTCCGACAAAAAGGGGGTAAAAAAATTTCCTCGGTTGTTCGAGCTCGATTGCAAAGAGCAATCATGCGGCTCCTTGCACCGGGAAATCATTTGCTCCTAACGATTTTGTGACGCTCATAAAAAAAAACCGCAATATACGAGATCCGCTAAAACTAGGTGACGAAAGTCCCTGAAGCCGCGGTCCGTGCATCAAAGTTCACGTTTAAAGTGGCCCTGCGTGTAAAAATACTCACGCGATATCAGACAAGTTTGAGAAAATCGTGGTCGGGAAACATGGTGGCGGAAGTTCTCGATCTTCTTTATCTACGCCGCTGATCGATGTCTGGATTATGATTAACCCTTTTTCGCTGATGGAAAATATGTTATCTCAGCAACAACAGTCCGTATGAGATACGAGCGAAGCCTGCAATGGAAAATCCTTGTCGAGCGAGGCGCGCTGACAGAGAAACAGAGCGAAGATAGTGAAAAGTTTTCGCGGAAATGAAGAGACCAAGGTGATGTCGGTGATCCAGGTATACACATCGCGCGACTCTCTCGCAGAGATCTACCGGTTGTTGTCGGAAAGCTAGAGGGCTCGTTACCGCTCGGTTGACCGAACACGAGCTAGAGGACAAAACGCGCCGCCGAGCCTCGGAGAAGGACGTGTACAAAGAGAGCGTACAACGGAGCGTTCGTTTTCAACCGTCGTCTTTTTACGCACCTCTATAAAATTGATAGGGTTCGTCCCTTTTGCCCCGTAATCTCATGCTGACCCATTCTACCCCGCTGTTTGCCGGGAATTGGACTAGCATTGAAAACGAAACGATTCGCTTGACAGCGCCCGTGCGCAGGGTTAAAATGAAATACTGTATCGTTTCTACGAGAGGGGGTTTACAATACACGGCGACGCTTCCCATTCTCTCACGGGCGGCTGCAGTGAAAATAAAGTATCAGCTCGATCGCGGTCGATGTCGGGCGGTCGCTACGATCGCGGCTCGCTATTCGATGGAGAGAAACTGCGAAAACGAGACTCGAGTGCGTTTATGACTCCAATGATATAAGTATACACATGACACAGTTATACTCTTACACCAACAGGACGAATATAGGCTCGTATAGTTATATTATTGTACATCGAAACACGTAACTCGCATTCTGAGATGCAGGCAATACCAGAAGCCCGGTGACTCGCCTACGTTGTACCTGGATATTGAATTCGGAAACCCCAAACAGTCTGACGAGTCCACCACCTCGGTGAGTAAGCAGGGCGCGTATACACACCTCAGCCGTGCAGAACAAAACGAAACAGTATAATGACAAGCCAAGGTGCGGATACCGTTAAAATTTAATATTTGACGATAAAAGTCGCATTTCTGTATATTATTCCTCTACAAAACTGTTACAAAACTATTCTTTCAGTCTGCCTTTTCATTTCCATTCGGCTGGACTTCATTCGCGATTCCGAGCAATGACGGATTTCTTCTACCAGCTTCCGGCAATATTCCTTCAATAAGGAATTCCTTCAATAAGTACTTCTTAGATATACATATATACATATATATATATATATATACATATTAGGGCGTTCAAAAAAAAAAAAAAAAATTTCCTCGGAACCAAGCTCAAAAGTTTCGTTTACATGCCAAAGTAGGCCTCTGAAAATATGAGCCCTTAATATTAATATTGGGAATGTGCGCATCGCACTTTTCGAATTCCCATAAGAAAAACAGAGGAAATTTTTTTTTTCTGTTCCGATTTTTATAACTAATGAACCATGAATTGCGCTGCAATTTCCATCAGCTATTTCTGTAGAGAATTGAACGCTCTACCAAAAAGTTCTGATATTATTTTCCGATTAATCAACTCATCCGAAAGTTATTCAAGGTCAAAGTGAGATTAGAGGATCATCGAGAATATGAACACCCAATGAAAACTAGGACACTGATAACCGAGACTAAATTGAGTGTTTGTTATTACTGTCTGCACAGCTGTAACCTCGTGTTATAACCCGACGAGCCCTTGGTAAAATCGCACTGAGGAAAACATGAGGGTGGCCTCGGTTTTAGCTCAAGTGGCCCTTCACATCAGCGGAACGGAACTGCACATCACTTTCTCGAAAGGGATCGTGTGCTGATCAAACGCATGTACACGAAAAATACACCCTCAACCAGTAGCACTATGTAAATCACGCGCATAGTGGATACGGGGACTTGTGGCAAAAGTGATGTATTTAAAAATAATTTTCCTTGTAGACGGATAGGTATGCAACATATAATACTTTGAAGCCTCTCTCACGAGATGAAACTGAATCTGATCAAAAGATTTGTTTTTATTCTGAGAAACATAGTCGAAATTGAATTGCAACCGAACGACCCTAAGACCGAGAGTGTCCCTTTCTTCCTCACGAATCATAGTCAGACATCGAAGGTACGCGCGGTTTTTCATTCTCCCCGACAACCTGGATCTATGCGACCACACGATATTTGCTCCTCTGTATTCGTTGGCTTCTTTCTATTTCGATTTCTCAATTTACCACGGCCGTGCGGTTGAGAATTGTTTTGCGGTTTCAATGAACGATGGAATTTCTTGAAAGGTATCAGTGAACAGATGGCTCCAATATAGAGTCCTGCCTACTGTATTTCACCATATAAACGATTCGACGGATATTTCTATTCGTATGAACAATCGACTGATAATTGGATCGTTCAATAACACCCAAAGGAATCTATGGTCGAAAAATATTTCGTAGAATCAACCGAATTGATTCACGGCTAATGGAGGAACCAGGATCTGAAACAGCTGCGGCGAACCCTACCGCTTTTATCATTTATTGTAACACTAATGGGATTTGATAGCCTGAAAGTATTTCCTTCAAAATCAGTTCAAGTCGTTCACGACCAACTGGTCGATTTTCAATAAGTGATTGAAACGACTGCGATAAACCCAACAGTTTTTACGGTAATAACGGTAAAATTCTTACGTTCGTGGAAGCCTAATTATAATCCCATTCATAGAACATTACCGGACCACGATTCCTCTTCCCAACCATTATTATTACCGTGAAACGGGCATCTTCAATGCTTAAAGTGGATTAATTACTCCATATATTTATCCCGTGGGTGTTTCGCGTTCCCGTTTCTACAGAACATCGACGACGATGACGATGTAGTAGTCGGAAAATCCCATAGGGAACAGGGAACTCGCGCGACGTCGTCTCATTTCCTGAGCAAAAGATGATATTTCTTTTTTTGTTCTATCAGCGGCGAGCTCGATGTATCGGTACTGTTGCTATATTATAGAATGGCTTCGGCGAGAGCTGTTCGGGAAATCGACCGACACGAAACTGTCGAGCGTGCACACGGAGAGAGACAGTGAAGAGAGCCACTCGAGTGAGGGGCTGCGCACACGATCGCGTGTGACGTTCGCGCGTCACGAATGGGCCGACAGGGACAGAAGGAAAAGCGAGAAATCCCGCGTGAGACAAAACCGTCGGGAGGTAAAGTGGCACGTATCATGCGGCTTTCGGTCCATCCGGGTTTTTGCCAGTTTTTTCTGGAGAGCGAAATAACCGGAGCGGGAGGAAAACATCTCTCGGGACGAGTCGACGAAACGTACGTGGATCTTGAATGCCCTGGGGGCAGCGGAGGGTCCGAAATTCAATAAAATTTGACTCCGGTCTTTCCCAGAGGCGCCAGTGGAACACGACCGCGGGAGACACTCACGAGACCAGCGAATCTCCGGATAGCCGATGGAATATTTTTGCAAATTTTTGCCAAAGGCGACCGAGTCATATTCGATGACTGTCGAACGACTGACTTTTGTCTGGTCACATTTTCGCGTTGTCGTGGCTGGATGATTAAGGGAAGAGCAGGGGAAATCGGGTCAGAGCGCCATCTTTGTTTGGGAGTGGGTGCAGAACGGTGAGGATACAAAAAAAGCGGAACGACTGCAGGGTGGATTTGGTGATGTGGCGAGGAAACGAGAACACGTAGCTTGTTACCACTTGTTTATCCACTGTGACGTAGCTGTTGGATTCGTGGCGAAGCTTATATCGAATTCGGGGGATCTCATAGGCCATTCGACTCTCGTTCGTAGCGTGCTTCTTCTTTCTTCCGCTCGTAGATCTTAGTTCCTTTTTCCTTTTTTGCTTATCCATTCGTTTCGTTCCTATCGCCCGCGCGGCCCGACCATTCGCAATCTCTTATTTTACTTCGATGCGAGGAACATACCAATTCTCCCAGCTGTGTCCTTCGTGCAGGTCGTGCAGGACGACTACGTGGATTTCGGATAGGCCTCGCGTTCTCGTTAAGATGTCGCGTGGTTAGACGGAGTGGAAAATCTCTGGTGGCCCTAGAACTCTAGTGGAGCTTTAAATTTCTAAGAAGTCCTGCTACTCTGAACATTCTAAGAATATTCATCGATATAAGATTTTTCTCTAGAACAAGACTTCGGAAATAATTTCTGCCCGAATAACCTCACAAGTCCACATTCCGTACCCTCAACGCGGACGGAAAGTCTTTTTGACCAGCGGGCTAAAAAGAAACACAGTAGGCCGGAAACTAACGAAACGGGTCACTTTCCATCTCCATTGCGGTCATAGAAAAGAGACAATTTTTTAGCATAATCTGCCAGAAAATGCCGTATGCTACTCGGGAAGAAGTAAATTGTTACGTTGTGTGAATTTCTCAACATGAAACTTCACACGTCAGTAAAGCAGACACTTTCCTCCCTAGTGGCATAGTATGTATTTTTGTCGAGTTAAATCGATGCCACTATATTTTGTGTGTTATTTTTAAATGCCCGTTGAGCAGGCAAAGTAATTACGGTCGCTAAGAAAATGTAGGAAAAAATAAAAGAATAAAAAGATTGACCTGCCAGCACCGTGAGAACGAGAGGAAGCTTGCCGCCGAATGTCGGTAACGTATATAGAAAGTAAAATCGATCGGAAGGTAATTTAATTGAAGTCGTCTGCCAGAAGCGATTTGCTTAAACGACTGTCAATTGATATTGGTGAGTTGGAACTTTGGTTCTCGCGGGTGGAAAAGAGAAGCGAAGATAGAGGAAGACATAAAGATAGGTCGGATATAGGAAATTGGGAAATAGAGATAAATCGTACTCCTGGGACATTAAAAATAAAAAAAAATTGTGATGAAAGGAAAATAGAAGCGGCGCGGCGCGCAAGAATGGATCGTCGAGGATGAACGAGCGTGTGAGCTGTTGAATGAAAATGAAATAAAAAAGAAAAACGTGTGAAAAAAGGCGTGACGGATGAATCAAGCTTTTTTTTTCATCTTTGAGTTTTCTGCTCAGGCAACTGTCGATCGCAGATCGTCACCTGGCGATTTTTTTCCACCTCTCGTAACTTTCTCGAACCGGGGAAACAAGCGTCCGCGAGCATTGGCACGGCTCACCGTATCAACGCTTGCCAAACTACATTCTCTCAATCAATCCTAACTGAATAAAGTGAATAGCCGCGGATAAAATGTCCTGATATTTCTCGGGGTCGGATGCGTAATGACCGTTTCATATGTTCGCTCATTAAACGTCATGGTCAAAGGCCAGCCGCTTTATCTGAAGTCGTCAACACCTTTAAATTTACTCGCCGAAATTACTTTACGCATGCTCATTAAATAACGGCGTAGAAGACAAAGAAAGAGGTTAAACGCAGAAACGACGCAAGTGCACTGGGTACTTATCTACAGCTTTTTATGGTGTATGAACTTTACCAGTCAAAGCATCCGACGACTCTTTCTCCCGCGGCTTTTTTTTTATCTGGCATCATTTCTCACTTCACCCTCTATGGTGGCTCGCCTACTCGATTTACGCTCGCTCTCTTTGAATCATAATTTCGCTGTAATACTTGAAAAGAAGTAAAAAAAAAGTTCTACCTCTCGTCGTCGGTGAATTCTGTTTACGTACACTAATTTCCCACTCGGTACAAGCTGCGTTTGTCGCTTCGCTCTAGCTCGGTGCACCGTACGACCCTTGAGCCGAGTGTCCAAGTTTTCCCAGCGCAGGCTTCATCGAGCTCTGTCGACGCGGACTCTTGTATCTTAAACTTTGCTTCGTCAATCCGTTTTAACGCTCTTTGCCGTTTTTCCTTGCGCTAATGCGAGCGAGCCTCTATTTCTACCCATCCCTTTTTACTCCTCTCTCGGGTGTTCTGAGCTCTTTTCATACTATGGTCACCTGCCCGGTATCCTGGTTTGCCTACGAATGTATCGTATATTTTAAGGAGCGTTAAGAGTCCTCCGAGATAATACTTGTTTATACTTTCGACAAACAGGGTTTCGCGTAATTCAGAATTTTCGCAGAAAAAGAAAAATTGGCGAAAACATAATAGCAAAGAGTAGTGCGCATACGTTTTTGGATCGTAACCTGGATGAAGGAACGGGGAGGCGGACTGAGAGTCAAAACGAAATTCTTCATCCAATACGCGAACTGACGCAGCTATGTTTCAAAAGCTTCAACACGAAAGAAACATTTTAATTGTGTGCGCCGATATTATTTATTTTGCTTGATCGTTTTAACTCACTGATTGGATATCTGACTGTGGGGAATAATCACGTTTCATGTCACAATTTGGCGAGTTTGCTGATTAGATTGTGGTTTCTTTTATTTGATGTTTTTGCCTTTTTATACAGCTCATCAAAGCTGCTGATTGACAGTCAAATTATAACAGATTTCGGCGCTTGGTGTGTGTAAGTGACGTCTAATTTTGCTCGGCTATTCGGGACTTCAACTTTTCGAAACTCCCAAAGTTTTCACAATCTGCAACGGCGTTCTCCCCATGTTTAAAAGTCTTCGCAACTCCTGTTTGTTTCGGACGCAGTAACATTGATGTTCCCACTTAGTGTAGTATTTTTCTTACTACCTCGTCGAAAGTACGTACTTTGATTCCTGGTTTCAGGGCAGAAAATCTAATTTTGTCTGCCCTGAAACCAGAGAGGTAGTAAGAAAAATAGTATACACTCCACGGGAATAAAGTTTGAAAGCCCTGCCCTGCGCGCCATCTTGCCCTCGCCGTCGCCTCAGGCAAGATGGCGCGCGGAGCAGGAATCTCAAACTTTCTACCCTTGTAGTGTAAAATACTATTTTTCTATCCTATAATTGTTATGAAATAATGATAATTACGTAAAATTTCTCTATTACATCTAACTCTATCGTAACAACTGCATTTCTAAGTGTCTGTATCTATTCTATTTCTATATATCTATGTGATACATAAATGTCTTCAAGAACACCGAATGTAATATATTTCGAGCATGTGGCAGTCGATGTTCTCGAGTGATCAGAAAGAGGAAATTACAGCAGACGGGCGCAGGTACTAACGAACCGTCGGACTATACGAACCTAGAAGTCGACGAGAGATATAATATTAGGTGAAGGAGGGTTGCTTCACCCCATTTCCCCCGTCTGCCTCCGCAGATACTAGAAACGGCGACGTTTCATCGTCCTTGAGTCTCTCCAGTTCTCTCGCGTTCTCGTTCGCTCCTACTTCTCGCATTCCTTCCCTGCATGCCCGATGTACGCGATGAACGTTTCGCCCTGCCAACGTAAAGCCGGGTTATATCCGGCAGTTATCAAAGCCGGATGACGAGAGGTGATAAAAACGAAATACCTACGGTACTGGGTAGTATCAGACTGGCACGGGGTATATATAAATTTAATATCGATGACTGAAAACCAGAAGAGCTCAATTCGCGTACGTTAACCCTCGAAGTTATGCCCGTATGATTTTCAACCGACAGCACATGTGTGAAAGTGCACATTTCGACAACGAAACTCGTCACACCGAATGGTCCTTCCCGTTTACGTTGCTCGCGAAGTATAGTCGAATTTTTTATATTATTAAAAGAATTCATTTCCTAATTTACGACATTTCCCATTTCTTACTGACTCCGAATTTGACGTCACAATGTTATTATCGACGATATAAAGTGTAAGTTGGATTAAATAATAGTTCATTGAAGGATTCGACGGTAGAAATACATAAGGATGTGTGCCGATCCGGAAAAAATCGGGAAGCCAAAACACTACCTGGAGAACGATGTCTCCATTCTATCCGGCATGCCCTCGCTTCGTTGGCGCGCCCGACCTGCCGCTGGCTCTTCTAACTTAGCTTATAATTACGTAGAAAATTTTTCTTTTATTTAAATTCGTCTTCTTCGTTTCGGAGTAAAGCCGGTTTCTTTTTTTTTTCAAGTGTTATTCTCTCTCAACGACTGTCACGACGAAGCTGCTGCTGCGTACAATCTTCTCGTTTTCCGCCCGGTACACTTGGGCGAACACCCAGAAAAACGGTTCAGCACTATCGAGCGCAGTCATAATATCTCTGCCTCGTTCCCGAAGCCCTCACGACCCGCTTTTCCGTCAGGCGACCGCTATTATACTTGCTGACAGTAAAAAGGAGTGTATCAAGGCTGCGAGAGAACGAGAGCTACAGATAAATTCACTCATTTTCTACCCTTTCCGAAAACCTATTCACTCGTGAAATCATCGAACCATCTCCTGAAGAAACAAAATTGGACGAACGGAGTCGTACTAAATAAGTGTCGAATCACCCGAAGTCTTTCGAACTCGTTGTCGCGAAGTATTATTGATGAGTCGTTGCGCTAAAAATGAAGTCAGGCGAATTCGGAGAAATAAATATGAAATCACATCTTCAAGCGATATAAAAAAGAAATCTATTTTCTGTACTCCCATCAGCACTCTTCGACCTCTTGAATAAATTGTGTGGCCCCGATTTGCTGTTGTACCCGAATAGAACCGCACCGTTTACCGCTGCGCCAATTGTATTTGCGCGGTGCGAGATTCGACCGAGATGTGAATAATAGTTTGGTTCTGAAATACACGAACTTCTCGGGTTCGTGTAGCTCCACGTTGGCGTCAACCCCTCTGCGCGCGCGGCGAACAGAGAATAGAGGTTTGCTAACCGGTCGTCGTGACTCCACAAGTTGCCGAGGTTGCCCCGAAGGTGGGGGGACTTGTATGCCAGGTCATCCAGAAATATCCTTCTGTCGGGTGAATATTGCCGGAATAGCTACGGAAACCCCGTAGATTTTTTATGCACCGTATCGTCCCCAAAGCACCTGATACGACGCCACAAGAATTTCTTCAGCGCCATTGGGAGCATTACGGCGATAAGTTATCGGACGATCGCTAAAGCTCGGAGAAGATCCCACTCCTGAAAGGTTGGTTCGATACCCCCATTGCTGACGCTGTAATTAGTGACCCGATTGGTCGGCCCGATTTCAATTAGTACAGCCCGTATTTCACGTTTGAATATTGTTGTTTTTAAATAGTCTCGGGGCATTTTTTAATTATATTAACGAAAAAGGCTAAAAAAGTTATCGATATTTCACTGAGTCAGATTAAAAGTTTAGTGGATGGATGAGAGTGGAATGAGAGTTCAGTAAATAAATGGGCGACCGTTTAAATCGAGAGGTCAATAATTCAAGGGGTCACTATTCAAGTCGAAAGTTCGCTAGCTGGACGGACAGATAATTGCAGTTCGCTTAAAAAATTGTGGAGTTACCACTTAATAATTATGATTCATTTATGGATTCTGCTTTTTTAAGAAAAATAAACTTTATTGTGTCACCTCCCAACTGTTTGCGACTACTGTCGGATCTCGACACGCTTCGCTATTATTTTTCTCCTCTCTGGCAACGATTCGTCTTTGTTCTAACGACTCCGCGTGCCCCCATCTCGTTACCTTTCTTTTATTACTCCCCCAAATATGCTCATATATCCGACAAAATTATTAAGTTAGAGATCTCAGGCAAATGGAGCGCTGCAGCGTGGACAAACTTCCGATCGCACGCGCCACCGTTCGTCATGGTCTCTAGTCGCTAATAAAAAAAGATGAAGATTATAGCCCGAGCTCCGCTCTGAAAATATTCATACGTCATCGACTTTGGGATCTATTTTTATTTTACGCGATAGCGCTACGCTACACACAAAGAGTACGTATACGAGTGCGAGTGGGACGCGGCAAGCTTTCGCCGCGTAATCCTCGTCGCTGTTGTGCGGTTCACTGAGCGGCGATGCGCCGTGAGGTGGCAGAGACTGGAATGAGGACGGTGCGGGGGGGGGGGGGGGGGCAGGAGGCAAAGGGTTGTGGTTAAGCCAGCGCGTATTAAATCATATCTGCTGCCGACGGAGCCAAACCGTTGCTCGGATGCCTGTTACTCGACTTCCTCGACGAGACGATGCACGAGGCCATTAATTTTCATTAGCCACCGACGAAATTCGTCGGGACTCTCCGGGGGCCTGGCGAGGGAGGGTTGAACGGGGGGCAGGTGACGGTGCATCGCTGATACCGGCGAAGAAATTCCCTTGTACAGGTTGTGGAATATTGGTTTCCCCACGATTAAAATAAAAGAAATTTTTTTTTAACCACTGCCAGTGTGAAAATGTTCCGAACTGAATAGTAATTATACATACACATTCCACACTGTATCGCTTAAAGAAATGTAGGCCGGAATTTTTATTCAAACTGGGTCAGTCGGCTCGGTTTATTCAAGCTTACTTAGTCAATAAACAAAGACGTTCTTTTCACTAACTATTGCCCACAACCGCCCATAATTTTTTATTTGATAATTTTCTGATTATGTCATCCGACTCGAGCTTACGAACTTGTAACCAAAACTTGCAAACTTTTGTGGCAAACAAAAGTACAAACTAAAATTGTTAATAACACAGAAAGTAAGAAAAGGGGTTTGTCTATTCAAACTTGAAAAAAGAAAAGTTTTTCACTTATTTAACAAAATTATTTTTACGAAAATTCATGTTGGTATTTTACAAAATTAAATTTTACCTTCGAGTAGAAGCCATTAATTATCACGAACAAGGAGCAGCCATTGTATTCCGATGGCGCAACCACACGGCAGGTAGAAAAGCTGATCAGATTACTGTGACCCATCTATGAGTGTGAACCTAGAGCATGGTGATTTCGTGACTTGATTAACTCAAACGTATTGAAAGACACGAAAGCTCGGCAATGTTTCCGATTTTTGGAGTCTCGCGTATTAAAACCTTTGACCACTTTGTCATCAATCTCTAGCGTGTACGTTATTCATTATATCATGCGAAACAGGAGTAATTCTTCACGCACGGGATCTTTGTTTACCAGGAAGTTGGAACTTGTTAAGACGCAACCTTCCGAAGATTCCAATAACCAATCGATGTTCTAAAAAATCCATAAAAATTTGCAGATAGAACTTGACGTGTTGTAATTTCGATAACACAGCAGACAATTTCTTACGAATATTCGTAACAAGTGATAATGAATTCTAAATAAACTGGTTTTGTGCTTAACTGGTTTTGTCCTTACCAGAAATGCAAAGGGGCTGGAAAAGGGACTCCGATGAACGTGGTAGCATTGTGCTAGAAAGAAACGTGTTAAAAAGGTGATGTATTTTCATGAACGGCAGTTGAAAACTGAACGGCAAATCTTCTTTCGACTTGGACACGATCTGTAATAAAACATGCTCCTTAGTCAGTAAGGTTTTCATTTTAATTGAACGGAAATTGGCGAAGAGCTAAACTATATCATATTATTTTTGGCGTTCATCAAATCCTTCCCTGGCTAAAATTCGTAACTTTGAAATTACGTTGCTAAACCACTGAACTATTATTTTTGTGTCCAATAAAAAAAGCGTTTTTTTCTGTAGACCACATAAGATTGACCAAGATTGAAAAGAAACGCCTTTTGGTGAAAATATCCTTGAAGAAAGTCCTAAAGCCTCGAAAAATGGAGTCAGCGAAATATTAGAATAATTTATAGAAGTGTAACGATAATATGCTGAAAAAATTTCAGAATGCTGGACCATTTATTTTTTGTTATATCTTGAGTCGAAGAGAAACGTCCGTCGGAAGAAATCTCATTTGCACACTGTACACGACACACCGTCATGTGTGTGTTACCTCCTATATTTTATGCGCCCTTTCCCTCTCAACGGGATCTCATTTTTATTTCGCATATTGGGATCCGGAATTTGGAACAGCTTATATTTTTTTCTTTCCAGTTTTTTTTTTATACTAGGAATGGGATGTCATTCGGAATTATTATCTCGAACTGTGAGATTACTTCAGTGCCCTAGCAGAGAATTGTAGGCAACGAAATTCTCCGACGAACGAGAAGCGTATAACTGAATAAAATGTGCTAATGTATTCTGGTACAAAAAGAAATGGTCGAGACGATATATAATATACCTGACGTGATTTTTCGTTGCTCGCATACTTTATGTTTGGAACGGAAAGTTAGACACGCAGCGGGTGGAGAATGAAACTACTCGGTAGATAAATAAAAATAATCATTCTTTTTTTTTATTAATTATCATGAATCGTCTTAAATTATTTTACAGTAAAACGCAAACGATCAGGGAGCTCTTCGTCGCGCTTTTTTTTGTTCTCTCCAAGATCTATGTACAGTAGCTCACGGAACTATCATACTTTTATAGTACAAATAAATAACGTTCGATCTTTCGAATTGAAAAAACAAGAGAAAAAAATGATGACCCATACGCTTTGGAAAATAATCCCTGGATCATCTGCGACGGTGAAATATGAAAATTGCCAACATTTTTATTGACACTTAATCGCTTTCGGCGTCACACACATACGCACGCACGCGTCACGGAATCGTGCGACAAAACAAAGAAAGACGAGGAAAAAAATTTCATTCCCGCTGTAAAAAAATTCTCTCATCATCCTTCCACTCTTAATTTACAAGACTCAATCTTCTACGGCGATCGCGAGCGTATACCGTGCGCACCGAAGTTATTCGCTGTGCATTTTTTGTTTGTCTCATCTTCACTCACTCTTGCTCTTTCATTAAGTTTATTATCCAATGAAAAAAGAAAAACGTTCTCCACCAAGACACTAATACGAATACAAGGTACGGACGAACCTGCGGTACGCAATAATACTTAACTTCCAACGCCAGCGACAATCGAAAAACTCGGGACCGCCTTGTTCACCGAGAGCCCGTAAAAACGTAACGAGTAATATATATTTCTCACGTGTATATAACTCGCCTCTCATAGACATACACAGATTTTTACTCATACTCCAACATTTTTATAAACTATAATAGACGGTGCACTCGTGCATTATGGTTTTCTCTCTTTTTTCACTTTCTCACATCTTTTTTCACTTTCAATTTCAGCCATCCATCCCTAACTCGAGTTAAATTATTATGATTATCGTAAATAATCGATTGTATATAATCTAGTATGTACATTCAATATAATCGGCTAATAAACTCGCAGCGCGGCGTATCGGACGAATCGACTTCCCTCAAGCAGACGTTTTCGATGCGTTGGGGGTCACGAGAAACCCGCGGGAATTTCTCGACTCTTTTTGCCCGGACACGCTGACACCGCTCTAAATGATTTTCATGTTTTTTTTTTATTTTCTTATTTTTACAGTCTGGCTCTATCGCCGTGACGTCTCTCAAACTTGTTGAGTCGGAGACTACAGAGCCCAATGTCCAAAATGGATTGTTTTGATGAACGAGGAGCCGCGCTTGGAAGGGAATGCAGTTATAAATAAAGGACAGAGATTCCAACGGCAGCGCTGATGGACGTTTTTGGTGAGTTTTTACATGAAGAAAATTTTACAGTCATTTTACCTCTGCTTGCTAGAAACGAGTATATCAGTGTAATTTGGAGGGATTTCCACTTGCGAGTATGTTATCCTTTGCTGTTATAATCTCGGTGACGATCAGTCGGGTCAAGCAACTCGATCAGCCAACTTTTTTTCTCGGAACCTCGCTTTGCAATCATCGACATCGCGAGCGGACACGGTGAAATCGATTCCCACGAATTCATCGAGGAGCTGAAGCGGCAGCAGCGTTAAATTTCGTCACGTTGATCCGAAGAAAATTTACATCTTAGCTGTTGTCTCGAGTAATCCTTCCGGGATATCCCGAGTTTCTTCTTCCAAAAGCCTCGTCTCTTTCACGTTTTATTTTCGAAGCAGGCAGGTGACTGAGAAATGCTCGACGGAGACGCTCCGCGATGTTCGCACTGCTAATACGGTATTTGAAGCAAGGACACTCTCGCGTTTCTGGCTTGTATCGTTCACCGGTGATTTTTCTTTCCCTTATTTTCGTTCATCTTCAACTTCCGGAGAACTTTTTCGCTCGTTTCTGTTCGACTGATCGTCCGTCCCTTACGTGAAGTATCTCGCGAGAAGGGCGAGAATCAGCGGTATCGCCGCGCTCTGACCAGCGAGAGATCTGCTGCTTCCCGAATCGATCCCGCATTCCCCGTGAGTGTACGGCTCGCAGTGCCTCTGAAGCAAATTAAAAAAAAAACACAATAAACGTAAGATTCATCTATACAAAAGTTTCGTGAATAACGTTAATAAACAAGAACTCATTTTCTATGAATCTTTTTTTGTTCTTCTATTCGGTATTTAGAGTTGAATAGATTGCTTACCTTCAGAAGCGAATTGGACATCTTGCCGAGAAAGTCTTTGGTAAAGGCGGCGGTCTCCTCGCCGCATTTTCTGAGCACCGTGCGGTGGGAGCAGTCTAGGTACTCCTGAAAGGCGCTGTAAAAAAAAGAAAGCGATTATTAGAGAACGAACAACGAAAGCCTCGAGATCGTGGATAGGTGTTAGCATCATCGGGACTCTTGTGAATTTAATTACGAGGCAACTGGGAAGATGGAATCGACAATGAGCAAACTCATGCGCGCAGTTCACGTCGATGCGACCTTTCGATTCAATTTATCATCCGTTTGCGTAGACTCGTGCGACTTCGTTGTCCTCTATGTCATAACAAGTTTCGCATATATCAATCGCCCAGGTCGAATAATCGCGCACGGAAATAGAACGGATTATAGCAAAGCCGTTGCCACTCACAGAACAGAACAAAAATGGAAAGAAAACTGAAGAGGCGTATCGGATTTTGTACAACTCGAATCCATTGACGCGAAAAATATAGCAGAACAATGGGTAATGCTCGCGCGTAGAGAATCTGTGCAGTCGGCTGAAACATTCCTCGATGAGATAAAACGTATTGTCGGATAACCTTCTCGCGGATAAAAAAAAAATGTTAACAAAAATAACAATTTCGGTATCGTCGGCGGAACTTCAACGATGATCGGTCGAGTGGACAAAAGAGCGAGTTGTTTCCGACGAATTGGGAAGCCGGAAGTGAGCAGTATTTCGTCGGTTGTACAGACGCGTCATAACCGAAGGTTGCAATGGTGTTTCGACGCGACGAGGAGAGGTCGCCCTATCTTCTCGTGAAACACGGAAGTTGCCGCGGTGCACGTACTCTGTACGTTGCCCTCGCGTTTTTCGCACACAGATGAAAATACGCGATCACGTAGACGCACACGTGTGCACTTCGTATTTTCGGTGACCGCTCAGCTAAACCCTGTGGACGATGGCGAAGCTGCAGGGAAAATAGCGAACGAAGAGAGAGAGAGAGAGAGAGAGAGAGAGAGAGAGAGAGAGAGAGAGAGAGAGAGAGAGAGAGAGAGAGAGAGAGAGAGAGAGAGAGAGAGAGAGAGAGAGAGAGAGAGAGAGAGAGAGAGAGAGAGAGAGAGAGAGAGAGAGAGAGAGCGAAATTGCGTTGGTTGATGCTGGTCGGGACATAACGTCATTAGCCTATCTGTACCACGGTCTATTGCAGCTTTTGAACTCTCGTTCTGGCCGGACGGGGAATAGAGAGGCTTTCGCTCGCGGTAGATGATACCGTTCTCTATCTCTCTCCACAATTGAAATTGGAAGGGTTCGCCCGATTTCTTGCTGCAACATCCAAACGCGAGTGGATTCACGAAATAAATAAATATGTAAACAAATATCGAAATATATAAATGAATATATATGGGTTGATAGCTCGTTAGCAATAGAAATTGCTACAATTAACCCCACAACTAATAACTGAAGTGCGAACGCACACTGAGCACGCACGATAAAATGACGCTTGTGCTGATTTTTCTCCGGTTTCAAGCCTTTGAATGGGTTTCTCATTAACCAAACAAATAAAATCAGAGTTTTCGTGTATCATTTTTCCCGTTATAAATAAAATGAAGAAAAGCGTGGGACGAGTTCGGACCCCAGTCGCGCGGTTGGAAGTAAGCGAATCAAGTCATAAGTTGTAGGGTTAATAATATTCTACCCGTATCGATGACCACGCCATCCAAAACATTGCCAATAAATACAAGTACTACCACTAAATATATAAACGACTAATCACGATGAGCGAAAAAATGTTCTCAAAAAAATAGTGTAGAACTGCAGAGAGTCTGTTTGGCACACTCAATTAATTTTTAAGAGTATAGTTATATGTATGTAGTTATAACTATTGTGTTTGCGACAGAAATAACGAACGCTCTAAGTCGCGCACAGAGTTTCGGCGACGAGCGATAAATTTCCGTTGTTGTCGATGGGACTAAGAGCGATAGCGATGAGAGCTATTGTCCGGTCGCGGTCAACGAGTAGACGCATCGCGTCGCACAGGCTCAAGTGCACCGGACGATGAGGGCAAACGCACGGTATATTGCATTGTCAATGGGCTCGTTAATCACACTAGGAAATTGAGCATCGGTATGAGTACTGAAACCGGTGCCAAGGCCAACGCTTCGCCCTCGAATTTTAAGCTCTATATATAAGCGCATAGGGTAGAGGTGGCTGAATATGGAGCACCGCGATCAGCTTGGAAATAAATTACGGAAATCGAGCTCAATACACGACAAATTAAAGAAAAAAAAAGCAATAATGGTCACTCACCAGCAAATTCCTTTCAGGGGCTCGTTAGACTTCATCCCCGTCTGATTGCTCTTCTCGATCGCGAAGGCTGCGTGGACGTACTTCTTCGAGCATAACTCGTACTCTGCTTGAACTTTTTGCATGCAAGGGGCGTGCTTCAGAAAGTCTGGAAAACAAAAGTTAAAGGAACTTTGACGATAAAACTGAAAAGGGTTGATACAAATGCACATGTCGTGTACAGTCTCGGAAAATGCGATACGCGGGTTAATGGGAACGCTGGGATCGATCGGACGCAGTGTGCACCACAACATGAATACTCAATGACGAATTATTAAGTTTAAGTTTTATACGACATCGAACGTATATACCGCAAATGTAGGTTGTGTTGAAAATGGTACTCAGCGATATTGTATTACTGACGATTTGGAAAGTATCGTCGCATTATTACGAGCTGAAACACTAGTTAGATATAAGAAGCCGAAGGATAAAAGTAGTCAATATGGCCCTGCCCGATCGGTACGTAAATCATTCAGCGTGCCACATTCACCGCTGTTAGTAACAAAGAGCGGCCCTGACAATCAACTCGCACCGAAAAAAAAATCAAATTCGTAACAGTTCCAAGCGAACGAAATAAAAAAATTGTTTTTGTGGCAAAATGGATTTTTAATAATTCATTTATTACTTTGGGGTGACCCATTTTACCCGGCCTCCGGTCGCTAACCGACTACAGATATTATTCGTATAACGACAGGACTATCGGATCGCGGTACAAATTCGACATACGCAATACGGACATTCCCTCGATGCGATAATATTCCCATGGACAACTCCATCGTGATATATCCATGTTCAATATTTCACGGCGAATTAGACGCGGGACCGTCCCGTCGAACCGGGACCGTTAATATTAATACCAGGCGGCGAGAGCGCTTTTGAATTTTACAAAGTATCGTTCGGAAACGATCCCGCCTGTGTCAGTTGGCATTCGATTTATGCCAATTAACGATCCAATAATAAGAAGAATTAACTCCGATTTGACCATTGATTGTACCAATTAAACTGATTTCCCTTTTCGATTAACATTTTTTTTTCGAATCAATTATTACTGATCCGATAGTAATGCGAGTAATTATGAAACATCATTGAGAGAATTCGCGAGGCGGAAGCTCCTGGGGGAATCATCGCGCTTCCTGTCAAACACTCAGAGTGTCTAGATATCGACGGGTTATCCGAGTATGTAGAGTGGGTACGGAGGAGAGACCGTGGACAGAATCTCCTGGGCGCCGCCCGGTTTGCTGTTGCACCGCTTGCATTGCCGGAATGGAGCATAAAGGACCTCCTAGAGATCTCTCTATCGCAGACTCAATAATGCATTCGGCACTTTCGAGATTAGGGTAGTGGGGTCGATCGGAATATCGGCGCACACACTGACCGCTTCTCGTTTACGTAACCGGGATATGCAAATTTGTACAGGTATCGCGAGAGCTTCAACGCATAAATAATTAGGGGATTTTTTTTCGTGTTAAAATTTCACATGCAAACTCACCATCCTGATAGGGACTGTCGTGGCACAGCTCCATTATCGCCCTGTTGACGCCCTTGTAAAGGGAGTTAAAGTTATCCCTCTGTGCGCCCTTCATACATGTCTGAGTATACCGCTTTATGCACGTCATGCCGTCCTGCAATTGTCTGCAACCAAAAAAAAAAAAAAATGCTCAATAAATGGTACGTTGAAAAACTTCGGTAACATATTCTCCGCGATATTTCTCGGAAAATCGTCCGGGAAGCTCCGAGGTTTTATCAACAAAGTAGGATATTTAAATTTCAAATATGTATTTCAATATATTTGTAGAAAGCCCGAACATCCCGTACGAATTGTTTCGTCATGCTTTCTTATTCCTTGCTCGAAGATTCGGTGGGCGCTGTCTCGTGCGTCCTTATTCCCTACCCGACGAGTCGGAAATTCAATTTATCGACGCTTCGATTGTGGCGAGTCGGTCGGGCAGAACCGTTACGATGCGCAGAACCGATCGTCGATCGCGATTGCTTTCTCGATTTCGAGAAAGCTGGATATTTATCGATGACTTTCGATCTCGCACCGAGAGTGAATCGTGAATTTTATTTTTAATGGAGCCTGAGAAAAAAATTATAAGAGCGACTTAGACCAACTACCGGTTCACCGGCCGGTCGTCCTTATCCGCTCACCGAGCTCGAGAGATTGAAAAATTCAAGGATCACTCTGGCAGTCTCTCACGCTGTATTTCACGACGGTCTGGCGGCGAATCGCAAATGCTCGGAACAATATCGAGCCTCGGGTAAATCGATGTTAGAACGACACACTCGAGGAGATCGACGTTTCGGTGGGCACGGAAGATTTGCCGAAGGGTACGCCGGTGGGGACGGCGAAGGAAGACAACCTCTTGTCGTGACCGTAGACGGCTTCCTCGAGTGGACTTGGTAGCGTTTCGAGTGAGAGCCGTGGCCCACCGAAGCTCTCGAGAACATTCGCGGGGCTGCTCTTGATATCCCGGGGCCGCGCCTATCTGCCTCGGTATAATGAGAGAAGATGGGCAAAGTTGTAACAAGAAGCTAGTGGACGACGTGGCCCATGGATTTCGGAGGGGCAAGGCGGTACGGGACGCGGGGTAGCAACTAGTGCGCGGACCTACTTCGATGAATTATCCAAGTTCGAAGAGGAAGAGTCGGTAGGGATAGTTTGAGGACGAGACTAGAAGGAAGTGTGAGATAGGGAGAGGTGCTTGAGCGAATTCCCAGGGAAACATTAGCGACGACGGGAATTTGACTGCAGTGACGATGAACTATTTGTGGCAATCCGTCTTCCTGGTTTTCTGTCTATAGATATTGAACCGAGACGCGTAGAGTTGAGTCCCGATTAAGCGGAAAGTGGATTAAGCTTTTTTTTTATCTGTCGAGTATGAGGCCATAGGCTAAAATGTTTTCGATTTTTTTAACATTATTATGAAGAATTATCATTGTGACAATTATTTTTGTCCGCGTGGGTCATTGGGGTGTGTTGGCGTCGTTCTTTCATCCCCGAGTTAGGGAGCAATCGGAAGTAACGCGAAGTACGTCGGAGAATCGACTGGGACGAGAAACCTACGGCATCTAGGACGAAGAAATCTATTGTCCTCTAGAGGGAATTCTGCAGGCTTGATACGATAGAATTTCAGTGTTTTATCGACGAACAATTAAGACATAGCGTTCGTACGAGGAGGGAAGAAATGATTCAACAGTTGTACTAATTCACCGTGTTACAACCGCCGCTACAACTCTCTTCTCGAGCATGGTCTTTCCTCTCTATTATTTATGTCTCAATTCCAGAGATAGTCGGTAGCGGTGGTAGCGGCAGCAGCGAGGGTCCGCGCAACCGCTCGTAAAAGCTGGCACGATAAATCTCCTGGAGGCTCCTTTGCAGGACAGAGCGGATAAACTTGCCTCAAACGGAAAGAAAGCCTCCACCTGCTGTTGCCGTTGCTTATAGACTTGCGCAGGTACACACGATAGATTTATCTGCAGTTATAAGCACTGAGTTTCCGAGACACGTGAGAAGTCCGAGGGAAGGTGGAAAGAAGAAATTTCGGGGAAAAACAGAAAAAAAAGCGAGGTAAGAAAGATATTGCAGACTTACGGGCAGAGAGCCTCCAGTTCCTCTTTGGTCGTGACGAAGCCCAGTTCGTTGTTGTTGGTTATTTTGCCGAGTGGACCGGCGCATCGTGCCAGACGCTCGTGGCCGCAGTCCTCCGCCCGACAACTCGCCAGAACTGAAATCACCAGAAAGAAACGGAACAGAAGTTCAATATAAACTCGAGAAAATTGTTGCGGTGTCGAGGATGAAAAAAATAATAGAATCACCAGCACTGCGAGAGTGAGGCATATCGATCGAATATTGTAATACCTATATTCCGGAGATTGCTTATTACGGTTTAAAAAAAATCGTTATAAGAAATACACGATGGCATTAATGCGTCACGCTTTAAGGTTCGTTAAGGCGAACTATGACCTTAAAATTAGCGGATGAAAAAGCTCGGGCCACTGGTTAAGATAAATTCCGAGTGTTGCTCTCCACTTCGACGCGACGACGTCTCGCACTCTTTAAGCGAAGATAGCTCCGGCAGAGTGGCACTTCCGGCTAATCACTTTCGGCTCGAGTCGGCGACGGAAAGCCGAGGCAATTCTCGCTCGCGAAGTTATAAGTTCGTTTTCCACCAGATGGGAGACTGCGAGGAGGGTGAGAGTACAGATGGCCGGAGCGAACTCTCCGAGTCTGCTGCGGGGATAAGCGAGTTGGAGATAGCAGTGGATCTCGACGAGAGAAAGCAAGATCGCCGCGCTCGCGGGTTAATCGCGTTACCGGCACTTCCTTTGATCGGAAAGCACTTTCCCGACGACGCTTGCGTGTCCAGATTGTCGAAATTCTTTCCTCGATGAATCCACGCGCCTCGAAACCTCGCCGAGATTATCCGCCCGCGCGCCACGCGCATGCAATCTTCCGCGACGAGACCGGGGCCGTAAAGAACACTCCGTGTAGTTAAGGACATAAAAAAGGACGGAGAGAAAAGTAGAATACCCGAACTAATTTCATTCCGGTCGGACTAACGTTTGCGGAAGGATGTCGAAAGTGTAAGTTTTACAACGGAATGTAATAGGTTTTCGTGAATTTAGAACAATATTTTCCCCGTCGATGTACGTGAAATGTACACTGAGAAAAATTGCATGCTCCGAGTAACAATACTTGTTTTACCACAAAAAAATAGGTTTAAAAACTGAACGCAACTATCAGAAACTATTTACAGAAGAACCTCCTTTGTTCAAAGTAATGTGGAAGAAGCGTTTGTCGGGTAAGTGAAATCTCGGATAACCCGCATTACATACTCGATTGAAAGTTGTACTATATATTTATATATATATAAAATCATTACTTTCATATGAAAATAAAACATTGACTCTAAAATCGAAACTTTTATATTTTCAACTCGCAAAATGAACATGCAGTGAACTTGTACAAGTTTAAGCTAGCATGCAACGAAGTAGCATTTTTGGAAAAAAATGATGATACTCCAGTCTTCCACGTTACCCAAAAACAGAGTAAATAAATTCATCAAAACATGTGCCATTAGGAACGGTTAGTTAAAAAAAAGTTCAGTAATTTTTAAGTACGATTTCACTCATTAGAGATATTTTTCCCCCAATGGAAAATACGTCTTTTAGGTTTCGTTGCTCTACAACATACGTGAGTTTGACCAAAATTAGAGGCGAACACCGAAGCAACGTTTGTTGTTGATCTCTTCGAGTAAAGGTACTTCGTGGGACGTTGTAAAAAAAAACCATAGTCATGTCAGCGGACATTACGCAAACGAGAAGGATATGAGCGTGTCAGTGACTGCCGCTCGTAAGATTGAGTTGTACTACTGCGGCTCCGTGTGAGCCGTCGGGCTGCCTTAACCGTCGGGCTTGTCACCGCGCTTAATCCACTCGAGCCACGACTACTCGTTGCGTTTTTCTCGGATTAAAGGGAGAATTAAGTGTTGACGGTGAGAGTCGGTTGACGTCGGAGAGTCGGCGAGGTGCCGGAATGTACTGCACGCTCCACACAGCAAATTTTAAGGGTCGCGGTACAGGCAGGTGAAATGGATTCCAGTGAGGAGTAGTGTGGAGCGGGTAATCTTGTACGGACGGTCGGTCGTAACAGCGAGAACCGTACCGGAAACACTAGAGCGTTCGTACCGTTCAAGCGAATAATAATGTGACTCTCGGTTCGAGCACGATTTACTCTACCGACATATCGTCCCACTTTTTATATCGGTAAACCGATTGAGTGCGGTCGCTAGCTAACGCGACAGCGATGGCGCAACAAAGGGAATATTTATCCGCTACACCACAACTTTCGGTACGCAGAGTTCAAATGCAAAATTCGTTCCTCGTTCGGCCCGTGTCCGATAAAAGCTCCCTCGGAATTTGACGGCTTTGCGATATTTCCGTTTTGAATTAAAACACACCTGACGTCGACGAACCGATAAATTGCGATGGAAACGCGTTAATAGCGTCACAGTGTGCGCCCAACGGTCTTTGCGATACGAGATTTCTGGTTTTTTGCTCCGACACGCGCCAAGGATGACGGATGCGCCTGAATCGCGGGAACGAGGGACGGCGGAACGTGCGCGAAAAAGAGCTCCTAGTAGAGCGGATCAAAACGGACCAGTTTCCTCTATTCGAGACAGAGGCTTTTTTTCGCGTCCGAGAAAAAACATTGTTGATAGCGCGTTCTACCCCAGTGTTCCGTTTCGCCCCGCACCGTTGCCGCCAGACGCGCCTCGAAACAACGACGACATAATGCGGGGCGAAAATGCTAGACTTCACAGCGTGTCCAGTTACCACGGCGGGTGGCAAGGCGGAACGAACCGTAAAAAAGCGTAGCCTTTAAATCCATATAAACTTGTTAATTTGAACGAATGGTTTTTGCAATTTCACCGAACCAACGAAATGCAGCGGGGCGGTACGCATCCGTTCCATCGTGCGGTATCATCGCTCGTCCGTTATCATTAAAACCTTCCTATTTGAGATGCTGTTTTCGTGTTGCGCTATTTAAAGCGAGAGGGTCGAAAATTTTCGTACGTTTCGTCGAATCCCGGAGGTGTTACATCTCTCCTTCCACGGCGCGAGCTTTTAGAGCCGTGATATGGCCGGGTGATGTAACTCCCTTGTTGGAAACTTTTCGTATGTAATAGCATCGTTCATCGGGCGAGACAATAAATACGGTAAGAGCGGCGAAAATATGGTCCAGCTCGATTCATTTGCAGTCGAACGGCCGCGGCCTGGTCCGTATTTGCCCCATTGTCCGGTGCACAGGGGAAAAGGAAATGTAGCGGAACTACGTTGCTCACCTTAAGGTCCGAGGCGAGGGTAATAATGTAGTATTAATTATGCTAAATTACGTAACGAGCTTGAGGAATTAATGAAGCATTAAATAAAGCCGAATTAACTGTGCGGCTGAGAGATAAAATGAGGTCGGTGATGCCCGAGCTTGCCGGAGTGAGTCCACAGAGAGAGGAGAGTCCACAGTAGAGGAGAATCCGAAGAGAGAAAGCACACAGTCGGGGGTTGACGTTGGGGAGAGCGTTAACGGATATAGGGGGAGGACATGCCAGCAGCTGTAGGTGAACGAGAAACTGAGCGATTTGGCTAGCCAAATTCGCGAACAAACTCGAGGGATCTATAGAGGCAGATACGCGCCGGCGGGCATCATTAAATTTAATTACAGGCCATCTAAATTATCGAGGGAAGGTTCTCGCTTGCGGTAAGCTCGCACAAGCCCCGAGCCGCGAACAATTCTGCTCGATAGGCCCGACGGATCTGTGTCGTGTATAACGATCGATTTCACGCTTCTACGAAGCCGAATTTGTTCGTCGAAGCAGCGACGACGGTTTCGGCAAAAGCGGAAACAGAGAACGCGGGGAGAATGTCCGAAAATGGGGATACAAATTTGATCCGCCGCTTTGTGAACTGTGCAATGCGCGCTAACGTCGTACGTACATAGAGGGTAAAAGGGGCGAAAGGGGGTAAAAGGGCGTGAATATGGATCAGCTCGATTAACGCGTGAATTAATTATACCCCGACCGGGCTATATTCGACGGCTTTACCCTGTATATATTAATGAGTGCGAGAATACATTGCCGTGTCTCGTAATGGGTAGAACGAACATGTTTAATTATTTCATTGCACTAATTGGTGCGTTGCCGGTAGCTCCACAGCAGCAGGACAGCAGGCATTTTAAATAATTGAGCGTTCCCGTCGGAATGAAACTTATCTTGTAATGTTAAAACAAAATGAGCATGTCGTAATCAGATGAGTACGTCGTAATTTCGGCCGCTTGTGTGAAATTTTATCCGGGCAAACGAAAAATGTATCTCTTTAGGATAAAGGTCCGTTGGTAAATCAGTCGCGAACATAACCAGCATACCCGAGTGGAGAGAAAAAAATGTACATTACCGCAATTACCTATCAAAACGAGGAAACGGAACTAGACCGGCCTATAGTTCGCGGTCCCTGTCGCCCACATCGCATGCCCCCAAGGTTTGGAAACTAGGGAGAACACCCCGCGCACCTCCTTTCCCCCTGCACCCGTCCGATGCCTTATCGTCGTTATTTTAATGATCGTCGCCCGGCCGTGGGACGAGACCGACGAGTTCGTGACTTGTAGAGGGTGAAATTATGCAGTTCGCCCGGCAGCTACGTGTACAATAAAGACTTCTTTTTCAGACTGTTAGGCAGGACCGAAAGAAATGCACCAAGACAGAAATGAACGGAATAAAGATCCAAGTTATTATTTTTTAGCCATCGTTTTTTTTTTCACATTAGGATTGAAAAGATGTTACGAGATATTCGAACACGACGGTAGGAAAAAAAGAGGGCGAAAGAAAATTTAACAGGGAATATCCATTTCTCCAAGCGTGGTTGGATATTCGAGACGGTGCCCGATAACCCGAGTCGATCCGAGTGCATCGTTAATCGGGAGTACTTTGGTTATGGTTCAGTCCCTCTTTCCCCGTGCAAACCGGCAAATACAGTGGGTATCGCAGAAAGTCGATCGATTCTCCATTATCGGCGATCCACCGAGGTAGCGCAGAAAATCCGAGGGCTAAAACAGGACACTTCGTTGTACCGACAAATCCCCGCTCAAAGACTCACAGCGCAAGATACGGAGAATCGTACTCTGCATCACGACCGACTGACCCACTTGGGATCGGACTTGATAAACTTGCTGAACTGATAACTTTGCGGAGGGGAGATCCGGTATGAAGTACACGGGTAATCCTTACCAACATCATTATATCGAGATAATCATGGGGGCGGGGGGAGATGCCAAAGAACTGTACCAACCTTTCGCAAGAGATAAAAAGCAGTAGCATTGTAAGCAAAAATATGCTGGTTTATATTAAACCCTCTCAGTCACTGTAACTGATTTGCATATAAGAGCACGAAGAAGAGAAATATACAGGTTACATTAACTCAGTGGTCTGCGCTCTTTCACGTTAAAAAATAATTTCGTAAAATCGAAATGCGTACCTGTTTTAATTTATTTTACAATTTTTTTTTATTTGAATAAGAGACAAAAGCTTCGTTCAGATTCCAATGTGCAAATCTCTCCTGATACGCGTGTCGGTAACTTCAGTTTGTAAAACTAGAGCTGGATGGTACAAGCAGAAAACTAACGAATACAAAAACGTTGAAGTTTGTGAACAATAAATTGTAAAAAAAATACATACTTTCCTACTGTGTACCAGAAAATCGATTAATTCGGCTTCTTGATACTTTGCCCGTCCATGTGCATTACTAATATCTACAGGTCCCCAAATTCGATGCTCAATAACTAAAATTTTAGACAAAATACAGTAATTATTCATATTCGAAAATATACGACGGTGTGTTGTTGTATTAATTACTTTTTTTTAACAGATTCGACGTACAAGAATCCAATCACGGCCCGGTTTTGCCATGTAATGGTGATAAGCGTATTATGATAACAGCAACGGGTTTCCCCTTGCCATCCAGTAACCCGTTAATCGGAAATCGCTTTCTGGACACAAAAAAAAAGTGGGAAAAACTGCATAGTTTTCATCGAGAGTCCTGCGTATGCGCGAATCGCTGAACGATTATCAACAGAAATCCAGGAAAAGGCAGTTTCTGCAATTGCCACGCGAATGTTGTCACATTCTGCGTGCTCGTTTTAACGGCTATATCGATCCTCAGGATGTACAGTCGCTTACCCTTGTTTACACTGCACCCGCAAAATGCGTTCGGGTGGAACGAAAAAAGGGCAAAAAAATGAACGCCGAAATGAAACGGCTATCGGTTTCGTTTATCGAACCCTTTCGGTACGAATCGATTCGGATTACGATTCGCAAAGCCAAATAAATTTTTTTTTATCATTTTTCACCCAACGTTCCGACTGACTGAAAAATCAGAACGATATACCGAATTGAAAAATCAAAATTAATATTTTCACGAGGCACTCTCGTTATTGCCGAAACACAAACATCGAACGAGCGTCACTTCGGCGATCCGTACCGCAAATAGTTTATTTGCAATCAGGAAAAATCTTACAAAATTTTTCCTGATTGCAAATATGTATTATATGTATAAAACGTTTGTCCAGGTTGCAACCACGTCGAAATATCATGAATCCCTCATCATAGAGAGTTTCGTTTATTTAATTTTTCTATCTCATTTTTGGCATTCTTTTTCGTCGAGTTGTGCAACTGCCGCGACGAGGCAATTCTTCCACAAGCGTGCAGCAACATTTTTGTTTTATTTATTCTTTTTTGTGCCATCTCCCGTGGACCTTTCCCTTCGTT
The DNA here is from genome assembly GCA_963978505.1 of Listrodromus nycthemerus. NCBI lineage: Eukaryota > Metazoa > Arthropoda > Insecta > Hymenoptera > Ichneumonidae > Listrodromus > Listrodromus nycthemerus. The sequence continues at coordinate 16,844,355 of OZ021679.1, read as the reverse complement.
TCGATTAAATACGTGCCCGAGCGTTTATTCCATTTCCGTCCGTTTCGCGTGTAGCTTAATTGCACGCACCAACCAGGCGCATGCACACACGCACATACACACGGGAACACCCGCGTGCAGAACGAAAAACCGAAAAAAGCGGGAGACATAAAATTTGTAACTATTATGTACACCGGGCTTGATTCGGGAGTGAGCGCGACGGACGGACGAATGAATTTTACAGGGGTTTTCGCGCTGCCATTCGGTAGCTCGGAGGTGAAACTCGGGGATTGGGGATGGGGAAGGGAAGAGGGGCGGCGGCTTACTACTACCCGTACATACACCATAAATTCTTGGGCCATTTTCCCAAAGCAGAAAAACCCACCGACGCAACATAATACTCTATGGAGATATACGAGTAGCTTGCAGAGGAGGGGGGCAGACTACGGTACTCGTGGGAGAGAAATTACGCGAGCATTACGCGAATGGTCGTTAGTTAATTTCCCGCAGTCTCACGGCGTCCTCCTCTCTCCATCGGAAGTCCCGCATTGCTCGGCGCGGGGAGGGACAAAAAAAATAAATACAAAAATGATAACAATGTTCATTCATTGTCATCCCGTTCTGAAAGCGAGAAGGTGTGCATTCGCCTAACAATTTTTTTTTAATGAAATGTATAAATTGGGTTTTCTTTGCCCTGCTTTAATTTGCGTCGAGAAAAAAGATTGATTATAATCAAATAAATTTCGATCGTCAGATAGGGTTTATCGAGATAACAGAAATGGTTACTTGTCTTAAGAAAATGTTTGTCAGATTAAAATAACGACTGTACTTTGGTGTCACTTAAAAAAATATTCAAAGATTTCATGACCATGAAAATATCTGCATCTGCAAAAATGAACTTTGGCAACGTGTAGCGCCTAAATTATCGGTTTAAGACAAGAAAGTGTAAGAACTTTTTTGTTTGTTTTTTGGTTCTTTACCAACGCATTTTCTCGGATTTCTTATTTTTCAGTTTTTAAGCTAGTTTTTTACGAATTTAATATTTTTGCACGATACCACGGGTTATATAATAAACGAAGAGAAACAATCTTCAAAACTTTTTTATTCTACTTTCAATTCTACACCAAGGCATTTTATCAAACATTTTAAAAATATTCTTGGGCTGGTTTTCATGAATTTTAAAGTCACGAAAACCAGCCGCAAAAAATTAAACATTGTTTGGGCTAGTTTTCATGAATTTAATAAATATTAAACTCATGAAGACCAGCCGAAAAAAAATGTTGAACAATTTTTTTTCTTTTATAAATCCGCTGGTGTAGAATTGAAAGTTCTAAGGATTTTTCCTCTTCTAAGGATCCCCTTCTAAGGATTCCCCTTCTAAGGATTTTATTATTTAACCCGTGGTAGGGTGAAAAAATATTAAATTCGTAAAAACTAGACCAAAAACTGAAAAATAAGAAATCCGAGAAAATGCGTTGGTAATGAACTAAAAAACAAACAAAAAAGTATTTACATTTTTTTGTCGGAAACCGATAATTTAGGCGCGACACGTTGCCAAAGTTCATTTTTGCAGATGCAGATATTTTCATGGTCAAAAGATTTCTGGCATAAAATCAATATTTATCCGCGTCACAGATATCATAGATCTGACGTCAAACAATATCGAATAAAAAGATAGAACTGTCAAGTAAACAAATATATTAGAAATCAATAAACGCTCTATGAGGTTACGGAACGACTAAACATTTTTCTTCGCCCTTAATGAATTTTCTCCGATTGGAATACATTTTGTTCTGAGTGAGGTAATCACTGTTTCATCGATCTATGATATCCTCAGACCCACAAATCCATGTTCCTGCAGATCTAAGGAGTATCCGTAATCCGATCGGTTGCCTAGATTTTCATACTTCCTATTTGTCACGACACATTGACGCGATGTGACGGTTGTTTCTCAGCCGCGAAACGGAGTCACTCGACACCTTGTGTCGGGTGTCGATTGCGCAAAATAAAATTCGTCACACGGTGCCGCTGTGTCGTCGCGACACGTCCAATAGATACGATGAGAGAGCAAACGTCGCGTGTGCGCGAACCGTTCGCAGAGTACGGTTTGACTCCACATCCAACTCATATTGCCGCAATTTATCAGTGTCTCTCATACGTTTCCTCCCAAACTCTCGAAACCCAGCTAATTTGACTCTTAAAAAAAAAACCAGTTGATACGGCTCTGCGATGTATGAACGATTTTTCAAGCTTGAACAACAGAGATAAGCGCAAAGACAAAGCCGATAAAGTCGACGCGCAAAGAGACCACCCGGCAAGTGGTCGGATCGCCTCTCACCGTTTCAACTTTCCCTTGGATCGCGGCGCGGCTCACCGACTATCGCTCTCTCGCGACACCAATGCCGACGGAATTTTGGCACGATAAAAAAAAGATAATGATAACAAAGAGGAAAAAAATTATCGAAACGTTTTAAGTTGTTATCGCGAACATTTTCAAAACGCGAGTGTCTCAAAATCCGCGGAACGTGACCGACGCATTGTTATGAAAACCCTAGAATTTCCTCGAAGATAAAAGCTTTCGTAGCAGCGATAAGTCTCGTACTCTTCGCTACGAATCTATAGCCGCGCGATTGCGAATTAACGACTGGCGTTATTACGAGCATCAATGCCCGACAATATAACTAGGCTGAATAGCAGACCGACGACGATGTAAAGCCGGAAGATTATCGGGCTTAGCGGGGAAACCGGATGACTGTGAAGACTCCTTTGATATGCACAATAATGAATGCGATGCATGTGGACACTGTAACGAATAATTGACTGTATTATGATGGAAAAGAGGATAAATTAGCGGCCAGACATGGGTTGCGCGCGCGTAACGCATGTCTGGTCTCATGTACCGCCGGTCTCTGATACGGCGCGTGTGCGGACGTAACGCGTGCGTTGCCAGTGTGCGAGTGGGATTTCAGTCGAACGATATCGAGCCGCGTTTGTGAGGGCGACGGTGACGGTGTGCACTGACGACTCGCAAGGCCAGACCGCGGGACTCGTTCTGATTGGCCGAGTCTACATCGTACGATGGTCCCCAGTCGCGTTATAAATACTACGGTATTGCCCGCTTGCTCCGCTCCCGACCCCTCGCGAATCACACGCGTTGTCTCGCGAGCCGGACAAGGTAGGGCCTATGTAGGTGCGTGCCGTACCTAGTTGAGCGACATTAATCCAAAGCTTATTTCTCATTTCTTTTCCATTCGTAGGAAACATACATATCATCTTTCGATAAGAAATATTTTTGGCACAGTAGAAACTCGATTAACCGTATGCTCGGGAGAGACTCCGCCGACAATGGAAAATCTGGTTAATACGAATTAGAAAACGAAAGTAAGTAAATCGATAATCGATAATTATATAAGTTTATTTTTGGCAGTTACCATGACATTTGATCTCACCCGCACTTAATTGCTGAATAGTGCAAAGAATGAAGAAACTTGGAATTTGGATATTTTTTTATTAACAGTACGTAAGCTGGCATTTTTTCAAGTACTTGGTGACTTTGGTTCGCTTTAAAAAAAAACCTCGGAAAAGCGTTCCCAGTTAATCCGTCCGTGGTTTATCGAGGTTCTACTGTAGGTACTTGGCAATAGAACGCTTTCAAGTCATCTGCTGTTGGGAGAGATACATGCGATTGAGATTTATTTTTATATCCACTTATATTTATAAGCTAAGCCATTCAGTTTTCCATGTAGAATCGTCACGAAATTAACACACTCGCGCAGAGATGTGAATTTGGCTCGATTCACGTTACAGCCGATGCTGCGACTCACCGACTGCACGCGGGGCGCGGGGTCATAAACGGCCTCACGACTAAATTCGCGGTTACGATACGAAAAATCTGCATATGCAAATATCAAATAGAATACACCGAGAACATCCGGGAGGGATTTCCGTCGAGAAGAGCAGACGTTGCGGATCAGCCTGCTTTTAGTTACGTGGCGATTGGTTTGACGTAACCGCCGATAGACCGAAAAACTATTAGTTTAATAAAAATCTCGCGAGGGTCCTCGACGACTTCGTTCGTTAAGTCAGCTTAAGCCCCGGCTACTCGTCATTCGGATTAATTCCGTTTCTCTATCGCGGACCACTTCCGGAACTCCTTATCGCTTATCTTCTCGTCTGCTCTCGCCCTGGACCAACCGAGTCGCGCATGTCTGATTGCGATTACGTCTTCGTCTGCGATGTGTCTGCACCGATGCGCGTACATTCCCCGTCCGATCGCTGAGTGAGTAAGCGCGGATTACGCTCAGTTTATCACGAAATTGGGAATGTCCACGCGAGGGACGACGCCAGAGCGTCAAACTATCAAAAACTATCAAACCAACACTATCCAAAGCTGTTATCGCTGTAACCGCTGTAACCGCTTACTGTGTGTCCCAGTCCGATTAGCCCGCTCGTTTTCAGGGATTCCCCTGGCGCGTTATTGATAGCGGCTTATCGTCGTTATTCGCGTCATCGAGACCTTTTCAATTAGGACGACTCTCGAGCTTTTCGACCGACAACGAGTCGTGACTGACAAATCCCTCGTTAGGTCAGTCCGCGGCCGATCACTAGAGACAAGCACGGTTTTATTTATGTTTTTATTGTTTTTGTCATGTAGGAATGGCCTCGAGACTATCGAACGCCGGCAACGTCGATGGATCACTCTCGTCTCAAGTTTTATCAACGCATTCACGTCATCGCCCGGATTAGCGAAACGTCGGCAGATTGCGAGGGGTCCGATCGTCAGAGTTTGATATCGCGTGACAGAATGCGCTCTCCTATCGCTATCGCGTGACTCTGGGTCGTGGCACGTTGGGAGCGTGAGATTAAAGAACATTTGTCCGGGTGAACTTGTTCTCCGTCACGCGGGCTTTGAACGCGCGATGGAAAAAGAACGGTGCGCTTCAATGCGACAGTTTGAGCAACGTTTATCTTAATTATTTACTTCGTTTTTTAATGCTTCGAACGTTCCTGCCCGGTTTCATCAGTTCCTTTATTAATGCGAAATTCTTCCCACCACTATGCAGTGCAAAGGCAGCATTGCAGGAGCGATTCTATTTTAGAGAAGCATCAACAGCCCCGATCGGGACATCTGTAGTAGTGGCGTCTTTTAGAAACGGAAAGCAATAATCGGTGGGATCGCAAGTGACGATGTTCAAAGACCGGTCGAGAAACACGACTTATCTCAGTCGCGATCCCGCGTCTCTCGCTTCTCCTCGTGGATTCCCTTCCAGGAAGAGAAGACGTTGACTCGATCTCGATCGGAGGCCGTGACCGTCAAGTCTCAATGCCATACGATCGCGAGCGACACCGCGAGCGACACCGCGAGCGATTCGCCTAATGAAGGGCGGTAAAGAAAACGAAGTAATAATTACTTTTTAAAGTATCGAACCGTCGAGACTGCGCGTGCGTCAGAGCAACAAGGGTTAGAGCCAAGGTCGATCGTCCAAGATTTCAGCATATTGGAGAACCGGCAGAGGAGGAGGGGCGGAACAGGCACGTCGGGGATGAATTGACTGTTGACTGTTTACTAACAAGGTTAAATTCATGACACGGGTAACCGGTGAGAATCTTTTCGTCCGGGGCAACATGACCTACTCCTCGACGTCACCTCATCGAAAGCAACGATACCCATACGTCGTCGACTGTAGAATTTTAATAGAGTAAAGGAAACTCTTTACCAATCTCTCGGTCTGTGATATAAATTGAATAAATTAGCTCGATATCTATAGACGGTTACGAATAATGATTAGCCTATTATACTGGATATTTTTCCCTAACAATGGAAACGTTACATATACTCTGTAACTGTACATTGTGAATGTGATGAACCTACTTTTACAGTCGAATTCAAGTAAATGATTAAGTTTTCAATTCAAGTTTTCAATATACTGCAAATAAAAAATTCTTTACAATTGTACATTGAATGTCGCATGAATTTTTTTTCTGCAATGTAAGCTTTCATCCCACACGCAGTATACAATTCGCATGTTCGTCAATCGTATGGGAAAGACCGGTGCGCGGAACATCGGGTCTAGTCGCACATTAATTTATAGAAGGACCCGTCGATGCTCGACGAGCTACGATGTAATCATCGATGAAAGTTGAACTTCGAACGAGGGCGGGGACGCAATCTGTCGCGGACAAAAGCGCGCATCGGCTCTAGCCGTGTGCATGCAAACAATAAGAAGTCGTTCTATTACGTCGATGCTGCTTCCGCTGATGTGCTCGTAACTTTCCAGAGAAGTCGTTAAGAAGTTCAAGGGAGGAGGGGCAAGGTCGAGGTCGGATTACATTCTATTAAACACGAACCAGCAATGCACGGTTGTGCACCCTCCAATTTGAACAGTTACACAAGAACGCAAACTTTCTTTCTCCCGTTGACTACCAAATAATCATATACGACGCAATTACTACCGAACGTCAGAGCACAAAGTGACACATTGTAAATTTCCGTCCACCGCGTGGTCTTCCCTTAATCCACTCAATTTGATTTATTTTTAAATATGTAAACTTATTTATCCAAAGAATTCGTTTGTCCAACATTTTTAATCACAATAACCGGAGAATCTAAATTCCCCGAACGGCGAAACTCATTTGCGAGACATGGATGATCAAGGTTGGCAAAAAAAGGCGATTTTCGCTGTCAGAAGAATACGGACGACCCGCTGGGTCAGATCGGTTGCCCGTCACGTAAATTTGAGCGTGCCTGTGTGCGAGACAGCGGAACGTCCGGAGATAGCTAGCCGTCGGGGGGCATCGAGCAATCGGTATGACAAGTTTCAGGCGTGAAGGGTAGTCCGATGAACAACAACTAGCGACATTATAATGTATATCCGAGCATGCACACACGGGAGATATCAGAGTACGGTCGGGCTCGAGAGTGCACGCTCCGACATCCGGTGCGCTTGTGTGCGCGTTTTGGCTTCTCCACGCCTCTCCTGTCTATTCCATGAATTCGAGCTCTGTCGAGAGCGTGGAATGCAGTCGACGTCTAGCTCCGCATGAGCGGGTTGAGCTAAGGGTACAGATCAGAAAATAAATCGCGGGAAAGACGGAAAAATCGAGTGCATGAGAGAAACAGGATGAAAGAACTGGAATGGAAGAGGAAATGACCAAAGAAGGGAACGGAACCTTCAATAGGGCCGGAGCAGAGAGTGTGTTATAGGCGGGGATGGGAAATATCGAGGAAAGGAAGAATGATTTCTCGCTTTTCTGCTACGTGAATCTTAACAAGCCTCCTCACCTTTATATAATATATAGACGGTATATATACCGTCGGTATATAACCGCGGCACATGTAAAGTTTCGAATATTAGTTTTAAAGAAATCACATTTAAAAAAAATTTCGGACGATGGACAGCTAATTCGCTTTCGGTCGATACGACCCGGATTAGCCGGGTTTCTACCATACATTTAATTAAAAAAAGCATTATCAATTTCATTATTCAACGAATAAAAGATAAAAATATCTGTTTTTACGCTTGCGCGAGGCATAATCCGTGAGAATCACTGTAATCATTTATTTCGCACGCGTCTGTGTATTACATGCGAATAGAATTTTGAAGCGAGGCGCCTGCGTCCTCGGTGAATCCGAGCGAGAGGAGAACGAAGGAAGGGTCGTCTGTACGAAGGCTTCCCGTGGCAGTCTTGCTGGTGCAGCGCAGGTGTGCGGGCGCCGCGAGGTAAGCGACAGGATAACGCGAAAGTGAGACGGAGAGGTCTCGCGTGGCGCACGCCCATCCAGTCGACCAATCGCACCTCGCTACGTCATCTCGTACGATGTAACGGAAAAGACGTGCCCACGTGGTGCCGGTGGCTCACGCGATCTCTCGATCGCTCGCTTAACCATTCTCGTTGGTGTACGAGTGGCGCGCTGCTATTTCGAGACACATTGCCTCGCTCTCTTCTGTAGCCGCGCGTTCCAACGCTCTCACGCGAGACGAGACGACCGAGCAAAGAACGAGGCATCTCCGTGCCGGATCGTTCGAGAATTCTCCGCGTGCATATATACATCGCTATCTTTGAATTAAAGCCCGGATCAGCGTGACCTTCGAGCGCTAAATGCCGTCGCGCGCATGCGCCCAATATTTTCCAACGATGCAACCGCCGCAATGTCACAATTTTTGTGCTCCGTGCTGACCAATTAACAACGACTACGGAGGATGATCGGACGTAACGATGAGGAGAAAAAAAAATCAGGCACCGAACGTTGGGAAGCTTGATCCTGCGTTACATAACGAGATTATCCTGAATATTCTGTGAACAGATTCTTCCTTTTTTAAATAACGTCGATACAATGTTTTCACTTTATGAATCCTAAAATACAACCACTTGGTATCTCCCGTCTAAAACTTTTTTCTTTTTTCAATTTCTTGGCGTTTCTCTGCCGTGTCTCTCGTCACAGCGATGCCTGATGTATTTCCAACGGATAACATAGGTCTCGTTTTGCAACGGTGACGTAATTTCAATTACACGGGCCAGACAGTATCAGGAAGGTAAAAAACCGAAAATGCCGCAACACGAGAAGTCTGCTTCGGGGAGCGGAAATAAAAATAGAACTCGGTCGACATAATTTGCGCGTCGCGAGAGTCGCTCGACCGAATGCAATTACTGGATCGAGACGTGGCTTACGTGTATGCGACAAATGTGACGCTGCACTCGTGGCTCTCGTTTGTATAGGTCAGTGAGCGATAGACGTTTATTCATCGCGACCTGCAGCGAGACGAAGTTGAATGTAGCTAAACGTAAACAGCTCTTGTTGACGGCGAGGAACGAGAAAAAAATTACGATTAATTTGTTCCGCGGTGAGCTATTGCGGTAAACAAATTATTTGTTACCACTGACGGTTGTTTGTCGGACGACGAGCATTGGGCACGGATGATGTACGCATATTTATGCACGCTGTCCAATTGAGAATGATCTTGAAATGGCACGATCTGCGTATCGTGAAAGAAACATGCGGCGCAACAAGATGCATAAACATGTTACTCAACGGACGGCTGTAACACTGACGGAAGTAACTCATGCGGATGCAAAGAAGATCCGATCTTTAGGGAATATTCATAGTATTGAACCGTTGATGTAGACATCGGCTCGTACGGGAATACCGATATTTGGAAGATACCATTGCTTCTTATTATATAAAATTTTTCTATATTATATATAATTGGTTATTGAAATTATTATTTTTTTAAATCGTTTTCATACCTGATCAGCGTTTGCGGTAAACCTTGCACTCACGACGTTCGGAAAGATGGAAGTGTAAGTGTGATAGTCAAGGAAATTAATCACTCACCGGTCGTTTACAAACTAATTAATCGTCAAATATAAAACAAAAATACTCACGAGAATAAAAGGCGGTCATGAATATAGCGAACCAGGAGAGTTGTTTCTCAACGACGTTCTTCATCCTGTTGTATTAACTTCCTTCCGCAGAACTTCAAATTCGAATGTTCACTCGAGCTACGAACTTTCGATTAATTTTAATTCTTCTCGCTCGACGAATGATAAATCACTGGCTTTGTAGTATCGGGTCCGTGAATTCACTCGAGCAGCTCGCGATATATACGATGTATTATTACTTCGCACTGTTGATCGAGTATTCAAGAAATTCAGTGTTTTTTTCCTTGCATCAGCCAACAGGTGTATAGAATTATTTTTTGTTCATTGAATTCTTTCAGATGGCAAAGTCGAACCAATGGGTTTATACATATATATATATATATATATATGTATATTTGACAATATTTTTCTCTTACGAATTAAGTCTCCGATGAAAATATCTATAATTGTTCTATGCACGAAGCGCAGAGCCGGCAGTACTCGTGAACGAACGAATAATTCCGATTAGTTGGTCGGTCACCGGCTTGTTCGCGACTGAGCTCGAATGCTCGCTTTTTGGCGGCACTCGTCTTTGAAGGCAGAGCCGCTCGTTTGCGCACGCGCGGACCGCTCACGCCATCCTCCCCTCCTTCATTCTTGGCGTCACACGCTCATACGGCTCTCCTTCTTCTCTGGCTCTGTCTCTCTCTCTTTCTCTCTCTCTCTCTCTCTCTCTCTCTCTCTCTCTCTCTCTCTCTCTCTCTCTCTCTCTCTCTCTCTATCTCGTGCATGCGATTCTTTTTCTTCTCTCAAGCCGCCTGCGAGAACTTCCCCACTTATTCGATCTCGATCCGCAACATAGTGTACAAGCCGACTCTGAGGCGCGCGAGAAAGGGTGGACTCTACGCGAGTCCCTGCTACGGAACTTAGGCACCGAAAAGATTGATAAGCAATTTGTCTTTACGAGGAAAAAGAATCAACGATGTAGTCAATAGTTGATGCTTTCTTTTCTTTTTATTTGTTCACGGCGTTCAACCGAGTCATCCGTGTATCCATCGTTTTCTTCTTTCGCACGACAATGCAACGCGTCCTCTTTCTCTTTCGCTGGTCACGCGATGCCCCTTCCCCGTCAGGCCTCGAAGAGTTCTCTTTGGCAGCCACAAGCGAGCGGCTCAAGTCGATGATAATACTTCTCGTAACAGTGACCGATGGCGCCGTCTCGTTGTCTCCTTTTCTAGTTGTGTCGTTGACATCATCTATGATGTTGCATACAACATCATCGCAATTTAATGTACGACAAAATCATTCGACCAAATATAAGGAAAACTTCGAGTAACTCTGTATTACCACGGTGGGTAACACATCGTTTTCTCTCATTTTCTCCGAGACTATTAATATTTCTGTGATACGAATATTCATCCTATTTAACTGATGCATAAAAAATGATAATTGTCGAGCCGGCCGAGCGTTGCATAAATGGCGCTTTACAGCCGTACTGCAAATACTGTAATGCTTTACGCACGCTTCTCGTTATTTACGCACGCTGACTGCACAGCGCCTGTTTACTGTCAACGTAAACCAAATTCGCCTTTGGCCAAAATATTAACAGCTTCGTAAAAAATCGTTACAGACTGAGCGCTGGTCGTTGGGATGTTGTGATCATTTCCATGTTATGATTCATCTTCCGAAAACGTCTTTCGCTATTTCTATCGTCACAAAACTGCAGAAATGAGAATATTGACGGCGGTAAACAATTAAATACGATAGTCATAGACGTTTCCGCGAAAAGCTTTTGCTCGAACGATTGTTCATGTTTTCCACACCGGCTGGCAACATGGTGTCCTGGTTCACGCGTCAGAGTCCCGCAGCTCTGTTGCGCACATACGCGAATTCTCGACGGCTTTCCTCCAACTCGATTATGTGCTCGGGAAAACTTATGACGAAATCACCTGTTGTCATCCGTGCATCTCCAGAATTTTCATACTGCTCTCGACGTTGATTCGCCTTGCGTATGAAAGGGCTGTTAACAATAAATAGTAGGAGGATAAAGAATGAAGTACGGTTAAATTTCGAGTTCGGATTAATTTGCGAAAAGCTCATTAAAACGCGGTAGGAAGTGGTATGAGAAGAAAGCGTCGTGTTATAATGGGATTTGGAAGATGACGCATGCAGCGGGCACGGATAATTCCAAAGTGTTGAATCCAACGATGCTTATCATCAACTGAAGCAAAAGGACGAAAACGGAAAGGGTGGAAGTTCTATATACTTAGAATAGGGCACTAACTGCGGACTAGTATATGGCTCAATAAGTGAAATATCTTCTATACACCTGTATTTAATATATTGAAACGTATATATTCTCAATTGTAATTAATTTCCGTGCGACCCGTCGCGTAAAGAATTTTACATTGCATTATTTCGTTGACTGTCTATTTTACTTTCCACCATTCCCTAATTTGATTCTATCTTCAGATTTTTTTTTCTAATTGTTTTATCATTTTCTGCTCATGTTATTGTTGCCACGTATAGTGCTCTACGGTATGTTGATACACGGTGTATTTAGAGAGGTCAGGCCTGCGAAATTAATAATTCTAACTTTTTATTTATAAAATTTAATTGTAAGTTCGTATGCTTTTGCAGAATTGACAAGAACAAGATTTTTAAGCAATATATTTTCGTCGACATGAAACAGCTTTATTACTGTATGACGGTACAGGAATAAAAAGATCGATTGCCGATACAGCTTTTTTTCGACTTGACGCCCACTGGGAGGCTCGCGAAACTCCCCTCGCCATGTGCGAGACTATTAACAGTCTACGGGGTTACGTCACATCGTACGTGTGTATCGATACGACTGACAGAGTACACATTAATGGGACGGAGTACATAAGACACTCGGGGAGGTGGAGTAAGAGGATTCGTGAGGGCTGTAAGCAGATTGTACACTCGTCATCGTCTGCGACTCGCAACTTCGGTGAAGAGTCAATCCACTCCTGTATCCACGAGAGATGTGATTCTGCCTGCCTGTGAGACGCGAGTTTGCTATCGCGTACAGCAAACTTGTGGAAAAGCAGTAAAGGAAACGCATATGTATCTCCGTGACACAAGTTTAAAATATCGTCAACTTACTGTCAGCAGAAAATGAACGCGAAAAATATTTTCGAGATACATGGAATACTCGATCTTTTTATGACATCTGTGATTTTTCTGGCATACTCAAAAGTACATTCGATCTATAAAATATCTGGGTAAAGATGTAATATGTTATTGTATCAATATAATAATTGGATTCATCTTTGAAACGTGCAATGTAACAACGTCTCGTACACGAAATGAATAAACTTTGTATCGTATAAAAGCAACATCGGCGGGTCTATTTCGGTGGGATTGAAGTAAAATAAATGGGTAGTAGTTAGGAACAGCATTGACGGAGGACGATGGGTCAATAGTTCACCATCGGGGAATTTCTCAAAAATAACCCCCTTCCCTATTATCGGCACAAAGGTCGACTCCGGTTCGATAATCTCACTTTCCGACCGGAAGTGACATCTACCAAAAACTTTGTCGATGCAATAAAGTAAAAAAAAAAGGGTCAAAACTTTTTTAGCGTGAAAAATGATGCATTCGATTTTTATCTAGATAAACTCGGAATATCCTCGCTTCTTTGCTCCAGTTCGTTCGATATTGGAAAAGGCACCCGTGCCCGAGAAGTGTTCCTCTATCGAGTGAGCTCGGAAACCACAGTAGGTCGCTCCAAGGATTCCTCTCCCTCAAGCTCACTCACTCCCCTCCGTATTTTCTTTCCTCCTCTCGTCGCGGAATGTAAAAACGCGCAAGGAAAGCTGCGAACGAAATCTTTCCGGCGTTGCATCGCGACGATGCACATACCGTCATACTTGCCTTCACCTCCCCCCTCCTATCTTGGTTCCACGGAGTTCCCGCATGTGTATGGAAATTGAAATACAATATTTTTTTTTCCCACTTTATTCTATTTTACCGGAAACGCTACTCGGATATCGATTACCGGGACAACCGCAGTAGCTGCTGCACTTCGCTTTTGCACTTCTCGTCGAATCGGCTTTCAGCATCTGAAACATATTTTTTATCGTTATCTCTTTGCCTCCGACACGACAAAGTGAAGCTTTGGGGGAGCTTCATGTAATCCTAATAAGACTTTGCAGTTCTCGTGTGTCATCACGATTCCGCAATTGCAAATTTTATTCCTTCAGCTGATAGCAGAATCTTGTCCTTCACCCAGTATGATATTCGAGAGTCTCTCGCGGTTTATCTTTACGATGCCATTTGACCGTCATCCAGAAGTGCACAGTCATGAAATGCGGTTAATCTCCGGTGAATGCTACATCCTGCAAGATAGTCACCCGTCGTTATAATCAAAGTGCTGCTTCACGCTGATCGGAGATTTAAGGGTAAAGCTGCTTCTAGTCCTCCGCGCTCTCTATCGCGACGGTTACCCAACACTCGTGGAGCGCGAATGATCTTCGGTAAATTATACTCGCTCAAAATAGAGCGAGCCAGCTGACTCGATTTAATTCCAACGTACAAAATGGAAAATTAAGTAAATTAATCAAGCAAGCAATTTCCATTAATCCGGCGAGTGGGATCTCATTTATTAACTTTCATATTCTTTAATTTAGCCATTATCGGCGAGCACTTTCGGATTGTCACGTACACCGGCTACAATATAAACATAGTGGGTTTGGGGAGGGCGGCGTTTAATTTACTTTATGCTGCTTCCGAGTGATAAGCCTTATGATAAGCGAAGCCACGATAAAAAAGAAAGCGCGAGTCTCTCATGATGGTGTGAAAAAAGCGTACCCAGAAATTGGAAAAAAAATGTATTAAAAATTCTTATTGATAAGCTGAAAGTACGTCTCTTGGATAATCTTATTCTTTGACTGATCTTCGAAGATATTTCGTCATACCTGAAAGGAGCCGCTTCTTGTTTGGAAAATTAATTTCTCGGTCAAAAGTGACGTAATGTCTGAAGTATGTCACGTCCGATTGGAAAATTGGATAATCAGACCAGAAGAAGTATTAGATTTGTTAGATCATTAGATCAAGGTTTATAAACTGAAGGAAATTTTCCGCTATAGAAAATTACGAGAGGTGTACAATCGATATGTGTAGGGTTATAATAAATGAAGAAAGTAGATAGATATACTATACGAGACAATGAGACGAGTGTGCAGACGTATCGACTCGTAACGAAACCGAAGAAGAATTAAATGAAACAAATAAGCATGAACATTCTGGTGGTACGCCGGAACAGCGGGCTTTTACTGCAGTCGCTGGTCCAACTGCAGTCATCTTTTTTTCGAGTGCGACAAACCGACACAGTTATTGACCGATCAAGAAACGGCAATATTCCAGTCGTCGTCATGACTTTGTCTCACTTCGGACAGTACCGTTCGCGATGCATTCACCGTACAATGGCCAATCATTGTCGAGGACGAAAAAAATTACCGTCGTTTTACGCGTTACGTATTCCCTGCCTAGTTCGATCCAGCGGCGTTCTCGTCCTACCGGCACTGATGCTACTGTCGGGCACGAAGCTGCTCTAACCGGGTCTCTGCGTGCCGGGCAAACTCCACGGGAAAACGAAACTCGTAAAGTTTTACGGTCTTCCAGGCGAGAGAGGAGTACATGAAACCTCGACCGAGTTCCTGCTTCGTTCGCGCAAAAGCGACGAGCTCTGGACGAAGGCTTTTCTCCTGGGTAGCTCGTGTGTCGCGTGTGCGCTTACCCCGTTGTTCAACTACGGACTCAAACGCGCACATCACAGCGGAATAAGCTCACCACGCGACTGAGCCCGCCTTCCCTTTCCCTTTGTTTGCCCCCGCATGAATTTCTTGACATCGTCCCGTTAAATTCTCCTCGCTCTTTCTATTCTCCCTTTCATAAATGCGAACATAGAAAAGATTTTTTTCGTCGTTATTCCAATTATTTTGAGTCCACATACCGGTTTATTTCCCGACCAACCGCGTGTCCTTTATTCTACATTTTAAGGATGTTTATTCAATGATCCATACATTTAATTTACGCAGGAAAAAAGTTACTTTTGACGTGGTAAAAAAAGCCTGAAAGATTGCATTCTTTCATTTGTCCGAAGAGTCGTGTAAAAAAGCGCAACTAATTTCACTATAGCTCACGTGACTCCCCTCCCGAAATCACGCCATTGAGACTTACGTGGCCAACCGCGCCATCATACACGAGGACGTATTTTTTCAGCCGCCTAATCTCCGACACGTCTTCTACCACTTCCACGCGAGTTGCGTCAGATACCCGATCGTATGATACTACCTGACGTGGCTCGACACTCTTGTACAATCTCTCTCGTCGCGTCATTTCATTCAACGTCCGATTTGCTTA
The DNA here is from genome assembly GCA_963978505.1 of Listrodromus nycthemerus. Classification (NCBI taxonomy): domain Eukaryota; kingdom Metazoa; phylum Arthropoda; class Insecta; order Hymenoptera; family Ichneumonidae; genus Listrodromus; species Listrodromus nycthemerus. The sequence goes on along the minus strand of OZ021679.1, from coordinate 16,828,626 downwards.
CGCCGTTCGTGCATTTTTTTCCTCAATTGCCGCCAAACACTTGACTCGTGTTTTTCTACCGTGTAAGGAACGATTTTACAGTTGAGTGATCAAGCTGAAATTTAAACCACAGCATATGTGGTTAATGTGAAGTGAAACACGCTCTTTTTCTCTTGCTTCACTGTAAGACCAATGGTGCTATAATTCGGACTTTTGGCTCTTTTACGTGACTTACACTTCACCTTGAGGATGTTTGAGCCAAATAACGTTTCCGTTCGATCGCTACAAAAATTCCTCTTTATAGGCCACGATATTCCGAATCGCTTGTAATTACTTTTTACATTTGTGGCCATGCCGTTCGTTAGTAATGCGTGTGCAGAACTGCCCAGGGTTCCATGTAAACATGTCGGAGATCGATGGATAACGACAGGAAGTAACGATTTTCTTCGCCGATTTCTGTTAGATTTTAATTTAACAATCGGACTACAGTTTCTGTATTTTCGTTTTTGAGATAAATCCAATAAGACCCGATGTCTGGCTAGTCGCTTGCTTTACCCGCGCTTCTCACTCAGTGACTAACGCGGCCGACGGAACCGCCTCCTGTTCCCCTTCCGCGATTTCGACCTAAATATCGTTTATAGAAAATGTTTTTTCAAAATTTCATTAAAAAGTTGCAGTTGTTTTTTTTTCTATGCACATACAGTTTATCAGTTATCTGGATAAAAAATGTACACAGATCGGATATCATTCAATGATCGACGTCGAATTTGTGACGATCGAACGATTCGTCAAAATTTTAACAATTGTAAATTTTTACTTTCATGAACAGTTCGAGCTTCACATCCGACAAAAGTTTTCGGTTTAAATATTTATCTGTGAATAAAAGAAGCAGTAGACTCGAGCGTTACAAAATACGTTGAATATAATCCTGGAACGGCGACTGACGGAAAACGTTTATCAGAAATTTTTACAGCCAACGTTCCACAAATACGTGTTTTTTAGTATTTTGAAACAGTCTTTATTATAAAAATTGTTATTTAAATTTGTTACGTAAAAGACGAATGTTAAAAAAAAATTCCCGAATGCACAATTTTAGTATTTTTTCACGTTCAGATCCAACATTAGTTTTACTCCAAAACTTCTCACCCGACGTTGTTATATTGCTTCCATGTGTTTTTTCGCGCTGAAACAGAATTCATCAGCCGTTTTACCTAAAAGTCGAGGATGATGTTGTCGTTCAAAAAATATGAAATTTTTATTTCCTTACCTGATATCCTTTTGATGTATCCCTTTGTTCGCCCTGTCGAAGCCAAAAATACAGATATCGCTCTCTCACGGAAAGCCGTTTCCGAATAATGAAAGTTCTCGATATTGCGAGGTAGCACTATGAATATTCCTATTTTTATTGTTTTATTTTCTTCAATCATCATTCGTCGCTTTTCACCGAAAACTTTCATATAATGATAAATAAGCGTGTTTCTCCGTCGTGTAAACAGAAATGAACTATGCACAGTTCTGGGGAATTTGAACGGTTAATTTTACCCATGCCCAAATACAGGTGTAAATGAATAGCTCAAACGTTTTCGCGCATATACTACAAGTTTGCGTTAACTCGCGACCAATAAACGAGACCCTTTACACGCTCGATATAACGGGACAACTATGGTCCTGTGGAGAGAGTATGAGGTGGTAGTGTCGCGCTGTGAGAGGAGGAGTAGCGGGTAAAGCGCGACACCGAGCGTCGCTTCTAATTTATTGATGCGGTCCCCTAATTGCCACGCCGTCGGAGCGTGCAGCGCCGGTATAATTGGTTCTCGTATCGCTCTACGAACCCACCCAAACTCGACGGGTAACACACCGTATCGGAAGCTTGCGACCTTCAACTTTTGTGGCGATAGATCGCGGTGTGCCGGAGTGGATTGAATTCCGATATTCTGGCATTATAATGAGCGGAAGTTTGGAACCTAAAACAAAGCTTCAAAGTTCTTGAGATAAAAAAAGTGATCTTCCATGTTCACTATTCAGAGTTAAAGTGGTTTGAATTATCCTCGGATGTATTGCGAATTACGTAGCGGAGGAACGAAAAGACCGAATATTAAAATCGCGAACGATTTTTCAAACAGACGAGAAAACTTTGGTACACATTGTGTCCTATGAGATTCGCGAAGGGCTGAAATTTTCAGGAGAAATCGGTCAATTCTCGATCCATTTTCTTCCCCGAGGACACGCTGTACGCCGTCCACGATGACTCACGTTGACTGAGATACTCAGCTTACCCTTTGCGCAACGCGAGTACACAACCACCTCACCCCCAGCACGACTCCTCCGTCGGAGCTTTCAAACGGGCGTCCTCGTGCTGTTCTCTTGCTGGACGTGCGTCACAGGGCGTCTCGACGTCGCGGGCATCGCGGCGCCAGCGGCACGTTAGTTTCTATACATATATATATATATATATATTACTTTTTCGTTCTTTTCGTTTTACCCACTCCTCGAGTTTCATCCCCTTACCACACTCTTTATAGTCATCTCCGTCGTCGCTACCCTTGAAACTGCTAAAGCCAGCCAGCAATACCGTCGTTCTCATATATATTCCCGGCGCCTTTTCCGTCGCACTACTAAAACCGCAGTCGCACGCACGAACCTCCGACATATTTGCATGGATTTAAATGTCAAAGATGCAAGGGCCGACTAGCTGTCCGGTCTCGGGCATCAACGAATCGACTTACACCCCGTCCTCCATATCTCTCATCTTCCATGAATAGACTCTCGTTAAAGACCAACTTCCCTACTCAGAATGCGATTCTCACCGCCACGCGCTGCCACTAAAATTGGTGTCATTTTTATTTCGAAGTATAAAATCCTTGCTCTTTTCGCCGTGATGTCACTCGGAAATGTTCAACTCGAAAGTGACGTCGAAAGTTAAAAAAATGCACATGTAATGCGAAACTCATTAAATTTTGGTCCTCCGACTAGACTTCGGTGATTTTCCTCGGCTTATTTAATATTTCATTAACTTTTTCGGTAACTCGAGAGCTTCCGTGGAAAAATACTTTTGATAGAAATATAAAGTGAATAAACAGTCGTCATATTGTGAAACGTCTTGTGGAGCTTTTTCCAATACGACGATAATTGAGACGCCGTGAAAAGTTTTCCTGAATGTGGAATCTTTACGAGGTTCCAATTGCACAAGCATCGCCAATGGGTTTTCTCGTCGTGACAGAGAACGACGCTCATTTTAAAGTCTTTTGTAAGGTGGGAAAAATAAAATGGCTGACAAATTAAGATAGTTCTTGCAAATGGTGTTTCACTTCGCTTTAGTTTTAGAGAAATGAGAGAGGATTACAACATTTTCCCATGTTATAAAATGAATTTTTTTATAATCTTTTCGAATTATTATTATGCAAAATGAATCTTTTCCGTATCTTTGATATGACGACTGTTTCGGATTTTTATATAACCTAGAAGGGCTTGCAATTCTCTAACTTTTCTCGCAAAGTGCTGCCTCAAATGGGCACAAATAGCTTCTATCGAGGAAGTGAGAATCCTCAAGAGACTCAATAATTAAATCAGCAAAAAATCGAAATGGTCACTTGAAAATCTCGGAGCTCTCCTGTTATAATCGCTCTATTCCCGTTGGATGTCAATTATCGTATCACTTAGTGTAATTAGTTATCGGCAAAGAACACCGATCACTTGGCGCCGGTTTTTTTTTATTATTGACATTTTTTATTTATAAATCTGACCTTTCTGTACCGAGGCGTGGTGCACGACAAAACGATCCGCATTCTCCATTCGAGACATTTTTTTTTCTCTCGGTTTCTAAACCTCGTAAAAAATAATACGTTGTGCCCACGTAGTCCTCTCACGAAACAAAATTGTTATTGTTCCACATCTAACACCGTTAAAAACTATCACGCTAAAAAGAAAAGCAGATTAAATCGTGTAACTCTGTTCACACGCCCGCTCGGATTAACGAACCACACTCGCATTAACGAGTGCGGAACCTGTAAACCGAGCTCTCATAAAGCTTCAACTAATTCCGAGTTACGAACTTTTGCAAAACTTTATTTCGTGACTAGTCCGCTTGCTCGACTCCGTCGCATAACATTGGTTATCCGATGTGGCCGACTGTTTTTACTGCTATGTGTGTTGAAATTACTTTCGACCGGAAGTTGATGCAATGATGCACGAGTCTTCATGACAAGAAATTGACTACCTATGTTAGGTCCGTACTGTCGGAAGTCCAGGCAAAAATTCTTTCCACCTATACTGAGAGAAGAATTTGATAGGAATTATTATATATCTGATAAACACATATATAAATTTTATGTACATGGAAACTGAAGCAACATCCTGGCAACCATTCGTATTAAACACAACACATTCTACTAAAAAATATGATAATTTTTGCTACCGCAGATTTTAGCAGATATAGCTGAATAGCCCATAATTCTCTGTTACAATATCAGTTGTTCTCATTAAAAAATTTTCTGTGAAGTCGCGATCGCGAAGGTTAGTTTTCGATCTGTAGAAGAATATTATACTGGTTCATTATTCTTCTTTATACATATATGGAAAAATGTGATTCGTGTAATGAAATTCTCTGTTTTTATGCGTAAAATTTGCAGCCAGATACGCTAAATTTTGGCAACGGGCCTTCGGGTTAAAGTTACCATATATGTTGGACAAAAATGATGATGGTCCGTGTGAAAATTTCATGAGTCGCCGAGTGAATGGGCTGGTATACGATGTTGCCTGATTGAAATTTACCATATGACTTCGTAGGTTCTCCGAGCTTCGTCTCCCAGTGAATACGGCAGAGTGACATTTTTTGCTGAATAGCGGTGCAAGCTCTATTTTCCTCCCCGCACCATGTAGATCGTACATCGTATGTACAAGCGAAATTTTCCGATATCGGTGCTCATATTCGTTGGTGCCAACAACTTTTGGCCGGTCATCTTCTCGAATCACTCTTCCGTATACGACGACATAAAAAGCTGCCTTCGCGTTTCGCGTCTGTGAACACGTTACAAAATTTCCTCGTTAGTTCGATTACGCAAGCTCGGGCAATTGAAATTTTTTATTTTCCAAACCTGAACTCCGTGTTCACTTAAAATTCGAAGCAATCAAAAGAAAAACCATTTTGGCCACGAGAACCTTTTATTTAGTAAAATTTTTTTTTCAATCGATAAAAAAATTTTTTTTTTGCTCAAGTATTCGGTTGGGAAATATACTACTCAAAAACAATCGTAAAACCATTCTATATATTGAAATTTCGATATTTTGGTTTGTAATCAAATAGAACGGTTTTCGGAAGAAACATTTCAAAATATCGACTCAAAATCTCCATCATTTTAAGTGGCATATTTCTCAACCGATTACGTAAACCAAGAATTGTAAATAATTTTTTTTTGGAAAAAACTATTTTTCTCCAAAGATGGTGAGGATACCTAAATTTCTAAGGATACGTCTCAACGTATGTTTTGACAGCGAAATTTCGAGGATTCATGCTTGGGACGACAATTACCGATATAATTATCGCAATTGAACAGTGGTGATAGTGACTCTCATTTCCACGGAACAATAACAACCGACGTATTCGGTCTATTCGGAAACGTGTGCGGAAACGCATTCGCACATAGT